>CM065643.1:2090047-2724236 GCA_033220585.1 Dipteronia sinensis
AGGTTATTTGCGGATTAATTTTATGTCTATACATGTTAATTGTGTGTTAATCGAATCACTTACATCACTAGCATTACTCATGAATAGAGAATGTTTTATAACTTTAAATCGATAAAAACTAAAGGAATGCATTTGATTGAAAGCAAACTTGTATTTTTTTTCAAAGTATTACATGCAAACTTGTAATTAAAACAAGGGTGCTGCATACAACTTTTTTTTTCCTGATTTTATTAAAAAATAGGAAAAAAAATAGTTTTAATTCTCGAAAAATTTACGATAAGCTTTGAGCTTTTGCCGTATATTATATTGATTGGGTAACTGTAACATGACTAAGAACTAGCGACCTTCAAGTCTTCACAAAATTACTTTCCAAAAAAAAAAAGTCTTCACAAAATTTGTTTCTTAATTTTTTTAATAAAAAAAAAGTCGGTTCTTTGGGTTGAATCAGTGTTAGCGACGGAAAAAAGCCCAAAGGAAGTTGGGTTCGATATACGGGTGACCCGCTAGGCCCAAACATATATACAATTGCGGTTTATAATCTAAACCCAGTTATGATCCGCTGACGTGCCCAGAATCATCAATGAAAGTCCTTGGAGAAACTTTTGCTCACTCCCCTCCGAGGGGTGAGCAAAAATGGACTCAAATCCGTAACGTGTCCGGCTATTACCTATTGACGTGCCAGTTGAGCCCAAATCAAAATCCAGAAACTTTTCGAGAACGGGAGCCCAAAACAATTTTCTTCCATTTAAAGACGAAATTACGGTTGAAGTGACAGTTGGTTCCATCCATCGAGCATTGGAGCGGTATTTTGAAGGTTCCACTGAACCCAAACATCAATTCACAGCAAGAATTGTTACAGAGTCGGCGCTTCTTTCTGTCTCTCACCTTCTTCAAAAACCCTAATGGTAAGTTTTCTTCTTTTTTTTTCACTTCTTTCACTGAAAAAACCCAAAAAAAACAACAATTCTCGATTCTATTGATTGTAGGTGCCTTCTGGCACCAATACGATATTACTTCAATGGAGTCCCTTGAATCCGGTCATCGAGAAACTATTGGATTTGCAAACGATAGCTGAGATTTTGGTTTCCAAATTCGGTTCTTTCTGTCAATGCTTGGTATTGAGGCTTCTGATTTCAATGGGCCTTTTGCTGTTTACAACGATTTGTATCCGTATGGAATTTCCAGAGCTGAGCTGACATCTACTGTCTCTCTCTTATCGAATTGCTTCGAAGAGGTAGGTTGTTTTGGCTCTCTTGTCGATTCTTTTGTTGCGGGTACAGTTAATTTGGAATTTAATTACTGGTTTGTGCTGCTCTACTTGTTAAATTTGTGAGAAACTTGTATGGAATTGTTTGTGATACGGTTTAAATTCTGCTTGGACAGCACTTTTAGATGAAGCATTTCAAGTTCTTTTCTAGTCTCAATTAGGCTTTTGGCTTTTTAGTTAAAGTTTAAACACTATCAGCGAGGGAAAGAACTCTTTGTGAATATCAGGCAATGCATTTGGCCATGTCAAAAGCATCCTGAAACGGACCCTGGAGTTAGAAACTTAAAATCATCAAGCATAAACATTATTACGGCCTGCCAATACCGTTGTTGGATTCAATTTGTTACTTTTGCCGAAGAGCCTCTTTTGATATATATCTTCAAGAGAAGTTAGCCTACATGTTGAAGTAGGAACCGGGAGTATTGGAATTTTTTGATCAGTTCAAAGGATGGGTTTCGGACCTTTTGGTTCCAGTATAGAATTATCATTTAAGGGTATGATTATGCACATGTTTTCTTTACTGAAATGAGTTAGTATACACTGATGAAATTTTTAGGAGCAAACTTTTCCTACTGAATTGAGTGTTACAGCACATCATTTTAATATTTTATGTGGCATTGAAACTGTTAGATTGTCTGAACACCGAATAATACTTTGTTGACAAATTTGCAGAATTGGCTGAATATGGTCACTTTAATGGATTCCCCACCATTTTGCAGTATAATGTCCATACTTTCATCACCCTTTTATTATGGCATTTATTAGTTGTTGATACTAGGTTTTTGTCAATATCACAGTCAAAGTACATCATTTCAAGAAGAGACAGAGAGAACCATTTTCCGCTAGCTCATCTGAACCATGTTTTGATCCACTGAAAACAATCATCATGGGGTTTAGCCAGGGCGGCACTGTACTTAACCAGCATTATGAAGTGAGCTTGGGTTTGCAGAAGTAAAATCCGCTAGAAGTGACAAGGAAAACCAAGGAAAATGAACAGCCCATGAGCAGGGAATCGTCTACAATTCAAGAAGAGACTCATATCATACCAAGAACCAAGGTTAAACAGTAGTGTTGAAATTCACTATGTAGATGTAGGCTTAAACTTGCTGGTGTATACATCAATGACCGAGATGTGATTGAGAGAATCTCCAAGTGCCTTGCAGAAGAGTCTAGAGTAATCTGTTTCGTGCTTCACCGGAACTCCTAGACAATGGTGTGACAGCAGGTGAGTTTGGATCCATAACGAGAGAGACAAATTGGTTAACCTGCTTGAATCGAAGCTCGGAAGAATGGTGGGAGTTTACAGGTTTGTGAGAGATTCTACTTTGCAGATAGACCGCTCCCCCTGATATGCAGATGCATTTTGAAATTATTGAAAGTATGGTTGTTAGTTAAATCTAGTAAAGATGCACATAGTTTAGCTGATGCGTGATTGCTGTTAGTGTATACATGCAGGATAGGATTAGTTTCTTTTTGTAGTTGATACAGTAGAATAACAAATAATATGGCATGATCATTCGTCTCACCGTTTGTCTAGTGGAAATTCTTTTGAAGGGTCTTAAAAGTAGATTTTTGGCTCTCTAGCTGACCAGAAAATTGAGGAATGTACCATTCTTTTGTTGGAGTTGAATAAAGTGTTGTTAGTAGCTCTTGCAATTCAAGTAGTTGCTTGTTATTGATGGAATTTTTTAAAGCAGGCAAGTCTGTCTCACACTAAAGCCGTCCTTTGGGCATTGAAATGGTCCAAGTAACAAGTTTGCTTATAGACAATCTGCTCTATCCAATTGGATCACCACTATAGTTTGATACTTTGATCTTCTATATGAATAATGTAGATATTGATTAGGATTGCAATGCCGGAGGTTGGTCAACATAGTATAACAAATTTACTAAATTATAAGTTAATGTAGACAATTAAAAAAATAAGGTTTCTTATGGTTTTTTGTGTCTTGAAAATAAATAAGAACAAAATTCAAATATTGGTTTTGCTATCGTACTGCCAATATAATTTGTCATATTATTACAGTTTAATAAAACATATTGTTTATCATCGTCTTTGTTATTTTTGTTTAGAATTTGGCCAATTGCTCTTAATTTGGCCGGTTAGAGAAATCAAAAGACAATAGTGAATGTAATATAATAATCAGAAAACATGTACGGCACCAACTTGAGATTTGAACACGATTGATTCATTCTTGCTAATTAATAATTAATTTTTATGTATTCTAGAGTTATATCCCTTTCTGTTCTTGAATTATTTATTGTGGTACGGCTACACTACCAAAGACAATAGGTTAAAAATGTGTCTGTATCCCCATTCCTCGTTTCCTCATTCATTCGGTACAAGTCTTCGTACAATTCGAAGTTTTGAGAAACAAGATATAACTCATAACCCGGAATCTCAATGCTGCTTAAAGTCTCCGGATTGCATTGCATTTATTTAAAATAGTCCATAATATCAATCATTGGATGGCCCTGGAAAAAAATTATGACAACAAAACAGAAAACGAAACGGTTATTGGCTTTTTCAGCTACCTTTTATATATGCCCCTTCTTGTTTAGACAACCCTGCACGTCCTTGAACTCTCTGGTCTCTTTTAAGGGGTCTCCAAGGAATATCCTTGGAGATGCTCTTACAGATCATTGATTGATTTTTCCACCAATTTCTGATTTCATAGTTTCCAACTTTCCATCAGTAGAACATAAATACGAGATTGTGAGAAGATGACAAGCTAGAAAGCACATTTGTGGAATGACTGTGATGGAGTAAATGATGCTCCTGCACTGAAGAAAGCTGCATAGGAATGGCTGTGGCACAGATTCCACAGATGCTGCCCGTAGTGCTTCAGATATAGTTCTAACTGAACCTGGGTTGAGTGTGATCACTAAGTGCTGTCTTAACTAGCCCGTGCAATCTTCCAAAGAACGAAAAACTAAACTGTAATCTTATGCTTATTATGATATCCAAGCTGTTTTTTTACAATTTAGTGAAAGCCTAAATGTTTCCGAATGCGAAACTAAATTCGTTTTTGTACCCCAGATTTATGCAGTGTCTATCACTATACGTATTGTGGTAAGCTTCCCTTTCAAACTAAATTTCTATTTATTTATCACTGAAAAAGCCTTGAAGTGCATCCTGCTTTAGTCACGTCTCATTTGCAATTGCTTTTGTGGAACAGCTTGGATATATGTTGCTCAGTCTTTTGGAAGTTTGATTTTCCACCTTTCATGGTCTTTTGATTGCCTTTCTTAGTGGTGGTTAGCCTTTCTAGTTTCTTTACTTTTTATACATCTTTAATATATTTTTGGCTAATTTTTTTTCGCTTCACAGTCTGCGTTTTTGTGTTACATATCTTGATTGTTAACTCACACTGGCTCTCTTACAGGTACTATCATGACCAATATCAAAAGACAGGGTCAAGCCTTCTCCACTCCCTGACGGTTGGAAGCTCAGTGAAATATTTGCACTGAAGTTGTCCTTGGTAGTTACTTGGCTTTGATGACAGTCGTGTTCTTCTATCGCAACTAATGAAAACTAATTTCTTTACGGTATATTCCCTTCTTGGATCATTAACATAATGTCCTCTAGTCCTTTGATTCCTAAGAAATTAAGTTGAATGCCAGCAATGAAGTAGAGTGACCGACTCTTGTTTTATTCTTTTTGACAGAAACATTTCCATGCAAGGGTAAGGGACTTCAACCATCACCATTTTAACATGACAGATGATAAAGTTTCCACAGATCTAATGGAAAGTTGGCATCTGCTGTATATCTTCAAGTCAGCACCATTAGCCAGGACTTAATTTTTTGTGACTCGCTCCAGGGGCTGGTCATTCACTGAGCGACCAGGCTTTCTGTTATTGGTATTGTGCCTATATCAGTACCTTCCACATATTATGTCCTGTAATTTACTTCCCGCCTCTTATTCTAATAACAAAATCTTAACCTTTTGCAGATTGCAACCGGGATTATCTGCCAACGCAAATTGGAAATTCGCAGGGATAAAAAGCATAGGCTGGGGGTGGACAGGGGTCATTTTGTTGTTCAATATCGTGACCTACTTGGCGCTTGATCCTCTCAAATTTGCTGTCAGATATGCACTCAGTGGAAGAGCCTGGGGTCTACTTGTAAACCAAAGGGTGAGTCTTTTTTCTCTTCAAATCCTTTCTATATGTACAAACTTGGTCAAGAAATTTTTCATGTCTTCACACAAATTCCAATCAATAAAACTTGCAATGTAAGCAAAACTTGTTTACTGGTTTGTACCAGACTTCATTCACTGACAAAAAGGACTTCGGCAAGGGAGCTCGTGAGGTTGCAAGGGCGGCTGACCAACGATCAATAAGTTGCCTCCAATCCACTGAGATGAAAGGTTTACAGAGGAACACTTTCGGAGAAATCAATGTGATGGCAGAAGAGGCTAAACGGCGTGCAGAGATCTCAAGGTGATCGGTCAGTTACCTACATTTCTGGTTATTGTACAAGAAAAAAAGTATATTGTTGTTCATGATTTATATCGACTGTGCAGGCTGAAGGAGATTCACATTGGAAAAGTTGAATCATTTGCCAAGCTAATAGGTTATCAGTTATAACATTGATGCCATGAACAACCACTACACTCTCTAAGTGACCTGATTCTGATGAATTTTTTTTTTCACTCTCTTAGGGGATTATTATTATTATTATTATTTTCACTTCTTTGGTGGAATTTTTATGACCTTGTGATGAATTTTACAACTTCTAATTGCTCTTGCAGTTTTATATAGCTTTATTATTTATCAACAAGATGCCATGTGATGAAATGTAAAACATTAAGGGACTGATGAGGAGGAATAGCGTAAAAAAAAGAAGCTGGTTGGGCAATTTTGTCTACAAATATGAGTCTAGAAATGAAATGAAGGTTGGGCAAAATTACCATTTTATTGATGACAAATAATGAAAGAATCGTACTACATTTCTTTACATGGATTAAAAAAAATTGTATTGTAAATATAATAAAAGAATTGATGTCTACATAAGTGTGTTGATTGAACTTTTGTGGGTAGTTGTCTAGGAGTTGTTGCATTCTGGAGGGAGGCCTTGGGGAAACCTGTTAGAGTCAGTGCAGTAATTGTAAATCATGTAGTTGTTCTGCGCCCATTTGAGCCTGTCTTGACTTGTTGAATCAAGCTGTTGAGAGAACCAATTGGTTTTTGAAGAACAAGAAGATGCTCCATTCGAGAAAACACAAGCATCAGCTTTGAAGTTCCTGTAAGAAGCAGTGAATGGAGCTTGAGTCCAGTCTGTCTTGACAAGTCCACCTCTTGTAGCCCAGTCATCTGCATTCCATAGTGATGAGTGTATTCTCATTGCCTGATTCTTGGAAATGGAACTCCAATTGACTCTGAGTTCTTGAATTCTCTTATAGGGGTACCATCCACAGAGAATATAATTCGCTGGGGATTCCAGAGGATGGAGTAAGTATGAAAATCAGCAGTTGGATCAAACCAGAGATAGAATTGTTGTTCTCTGTTTCCTTTTCCTTGGCTGAAGACATTAGTGTGAAGAATGTAAGGATCACCACTCAAATTCCCCAAGAATTCAAAGTCTATTTCATCCCATGTTGTTCCTGGTGATTTCAACTGAATCATCATATAATTTTCAATATGTTAGCATGCATCATGATAATAATATTTAATGACTTGAAAGAAACAACTAATATGTCATTGGAAAGAAATGAATAATTAGTACATACGTAGTAGGCAGTGACGGTGCCAGCAGAGTTGCCAGGGACAAGCTTGAGTTGCATATCAATGTTGCCAAATAGATATTCATTCTTTGATTCGAAGCCAGAACCGGAGGCTTTGTCCAACGAGAGAGTGAGAAGCTCGCCATTATTGAGTATCTGGGCACGGCCATCTCCCCATGTGATGTCAAAATGTTCATTGAAGTTGCCATATGCAGCCATCAAAAAGGACCCAAACAGTAGAAATGAAAGTAGAAGTGATTTGGCATTTGAAGTAGCCATGGAGCTGTGCAGTGAACAAGAATAAGAAGAGAAAAAACTTGTAGTAGATCGATGAGAAGAAATGGAGTGAAGGGATGGATCTGTTGTGTTTTGTTGAAAGGCATGGTTTGGTATTTATAATATAGTATGGATTGGTGATGGTGAGAAGAGGAAAGACCAAGGGAACGTTCGATCGGTGAGGAAAGCTGTGGTCTGTGGACAGTTGTTGGCTTGAAAAAGTGTAATCAAGTAGCTGTCCATTGCCATTTTGCCAACCAACAAACACCAAGCCCATATTTTACTATAGTACGCGGTTTAGCTAATTTTAAGAAGAAAAAAAAACTGAAATAGTTTTATTCGATATATGTTCTTTATCTTGGTGGTTGAAAACTTTAAAATGAACTTTCACCACCGGTATTCAAATTTTGGAATTCTAAATATAATTTTATATTTGTCTATTAAACCAGGAAGACCCTTCCCTTAGAGTAAAAGTTATATTCTAAAAAGTACTTGTAGAGTACAATTTCGTGAGGTTGTTTGCTTTCCAAAAGAAAAGAGAATAGTGCTCGTAGTAGTGTGTTGAAGATACTTGTATTGCAATTTTCACAATTCTCATAGCAAAATGATAAAAAAATAAAATAAAATGGGCATAATAATCAGAAATAAAAGAATATGATGTAATGTTTGTACTCGTATTTAATTTGTAGAGGTGTGTTGACGCGTATTTACATAAATATAATATTCCTTTCCTGATCGGTTAAATGTTTTTTAGTAAAATTAATTAGATTATGTTAGGATTTCTTCAAAATTGAGAATTTTTAGAAAATTGATTTTTATGATTTTATTATGTGGGGATAAAATTATAAATGTATGAATTGTTATAGGACATTTATGGAAATTTACTAAAAAAAACTACTGTAGCACTTTTTTAATAAAATAAAAGTCAACAATTTTTACTTTTTCTGAAGAACATATATATCTTAAAATAAGATATAAGTTGAAAAAACAAACAAAATGAATTATTTTAATTTAAGATATAAGAGACAATAAATCTTACAATGGATAAAAAAAAAAAAAAATAGCCCCTTAGTTGATATGCACCGCTTATTCTTTATTATGCTTTCGGAGCCAACAACTGTCCACAGATATGCTATGGACCGCTTATTGAACTGTCCAACAACATCCCTATCACTTTCCAATTTGCTTTTCCCTTCTTATTATTCATGCTAAAAATAAAATCTAATTATAGGAGAACACATAATTTATGTCATAATTCTAATAATAAACAAAAATGAAAAGTGAAATCTCAACTTACCTCCTAGCTAGTTAAAAAGAGAGAAAAACAAGGATATATTAGATCCTAACTCAATGCGTGCAATAGGACTTTTTGTAGCTGATTTTGTAGATTTAGCGCTTAGGGGTCGTTTGTTTTTTTTTTTTTTGTCATCTAAAGACTGAACAGTCCTGAATTTTTTTGAAGACTGAATATGACTAGAATCTGAATTTGAATTACATGTTTTTTTTCCTCTTAAAACTTAATGGGTCTGAATCTAATTATAAGTTGTTTTATTTGTTTTTTTAAGTGGTTAAACAACTTTTAAATATAAAAAAACAACTTAAAATAAAAAGTAAAAAAATCCCGACTTTTCACTTAATTACAAATAACTAAATTACATTAAATACAATCCAAAATCTTTTTTTCTGATACTATCCCCATATATAAAATATTTTAATTTCATCATAATTATATATAGTACATAAATCTTTATTTTAATATATTGCTTATTTTAAATAGCTTTAAAAATAAAAAAGAACTGTAATCACTTCTCATATTAGTTTTTAATATCAATACTTTATTATGATATTAGAGTGATGTATTTATATATTATTTTTTTAGAGTGTTTTGTTTGAGTTTTCCCGTTTCCCCTTTTATTTTTTGAAAAAAAAAACATTTTTCTTTTCTTAGTAAAAATGAAGTTTATTTGTAATCGAATAAGAAGATCATGATCATATGTGTTCATATCTAATTATTATTTTTGGATTGTTTTATTCCATATTATATGTATAATTGTTTAACATGGGTATACATGTAAAATTATTTAGTTTCAGACAATTTTACTTTTAAAGAACAAACGTGTTGACAATACATTCAATGTGAGAAAAAAAAACATGTCATTTAAGTTCCGATTTAGTCTCTATTCAGTCTTCTGAAAAATTCAGGACTGTTCAGTCTTCAGACAAAAAAAAACAAACGAACCCAATGCGTTTGGTACGCATGACATGACAGGACAACGTGAGATAGGTTCTTCTTGTCCCACTGTTTGGCATGACCTTGATATGGGACAAAACGGAACAATGTGGGACTAAAATCTGAAAAAACTGTCCCACCTCAGACCCCCGGGATTACTTGTCCCATGACATGAGACTACTTGTAGTTTTCTTATACCTACGTCTGTATATCTCCACAAATCCAAAAACTATGAAAACTCATAAAATTGAAATTATTGGAGACTTGAAGATTAATTTATATGGTAAATCTACTATTTGTGGTTTGTTGTTAAAGGGTTAAAATTTCTCAATTTGAATCTTTTACTTTGTTAAGGAAATACAATGGTTTTAATGAGTTTGATGCATATTTTTAAGTTAGTGGACCGTTATTAAGATAAAAAATATATATGGTAAGTTAAATGAGAATCAAAATTAGATTGGGATATACTTATAATTAAATGAGATATATTTAAGAGCAAATAGGCATTTTTAGTCAAAAAATTAGATAGTGTTTTGTTTTTACCCAGAATTTGTATTTGTATTGTTTTTACCCAAATTTTGACTGTGAAGATTGATATGCCACTCATTATTTTTCTTCTTCTCTCTTCTTCTCTTCTTTCTCTCTCTCCCTCTTTCACGCCTCTCACTTTTTTTATTCCTTCAATCTCTTCTTTCTCTTGCTTTCTCTCTTCAATCTCTTCTTTCTCTTTCTCTCATGACTCTCTCCTCTTTACCACAAATTTTTTGTTGCAATCAGATCTCCTCTCCTGATCTCCTCTCTCACGCCTCTCTCCTATTTAATCCAAGAAATTTTTTTGTTCATCTTCTCTCTCCTTTGGTTTGCAGACTTGGTTGTTGATTTTTTTTTTTGAAATTTTTTTGGTTAGCTATTCTTTTTAAGGGTGGTTGTGGTTGTGTATAAGCTTGGATGTTGTTTGTTTAAAAAAAATCAGATTTCGTTTTATTTAAAAATTTTCAGATTTTAAAAAAAATCTGATTTTTTTTGTTTAAATATTTGTTAACTTTTTTCCAGAATTGATTTTGTTTAAAGAAAATTTTATTTGTTTCAAATGTTTGTTTAAATTATTTTTTTCCAGATTTTTGTTATGTTAAATAAAAATTTGTTTGTTAAAATCTAGAAATTTGTTTTTTTTTTCCAGATTTTGTTAAATGTTTGTTAAATGAGTTTTCATAATGTTTGTTAAATATTTTTTTCCAAATTTTGTTTGTTTAAAATGTTTGTTAAATGTTTATTTGAAATTTTCCATATTATATATGTTAAAAAAATTTCTAGTTTTGTTTTTTCTTTGAATTTCCAGATTTTTTTCCTTTGAAACAAAAATTTCTTCCAAAAAAAGTAACATTTACTAGAGATCCATTGTTTCAAAGATTTTTTAATTTTTTTTTTGTATGAGGAAATCTGAAAATTTCCAAATCTATTCAAATTTGGAATTTTTTCCAGATTTCTTTAAACACACCAAACCACCAATTAAACACACCCACGGTAATTCAATTAAACACACCAAAGGCATTAGACTAAGGGGTCGTTTGTTTTTTTGTCTGAACACTGAACAGTCCTGAATTTTTCTGAAGACTGAATAAGGACTGAAATCTGAATCTGAATGATATGTTTGTTTTTTAAAAATAAAACTGTCTGAAAATAAGTAATTTTACATTTATACCCATACTAATTAAAAGAGATAATTTAACATGCACTATTCTTTATAACATTTTGTATGTTTTTTTTTACAAACAAAGTTCAATTTAACAAAATAAAAAATCAATCAAAGAATATAATTTTGCATATTATGCAAACAAAGTTAAGTTAAATTTATTGTCAAAAAAAAGTTCAAGTTCAAGTTCAATTTATATGTTGTCCACGTTTCCGGTGAATATAATTCCTGAAACCATTTTTGTTTTTTTTGATTTCTTGGATCATATGCACCGGAAACCAAATAAAAGAAAGGTTCTTGAATTTTTTATATATAATAATTCTATAACTTTTTCGAGCCACGAAATCTACTTAATATAATAGACAAATTTATTGGGTATTAAACGAATAATTAGATAAAAATAAATAAATAAAGAGTTCTTACCGGGATTTGGCAGGAGTGAAATTCAATTGTTCAATCCTTGAAAATTTTCATTATGAGAAGTAATTAAGGTTTTTTTTTGTTTTCTGAAACGTGTTTAAAATAACAAATATGTTAAAAGAAATTTTTTTACACCATATTAAATTAAGATAAATTTGGAAATATATCTTTTTTTGGAGGATAGACTTGGAAAAGAATATTTTAATTGTAATCCAATGATTTAGAATTAAGTTAAAAGTCAAGATTTCTTACTTTTTATTTTAAGTTGTTTTTTGATATTTTTAAGTTGTTTGACCACTTAAAAAAACAAACAAAACAATTTAATGAATTCAATTCAGACCCATTAAGTTTTAAGTGAAAAAAACAAACGACCCCTAATATAATACTTGTATGGAATAAAAAAAAGATGGAAAGGGGAGAAGAATAAATGAAAAAACTTTATATTTAATACTATTGAAAAAACTTTTAAAAAAAAATTCAAAAAACTAGGTGGGCTATATAGCCCACCCTAGCCTAGCCTGTTTCCGCCTCTGCTAAGGAGTTACTACTACATTCCTAATTATTTGAGTATATAATTAGGAATTTTAAGATTTTTTTGCCTTTCTCATTTGACAAGTTTATTTTACAATTAGAATATAATACTTGTATGGAATAAAAAAATGGTGGAAAGGGGAGAAGAATAAATGATTGAAAATGTTATTATGCCTTCTTTAAAGTTTTAAATATTCTTTATATTTTCATACTCACTATCTATATATTTTACATTTCTTGAAAAAAAAAAATTATTGTAGATTTCATGAATAAAAATAAAATATTGTTGATGATTATTATTGACTTGTTACACTAATTTTATATTTATAAATATATCAAATCTGGTATGAAATCATGGTATATATTTATTGTATATAACTGAATAAAAAAAAAGTGAACTCTAAATTGTTGTCGATTAATTAATAAAAAGAAAAAAAAACTATAGAAGCCACAACACAATAGATTAACCATTAGGTTGTAATTAACACTATTCAATAAAATATAAAAAGTCTAACTAATATGAATATTACTTAACATGCAATCATTTTAAAATTTTGTATTAAGCATTTTTTTTAATTAAGTTACAAAGTTAGCAAAGACAATTATTTTTGAAAAAAGTCCACATGGATCAACCCCAAATTCATGAACCAACTCGTAAGATTAATAATTTTACTTAATTTTTAGTCATATATGTGATTTCTTTGGAGTTCAAAGTCAAATGGGACATGGATTCGATTTCAACATTAATACTATTATAACAAGATGAGGTTGGTCTAGTGGTAAAACCTCTCACACATATGCTATAAGGACGTAGATTCGAGTCTCTATTCTTCTAAAAAAACATGACTTTATATAATATTTCAACAACAAAAAATAAAGATTAATATTATTTTGTCCAAATTTAGTATCAAAATGATATGACATCACTATAATTCATCCATTTAAATCATGCAAATCTAATACAATCAAATAATTGAATTATAGCGATGTCACATTATTTATGCACCATATTCTGACAAAGTAGCATTGCTAATTAGAGCTTTGGGTTGAATTAGTGGGATTGGTTAACGACAGAAAAAAAAACACAACATCATAGTTGGGTTGGTTATGCGGGTGACCTACTAGGCCCAAACCCGTCCACAAAACGGTTTTAAAGCCCAAATAAATATTCATGGCCCAAAAATGAGTAAATTTTCGTTCCATTTAAATGACTATTAGGGTGCGTTTGGTACGGGGATGAGACATGACAACGTGGGACTGGATTGGACTGGATATGACAGTTGTTCTGTATTGTGTTAGGAATGCTTGGGACAGAATTGTGAATTGTACTGTTATGCGTTTGGTATGGCTGGGACAGGACTGGACAAGAGGTTCAAATGACCAGAATGTTCTCCGTATATATAATAATATATATTATTATATTATATATTAATATATAATGATATTAAATAATAATATCTATAATATATAATAAACAATAATATATTATTTAATAAACAATAATATATAATATATATTAATATACAATATCATATATTATATATATATATAAATAATTGATATATTATATTATTATATATAATAATATATATAAGATATATATATATTAAATATTACTACATATAAAAAATATAATATATATTAAATATAATATATATATACTATATATATAATAATATAATATATATATTATATTAAATATTATCATATAATAATATATATATATATGATATATTAAATATTATTATTTATTATTTATAATATAATATATATATATATTTAATATTTTATATATTATTACATATAATAATAAAATATTACATATTATATATATTATATAAATATATATATATATTATATATATATATTATAATATACATATATATATATATTTTATATTTATATTACATATATATTTTTATAAATATACATAATATTATAATATATTATATATAATTAATAATATATATAAAAAAAAGTGAACTCTAAACTATTATTGATTAATGAAAGAAAAAGAAAACTATAGAAGCCACAACACAATAGATTAATCATTAGGTTGTAATTAACACTACTCAATAAAATATAAAAAGTCTAACTAATATGAATATTACTTAACATGCAATCATTTTTAAAATTTTAGTATTAAGCATTTTTTTAATTAAGTTACAAAGTTATAAAAGACAATTATTTTTGAAAAAAGTCCAGATTTGCATTAATGATGAACAAAGTAATACTATTAATAAGTTCAGATTTCAACATTAATACGATTTCCACATTAATACTATTAATAAGTTCAACATTAATACTAAATTTAGTATCCAAAAGATATGACATCATGCAGATCTAATACAAAGTAGCATGGCTAATTTACTTTGTTCAAGTTTATAGCGATGTCACATTATTAATACTATTATAACAAGTACGAAGTTGGTCTAGTGGTAAAACCTCTCACACATATGTTATAAGGTCGTAGACTCGAGTCTCTATTCTTCTAAAAGAAACATAAATTTATATAATATTTCAATAAAAAAAATAAAGTTTAATATTACTTTATTCAAATTTAGTATCCAAATGATATGACATCATGCAAATCTAATACAAAGTAGCATTACTAATTTACTTTGTTCAAGTTTATAGCGATGTCACATTATTTATGCACCATATTCTGACAAAGTAGCATTGCTAATCAGAGCTTTGGGCTGAATTAGTGGGATTGGTTAACGACAGAAAAAAAAAAACACAACATCATAGTTGGGTTGGTTATGCGGGTGACCTACTAGGCCAAACCCGTCCACAAAACGGTTTTAAAGCCCAAATAAAAATTCATGGCCCAATAATGAGTAAATTTTCATTCCATTTAAATTACTATTAGGGTGCGTTTGGTACGGGGATGAGACAGGACAACGTGGGACTGGACTGGACTGGACATTTGTTCCATATTGTGTTAGGAATGTTTGTGACAGAACTGTGAACTGTACTGTTATGCGTTTGGTATGGCTGAGACAGGACTGGACAAGAGGTTCAAATGACCAGAGTTTCAAATGACCAGAGTGTCCTCCGTATATATAATAATATATATTATAATATTATATATTAATATATAATGATATTAAATAATAATATATATAATATATAATAAACAATAATATATTATTTAATAAACAATAATATATAATATATATTAATATACAATATCATATATATTATATATATAATAATATGATATATTCTATTATTATATATAATAATATATATAAGACATATAATATTAAATATTACTACATATAAAAATATAATATATATATTACAATATAATATATATATTTATATATTTATATATATTATATTATATATATACTATATATATAATAATATAATATATATATTACAATATAATATATATATTATATATTTATATATATTATATTATATATATATATACTATATATATAATAATATAATATATATATTATATTAAATATTATCATATATAATATATATAAGATATATAATAATATAATATATATATGATATATTAAATATTATTATATTAATATTATTATTATATATAAGATATATATATATTATTTAATATTTTATATATTATTACATATAATAATAAAATATTACATATTATATATATTATATAAATATATATATATATTTTTATATTTATATTACATATATATTTTATATAATATACATATTATTATAATATATATATTAATAATATATATATATATTAATATATAAAAAAAAGTGAACTCTAAACTATTATTGATTAATGAAAAGAAAAAAAACTATAGAAGTCACAACACAATAGATTAATCATTAGGTTGTAATTAACACTATTCAATAAAATATAAAAAGTCCAACTAATATGAATATTACTTAACATGCAATCATTTTTAAAATTTTGTATTAAGCATTTTTTTTAATTAAGTTACAAAGTTATAAAAGACAATTATTTTTGAAAAAAGTCCACATAGATCAACCCCAAATTCATGAACCGACTCGAAAGATTAATAATTTTACTTAATTTTTAGTAATATATGTGATTTCTTTGGAGTTGAAAGTCAAATAGGACATGGATTCGATTTCAACATTAATACTATTATAACAAGACGAAGTTGGTTTAGTGGTAAAACCTCTCACACATATGCTATAAGGTCGTAGACTCGAGTCTCTATTCTTCTAAAAAAACATAAATTTATATAACATTTCAATAAAAGAAATAAAGTTTAATATTACTTTGTTCAAATTTAGTATCCAAATGATATGACATCAAGCAAATCTAATACAAAGTAGCATTGCTAATTTACTTTGTTAATTATTTTAAGTTACAAAGTTAATTATTTTTTCAAAAGTAACATTATAACTTTGGTAGCATTGCTAACAAAGTAATACTATTAATCATAATGTTCAAGCTATAAACTTGAACAAAGTAAATTAGCAATGCTACTTTGTTAAATAGTATTAATGTTGAAATCGCTATAAACCGTTTTGTGGACGAGTTTGGCCTAGTAGGTCACCCGCATAACCAACCCAACTATGATGTTGTGTTTTTTTTTTCTGTCGTTAACCAATCCCACTAATTCAACCCCAATCCCACTAATTCAACCCAAAGCTCTGATTAGCAATGCTACATTGTCAGAATATGGTGCATAAATAATGTGACATCGCTATAAACTTGAACAAAGTAAATTAGCAATGCTACTTTGTATTAGATTTGCATGATGTCATATCATTTGGATACTAAATTTGAATAAAGTAATATTAAACTTTATTTTTTTTTATTGAAATATTATATAAATTTATGTTTTTTTAGAAGAATAGAGACCTGAGTCTACAACCTTATAACATATGTGTGAGAGGTTTTACCACTAGACCAACTTCGTCTTGTTATAATAGTATTAATAATGTGACATCGCTATAAACTTGAACAAAGTAAATTGGCAATGCTACTTTGTATTAGATTTGCATGATGTCATATCATTTGGATACTAAATTTGAAAAAAGTAATATTAAACTTTATTTTTTAAAAGTTATAATTAAGTTACAAATTTAATTATTTTTGAAAAAAGTCTAGATGGATCAACCCCAAATTCATGAACCGACTCGAAAGATTAAAAATTTTACTTAATTTTTAGTCATATATGTAATTTCTTTGGAGTTGAAAGTTAAATAGGACATGGATTCGATTTCAACATTAATACTATTATAACAAGATGAAGTTGGTCTAGTGGTAAAACCTCTCACATATATGTTATAAGGTCGTAGATTCGAGTTTCTATTCTTCTAAAAAAACATAAATTTATATAATATTTCAATAAAAAAAATAAAATTTAATATTACTTTGTTCAAATTTAGTATCCAAATGATATGACATCACTATAATTCATCCATTTAAATCATGCAAATCTAATACAATTTAAATAAGTGAATTATAGCGATGTCACATCATTTAGACACCATATTCGGATAAAATAACATTACTAATCAGAGCTTTGGGTTGAATTAGTGGGATTGGTTAACGACAGAAAAAAAAACACACAATATCATAGTTGGGTTGGTTATGCGGGTGACCTACTAGGCCCAAACCCGTCCACAAAACGGTATTAAAGCCCAAATAAAAATCCATGGCCCAATAATGAGTAAATTTTCGTTCCATTTAAATGACTATTAAAGAGATTCAAGAAGACAAGATGATTGAAATTTCATTCTCACAACAAAAAAAAAATATTGGTAAGCTGTTATTAACTTATTATTATGCTTTTTGCAGATGTAATTATTGTCTCTATCTACTTTGAAGTTTTGAACTACAATTATGTACCTTGCAATTAGAGATGGTCAATGGGGAAATGGGGATGGATATAGGCCCCCCATACTCATCCCCATTTTCCAAACCCTCCCCCATCCCCCCATCTCCCCATTTTCCCATTTTCTTATTTGGGGAAAATGGGGATGGGGTAGTTTTGGGGGGAGGTTCCCCCATCCACATCACCATTTCCCCGTTTTTCCTTTTTTTTTCCTTTTTTTTTTCAGTTTTCCCTTTTCCCACGTCTTCCCAATTTCCCCTGTTTAAGTATAAATTACACACTAAAAAAATACTCCCCCAAATGGGGATAGGGGAACGGAGATTTGGGTCCGTGAGGATAAATGGCCATCCCTACTTACAATAGATAAATCATTTATATTTTTAATTGAGTTATTTCCCTCTTCTTTGGCATAATTTTGTGTCCAAGAAACTATAAAATGAGATTAATTATGTGATGGGTTGGTATATTAGCTTAGTTGGTGGCATAATTTTGTATGATATGATGGGAACCAAATCTCCTTCTATTGAAATTACTGTGGGACTATAGCCTTAGAAAAAAACATAAAGAGGTATCCGTATCCATTAGCATGAAAAACAAATGAAAAGAAAAGGGAAATGTGCAAGGTGAATGATAAGTAGTAACCATCAGTCAGACTTATCACATGTGAACCTAACAAATCACATAAATGTTACCATTCATTTATGAAAATGTGGATGTATATATTATGAGCTAATATGTGTAATTATAAAAGGACAATACTTTGTATGTTTGAGTATTAAGGGAATTTTTTAAGTCTCTTTGTATATGAATTGAAATGTTGGAAGACAATAATTCCCTAAATATGTCACATTGTATTAAAGACAATAATTTCTTAGGTCACTTTGTATATGAATTGATTAATATAGATATTCAAGTACGTTTCTAGATGTTAACGGTGATTTTTGGATCATTAAGAAGTTAATCCGCCAAACAATAATATGTAGGCAAATTGAAAGTTTGACTAATCAATGTGAGATAGCCAAAACCTCGGTCTTCCACATGGATATGATGCAGTAACAGAATAGCCTGCTATGAGTGGCTAGTTCGATGAGAAAGGCGGTATGTAGAGCAATATAAAAGAAAATAATAAGGTAAGAACATGATATTTAAGTGGAAAACTCTAAGGCAAGAAAAAACCACAGTTGCCGGAAACGGCGAGAAGAATATCACTATGATCTCAAAGATTACACACCCAATACTCGTTTTCTCTTAGATAATTGCTCATGTTGTAATACAATGATTTCCACTAGTATTTATGTGGGTTGATAGGGTGTTGTAATCCTTACTGTGTAAGTAACAGATTGATAGTTAGAGTCTTTGTAGGATTCTGGTCAAGTAGCTCTTATAGGACTCGTTTCTTGTTAGGTGTTTATCCGTCTAGAAGTTTTGAGTTACTTTCCGATTAGAACTCCCTGATATTTGAGAAGAAATAGAGATATTTCCTTATTGGAGTGTGATTCTATAATTTCGTATCTGAGTGAATCTCCGCTTGATACATCGTATCTTGATAAGATTTCCTAGTCTGTTGAGGAGATCTTGCTGAATAGAGATCTTCGGCGAGTAGAACTCCAGCTGAATAGGATTCCTTAGCCGAGTAGGCTAATTCTGCCGAATGAATTATACTCGTAGATTGTCTCTCACATGGTGCTGCCACGTGGTCCTATGGACCATTTGATGATGTGTCTCCTATTTGACTTTTGGTGACGTGGACTACTATATTTTCGCATTATTCATGCTATAAAAAAATCCATATATTTTTCTTAATTATTATGTCATGTAATTTACTTCCCACATATTATGTCCTGTAATTTACTTCCCGCCTCTTATTCTAATAACAAAATCATAACCTTTTGCAGATTGCAACCGTGAGGGATAAAAAAAAGCGTAGGCTGGGGCTGGACAGGGGGTCATTTGGTTGTTCAATATCGTGACCTACCTGGCGCTTGATCCTCTCAAATTTGCTGTCAGATATGCAGTCAGTGGAAGAGCCTGGGGTCTACTTGTAAACCAAAGGGTGAGTCTTTTTTCTCTTCAAATCCTTTCTATAAGTACAAACTTGGTCAAGAAATTTTTCATGTCTTCACACAAATTCCAATCAATAAAACTTGCAATGTAAGCAAAACTTGTTTACTGGTTTGTACCAGACTTCATTCACCGACAAAAAGGACTTCGGCAAGGGAGCTCGTGAGGTTGCATGGGCGGCTAACCAACGATCAATAAGTTGCCTCCAATCCACTGAGATGAAAGGTTTACAGACGAACACTTTCGGAGAAATCAATGTTATGGCAAAAGAGGCTAAAGGGCTTGCAGAGATCTCAAGGTGATCAGTCAGTTACCTACATTTCTGGTTTTTGTACAAGAAAAAAAGTATATTGTTGTTCATAATTTATATCGACTGTACAGGCTGAAGGAGATTCACACTGGAAAAGTTGAATCATCTGCCAAGCTAATGGGTTATCAGTTATAACATTGATGCCATGAACAACCACTACACTCTCTAAGTGACCTGATTCTGATGAATTATTTTTTCACTCTCTTAAGGGATTATTATTATTATTATTATTTTCACTTCTTTGGTGGAATTTTTATGACCTTGTGATGAATTTTACAACTTCTAATTGCTCTTGCAGTTTTATATAGCTTTATTATTTATCAACAAGATGCCATGTGATGAAATGTAAAACATTAAGGGACTGATGAGGAGGAATAGCGTAAAAAAAGAAGCTGGTTGGGCAATTTTGTCTACAAATATGAGTCTAGAAATGAATGAAGGTTGGGCAAAATTACCATTTTATTGATGACAAATAATGAAAGAATCGTACTACATTTCTTTACATGGATTAAAAAAAATTGTATTGTAAATATAATAAAAGAATTGATGTCTACATAAATGTGTTGATTGAACTTTTGTAGGTAGTTGTCTAGGAGTTGTTGCATTCTGGAGGGAGGCCTTGGGGAAACCTGTTAGAGTCAGTGCAGTAATTGTAAATCATGTAGTTGTTCTGCGCCCATTTGAGCCTGTCTTGACTTGTTGAATCAAGCTGTTGAGAGAACCAATTGGTTTTTGAAGAACAAGAAGATGCTCCATTCGAGAAAACACAAGCATCAGCTTTGAAGTTCCTGTAAGAAGCAGTGAATGGAGCTTGAGTCCAGTCTGTCTTGACAAGTCCACCTCTTGTAGCCCAGTCATCTGCATTCCATAGTGATGAGTGTATTCTCATTGCCTGATTCTTTGGAAATGGAACTCCAATTGACTCTGAGTTCTTGAATTCTCTTATAGGGGTACCATCCACAGAGAATATAATTCGCTGGGGATTCCAGAGGATGGAGTAAGTATGAAAATCAGCAGTTGGATCAAACCAGAGATAGAATTGTTGTTCTCTGTTTCCTTTTCCTTGGCTGAAGACATTAGTGTGAAGAATGTAAGGATCACCACTCAAATTCCCCAAGAATTCAAAGTCTATTTCATCCCATGTTGTTCCTGGTGATTTCAACTGAATCATCATATAATTTTCAATATGTTAGCATGCATCATGATAATAATATTTAATGACTTGAAAGAAACAACTAATATGTCATTGGAAAGAAATGAATAATTAGTACATACGTAGTAGGCAGTGACGGTGCCAGCAGAGTTGCCAGGGACAAGCTTGAGTTGCATATCAATGTTGCCAAATAGATATTCATTCTTTGATTCGAAGCCAGAACCGGAGGCTTTGTCCAACGAGAGAGTGAGAAGCTCGCCATTATTGAGTATCTGGGCACGGCCATCTCCCCATGTGATGTCAAAATGTTCATTGAAGTTGCCATATGCAGCCATCAAAAAGGACCCAAACAGTAGAAATGAAAGTAGAAGTGATTTGGCATTTGAAGTAGCCATGGAGCTGTGCAGTGAACAAGAATAAGAAGAGAAAAAACTTGTAGTAGATCGATGAGAAGAAATGGAGTGAAGGGATGGATCTGTTGTGTTTTGTTGAAAGGCATGGTTTGGTATTTATAATATAGTATGGATTGGTGATGGTGGGAAGAGGAAAGACCAAGGGAACGTTCGATCGGTGAGGAAAGCTGTGGTCTGTGGACAGTTGTTGGCTTGAAAAAGTGTAATCAAGTAGCTGTCCATTGCCATTTTGCCAACCAACAAACACCAAGCCCATATTTTACTATAGTACGCGGTTTAGCTAATTTTAAGAAGTAAAAAAATGAAATAGCTTTATTCAATAGCGTTTAAACTATGTTGCTTAACCTATGTTCTTTATCTTGGTAGTTGAAAACTTTAAAATGAACTTTCACCATCGGTATTCAAATTTTGGAATTCTAAATATAATTTTACATATGTCTATTAAACCAGGGAAGACCCAACCCTTAGAGTAAACGTAATATTCTAAAAAGTACTTGTAGAGTGCAATTTCGTGAGGTTGTTTACTTTCCAAAAGAAAAGAGAATAATGCCCTTAGTAGTAATATTGCAATTTTCACAATTCCCATAGCAAAATGATAAAAAATAAAATAAAATGGGCATAATAATCAAAAATAAAAGAATATAATGTACTGTGTGTATTCGTACTGAATTTGTAGAGTTGTGTTGACGCGTATTTATATAAATATAGTATTTCCTTTCCTGATCGGTTAAATGTTTTTAAGTCACTTAGGGGCTGTTTGTTTTTTTATCTAAAGTCTTATAAGACCTTAATTTTTTAGATATATGGATAAGTTTTATAAATTAAGATACTATCATATGTTTTTTTTTTCATTTTAGATGACTTATTACAAATGTAAAATTGATTAGATTATATTAGGGTTTCTTCAAAATTGAGAATTGTTAGAAAATTGATTTTAATGATTTTATTATGTGGGGATAAAATTGTAAATATATGAATTGTTATAGGACATTTAAGGAAATTTACTAAAAAAACTACTATAGCACTTTTTAATAAGATAAAAGTCAAAAAATTTTACTTTTTCTAAAGGATATATATTTTTAAAATAAGATATAAATTGGAAATACAAAGCCAACAACTGTCCACAGATTTGCTCACATGAACTTTCCCTATCACTTTCCAATTTGCTTTTCCCTTCTTATTTGCACCGCCCTAATTCATGCTATAAAAATAAAATCTAATTATAGGAGAACACATATAATTTATGTCATAATTCTAATAATAAACAAAAATGAAAAATGAAATCTCAACTTACCTCCTAGCTAGTTAAAAAGAGAGAAAAACAAGGATATATTAGATCCTAACTCAAACTTACAGGGATGGCTAGTAATAATAGATATAGCTTATAACACAATAATGTATTATTAAACATAGGTCAAAGACATCTAATAAAAATAAATTTATTGGAAACAATTATAACACGAAAATGGGTGCAATAGGACTTTTTGTAGCTGATTTTGTAGATTTAGCATTTATGGGTCGTTTGTTTTTTTTTTTTTTTTGGCATCTAAAGACTGAACAGTCCTGAATTTTTTTAAGACTGAATATGACTGAAATCTGAATTTGAATTACATGTTTTTTTTCCTCACATCTGAATGTATTGTCAACACGTTTGCTTTTTTAAAGTCAAATTGTACGAAACTAAGTGGTCGTTTGTTTTTTACACTTAAAACTTAATGAGTCTGAATCATAATTATTAAGTTGTTTTGTTTGTTTTTTAAGTGGTCAAACAACTTTAAAATACCAAAAAACAACTTAAAATAAAAAGTAAAAAATTCTGACTTTTCACTTAATTGCAAATAACTGAATTACATTAAATGCAATCCAAAATCTATTCTTCCGATACTATCCCCATATATAACATATTTTAATTTCATCATAATTATATATGGTACATAAATCTTTATTTTAATATATTGCTTATTTTAAATAGCTTTAAATATAAAAAAGAACCGTAATCACTTCTCATATTAGTTTTTAATAACAATACTTTATTATGATATTAGAGTGATGTATTTATATATTATTTTTTTAGAGTGTTTTGTTTGAGTTTTCCTGTTTCCCCTTTTATTTTTTGAAAAAAAAAAAACATTTTTCTGTTCTTAGTAAAAATGAAGTTTATTTGTAATCGAATAAGAAGATCATGATCATATGTGTTCATATATAATTATTATTTTTGGATTGTTTTATTACATATTATATGTATAATTGTTTAACATGGGTATAAATGTAAAATTACTTAGTTTCAGATAATTTTACTTTTAAAAAATAAACGGGTTGATAATACATTCAGATATGAGGAAAAAAAAACATGTCATTTAAGTTCATATTTCAGTCTCTATTCAGCCTTCAGAAAAATTCAGGATTGTTCAGTCTTCAGACAAAAAAATAAACGACCCCATAGGTTTGGTACGCATGACAGGACAGGATAACGTGGGACAGTTTCTTCTTGTCCCACGTTTGGCACGACCTTGACATGTGACTAAACAGGACAATGTGAGACAAAAATCATAAAAAACTGTCTCACCTCAGACCTTGTAACTAGTTGTCCCATGACATGGGACAAACGTCAAAAAGACGTATTTGCCCTTCAAATCTTCAAACAATTACAATCATGTCCATATTATATATATATATATATATATATATTATAATTACATATATAATATAATATTATATATGTTATATATTATATAATATAGTAAATATATATAACATACTATATAACATACTATATAATATATTATTATATATAATATAGTAAATATATTATTCTATATATTTAATATATATGTATATATTATAATCTTTATTATATTATATATATATATATAATATAATATATTATATATATGATATATTAATACATCATATATATGATATATATATATATATATATATATATTAATACATACATATATTATATTAAATATTATTACCTATACAATAATATATATATATATACATGTAATAATATTTAATATGTTATATATATAATAATATTTAATATGTCACATATATATATATATTATATTATTATATATATAGGATACATATATATAATATATAATATATATGTACTAATATTTAATATTATATCTATCATATTATTATTATATATATATATATAACATTACATATTAATATATAATAATATTAAATAATTATAATATATTTCAATTACAATATTATTATTTGTGTTAAATATAATAATATTGTAATTGAAAACAAGAGGTCATTTATTTAATATTTATTTAATATTGTTAAATATGATATATAAAATATTTATTTAATAAAATTAAATAAATACTGACTTGTCATTCTCATATGTCACTATTATGTGGTAACAAACATTAAACATAACAAGGAGGGCACTCTGGTCATTTAAACCTTTTGTCCCGTCCTGTCCCAGCCATACCAAAAGTATAACAGTACGGTCCATAGTTCTGTCCCAAAGATTTCAAACACAACACGGAACAACTGTCCAATTCTGTCCAGTCCAGTCCCATCTGATCCTGTCCCATCCAGTCCTGTCCCGTCCCCGTGCCAAACGCACCCTTAGGGTGCGTTTGGTACGTGGTACAGGACAGGACAGGACAACGTGGGACAGTTTCCTCTTGTCCCATGTTTGGCACGACATTAGCATGGGACAGCACTGGACAAGGTGGGACAAAAATTTGGAAAAACTGTCCCACCTCAGACCATGGGACTACTTGTCCCATGGCATGTGACAGATGTGAAAAAGACCAATTTACGCCAATTTGACGGGCACGTCGTTGAAGTGCCATCAAAAGATTGAACATTTAAGTTCGGCCTCGCAAGCGTGCGAGTTACAGAGACTAGCACAGCGGCTAGCAAAGATCGTTCCGCAGGGAGGTGGGATTCACCGACCGTCTCTAGTTCTAGCTAATATTACAACACTCCGAGCGGACTCGTGTGTTGCGTATGCAAAAGAATGTAGAAAAGTAAATGCTAAACTAACCTAACAAACTACATAAACAAATATGTACAAGGATAGGATGGAATGAAGTGATATGGAATGTAAATGGTTACACTAAGTAAATGACTCCACCATAGCAATCACACATTTTCATACAAACATGCATAGTCCATGTTGAATGCCGTGCTCACTTAATCCTCGCCGATTGTCCTCACTCCAGCAACAATCGACTATACCGATATGCACCAGCAACCTATTGTTACATGGTTGCCCGAACTGCACTCGAGTTCATTAAGAACTATGAGACACATAACGACAATACATGCAAAACCGAGCGCAGGCTCTACATGTAATGGCCAACCTACTAGTGCACGTTGAGTGCTTCTCCTCTCGGTCCTTCACACAACAACCTAAGTTCATTCAAGTGTTGGCTAACCACTCAAAAGCGTTAAGCACTTCAAATTGCCACTCAACCATCAACAAACACATTCAATAAAAAGGCAACAATGCTAGGTTTATATCAATTCTCTAATGAATGAAAGCACACATCAAATAAGAGACAAAAATACAAGGAAAGAAATACAAAATAGATAGAAAGGAGACCCCTCATCCGTAACCGGGAATCGAACACCGGGTCTTCTCGGGTGTCAATCCGAGATGTCCTCACCACTGGACTACTACGGCGTTCTCCAATCTCATAAATGCACAACCCTCTCAATAAAAGAGAAAGCTCTCTCCTTATTTCTCTAAACTCCCTAAGATGGATGGATATGAATGGAAAACAAGTTCACCTAACACTAATATGCATCAATGCAATTGTTTAACATTAAGGACATTCAAATGAATTAAGGACTCATCCTCTTGATTTGAGAATTTTCCCTAAATCAATTCATCACCCATTCTGGCCAAGGATGGACAATTGTGTCTTAAAAAGACCCATTAAACACAAGGATATGAACCAAGGCCAATTTAGCAACTAAATGCATGAACTAGCCTTTTCTACTCTTTGGGGCTAAAATCCCTAATCACTCAAATCAATCAGTACATGGCATTTCAAGTCATCCACCAATCAATCAACAATCATGGGCAACTAAATTCCTATTCTAAATTACATCTACTCCTAAACCCATTCAATGATACATATTGATTTCTAACTATCCACATACATACATATCATAATAAGAGCTTAAAACACATAAATCAAAGAGCAAAAACAAAACCCAAATGAATTCATGAACAAAAATACATATATAGCACATATGAAAGGTTTACAATATTTCCAAATTCGGGTTACACATCAAAGAAAACAAGAAATATAAGGAATGAGTAAAAAGGAGACAACCTTTGAAGACAAACCCTCCAAAGAAGCTTCTAGCTTTCCTAGCTCGGAATTGGTCCAAGAACCACTCCTATTTCCTTATAATCTACTCTAAGATGGATGGAGAAGGTGTAAAATGGTGTGGTGGAGGTGTATGGTGAGCTCCCATGGAGGGAAAACCTCCATGGGAGCTTGAATCACTCCTTTGGTGAAGAAGATGGAAGAGATGAAGAAGATGAAAGAAAGGGGTAGAGAAGGGATTGAGAGAGGGGAAGAGATGTCTGAAGAAAGAGGAGAAAATGAGGGTATTTATAGTGTTGGGAGGTTAGGGCAAGAATTGGGTGTGAAAAGACAAGTTTGCCCCTCAAAAACTGGGCTGGAAAACGAGTTTGACAGCGCTACAGGCGACATGTGAGGCGACATGGGTGAAGTCACCTCTGAAGTCGCCTAACCCTCTGGAGCAGAATTTCCAGCTTGCGCACCGTTACGGAAATGGTCATATCTTCCTCTAGAAAACCCGAAATTGAAATCTGTAAAAACCGTTGGAAAGTAGACATCCTGGGGCTTTTCGAAAATAGGATAATGGGAAATGTAGTTCCATCTGAGGAGGGAGATATGGTCCTCAAAAGTTAGTTGTACTGCACGGCATCCAAATCAGCCCAAATAACACCAAAACTCTTCAATTAAGCTCAAATACCTCCCGTAGGGAACATGTACCTACAAAACTCTCACAAACATATTATATACCAAAATATGCTCGAAAACGAAAATAAAAACTAGGAAATGGGGATCCTCAAATAGGTATATAAATCGGTACGATCACCCGTTCCCGTGCCAAACGCACCCTTAATGTGTTATTGAAGTTGATTTTACTGTTTGTGAGTTTCTGTGCGGAGGAGATAGAGAGCATCCACAGAAGAAGTGATTGAAACAGTCTTGTGGCACTTGTGGATGCACATGAGAGGAAGAGGTAGTTAACAATACTGTTAAAACTCTTGAACTTGCTGATGATGAAAATCTTCAATGTACATTAATGGTGCTGCATGTTACATTACATTGAAGCCAAATGATCTTGGTAGCTATTTATTTCCTCTAGCTATCCTCCAAAACCAGGCTTGTCATGATCATAGAATGGATGAGACAAGTTTTCTTGAAGGAACGTACTTTTAAAGGAATTTGGTGTAAATGAACATGATAATATTAATATGATAGTTTGAAAGTATAATAGTAGCAAAATTGAATTATTTGTGGATTGTGGTGCTTGTTTCTCTTACATGGACTGTGTGTGGCGGGGATGGCAAATGGTCGGGGTCGGGGTCAGGGTCGGATCCTACTAGATCCAGACCCAGACATGCTATACATTTTAGGATATAAACCTGTTAAATATTTAGGGACCCGAGACCCGAATATATTCGTGGGTTCTGGTTTGACTTTCGAGTCTAGACCCATGGGATGTGTGTCTTAAGATGATCCAGACTCGTCCCGCAAACAAATCACATGTGAACCTAACAAATCACAAAAATGTTACCATTCATTTATGAAAATGTGGATGTGTATATTATGATCTAATATGTGTAATTATAAAAGGACAATACTTTGTATGTTTGAGTATTAGGGAATTTTTTAAGTCTCTTTGTATATGAATTGAAATGTTGGAAGACAATAATTCCCTAAATATGTCACATTGTATTAAAGACAATAATTTCTTAGGTCACTTTGTATATGAATTGATTAATATAGATATTCAAGTACGTTTCTAGATGTTAACGGTGATTTTTGGATCATTAAGAATTTAATCCGCCAAACAATAACACGTAGGCAAATCGAAAGTTTGACTACTCAATGTGAGATAGCCAAAACCTCATTCTTCCACGTGGATATGATGTAGTAACAGAATAGCCTGCTATGGGTGGCTAGTTCGATGAGAAAGGTGGTATGTAGAGCAATATAAAAGAAAATAATAAGATAAGAACATGATATTTACGTGGAAAACTCTAAGGCAAGAAAAAACCAAGGTTGCCGGAAACGGCGAGAGGAATATCACTATGATCTCAAAGATTACACACCCAATACTCGTTATCTCTCAGATAATTGCTCATGTTGTAATACAATGATTTCCACTAGTATTTATATGGGTTGATAGGGTGTTGTAATCCTTACTGTGTAAGTAACAGATTGATAGTTAGAGTCTTTGTAGGATTTCGGTCAAGTAGCTCTTATAGGAGTCGTTTCTTGTTACGTGTTTATCCGTCTAGAAGTTTTGAGTTACTTTCCGATTAGAACTCCCTGATATTTGAGAAGAAATAGAGATATTTCCTTATTGAAGTGTGATTCTATGATTTCGTATATAAGTGAATCTCCGCTTGATACAGCGTATCTTGATAAGATTTCCTGGTCTGTTGAGGAGATCTTGCTGAATAGAGATCTTCAGTCGAGTAGAACTCTAGCTGAATAGGATTCCTTAGCCGAGTAGGCTAATTCTGCCGAATGAATTCTACTCGTAGGTTGTCTCTCACATGGTGCTACCACGTGTTCCTATGGACCATTTGATGATGTGTCTCCTATTTGACTTTTGGTGACATGGACTACTATATTTTCGCATTATTCATGCTATAAAAAAATCCATATATTTTTCTTAATTATTATGTCCTGTAATTTACTTCCACATATTATGTCCTGTAATTTACTTCCCGCCTCTTATTCTAATAACAAAATCATAACCTTTTGCAGATTGCAACCGTGATATCTGCTACCGCAAATTGGAAATTCGCAGGGATAAAAAGCGTAGGCTGGGGCTGGACAGGGGGTCATTTGGTTGTTCAATATCGTGACCTACCTGGCGCTTGATCCTCTCAAATTTGCTGTCAGATATGCACTCAGTGGAAGAGCCTGGGGTCTACTTGTAAACCAAAGGGTGCGTCTTTTTTCTCTTCAAATCCTTTCTATAAGTACAAACTTGGTCAAGAAATTTTTCATGTCTTCACACAAATTCCAATCAATAAAACTTGCAATGTAAGCAAAACTTGTTTACTGGTTTGTACCAGACTTCATTCACCGACAAAAAGGACTTCGGCAAGGGAGCTCGTGAGGTTGCATGGGCGGCTGACCAACGATCAATAAGTTGCCTCCAATCCACTGAGATGAAAGGTTTACAGAGGAACACTTTCGGAGCAATCAATGTGATGGCAGAAATAGGCTAAAGGCGTGCAGAGATCTCAAGGTGATCAGTCAGTTACCTACATTTCTGGTTTTTGTACAAGAAAAAAAGTATATTGTTGTTCATGATTTATATCGACTGTGCAGGCTGAAGGAGATTCACACTGGAAAAGTTGAATCATTTGCCAAGCTAATGGGTTATCAGTTATAACATTGATGCCATGAACAACCGCTACACTCTCTAAGTGACCAGATTCAGATGAATTTTTTTTTTCACTCTCTTGGGAGATTATTATTATTATTATTATTTTCACTTCTTTGTTGGAATTTTTATGACCTTGTGATGAATTTTACAACCTCTAATTGCTCTTGCAGTTTTATATAGCTTTATTATTTATCAACAAGATGCCATGTGATGAAATGTAAAACATTAAGGGACTGATGAGGAGGAATAGCGTAAAAAAAAGAAGCTGGTTGGGCAATTTTGTCTACAAATATGAGTCTAGAAATGAAATGAAGGTTGGGCAAAATTACCATTTTATTGATGACAAATAATGAAAGAATCGTACTACATTTCTTTACATGGATTAAAAAAAAATTCTATTGTAAATATAATAAAAGAATTGATGTCTACATAAATGTGTTGATTGAACTTTTGTGGGTAGTTGTCTAGGAGTTGTTGCATTCTGGAGGGAGGCCTTGGGGAAACCTGTTAGAGTCAGTGCAGTAATTGTAAATCATGTAGTTGTTCTGCGCCCATTTGAGCCTGTCTTGACTTGTTGAATCAAGCTGTTGAGAGAACCAATTGGTTTTTGAAGAACAAGAAGATGCTCCATTCGAGAAAACACAAGCATCAGCTTTGAAGTTCCTGTAAGAAGCAGTGAATGGAGCTTGAGTCCAGTCTGTCTTGACAAGTCCACCTCTTGTAGCCCAGTCATCTGCATTCCATAGTGATGAGTGTATTCTCATTGCCTGATTCTTTGGAAATGGAACTCCAATTGACTCTGAGTTCTTGAATTCTCTTATAGGGGTACCATCCACAGAGAATATAATTCGCTGGGGATTCCAGAGGATGGAGTAAGTATGAAAATCAGCAGTTGGATCAAACCAGAGATAGAATTGTTGTTCTCTGTTTCCTTTTCCTTGGCTGAAGACATTAGTGTGAAGAATGTAAGGATCACCACTCAAATTCCCCAAGAATTCAAAGTCTATTTCATCCCATGTTGTTCCTGGTGATTTCAACTGAATCATCATATAATTTTCAATATGTTAGCATGCATCATGATAATAATGTTTAATGACTTGAAAGAAACAACTAATATGTCATTGGAAAGAAATGAATAATTAGTACATACGTAGTAGGCAGTGACGGTGCCAGCAGAGTTGCCAGGGACAAGCTTGAGTTGCATATCAATGTTGCCAAATAGATATTCATTCTTTGATTCGAAGCCAGAACCGGAGGCTTTGTCCAACGAGAGAGTGAGAAGCTCGCCATTATTGAGTATCTGGGCACGGCCATCTCCCCATGTGATGTCAAAATGTTCATTGAAGTTGCCATATGCAGCCATCAAAAAGGACCCAAACAGTAGAAATGAAAGTAGAAGTGATTTGGCATTTGAAGTAGCCATGGAGCTGTGCAGTGAACAAGAATAAGAAGAGAAAAAACTTGTAGTAGATCGATGAGAAGAAATGGAGTGAAGGGATGGATCTGTTGTGTTTTGTTGAAAGGCATGGTTTGGTATTTATAATATAGTATGGATTGGTGATGGTGAGAAGAGGAAAGACCAAGGGAACGTTCGATCGGTGAGGAAAGCTGTGGTCTGTGGACAGTTGTTGGCTTGAAAAAGCGTAATCAAGTAGCTGCCCATTGCCATTTGCCAACCAACAAACACCAAGCCCATATTTTACTATAGTACGCGGTTTAGCTAATTTTAAGAAGAAAAAAAACTGAAATAGTTTTATTCGATATATGTTCTTTATCTTGGTGGTTGAAAACTTTAAAATGAACTTTCACCACCGGTATTCAAATTTTGGAATTCTAAATATAATTTTACATTTGTCTATTAAACCAGGGAAGACTCTTCCCTTAGAGTAAAAGTTATATTCTAAAAAGTACTTGTAGAGTACAATTTCGTGAGGTTGTTTGCTTTCCAAAAGAAAAGAGAATAGTGCTCGTAGTAGTGTGTTGAAGATACTTGTATTGCAATTTTCACAATTCTCATAGCAAAATGATAAAAAAATAAAATAAAATGGGCATAATAATCAGAAATAAAAGAATATAATGTAATGTTTGTACTCGTATTTAATTTGTAGAGGTGTGTTGACGCGTATTTACATAAATATAATATTTCCTTTCCTGATCGGTTAAATGTTTTTTAGTAAAATTAATTAGATTATGTTAGGATTTCTTCAAAATTGAGAATTTTTAGAAAATTGATTTTTATGATTTTATTATGTGGGGATAAAATTATAAATGTATGAATTGTTATAGGACATTTATGGAAATTTACTAAAAAAAACTACTGTAGCACTTTTTTAATAAAATAAAAGTCAACAATTTTTACTTTTTCTGAAGAACATATATATCTTAAAATAAGATATAAGTTGAAAAAACAAACAAAATGAATTATTTTAATTTAAGATATAAGAGACAATAAATCTTACAATGGATAAAAAAAAAAAAAAATAGCCCCTTAGTTTGATATGCACCGCTTATTCTTTATTATGCTTTCGGAGCCAACAACTGTCCACAGATATGCTATGGACCGCTTATTGAACTGTCCAACAACATCCCTATCACTTTCCAATTTGCTTTTCCCTTCTTATTTGCACCGCCCTAATTCATGCTATAAAAATAAAATCTAATTATAGGAGAACACATATAATTTATGTCATAATTCTAATAATAAACAAAAATGAAAAGTGAATTCTCAACTTACCTCCTAGCTAGTTAAAAAGAGAGAAAAACAAGGATATTAGATCTAAAGACTGAACAGTCCTAAATTTTTTTGAAGACTGAATATGACTGAAATCTGAATTTGAATTACATGTTTTTTTTCCTCACATCAGAATGTATTGTCAATACGTTTGCTTTTTTAAAGTAAAATTGTACGAAACTAAGGGGTCGTTTGTTTTTTACCAATTAAAACTTAATGGGTCTGAATCTAATTATAAGTTGTTTTGTTTGTTTGTTTAAGTGGTTAAACAACTTTTAAATTAAAAAAACAACTTAAAATAAAAAGTAAAAAAAATCTCGACTTTTCACTTAATTACAAATAACTAAATTACATTAAATGAAATCCAAAATCTTTTCTTCCGATACTATCCCCATATATAAAATATTTTAATTTCATCATAATTATATATAGTACATAAATCTTTATTTTAATATATTGCTTATTTTAAATAGCTTTAAAAATAAAAAAGAACTGTAATCACTTCTCATATTAGTTTTTAATATCAATACTTTATTATGATATTAGAGTGATGTATTTATATATTATTTTTTTAGAGTGTTTTGTTTGAGTTTTCCCGTTTCCCCTTTTATTTTTTGAAAAAAAAAACATTTTTCTTTTCTTAGTAAAAATGAAGTTTATTTGTAATCGAATAAGAAAATCATGATCATATGTGTTCATATCTAATTATTATTTTTGGATTGTTTTATTCCATATTATATGTATAATTGTTTAACATGGGTATACATATAAAATTATTTAGTTTCAGACAATTTTACTTTTAAAGAACAAACGTGTTAACAATACATTCAAATGTGAGAAAAAAAAACATGTCATTTAAGTTCCGATTTTAGTCTCTATTCAGTCTTCTGAAATATTCAGGACTGTTCAGTCTTCAGACAAAAAAAAACAAACGAACCCAATGCGTTTGGTACGCATGACATGACAGGACAACGTGAGACAGGTTCTTCTTGTCCCACATTTGGCATGACCTTGATATGGGACAAAACGGAACAATGTAGGACTAAAATCTGAAAAAACTGTCCCACCTCAGACCCCCGAGACTACTTGTCCCATGACATGAGACTACTTGTAGTTTTCTTATACCTACGTCTGTATATCTCCACAAATCCAAAAGCTATGAAAACTCATAAAATTGAAATTATTGGAGACTTGAAGATTAATTTATATGGTAAATCTACTATTTGTGGTTTGTTGTTAAAGGGTTAAAATTTCTCAATTTGATCTTTTACTTTGTTAAGGAAATACAATGGGTTTTAATGAGTTTGATGCATATTTTTAAGTTAGTGGACCGTTATTAAGATAAAAAATATATATGGTAAGTTAAATGAGAATCAAAATTAGATTGGGATATACTTAGAATTAAATGAGATATATTTAAGAGCAAATAGGCATTTTTAGTCAAAAAATTAGATAGTGTGTTGTTTTTACCTAGAATTTGTATTTGTATTGTTTTTACCCAAATTTTGACTGTGAAGACTGATATGCCACTCATTATTTTTTCTTCTTTCTCTCTTCCTTCTTTCTCTCTTCTTTTTCTCTCTCCCTCTTTCACTTCTCTCACTTTTTTTATTCCTTCAATCTCTTCTTTCTCTTGCTTTCTCTCTTCAATCTCTTCTTTCTCTTTCTCTCATGACTCTCTCCTCTTTACCACAAATTTTTTGTTGCAATCAGATCTCCTCTCCTGATCTCCTCTCTCACGCCTCTCTCCTATTTAATCCAAGAAATTTTTTTTGTTCATCTTCTCTCTCCTTTGGTTTGCAGACCTGGTTGTTGATTTTTTTTTTTGAAATTTTTTTGGTTAGCTATTCTTTTTAAGGGTGGTTGTGGTTGTGTATAAGCTTGGATGTTGTTTGTTTAAAAAAAAATCAGATTTCGTTTTATTTAAAAAATTTCAGATTTTAAAAAAAATCTGATTTTTTTTGTTTAAAATATTTGTTAACTTTTTTTCCAGAATTGATTTTGTTTAAAGAAAATTTTATTTGTTTCAAATGTTTGTTAAATTATTTTTTTCCAGATTTTGTTTGTTAAATGATTTTTCAAATCTAGAAAAATTTGTTTGTTAAAATCTAGAAATTTGTTTTTTTTCCAGATTTTGTTAAATGTTTATTAAATGATTTTTCATAATGTTTGTTAAATATTTTTTCCAAATTTTGTTTGTTTAAAATGTTTGTTAAATGTTTATTTTGAAAATTTTCCATATTATATATGTTAAATATTTTTTACAGTTTTGTTTTTTCTTTTGAATTTCCAGATTTTTTTCCTTTGAAACAAAAATTTCTTCCAAAAAAAGTAACATTTACTAGAGATCCATTGTTTCAAAGATTTTTTAATTTTTTTTTGTATGAGGAAATCTGAAAAATTTCCAAATCTATTCAAATTTGGAAATTTTTCCTGATTTCTTTAAACACACCAAACCACCAATTAAACACACCACGGTAATTCAATTAAACACACCAAAGGCAGACTAATTAAACACACCAAAGGCAGACTAAGGGGTCGTTTGTTTTTTTGTCTGAACACTGAACAGTCCTGAATTTTTCTGAAGACTGAATAAGGACTGAAATCTGAATCTGAATGATATGTTTGTTTTTTTTTTTCCTCACATCTGAATATACTGTCAACATGTTTGTTTTTTAAAAATAAAACTGTCTGTAAATAAGTAATTTTACATTTATACTCATACTAATTAAAAGAGATAATTTAACATGCACTATTCTTTGTAACATTTTGTATGTTTTTTTTACAAACAAAGTTCAATTTAACAAAATAAAAAATCAATCAAAGAATATAATTTTGCATATTATGCAAACAAAGTTTAAGTTAAATTTATTGTCAAAAAAAAGTTCAAGTTCAAGTTCAATTTTATATGTTGTCCACGTTTCCGGTGAATATAATTCCTGAAACCATTTTTGTTTTTTTGGTTTCTTGGATCATATGCACCGGAAACCAAATAAAAGAAATGTTCTTGAATTTTTTATATATAATAATTCTATAACTTTTTCGAGCCACGAAATCTACTTAATATAATAGACAAATTTATTGGGTATTAAACGAATAATTAGATAAAAATAAATAAATAAAGAGTTCTTACCGGGATTTGGCAGGAGTGAAATTCAATTGTTCAATCCTTGAAAATTTTCATTATGAGAAGTAATTAAGGTTTTTTTTTTGTTTTCTGAAACGTGTTTAAAATAAGAAATATGTTAAAAGAAATTTTTTTACACCATATTAAATTAAAATAAATTTGGAAATATATCTTTTTTTGGAGGATAGACTTGGAAAAGAATATTTTAATTGTAATCCAATGATTTGGAATTAAGTTAAAAGTCAATATTTCTTACTTTTTATTTTAAGTTATTTTTTGATATTTTTAAGTTGTTTGACCACTTAAAAAAACAAACAAAACAACTTAATGAATTCAATTCAGACCCATTAAGTTTTAAGTGAAAAAAACAAACGACCCCTAATATAATACTTGTATGGAATAAAAAAAAGATGGAAAGGGGAGAAAAATAAATGAAAAAACTTTATATTTAATACTATTGAAAAAACTTTTAAAAAAAATTTAAAAAAACTATGGTGGGCTATATGGCCCACCCTAGCTATATAGCCCACCCTAGCCTAGCCTGTTTCCGCCTCTGCTAAGGAGTTACTACTACATTCCTAATTATTTGAGTATATAATTAGGAATTTTAAGATTTTTTTTGCCTTTCTCATTTGACAAGTTTATTTTGCAAATAGAATATAGAATTTAATACTTGTATGGAATAAAAAAATGGTGGAAAGGGGAGAAGAATAAATGATTGAAAATGTTATTATGCCTTCTTTAAAGTTTTAAATATTCTTTATATTTTCATACTCACTATCTATATATTTTACATTTCTTGAAAAAAAAAATTATTGTAGATTTCATGAATAAAAATAAAATATTGTTGTTGATTATTATTGACTTGTTACACTAATTTTATATTTATAAATATATCAAATCTGCTATGAAATCATGGTATATATTTATTGTATATAACTGAATAAAAATAAAGTGAACTCTAAACTGTTGTCGATTAATTAATAAAAAGAAAAAAAAACTATAGAAGCCACAACACAATAGATTAACCATTAGGTTGTAATTAACACTATTCAATAAAATATAAAAAGTCTAACTAATATGAATATTACTTAACATGCAATCATTTTTAAAATTTTGTATTAAGCATTTTTTTTAATTAAGTTACAAAGTTAGCAAAGACAATTATTTTTAAAAAAAGTCCACATGGATCAACCCCAAATTCATGAACCAACTCGTAAGATTAATAATTTTACTTAAATTTTAGTCATATATGTGATTTCTTTGGAGTTCAAAGTCAAATGGGACATGGATTCGATTTCAACATTAATACTATTATAACAAGATGAGGTTGGTCTAGTGGTAAAACCTCTCACACATATGCTATAAGGACGTAGATTCGAGTCTCTATTCTTCTAAAAAAAACATAAATTTATATAATATTTCAACAACAAAAAATAAAGATTAATATTATTTTGTCCAAATTTAGTATCAAAATGATATAACATCACTATAATTCATCCATTTAAATCATGTAAATCTAATACAATTCAAATAATTGAATTATAGCGATGTCACATTATTTATGCACCATATTCTGACAAAGTAGCATTGCTAATTAGAGCTTTGGGTTGAATTAGTGGGATTGGTTAACGACAAAAAAAAAACACAATATCATAGTTGGGTTGGTTATGCGGGTGACCTACTAGGCCCAAACCCGTCCACAAAACGGTTTTAAAGCCCAAATAAATATTCATGGCCCAACAATGAGTAAATTTTCGTTCCATTTAAATGACTATTATGGTGCGTTTGGTACGGGGACGAGACAGGACAACGTGGGACTGGATTGGACTGGATATGACAGTTGTTCTGTATTGTGTTTGGAATGCTTGGGACAGAATTGTGGATTGTACTGTTATGCGTTTGGTATGGCTGGGACAGGACTGGACAAGAGGTTCAAATGACCAGAGTGTTCTCCGTATATATAATAATATATATTATAATATTATATATTAATATATAATGATATTAAATAATAATATCTATAATATATAATAAACAATAATATATTATTTAATAAACAATAATATATAATATATATTAATATACAATATCATATATATTATATAGATATATATATATATATATATAATAATATGATATATTATATTATTATATATAATAATATATATAAGATATATATAATATTAAATATTACTACATATAAAAAATATAATATATATTACAATATAATATATATATATACTATATATATAATAATATAATATATATATATATATTATATTAAATATTATCATATAATATATATATATATGATATATTAAATATTATTATTATTATTATTATATATAAGAGATATATATATATATATATTTAATATTTATATATTATTACATATAATAATAAAATATTACATATTATATATTATATAAATATATATATATATATGTTATATTATATATATATATATATTAAAATATACATATATATATATTTTATATTTATATTACATATATATTTTATATAATATACATATTATTATAATATATATATATATTAATAATATATATAAAAAAAGTGAACTCTAAACTATTATTGATTAATGAAAAGAAAAAAAAATATAGAAGCCACAACACAATAGATTAATCATTAGGTTGTAATTAACACTACTCAATAAAATATAAAAAGTCTAACTAATATGAATATTACTTAACATGCAATCATTTTTAAAATTTTGTATTAAGCATTTTTTTAATAAAGTTACAAAGTTATAAAAGACAATTATTTTTGAAAAAAGTCCAGATTTGCATAATGTTGAACAAAGTAATACTATTAATAAGTTCAGATTTCAACATTAATACGATTTCAACATTAATACTATTAATAAGTTCAACATTAATACTAAATTTAGTATCCAAATGATATGATATCATGCAAATCTAATACAAAGTAGCATGACTAATTTACTTTGTTCAAGTTTATAGTGATGTCACATTATTAATACTATTATAACAAGACGAAGTTGGTTTAGTGGTAAAACATCTCACACATATGTTATAAGGTTGTAGACTCGAGTCTCTATTCTTCTAAAAGAAACATAAATTTATATAATATTTCAATAAAAAAATAAAGTTTAATATTACTTTATTCAAATTTAGTATCCAAATGATATGACATTATGCAAATCTAATACAAAGTAGCATTGCTAATTTACTTTGTTCAAGTTTATAGCGATGTCACATTATTTATGCACCATATTCTGACAAAGTAGCATTGCTAATCAGAGCTTTGGACTGAATTAGTGGGATTGGTTAACGACAGAAAAAAAAAAACACAACATCATAGTTGGGTTGGTTATGCGGGTGACCTACTAGGCCAAACCCGTCCACAAAACGGTTTTAAAGCCCAAATAAAAATTCATGGCCCAATAATGAGTAAATTTTCATTCCATTTAAATGACTATTAGGGTGCGTTTGGTACGGGGACGAGACAGGACAACGTGGGACTGGACTGGACTGGACATTTGTTCCATATTGTGTTTGGAATGTTTGGGACAGAACTGTGAACTGTACTGTTATGCGTTTGGTATGGCTGAGACAGGACTGGACAAGAGGTTCAAATGACCAGAGTGTCCTCCGTATATATAATAATATATATTATAATACTATATATTAATATATAATGATATTAAATAATAATATATATAATATATAATAAACAATAATATATTATTTAATAAACAATAATATATAATATATATTAATATACAATATCATATATATTATATATATAATAATATGTTATATTATATTGTTATATATAATAATATATATAAGACATATATAATATTAAATATTACTACATATAAAAATATAATATATATATTACAATATAATATATATATTATATTAAATATTATCATATATAATATATATATAAGATATATAATAATATAATATATATATGATATATTAAATATTATTATTATTATTATTATTATTATTATTATTATTATTATATATAAGATATATATATATATATTATTTAATATTTTATATATTATTACATATAATAATAAAATATTACATATTATATATATTATATAAATATATATATATATTTTATATTTATATTACATATATATTTTATATAATATACATATTATTATAATATATATATATTAATAATATATATATATATATTAATAATATAAATAAAAAAAGTGAACTCTAAACTATTATTGATTAATGAAAAGAAAAAAAAAACTATAGAAGCCACAACACAATAGATTAATCATTAGGTTGTAATTAACACTATTCAATAAAATATAAAAAGTCCAACTAATATGAATATTACTTAACATGCAATCATTTTTAAAATTTTGTATTAAGCATTTTTTTTAATTAAGTTACAAAGTTATAAAAGACAATTATTTTTGAAAAAAGTCCACATAGATCAACCCCAAATTCATGAACCGACTCGAAAGATTAATAATTTTACTTAATTTTTAGTCATATATGTGATTTCTTTGGAGTTGAAAGTCAAATAGGACATGGATTCGATTTCAACACTAATACTATTATAACAAGACGAAGTTGGTTTAGTGGTAAAACCTCTCATACATAGGCTATAAGGTCGTAGACTCGAGTCTCTATTCTTCTAAAAAAAACATAAATTTATATAACATTTCAATAAAAAAAATAAAGTTTAATATTACTTTGTTCAAATTTAGTATCCAAATGATATGACATCAAGCAAATCTAATACAAAGTAGCATTGCTAATTTACTTTGTTAATTATTTTAAGTTACAAAGTTAATTATTTTTTCAAAAGTAACATTATAACTATGGTAGCATTGCTAACAAAGTAATACTATTAATCATAATGTTTAAGCTATAAACTTGAACAAAGTAAATTAGCAATGATATGACATTATGCAAATCTAATATAAAGTAGCATTGCTAATTTACTTTGTTAATGGTCTTTTAAGTTACAAAGTTAATTATTTTTTCAAAAGTAACATTATAACTTTGGTAGCATTGCTAACAAAGTAATACTATTAATCATAATGTTCAAGCTATAAACTTGAACAAAGTAAATTAGCAATGCTACTTTGTTAAATAGTATTAATGTTGAAATCGCTATAAACCGTTTTGTGGACGAGTTTGGCCTAGTAGGTCACCCGCATAACCAACCCAACTATGATGTTGTGTTTTTTTCCTGTCGTTAACCAATCCCACTAATTCAACCCAAAGCTCTGATTAGCAATGCTACATTGTCAGAATATGGTGCATAAATAATGTGACATCGCTATAAACTTGAACAAAGTAAATTAGCAATGCTACTTTGTATTATATTTGCATGATGTCATATCATTTGGATACTAAATTTGAATAAAGTAATATTAAACTTTATTTTTTTATTGAAATATTATATAAATTTATGTCTTTTCAGAAGAATAGAGACCTGAGTCTACAACCTTATAACATATGTGTGAGAGGTTTTACCACTAGACCAACTTCGTCTTGTTATAATAGTATTAATAATGTGACATCGCTATAAACTTGAACAAAGTAAATTAGCAATGCTACTTTGTATTAGATTTGCATGATGTCATATCATTTGGATACTAAATTTGAAAAAAGTAATATTAAACTTTATTTTTTTAAAGTTATAATTAAGTTACAAATTTAATTATTTTTGAAAAAAGTCCAGATGGATCAACCCCAAATTCATGAACCGACTCGAAAGATTAAAAATTTTACTTAATTTTTAGTCATATATGTAATTTCTTTGGAGTTGAAAGTTAAATAGGACATGGATTCGATTTCAACATTAATACTATTATAACAAGACGAAGTTGGTCTAGTGGTAAAACCTCTCACATATATGTTATAAGGTCGTAGATTCGAGTTTCTATTCTTCTAAAAAAACATAAATTTATATAATATTTCAATAAAAAAAATAAAATTTAATATTACTTTGTTCAAATTTAGTATCCAAATGATATGACATCACTACAATTCATCCATTTAAATCATGCAAATCTAATACAATTTAAATAAGTGAATTATAGCGATGTCACATCATTTAGACACCATATTCGGATAAAATAACATTACTAATTAGAGCTTTGGGTTGAATTAGTGGGATTGGTTAACGACAGAAAAAAAACACACAACATCATAGTTGGGTTGGTTATGCGGGTGACCTACTAGGCCCAAACCCATCCACAAAACGGTATTAAAGCCCAAATAAAAATCCATGGCCCAATAATGAGTAAATTTTCGTTCCATTTAAATGACTATTAAAGAGATTCAAGAAGACAAGATGATTGAAATTTCATTCTCACAACAAAAAAAAAATATTGGTAAGCTGTTATTAACTTAATATTATGCTTTTTGCGGATGTAAATATTGTCTCTATCTACTTTGAAGTTTTGAATCACAATTATGCACCTTGCAATTAAAGATGGTCAATGGGGAAATGGGATGGATATAGGCCCCTCATACTCATCCCCATTTTCCAAACCTCCCCCATCCCCCCTCCCCCCATTTTCCCATTTCTCTATTTGGGGAAAATGGGGATGGGGTAGTTTTAGGGGGAGGTTCCCCCATCCACATCACCATTTCCCTGTATTTCCTTTTTTTTTTCCTTTTTTTTTCGATTTTCCCTTTTCCCACGTCTTCCCAATTTCCACTGTTTAAGTATAAATTACATACTAAAAAAATACTCCCCCAAATGGGGATGGGGGAGCGGAGATTTGGGTCCGCGAGGATAAATGGCCATCCCTACTTACAATAGATAAATCATTTTTATTTTTAATTGAGTTATTTCCCTCTTCTTTGGCATAATTTTGTGTCCAAGAAACTATAAAATGAGATTAATTATGTGATGGGTTGGTATATTAGCTTAGTTGGTGGCATAATTTTGTGTGATATGATGGGAACCAAATCTCCTTCTATTGAAATTACTGTGGGACTATAGCCTTAGAAAAAAACATAAAGAGGTATCCGTATCCATTAGCATGAAAAACAAATGAAAAGAAAAGGGAAATGTGCAAGGTGAATGATAAGTAGTAACCATCGGTCAGACTTATCACATGTGAACCTAACAAATCACATAAATGTTACCATTCATTTATGAAAATGTGGATGTGTATATTATGAGCTAATATGTGTAATTATAAAAGGACAATACTTTGTATGTTTGAGTATTAGGGAATTTTTTAAGTCTCTTTGTATATGAATTGAAATGTTGGAAGACAATAATTCCCTAAATATGTCACATTGTATTAAAGACAATAATTTCTTAGGTCACTTTGTGTATGAATTGATTAATATAGATATTCAAGTACGTTTCTAGATGTTAACGGTGATTTTTGGATCATTAAGAAGTTAATCCGCCAAACAATAACACGTAGGCAAATCGAAAGTTTGACTACTCAATGTGAGATAGCCAAAACCTCATTCTTCCACGTGGATATGATGTAGTAACATAATAGCCTGCTATGGGTGGCTAGTTAGATGAGAAAAGCAGTTTGTAAAGCAATAAAAAAGAAAATAATACGGTAAGAACATGATATTTACGCGGAAAACTCTAAGGCAGAAAAAAAAAAAACCACGGTTGCCGGAAACGGCGAGAGGAATATCACTATGATCTCAAAGATTACACACCCAATACTCGTTTTCTCTCAGATAATTGCTCATGTTGTAATACAATGATTTCCACTAGTATTTATGTGGGTTGATAGGGTGTTGTAATCCTTACTGTGTAAGTACCAGATTGATAGTTAGAGTCTTTGTAGGATTCCGGTCAAGTAGCTCTTATAGGACTCGTTTCTTGTTAGGTGTTTATCTGTCTAGAAGTTTTGAGTTACTTTCCGATTAGAACTCCCTGATATTTGAGAAGAAATAGAGATATTTCCTTATTGGAGTGTGATTCTATGATTTCGTATATAAGTGAATCTCCGCTTGATACAGCGTATCTTGATAAGATTTCTAGTCATGTTGAGGAGATCTTGCTGAATAGAGATCTTCGGCGAGTAGAACTCTAGCTGAATAGGATTCCTTAGCCGAGTAGGCTAATTCTGCTGAATGAATTCTACTCGTAGATTGTCTCTCACATGGTGCTACCACGTGTTCCTATGGACCATTTGATGATGTGTCTCCTATTTGACTTTTGGTGACGTGAACTACTATATTTTCGCATTATTCATGCCATAAAAAAATCCATATATTTTTCTTAATTATTATGTCCTGTAATTTACTTCCACATATTATGTCCTGTAATTTACTTCCCGCCTCTTATTCTAATAACAAAATCATAACCTTTTGCAGATTGCAACCGTGATATCTGCTACCGCAAATTGGAAATTCGCAGGGATAAAAAGCGTAGGCTGAGGCTAGACAGGGGGTCATTTGGTTGTTCAATATCGTGACCTACCTGGCGCTTGATCCTTTCAAATTTGCTGTCAGATATGCACTCAGTGGAAGAGCCTGGGGTCTACTTGTAAACCAAAGGGTGAGTCTTTTTCCTCTTCAAATCCTTTCTATAAGTACAAACTTGGTCAAGAAATTTTTCATGTCTTCACACAAATTCCAATCAATAAAACTTGCAATGTAAGCAAAACTTGTTTACTGGTTTGTACCAGACTTCATTCACCGACAAAAAGGAATTCGGCAAGGGAGATCGTGAGGTTGCATGGGCGGCTGACCAACGATCAATAAGTTGCCTCCAATCCATTGAGATGAAAGGTTTACAGAGGAACACTTTCGGAGAAATCAATGTGATGGCAGAAGAGGCTAAAGGCGTGCAGAGATCTCAAGGTGATCAGTCAGTTACCTACATTTCTGGTTTTTGAACAAGAAAAAAAGTATATTGTTGTTCATGATTTATTTCGACTGTGCGGGCTGAAGGAGATTCACACTGGAAAAGTTGAATCATCTGCCAAGCTAATGGGTTATCAGTTATAACATTGATGCCATGAACAACCACTACACTCTCTAAGTGATCTGATTCTGATGAATTTTTTTTTTCACTCTCTTAGGGAATTATTATTATTATTATTATTTTCACTTCTTTGGTGGAATTTGTATGACCTTGTGATGAATTTTACAACTTCTAATTGCTCTTGCAGTTTTATGATTCATATAGCTTTATTATTTATCAACAAGATGCCGTGTGATGAAATGTAAAACATTAAGGGACTGATGAGGAGGAATAGCGTAAAAAAAAGAAGCTGGTTGGGCAATTTTGTCTACAAATATGAGTCTAGAAATGAAATGAAGGTTGGGCAAAATTACCATTTTATTGATGACAAATAATGAAAGAATTAAAAAAAAATTGTATTGTAAATATAATAAAAGAATTGATGTCTACATAAATGTGTTGATTGAACTTTTGTGGGTAGTTGTCTAGGAGTTGTTGCATTCTGGAGGGAGGCCTTGGGGAAACCTGTTAGAGTCAGTGCAGTAATTGTAAATCATGTAGTTGTTCTGCGCCCATTTGAGCCTGTCTTGACTTGTTGAATCAAGCTGTTGAGAGAACCAATTGGCTTTTGAAGAACAAGAAGATGCTCCATTCGAGAAAACACAAGCATCAGCTTTGAAGTTCCTGTAAGAAGCAGTGAATGGAGCTTGAGTCCAGTCTGTCTTGACAAGTCCACCTCTTGTAGCCCAGTCATCTGCATTCCATAGTGATGAGTGTATTCTCATTGCCTGATTCTTTGGAAATGGAACTCCAATTGACTCTGAGTTCTTGAATTCTCTTATAGGGGTACCATCCACAGAGAATATAATTCGCTGGGGATTCCAGAGGATGGAGTAAGTATGAAAATCAGCAGTTGGATCAAACCAGAGATAGAATTGTTGTTCTCTGTTTCCTTTTCCTTGGCTGAAGACATTAGTGTGAAGAATGTAAGGATCACCACTCAAATTCCCCAAGAATTCAAAGTCTATTTCATCCCATGTTGTTCCTGGTGATTTCAACTGAATCATCATATAATTTTCAATATGTTAGCATGCATCATGATAATAATATTTAATGACTTGAAAGAAACAACTAATATGTCATTGGAAAGAAATGAATAATTAGTACATACGTAGTAGGCAGTGACGGTGCCAGCAGAGTTGCCAGGGACAAGCTTGAGTTGCATATCAATGTTGCCAAATAGATATTCATTCTTTGATTCGAAGCCAGAACCGGAGGCTTTGTCCAACGAGAGAGTGAGAAGCTCGCCATTATTGAGTATCTGGGCACGGCCATCTCCCCATGTGATGTCAAAATGTTCATTGAAGTTGCCATATGCAGCCATCAAAAAGGACCCAAACAGTAGAAATGAAAGTAGAAGTGATTTGGCATTTGAAGTAGCCATGGAGCTGTGCAGTGAACAAGAATAAGAAGAGAAAAAACTTGTAGTAGATCGATGAGAAGAAATGGAGTGAAGGGATGGATCTGTTGTGTTTTGTTGAAAGGCATGGTTTGGTATTTATAATATAGTATGGATTGGTGATGGTGAGAAGAGGAAAGACCAAGGGAACGTTCGATCGGTGAGGAAAGCTGTGGTCTGTGGACTGTTGTTGGCTTGAAAAAGTGTAATCAAGTAGCTGTCCATTGCCATTTTGCCAACCAACAAACACCAAGCCCATATTTTACTATAGTACGCGGTTTAGCTAATTTTAAGAAGAAAAAAAACTGAAATAGTTTTATTTAATAGCGCTTAACCTATGTTCTTTATCTTGGTGGTTGAAAACTTTAAAATGAGCTTTCACCACCGGTATTCAAATTTTGGAATTCTAAATATAATTTTATATTTGTCTATTAAACCAGGAAAGACCCTTCCCTTAGAGTAAAAGTTATATTCTAAAAAGTACTTGTAGAGTACAATTTCGTGAGGTTGTTTACTTTCCAAAAGAAAAGAGAATAATGCCCTTAGTAGTAATATTGCAATTTTCACAATTCCCATAGCAAAATGATAAAAAATAAAATAAAATGGGCATAATAATCAAAAATAAAAGAATATAATGTACTGTGTGTATTCGTACTGAATTTGTAGAGTTGTGTTGACGCGTATTTATATAAATATAGTATTTCCTTTCCTGATCGGTTAAATGTTTTTAAGTCACTTAGGGGCTGTTTGTTTTTTTATCTAAAGTCTTATAAGACCTTAATTTTTTAGATATATGGATAAGTTTTATAAATTAAGATACTATCATATGTTTTTTTTTTCATTTTAGATGACTTATTACAAATGTAAAATTGATTAGATTATATTAGGGTTTCTTCAAAATTGAGAATTTTTAGAAAATTGATTTTAATGATTTTATTATGTGGGGATAAAATTATAAATGTATGAATTGTTATAGGACATTTATGGAAATTTACTAAAAAATACTACTGTAGCACTTTTTTAATAATATAAAAGTCAAAAATTTTTACTTTTTCTGAAGAACATATATATCTTAAAATAAGATATAAGTTGGAAAAACAAACAAAATGAATTATTTTAATTTAAGATATAAGAGACAATAAATCTTATAATAGAAAAAAAAAAAAAATAGCCCCTTTGTATGATATGGACCGCTTATGCTTTATTATGCTTTCGGGGCCAACAACTGTCCACAGATATGCTATGGACCGCTTATTGAACTGTCCAACAACATCCCTATCACTTTCCAATTTGCTTTTCCCTTCTTATTTGCACCGCCCTAATTCATGCTATAAAAATAAAATCTAATTATAGGAGAACACATATAATTTATGTCATAATTCTAATAATAAACAAAAATGAAAAGTGAAATCTCAACTTACCTCCTAGCTAGTTAAAAAGAGAGAAAAACAAGGATATTAGATCTAAAGCCTGAACACGAAAATGGGTGCAATAGGACTTTTTGTAGCTGATTTGGTAGATTTATCACTCAGGGGTAGTTTGTTTTTTTATCATCTAAAAACTTAACAGTCCTGAATTTTTTTGAAGACTGAATAGGACTGAAATCTGAATTTGAATTATATGTTTTTTTTTTCTCACATCTGAATGTATTGTCAACACGTTTGCTTTTTTAAAGTAAAATAGTACGAAACTAAGGGGTCGTTTGTTTTTTACACTTAAAACTTAATGGGTCTGAATCATAATTATTAAGTTGTTTTGTTTGTTTTTTTTAAGTGGTCAAACAACTTTAAAATACCAAAAAACAACTTAAAATAAAAAGTAAAAAATCATGACTTTTCACTTAATTGCAAATAACTGAATTACATTAAATGCAATCCAAAATCTTTTCTTCCGATACTATCCCCATATATAACATATTTTAATTTCATTATAATTATATATGGTACAGAAATCTTTATTTTAATATATTGTTTATTTTAAATAGCTTTAAAAATAAAAAAGAACCGTAATCACTTCTCATATTAGTTTTTAATATCAATACTTTATTATGATATTAGAGTGATGTATTTATATATTATTTTTTTAGAGTGTTTCGTTTGAGTTTTCCTATTTCCCCTTTTATTTTTTGAAAAAAAAAACATTTTTCTGCACTTAGTAAAAATGAAGTTTATTTGTAATCGAATAAGAAGATTATGATCATATGTGTTCATATATAATTATTATTTTTGGATTGTTTTATTCCATATTATAAGTATAATTGTTTAACATGGGTATAAATGTAAAATTACTTAGTTTCATACAATTTTACTTTTAAAAAACAAACGTGTTGATAATACATTCAGATATGAGGAAAAAAAAAACAAACAAGTTATTCAAGTTCATATTTCAGTCCATATTCAGCCTTCAGAAAAATTCAGGACTGTTCAGTCTTCAGACAAAAAAACAAACGACCCCATAGGTTTGGTACGCATGACAGGACATGATAACGTATGACAGTTTCTTCTTGTCCCACGTTTGGCACGACCTTGACATGGGACAAAACGGGACAATGTGGGACAAAAATCATAAAAAAACTGTCTCACCTCAGACCTTGTAACTACTTGTTCCATGACATAGGACAAACGTCAAAAAGACGTATTTGCCCTTCAAATCTTCAAACAATTACAATCATGTCCATATTATATATATATATATATATATATATATATATATTATAATTACATATATAATATAATATTATATATATTATATATTATATAATATAGTAAATATATATAACATACTATATAACATACTATATAATATATTATTATATATAATATAGTAAATATATTATTCTATATATTATAATCTTTATTATATTATATATTATTATATATAATAATATTATATATATATATGATATATTAATACATCATATATATGATATATATTTATATATATATGATATATATTTATATATATATGATATATATTTATATATATATGATATATATTTATATATATATATATATATTAATCCATACATATATTATATTAAATATTATTACCTATATAATATATATATACATGTAATAATATTTAATATGTTATATATATAATAATATTTAATATATCACATATATATTATATTATTATATATAGAGGATACATAAATATAATATATAATATATATGTACTAATATTTAATATTATATATTATTATATATAATAATATAATATATAATATTATTATATATATATAACATTACATATTAATATATAATAATATTAAATAATTATAATATATTTCAATTACAATATTATTATTTGTGTTAAATATAATAATATTGTAATTGAAAACAAGAGTCATTTATTTAATATTTATTTAATATTGTTAAATATGATATATAAAATATTTATTTAACAAAATTAAATAAATACTGACTTGTCATTCTCATATGTCACTATTATGTGGTAACAAACATTAAACAGAACAAGGAGAGCACTCTGGTCATTTAAACCTTTTGTCCCGTCCTGTCTCAGCCATACCAAACGTATAACAGTACGGTCCACAGTTCTGTCCCAAAAATTTTAAACACAACACGGAACAACTGTCCAATTCTGTCCAGTCCAGTCCCATCTGATCCCGTCCCATCCATTCCTGTCCCGTCCCGATACCAAAGGCACCCTTAATGTGTTACTGAAGTTGATTTTACTGTTTGTGAGTTTCTGTGCGGAGGAGATAGAGAGCCTCCACAGAAGAAGTGATTGAAACAGTCTTGTGGCACTTGTGGATGCACATGAGAGGACAAGGTAGTTAACAATACTGTTAAAACTCTTGAACTTGCTGATGATGAAAATCTTCAATGTACATTAATGGTGCTACATGTTACATTACATTGAAGCCAAATGATCTTGGTAGCTATTTATTTCCTCTAGCTATCCTCCAAAACCAAGCTTGTCATGATCATAGAATGGATGAGACAAGTTTTCTTGGAGGAACGTACTTTTAAAGGAATTTGGTGTAAATGAACATGATAATATTAATATGATAGTTTGAAAGTATAATAATAGCAAAATTGAATTATTTGTGGATTGTTGTGCTTGTTTCTCTTACATGGACTGTGTGTGGCGGGGATGGCAAATGGTCGGGGTCGGGTCGGATCCTACTAGATCCAGACCCAGACTCGCTATACATTTTAGGACATAAACCTGTTAAATATTTAGGGACCCAAGACCCGAATATATTCGTGGGTTCTGGTTCGACTTTCGAGTCTAGACCCATGGGCTGTGTGTCTTAAGATGGTCCAGACTCGTCCCGCAAACATGCCGTTTCAGGAACTGGGTGTTCAATAAATGAAACAAGAGAATGTATTCAACAAGTAGTCTCATGGTCTGAGGTGGGACAGTTTTTTCTAATTTTTGTCTCACCTTGTCTTGTACTGTCATATGCTAATGTCGTGGTAAACGTGGGATAAGAAGAAACTGTCACACGTTGTCTTGTCTTGTACCATGTACCAAACGCACCCTTAAACAGATTCAAGAAGACAAGAAGATTGAAATTTCATTCTCACAAAAAAAAATAAAAAAATTTGGTAAGCTGTTATTAACTTATTATTATGCTTTTTGCATATGTAAATATTGTCTCTATCTACTTTGAAGTTTTGAACCACAATTATGTGCTTTGCAATTAGAGATGGTTGATGGGGAAATGAGGATGGATATAGGCCCCCCCATCCTCATCCCCATTTTCCAAACCCTCCCCCATCCCCACCATCCCCACCTTATTTCCCTATTTCCTCATTTAGGGAAAATGGGGATGGGGTAGTTTTGGGGGGAGGTTCCCCTATCCACATCACCATTTCCCCGTTTTTCATTTTTTTCTTCATTTTTTTCAATTTTCCTTTTTCCCACGTCTTCCTCATTTCCTTTGTTTAAGTATAAATTACATACAAAAAAATACTCCCCCAAATGGGGATGGGGGAGCGGGGATTTGGGTCCCCGAGGATAAATGGCCATCCCTACTTACAATAGATAAATCATTTTTATTTTTAATTGAGTTATTTCCCTCTTCTTTGGCATAATTTTGTGTCCAAGAAACTATAAAATGAGATTAATTATGTGATGGGTTGGTATATTAGCTTAGTTGGTGGCATAATTTTGTGTGATATGATGGGAACCAAATCTCCTTCTATTGAAATTACTGTGGGACTATAGCCTTAGAAAAAAAAATAAAGAGGTATCCGTATCCATTAGCATGAAAAACAAATGAAAAGAAAAGGGAAATGTGCAAGGTGAATGATAAGTAGTAACCATCACTCAGACTTATCACATGTGAACCTAACAAATCACATAAATGTTACCATTCATTTATGAAAATGTGGATGTGTATATTATGAGCTAATATTTGTAATTATAAAAGGACAATACTTTGTATGTTTGAGTATTAGGGAATTTTTTTTAGGTCTCTTTGTATGTGAATTGAAATGTTGGAGGAAACGGATTAATATAGAACATTAACCCAGGCCTTTAGTGGGCCGGGATGTATTGGGCTTGAAAATATTCCAGCCCACATACAGCAACCCGTTCGAATTTTTTGATTAATTTTTGAATAGAATTTTGTTTTTTGAATTTGTAGTAATTGAATTTCCTTTTCCTTGTTTGATTTTATTTCTATATTGGTTTCATTTTTTTTTTAGAAAAAAAAAACCCTAATTGAGGAGGACTAGGAAATTATTATTATTAATAACTCATTATTTTCAGTTGAAGGACCATATCCATGATTTGATTTTTAATAAATCCTATTATTTACAGTTGGATTTTCTTTCGCTTTCTTTCTTGTGTTCAATCTAACCATGTCAATTAATGATGATGAGCAAGAAGATGCACTCTTAATCGACCATGCTAATTATGTACCTTGCAATAGATAAATCATTTTTTTTAATTGAGTTATTTCACTCCTCTTTTGGCATAATTTTGTGTCCAAGAAACTATAAAATGAGATTAATTTTGTGATGGGTGGGTATATTAGCTTTAGTTGGTGGCATAACTTTCTGTGATATGATGGAAACCAAACCTTCTTCTATTGAAATTAATGTGGGACTATAGACTTAGAAAAAACATAAAGAGGTATCCATTAGCATGAAAAACAAATGAAAAGAAAAGGGAAATGTGCAAGGTGAATGATAAATGGAATGATAAGTAGTAACCATCACTCAGACTTATCACCTGTGAACCTAACAAATAACATAAATGTTACATTTCATTTATAAAAATGTGGTGTGTATATTATGAGCTAATATTTGTAATTATAAAAGGACGATACTTTGCATGTTTAAGTATTTAGGGAATTTTTTAAGTCTCTTTGTATATGAATTGAAATGTTGGAAGACAATAATTCCCTAAATATGTCACATTGTATTAAAGACAATAATTTCTTAGGTCACTTTGTATATGAATTGATTAATATAGATATTCAAGTATGTTTCTAGATGGTTAACGGTGATTTTTGGATCATTAAGAAGTTAATCCGCCAAACAATAACACGTAGACAAATCGAAGGTTTGACTACTCAAAGTGAGACAGCCAAAACCTCATTCTTCCACGTGGATATGATCCAGTCGCCAAATAGCCTGCTATGGGTGGCTAGTTAGATGAGAAAAGCAGATTGTAAAGCAATAAAAAAGAAAATAATACGGTAAGAACATGATATTTACGCGGAAAACTCTAAGGCAGAAAAAAAAAACCACGGTTGCCTGAAACGGCGAGAGGAATATCACTATGATCTCAAAGATTACACACCCAATACTCGTTTTCTCTCAGATAATTGCTTATGTTGTTATACAATGATTTCCACTAGTATTTATATGGGTTGATAGGGTGTTGTAATCCTTACTGTGTAAGTAACAGATTGATAGTTAGAGTCTTTGTAGGATTCCGGTCAAGTAGCTCTTATAGGACCCGTTTCCAGTTAGGTGTTTATCCATCTAGAAGTTTTTGAGTTACTTCCCGATTAGAACTCCCTGATCAGTGGGGGCAATTCGGGCCGGCCCGGGCCCGTTAGGCCCATATGGCCAACGGGCCTGGCCGGGCCGGCAGATGGCTGAAGGTGGCCGACCCGGGTCCAAGGCCCGTGGGAGGGCAGGCCGGGCCGGGCCTTAGCGGGCCGGCCCGTTAAGGCCCAAACGGGCTTGAAACGTGCCGGCCCGTTTCGGGCCCGTCGGGCTTCCAATTTTTTTTTTTTATTAATTCAATATTTTTTTTATACATTGTAATAATTTTGAGTAATTAATGTAATAATTTTAATATGAAATTAAATAACAAATGAAAGTTAATTAAAAAATAAATAAACAAGACAATACCTTAGAGTAAGAGACTAAGAGTCTTAGAATATGTAGAAACTAGAGAGTGGAAGGTATGTAAATATATAATATAATGTATGGTGTATAGTATATTAGTATAATAGTATATAGTATATAAATAATATATTAAATAAATAAAATAAATTACAAAATAGTTGAAAGAGTGAGTGAGAGATGTTGGAGATTGTAGAGAATAGAGAGAATAAGAGAGTAGGGAAGTAGAGAAAATGTAGAGAATAAGGTGAGGGGGTGATAGGGTATTTATAGGAAAAAGTTAGAAGAGGGTATAATTGGAAAAAATTGTAAAAGATTTAATAAAACGTAATATTTAAAAGTTTTGAATATCCCCCCCCCCCCCCTAACGGTCACCAACGGTAACCTGGCTAATTACAAAAGCCACCCTTCAATTCAAATTTTAAAAAAAAATTAAAAAAAAATTAAAATTTTTTTTGGACCGTGGGCTTCGCGGGCCTACACGGGGCCCGGCCTGGCCCGCCAGCTAAACGGGCTTGGGCCTGGCCCGTTTAGCTGACGGGCCGGGCCGGGCGGCCCGTTTGGGCCCGGCCCAAATTGACACCACTATCCCTGATATTTTAGAGGAAATAGAGATATTTCCTTATTGGAGTATGATTCTATGATTTTGTATCTAAGTGAATCTCTGCTTGATACAGCGTATCTTGATAAGATTTCCTGGTCTGTTGAAGAGATCTTATTGAATAGAGATCTTCGGCAAATAGAACTCTACCTGAATAGGATTCCTTAGCCGAGTAGGCTAATTCTGCCGAATGAATTCTACTCGTAGATTGTCTCTCACATGGTGTTGCCACTTGTTCCTATTGACCATTTGATGATGTGTCTCCTATTGTCTCTCACATGGTGTTGCCACTTGTTCCTATTGACCATTTGATGATGTGTCTCCTATTTGACTTTTGGTGAAGTGGAATACTATATTTTCGCATTATTCATGCAATAAAAAACATCCATATAACAATAGATAAAATCAAAACTCACCACACACTTCCAAGCACTTGTACAAACCAGAATCACAGCAGCACGTGTGTTCTTCTCCAAACCTGATGGAACCATTTGGACCTTCGGTTTTGATATAATGTCGAATGTCGTGGCCTCAGACCATCTGAAAACAGTAAGCAAACACAAAATTAACGAGAGAGAGTGTGTGAATACTTACGCCAATCTGACCATGTCTATTGTGCAATTATGTTCATGAAGTATCCACGTCTTTCATGTACTCATCGTCCACCACCACAGAAACCGGAACCACGACTGACGTCGTCTCCTTCAAATCAGTTGTAGTCTTCATGGTTTTTCTGAAGCGATTCACAAGATTACAGAACCAGGACCGGATTACAGTGAAGAGACTGTTTACGAGGAGGTCGTACCAAAGGAATGGATTGAGTAAAGAGAAATAGAGCCGGATTACAGTGAAAAGACGACAGAACCATCTCTTATGTTCCTGTTCCTGTGAATCCGAAACTTCACCTTCAGGAAGCCTAATCTGAATCTAAAGATCGTCGCCATTTTCTGTAGTCTGAAGTTCAGCAGAAACTTCACCTTCCAGAGGCCTAGTCTGAATCTGAAGTTCATCGATATTTTTTTAGGTAAACCAGGAGGTTTAGAAAGAAACATGCATTGTTTGTGGTTTTTGTGTTTTTGAATGTGTTCGTCGGCATTGTACTAGACACATAAAGGTTTGGCTGCAAAATTATACACATAGATACTGCTCTTCCGGTCGATTAGATTGAACTTGTGTATAATTTCACACCCCAAATACCCTTTGTATCATGCCCATTTGAAATCACTTGTAATGTCGAAACTCAGCATCATCCATTCAAGCATTGTCTGGCGGAAGTTGCAGCAATTCTTTAGAATCTCCCTTTAACAGTTCTCTAGAATAAAAAATACTTTTCAATATTAACACTTGCATAATGCCATAATCCAAAGATAATAATAATAAGAACAAGAAGAAGAAGAAGAAAAGCACCATTATTTATCATAACTTTTCATTAAGCGAATGAATTAGAGAGAGATTATAAACCTGTTTCCTCAAATTCATTGTCAACCGTGTGGAGACCATGACCGAATATTGATGATGGTGAATATGCGATACTTCATTTTCTTCTTATAATACAATTTTATCTTTTGATTCATTTTTCTAAAGATATAAGACATTAAATGTAAAAAAATATAAAAAATTAAAAACAATCGGTTTTGTTCCAAAATTATCTTCTTCTTTTTTATACCATATCCTAAAAACATAAATTTAATTAATTCAATTTAATTAAAATAAAATAAAAATATGAATACGGTAGGGAAACAAATGATGATGGAGAGAAATTAGGAGATGAACATTTTAATTCTAAAAAAGTATTCATATTCTTCATGGTACGTTAATCTGATCGTCCATTATTTATTGTGATATTTTTCTCAAGCAGTGCTGTTCAATCATATTATACATTTTATAATAAGCAATATTTTCACATGTAATTAATCAACACAGAAAAATATTTATTGTAATTTGTATAACAAAACTTAAAAGAGATAAAGAGTAACATTGTAGTTTAAAAATCTGCAATGTGTTTATAATTTCTTGCCTATTTTTAGTAGTTTAAACTTTAAATTGAAGTTAAAATTTTCGTTAACAATTTTGTTAATTTAAAATGAAATAAGAATTATATTTAATTAATTGTTAATACCATCAAAGGAGATTTACAGAATTTGTAGAAGGCAAAAGAAAATTACAGTTTTGCTATTGTTATTAATCATTTATGCTCCACTTTTTAAAATTTTGATTTAATAATATAAAATTAAATTGTTTTATTTATTTCCAAAACTATCATTTTTAATTACTTATTTTTCAAACTTAATACATCCCATATTTTTTTTCAAAAAAATAAAAATAAAATCACGCCTGATCTCTAATCTTTTTATATAGTTTCTCACCTCCATCGGGATTTGTTTTTTCTTCTTAATTTATGGTGAAACCATACTTCTAGATGCGATTTTTTGTTTATGTAATCGACTGGATTGTTGGTGGTAGATTGGGAGTATGGTATTGAACGTTTCTGAAGTCTTTTTTTTTTTTTTTACAACTGAGTTAGGGTTTTTGTGTGGTTTCGTTTCATAAGATATTAGGTTTTCTTAGTTGCGATTCTTGGTACAATGTGTTGGTATGTGTGGTGCCGTTTTCGTCTAGTTATGAAGGTCAATTTGGGTTTCTTGGTGAAAGATTGGTGCTCAATTTGGGTTTGATATCATTCTCAAGACTCGTCCATAATATTTTGCATGTGTATAAGACGCAAATTTTAGGGTTTAAGAATTAAGAAAAAAAATCGGAAAAATAAATTACCCGTGAACATGAGGTTTTTTATTTTTAATTTTTTAAAAATAGAAAGTGGGATTTTATTATAATTACTTTGTAGAAGTTTTTTTTAAAAAAAAAAATTATATCTTCTTACAAATAGATCAGTTGAGGCAGAGGGATGCCAATATTACCGATCTTTATGTTAAGATATCGATTTAAACTTTAAATGGACCATCCAAAATAATCTTCTTATACAATGTTATTTACCGATTTGCCCTCAAATATATTTTTAATCAAAATTTAAAAAATCAATAAAATAAATTTCAATTATATATAATAATAATAATAATATGTTACCACTATCACTATGTAGTATGTACTTGGCTCATCAGGCCATTTTAAAACTTGTATAAAAATCAGTTGTATTACTTGAACTACCATAACTTGTCTGGCATGCATTGATCAGCAATTCAACAGATGGGTTGAGGGAAATCATTCGAAAACGAAGGTTGAGGACAGATTGATCTATCATTTTGTACATGAAAACGAAGATTAAGGCCAGATTGATCTATCATTTTGTACATGAATATTGCATACCGATCATGTCTAACTCTCGATAGTTGTACTTAAATAAAAGGTCTTTCTCTAGTCAGATCGGTCTTTATTTTTATCAGGAATTTTTCGATTTTACCAATCATGCTGATGCACTATTATCCGGATTCAGTATTGTCAATCCAATTAAATAATAAATGGTCAACTTTGTATTAAAATAGGGATGTTTTTTCATTACACCAGACAGAGAGAGTAACCACGACCCACCCGCCCAACCCAACCCAACCGAACCGTCCATTTTCAATGCCTCCTCCAATGTCTCAACTAAACTAAACATATTCGATGATTCGATGCACAAATCTGATAGATGGTGGCTTCCCATTCAATTTGCCAAAGATATGATTTCTCATCTAAATGAAAACACACACCTACACACCTATTCAATTAAATAGATGGATCGATGTCGTTGCCATCGATGAGTCTCGACCACCCCACACCCCTCGAACTGATTCTTTTACGATACACACTTGATGGAGCACGCAACGGTGGGAGTCTGGTCTCAGACTATGAACAATATCACATAACTCACTTACCACCCAACCTTCACAATACCACAAGTTGATGATCACATCTGGCTCTGGGGGTTATAGCCGATTCCCGACCTCGAAGAACTGGAGAAAAAATCCGAACATTAATATAAACAGAAGAACACATCTAAAAAGAGCAAGATATCCAAATTTTGTAATCCATTTCAAAATACTCTATAAATCAGGAGCCAATGAAGTACTACTAACCTACTAGAAAAAAAGACTAATTACATCTGTCTGTTTGTGTTCTTGATAATTGAGTAAAAAAGAAAAAGTCATCTTGCACGCGAATGAACAACTTACAAGATTTCATGGGTCATAAAATCACCGAAGTATGCATTCCTATTGCCATGAATGTCGCTTGTATCCATCCCATCCTCCATCGGGTTCCTTCCTCTTCAAAACACCACCTGCCATCTGATGATACATTCTTGCTTGCTCCTCGGCTAGGGCCTGTGCCTGCACCTGCGAGCCGGCAACCGATAGTTGCCTTGGCACAAGAGGCGATGTCTCATCTCTACCTTCAATGTCCGGGACTCCAGGCCCTGCATTCAAGTCTAGACCCTGTCTTCCCCATTTCCGACTGCTCTCACCACTAGCACTGTTGCTACCACCACCATCCGAAGGGAGACTAAGTTGACTAACTATGTAAGGCGGCCTTGGGTAATGAGAAGGGTGTACTGCACCGGCAGGTCCTATTAATTGCGAATTGACTGCTGGGAAGCATACCCTTCCACCAGATGATGAATCCATGTATGCAGTTGAACCGCCGGAAAAAGCGGCTGAGGGAAGAAAGCTAGTTCCGAAAGGGAACACAGGATATTGAAATGGTGTAGATGGGAAGGGCACTGCAGGAGAAGATGATAACACTGACCCCCTATAGACATCGGTGACAAAAGGGGAGCCACCAGTAGGAGCTAACATCCTGTGTGGCCCACCCGATGCAACAATTGGAAAAGGATGCTCTCCTCTATCAGACAAGACTGATGGAACTGTGATGGTTGAATAAGTGTTCCCTCTAGGAAACCACGACGAGAAGTTTCCGGCTTCGGGATTGTTCATCCTTAGGCTAGAAACAGGTGGCTGGGATGGTACACTTCTGGTGTACTGGTTAAATAGTAATGGTTCAGCACTCATCTCGTCGACAACAGGACCATCATTCAAATCAAAGTCCCTGCGGACACTAACCTGACAATTAAATAGTCCACTTGATGACATTGTGGCGGGCTTTAGTGAGACATCTGTTCTATGACCATTGCTTGTCGAATAATTACCGATATCAGTATGTTCCTCAACTCTATTCAAATCAAGATCAAGTCCACCAGACCACCGAACAGGTGCAGGACCCAGTTCACCACACGACACATCACGATTATTTGTGCTATCAGATATAGAAACTGTATCCTGAGCAGAGCTTCGTAAAGCCAAATCCTCAAAGATTCTCTCATCTGCTACATTCAAGTCAATGTCCAATGGAAGGCGATTCTGGTTTCCAGGAGTAGAATCGGAAAGAGGACTACTAGTTGCACCCAATTGCATCTCTAGAACCTTTCTTGGTTCCGCCGGCCGAAATGCACTTGTTGCTGCTGATCCCTTCCAACCAAGTGCTCCTTTACTTCTCAAGAGATCTTCCGGTGGAACAAAAGCGCCTTTTGCTGCAGCAGCCACTGTAATGGAAGCAGGGAGGATACTAGACACTGAAGAAACAGGAAAAGGTAAAGGGTTAATCAATTGTTGAACAGCAGTTGAGCATCCCGGGGCTGTCAAGTTATTCGACTCCCCATACTTCCCATCATCCCCAGTAAAACCTTCATTCAAATCAAATTCCACTTTTGCTTCCGTATCTGACACTCCTGCGCCAGAGAAAGAAGCATCCACTGTAATTGAAGCAGATTCCTCCGCTTCGTTTGTTTCACAGCCAGTCAACTTACCTCCTCCAGGCCTCACATGCTGTCTTGTTTCTTGCACTTGTAATGCAGGCAATCCATCAGGAGTTGGGCCAGTACACTGCTGCTCTTTAACATCATTAGCTTCCGAATTCTCCTCCATGTGCTCATCCTTCTGACTAGTGACAACTGGGACCAAAGGTACAGTGTGATCCTCATGAGTCATAGAAGCATTACTTCTCCCTTCGATCTTTTGTTTTTCACGGTGGTTAACATGACTGCCAACATCCACTTCACTGACCTTTTCAGACTTCACAACATTTTCGAAAGCCATATCTTTACCAAGACCAGAAGAAAGTAGCACTTCCTCAACTGTGCCCTTCAGAAACTCGGAGTGCATATTCATGGGAGGTGGATTTTGATCTGTCTGCATGACACTACTGTCCAATCTTTCTTTGATATTTTTCTTGTTCTCACCATCAATTTCTGAAGATTGGTTTAACGATGATCCTTCAACGGTTCCATTCTCAACTTTCACATCAGATTCAGAGACCCTATCCTTGGTCAACAAAGAGCCACTCGTATTTTGTTTAGCATCTTCAATGCCATCTGCATCCACTCTGCTACTTGCCTTTTCCTCAAGACCTTTGCCTGCACCATCTGTGGTCTCCTTCCCAGTTATTTTTTCTTTTGAGTTCCCATTGCTTTCTAGACATGGATCCACAGTATGCTGCAAATCCATGGGGGAATGATCATGTTCTGTTAGATCCCTTGAAGGTTTCTCTTGCTTGTTTTCAGCATTCTTAACCCGCAACTTATGATCAATATTCTGCTTTTCATGATCATCATCAGCACCGTCAGTAGAATGACTCTGGGCTTGAGAAAATTCTTCTCGATGAAATGATTTCACTTTTGAATCACTGTCATCACAGAAGTGCTCATGACCAGAGGTGTTTCTTTGCGGAGAACCAGTTGGTGAAACTGTACCAGATTTGGACATCTCTCCAGCAGCCACACTTGCAAGCAGATTCATTCCAACATCATCTCCAACCGGCACAGATGCATAAGCTTCAGAGTATTTGACACTTTCAATTAAAGCATTAATGGAACTAAGAGAAGCCTCGTGAAATTTTACAGCTTTCATTTCATTTCCTGATGATGCGGAAACATCTTTTGAAGTTTCAACCACTTTCCTGGCATCATCACCAGTCCTGCATCTCTTTTCATCAGAAACAACAGCAGGTGACCCATCTCCTTCTCCAGTTCCAGCAACTGCATCTTTGATATCATTGAATTGCCACGACTCAGTATTCACATTGGAGGATATATTAGCCCGAAAAGAATCACTCTTTTCCTTGGTGTTACGATCACTTTGATCCTGCTTGTCTGAAACGGGGGAAGATGCTCTGCTGTTTGTGACTGAAGGATCTTCAAAAGGTCCTCCATTGACATTTTGCGCTGGACTACGACCTCGATTAGTGATCTTAACTATCAGTTTGTGATTAATACCCTCAACCACAGGTACATCAAGTGCCTTTTCACTTGTTAAACTGGACTGAGCTAGTCTTTCTGAAGATGGATTTCTCTGCCATGAAGAACTTCTATTTGACCCAGTTTCTCTTTGAAATCCAGTTGGAGAAGTCCCAGGGAAGCCATTGGCTGATTTCCGAGACCGTGACGAACTACCTGAGGTTTTACTCATAGTCATTGAAACAGCAGTTGAGCTCCTAGCATCCTCCTTCCCAGAGAATCCCCCAGCTTTGGCATGGTCACTGGAAGATGATTGACTATTGTTGTAGGACTGACTAGAACTGCTGCTTTTCTCATCCTTGGCAGGAGTTGAAGGAAGATCGGAAGCACCACCGCCAGCATTTCGGGGATGTCCATCTTTCAGGTTTGTACCCACTGATACAGTTAATGGTGCTGATTTCATTGACAACGGAGATGCAAATGCAGATTTCGTAGCAGTCTCCCCCTGGACTTTGACTGAAGCAGCCTTCGAAGCAGTAGGTTGTGTTACCAAACTCTTTGTGGCAACCTCAGAGGATCCACCTGCCTGTCTGTTCCCACTGTGAGGTAATTCTGGAATCCGAGGTCTTGCATCCATTTCAGCTTCAACACGTTTCTTCCATGTGTCAACTAAACTCCTTGCTTTCTTCTGAATTTCCAAATTCTTGTGAGTACGCAAATGATTCACAGACTTGCCAATGTTACACGTTTGTAAGGCATTAAGATTTACAGGCAGCTTATCAAGAGCACGAAGTAAAATTATGAGGAATTCTTCAACCGATTTATCACCGTCCTTGGGGCTGCTACCATCACCGATCTTCCCCTTATGGACTTCCTGGAGCCACTCATCAAGCACAGGCAAACCCCTAAGCTGCACAAACAGATTAAGGCAATCAAATTTATCAGTCACTGCCACCACACCAGCAAGCATCGACCGGCAAACCAAGTCTATTTTTTTTTCATTTCTTTCACGCAACATGAGCTGGACCAATTTCTCAACCCCCTCATAATCAACAAGCCCCCCTTTCTCTGTGATTTTAGCAATCTCAGATTTTAAACTACTTTCTGTCCTACAATGACCAGCATCCCCGTCCTCCATTTTTGAAGAACGCTCTCGTTTAACAGGGTCAGAGACCTGATCACCCCTCTCCCTTTTCTTTCCCTTGACTTGGGAAGGAAAGGAGGCACTGTTCTGCAAACTATCAGAACCAGGTTTTAATTGTGTTGTCGATGTTGGACCATTTGTAGACTTTGGAGAACGGCCACCTGGTGGCACTGCTGCATGCATTTCTATACGCGTCTTATACAATAGCTGATCTACTTCTTCCTGTCGTTCCTGAAACAGATAAGATATTAAATCCTTGCAAGAGCCAACAATCAATAGCTAAAGATACAAATCCAACATGTAGAAGATCATTCTATACTCACATTAATATAATCTTGATCAGTTAGCCACCATAAACACTTGCTCGTAACGTCATATACTTTCCGGCACACGAAAGAGCCAATGCCCGTTGGAAGTTCAATGCCTTTTGGAAGGAATGCAACTTTACAAGGATGAAGTAAGGAAGCAGCAGGAATCTCATCCTTATGAAAGGAATAGAATATTTCGTTGGGCGCAGCCTCCAACGGGAAGCCTTTGCCAAGTTTTACTTCAGCAGGTCGATAGAGCCAATTTACACTTAACTTTACCTTATTCTCTTTACCAGCAGTCACAGAGCGAATTATTCCAATGAAGGGAGGGGAATCCTGGGGCGGTTTGAAAAGTGCACAATCACCAACACTGATTTTACGTCCGTCCTGTGGAGAGCAATGGGAGCTTTCATGAACAAATGAATGATTCAACAAAATGGGAGCTATTACTTACAAAAGAATGATTCAACAAGATAAAAATATATATATAAAGTACCATTTCAATGATCAATAAACATAGTGAAAGGGAGCTCTTAGTATACATTTCCCAATTAGCTTTACCACTATATTCCTATGACCATTACAAGGATATAGAAATTCAGTAAATCTTAAATACGAAAATGGACAAAAGATTGTGTGATGGAGGAAACAAATATAATAGAGCCAACCCACAATAGCCATTGACAAAGTTAATTAATCACAATCATCTAACTTCATAATTCACTAAAACTAGCAATTAAGTCCCAGTGCAAAATCCTATCTTCAAGATATACACATACAAGATAATACATTGATATCAAAAACCCCAAACTTTTGAAGATAAAGTCTATATATATATATATATATATATTTCAAATACAATACCCAAATGAGTTAATTATCCATAAATTTTTCGTTACCAACATAGTTCCCAATAATCCAGTTCATTTTCTCAATTTTTTTCATCAACCAACAACAAAAATGAGAAATCGTGTAATATTTACAATTCCCACACACACAAAATAAAAAAAATAAATTCAATCAATCAAAATCGAATAGATTTCAATTACCTTGGAAAAGAAAAAAGCTGAATTGGAAGAAGAGGAAGGAGAAGCCTCAGCGTCCGCAGCTAAAATCGGGGAAACACGTGGAGGGACAGTCCACATGTGCCGTCGACGTTCCCGTTTGCTCTGGTCGTCAACGTCGTCGTCGTCGTCGTTTTCGTTTTCACCACCATGCATACACAACAACAAACGCATGATAATAATACACTTGCATCATTTTGCCGTCTATCGACTACCATCAATACTCCTCCACCAAATTTCCCTTTTCTCGAACCTATAATTCACGATTGATTACGCTCCGCAACACTCCACCCAACCCTAGATCATCAACCCTAATTTCCAAAATTCAGATAACATAATTAAAAAAAAACCGGATAATTGAAGACGCGATCCAAAGAGATAGAGAGAGAGAGAGATATATATATATATATAGGGGCAACGATTGACAGTCTTCGAATTATAAAAAAAAATTGTAGAGAGGGAGAGAGAATCTAGAGAGAGAAAGTTGCGAGAGAACAAAAAATTGAAAGAGAAATCGAAACAGAGAAAAAGAGAGAGAGAGAGACGGCAAAAAGGAAAGGTGTACGTGTTTTACTTGGTGAGTTGTTTTTTTTCTTTTGGTATGACAGTTCCACGTCAGCAACCCCTACAGAGAGACAAATTTGGCAAATTTTAACTTTTTTATTTTTATTTTTTTTTATTATTTGTTTATGGAATGGTTTTTCTTTTTTTTCTTTTTTAGGTTATTAGCACCGGTAACCCTCGAACTTTACACAAGTTTATATTTTACACCTGAACCTTTTTTTTAGACGTTAAACCCCTTGAACTCTTCTTTTCTTTGCACTTCGTTCAAAATTCTCACGCTGTCTATTTTTCTGTCATGATAAATTGCACTAAGTTCCCCTAATTATATACATAATTGCATCAAACCGAAAATAATATAATAATATAACCTAAATATCTCCCTCTGACCAAATTTTAAAAATAAAAATTTAAAATTTAAAATTTAAATAATGGTTAAAAAGTAATAAGCATTATTATTATTATTTAAATATCCCTAAATATTACTTGTTCATTTTTAATAACAAGGGTATTGATAATATCAAAAACAAAAATAAAAAATTAAATAATAACAATTATAAAATAATAACATGGATATAATAATAATAATAATAATAATAATAATAATAATAATAATAATAGTAATATAAAAACAATAATAAATTATTTCCAATTTTAAATAATAGTAATAAAATAATTATAATAATAATAATAATAAAAATAATAATAAATTAAAAACATTGTTTTTTCAATTTTCTTGTAATTTTGTTTCTTATTATTATTATTTTTTTGTAATTTGATCACCACAATGAGTAATTATGAATAATTATTATTATTATTATCACTGTTATTTTATTATTATTATTATTTGATTTTGTATTTTTATTTTAAACATTATTAATACCCTTGTTATTGTAAATGAACAAGTGATATTTAGGTATTTTTAAATAAAATGATAATTTAAATGATAATTCATCTAGGTTTTATATTCAGGGATATTTAAATTAAAAATATAATTTAAACAATTGTTTTTTTTGAAGCTATAATTTAAACAATTGTTAAATCAATTTAATTTTTTCATTTCTCTATTTATTTAATTTTCTTTATCAAAAAAATCAGAAGTTTATTATTATTTAACCATTATTTCAATTGTAAATTATAAATTTTTATTTTTAAAATTTGATTTAAAATTTGTTCAAAGGGGTATTTGGGTTATATTATTATACTATTTCGGTTTGATGCAATTATGTATATAATTAAGGGAACTTAGTGCAATTTGCCATGACAGAAAAATGGACGGCGTGATGATTTTGAACGAACTATAAAGAAAATGAGAGTTCAAGAGGTTTAACGTCTAAAAAAAGTTCAGGGGATAAAATGCAAACTCGTCTAAAGTTCGAGAGAGATTGTTGCTAATAACCCTTCTTTTTTTAGTTAATTGCACTGACTTACCTTTGCTTTATTGAATCTAGTAAGATTTTATAAAGATGCCCTAAATTAGCACAAATACCATTTGTCATCAAATCAATCCGTTAATTTTAAAGGTTGACTAACATTGACCTGTGGAAAACCAAATATACCCCTGACTGCCTAACACATAAAATAATTTTTTAATTAAAAAGTGAAAAAGAAATTTTTTAAAAAAAACAAGAAAATTGGTTCGCTGAAACATCATTAGTTCGGGAAGGAGACTCCTCTAATAACTGTAGAAGGCCGAGATCGGCGAGGATATCTTGCAGTAAGAGGAGATCGTCAAAGATCTCTTGTTTCCTTCGACCGTGGAGATCCACTGCCGATAGATTATTATTTTTTCCAATTTTTAATTAAAAAAATATTTTATATTTTGGATGATGTTATAAGGTTATATTTGGCTTTCTAAGGATCATGGTTAGTCAACTGTTAAAGTTAACGAGTTAACTAGATGACTAGGAGTTTTTGTGTTAATTTATTACATCTTTTTAAAATCTTGCTAGATTTAATATATAAGGGTAAGTTAATGCAATTAACTCTATTTTAATCCTTATTTATTTATTTAAGCGTGATTAGCAAATAAATCCTGGAATTTTTTTAATACCAAGTATTTTACGACATTTCTATTTTCGACCAGAGTGGTTTACATATTTTACATAAATGTCAAAACGATACCAATTTGTTCAAAAATGATAACGACTTTTCAAAAGTGACCAAGTATAGGAATACCACTAAATGCAAAGTCGTAGTTGTCTTGTATTTTCCGTAAATGTCATATTTTCCATAATCGATTGTAGAACTTTTAACCCATACGAGAATTAGAGTCAATAGTCCATGCTCACACTGTCTTAAGCACGAATCTATAATTTATCCTAGGACTTTTAACCCTTTTACAATTTTTCTATTTTCGACCAAATGGTCTCTGTATTTTTCATGTATTTTTCATAAATGCCAAAGTGATACTGACTTTCAAAAGTGACCAAGTAGGAAAACCAATGTGTGCATAGTCTTAATTGGCATGTATTGTCCGTAAATGTCATATTGGTCGTAACTTTTCAAAAGTGACCAAATAGGGACAACCATTTATAAGACCGTAGCTAACATTTTATTTTCCATAATAGATCCTAGGAACTTTTAACCCAAACGCGAATTAGAGTCTAATATCCCACAATCGTGTCCCAAGCGCAATCAATAATAGATCCTAGGATTTTTGGCCGGCCCATGCACGAATCAAAGTCAGAAGCTCACGATCTCACTTAGTGGTAAAGTCGGGGTGTAAAAACATACATAATCCTTACACCGGTGAATCTCAATTTTGATCTCCGCAGATGTGTCAAAGATACATCAAACATTTCCTTTTATATATAGTTTTCATTAATCTAAAATTTATAAATAAAGAAGAAAAAAAAAAGGATTCATCACATAAAAACCCTAATCAATGGTGACTCTTGATGATGACACAAATTCACAAATACTACTATCTTTTGTTTTCTCACTACACCTCCTCTATACAAACCAGTGGTACTGCCTGATTATTCTCTAGCTTTGATGCCTATCATACTCATAGTGACTATCATTCTTGAAATTGTTCTCCAGAGATGCAGTAAACCAATGTCATCTCCAGGTATTTTCAGAATCCAAAAATGCATCCAAAAACATTTTTTCCATTTGTTTTTAATGCAGAACAAGTGGTTATGTTATTCAGACAGAGTTGCTATGGTTTTTTTTGGTAGTGTATCAATAGACAAGAGATTCAACTTTTTTGTTTATAGCTCTTGGTATCATTTTTGTCATAGCCAATTTCTGCCATGGATATCTCTTGCCTGTGTCCACCGCTGAGGTGAGTAAAATTATATATCTAGATTTCATTGATATATTTCGTACTGAAGGTGATAACGGAATCCGAAATTTCAAAAATGTATACAATTTTATCGATGTAAACTTGTTTGCTTAATCGAAACTGTTTTTGTCTTGGTATAGTTTCTGCAGGAAATTGAAGAGAAAAGGATCAACATAAAATGGATTTTCTGGCAAAGCTTGACGGTGCTGTTGAATGCATAGAGCACCACCGGATCATTTTGGGTGATTTGAGTGTTATTGATGATGATGATGATGATCGTGGCAATGGGTGATAGAGAAAAGAAAAAGATTATAATCTTTTCACAAATCTAGATGATCTAAATGCCTCTTTGCGATTATACCAATTTTATCGAAGAATCGGGGAAGAAATATGTCGAAAATTAGATGAGGAAAGAAAAGATTTCTCTGTTGAAATTTTCTATTGAGATTGATCTTTATAAAGCATCACAAAATTTGATAAATCACTACTATTAATACTATATATTATATTTAAGCTTTGTTCCAAACTTCAAGTAAATTTCATTGGCAAGCAAATCTACAAAACATAAATCCTCCACATAAAGAGAAGAACAGAGAAAATGTTTTCACTTCTCTTGGAAACCTTACTAGGTAAAACTTTAGAAAGAGCATAGTTGATTGTTATCATCCTACAATTAATATAAACATATATACCATAACTTCTTTTTTTAAATAATAATAAACCTTTCACTCAAATGCCCATTGATTCTCCCTTCGAATCTCCTCTTCTTCTTCCGGAGTGAAATGGTTTTTGATGTTGAACGTACGATAAATCTCCTCCGGACTCTTGCCTTATCATGTCAGCAACTGCTTGGCAAGTCAAATCCAGCAACCCCTTGATGTGTAGATAGTTCGCTGCCTGAAAATTACCACAAACAAAACCACATCATTGAACTAACAATCGATCACCGGTAACACTTGATTGAACTTAGAAATCAACCAGAGTCCAAATACACCACAACAAAATCATCAAACAAATCATTTTGAATAGGCAATTAACAACAAACCAATAGCAAATTGGAATCAAAATCCCTAACAAAAAGATGATCAACATCTACGATAAACTACAACACCAACACCAACCACATAATTGAACCAACAAGTCGCTCACTGGTAACACTTCATTCGACTTGGAACTCACCAGTCCAGATACACCACAACAAAATCATAAGACAAATCGATTTGAATAGACAGGCAATTAATAACAAACCAATAGCAAATTGGAATCATAGCAAACAGATGATCAACATCTACAATAAACTACAACACAAACCACACAAGACACACAAAGCAGTTCCCAAAATCATTGTCCACATAAAAAAAATCAAATTTTCCCCTGTATAATCAATCTAAATCTTTAAAAAGTACGATATATACTGAATTTAAATTTGATCAGCATAATTTTGGTCATGAATCTGTATACTCACTTCAAAAAAAAGAGTTAATTTCACTTGAAGGCAATAAATTCAATCAAGTAACTAGAAACGGTACTCATTAAAAACCCTAAACCAATAAACAAAATGTGGGAACATATTCAGCAACATGATTTTGAGTATAATTGTGGTCATGATTCATAAAAAAATAAATCATTTCGATTATTCGATAGGACTAATAAAATTCATCATGTCCAACACATGATAAATTTTGATAACAAGAGATTCAATCAATTAATAACACGACTAAAAAAAGCCCTAAAATTTGATCAATTCCAACACAATATAAATTGTGAGCATAAAATCCGCAAAGTCACTTCCTATAACCGATTAAATTCCACTTCGAAAACAATCACAATTCGATCAATCAACAACAACAACAACAAAACCAAGAAGCAGTGACAGAGGTGTAAATAACTTACCAAAATGAGATCAAAGAGAGTTTTCTGGTCGACTTTGACGAAATCAGCATCCCAGGCAGTGATATCGTCATCGTCACCGGAATCGACATGTTTCTTGCAGTAGTCGATGACTTGCGAGAGTACAGAGCTGGTGACGTTATGCACAGGGATTTCTTTGTTGGCGCAATCGTCCCCAAACACGAGTCTTATCGTCTGCGATTGCAGAGCCACCGCCTCTTCCACCTCGAACGTCTCTCCGTCAGAGCTCCTCAGTAATAGCTTCTTCGTCGTCGTCGTCGTCGCGTCGCCGTTCTCGATACAAGACGACATTGTTTTTATTTGCAGTGACAGTGAAAATAAATCAAAATGAAAAATGAAAAATGAAAAATGAACAAAAAAAAAAAAGGAAATGTGGGAATTGATTGTTGATAGAGAAGTATTTATAGCGGGAAGCGACGTGAACGGGAAGTTGGAAAGAGAATATTGTCTTACAAAGTTACAAGGGCTTACTTGGTGGACAAGTGAGGGGGATTTCCGTGTCGTTTCGAAAGCATGTTTTTTGTTTTTAAAGTTTTAAAATCGGGCAAAACGCGTTGGGTGGAAAGATTTTGTTTTCATTTTCTTGAAAATAAAAACTCTGATTTACACTTTTACAATATAAAGACAAAAAACATCATTCATATGTTTTGGTTTTTTTCTTCCTAAATAATTTCTAAATCATAGCCTCTCTCTTCTCTTCTTTATTACTGTTGATGTCGATTTCAGAGAAATCTGATTGGTGTAGATGGCCAATCTACAATTAATGTGGATTGGACTGGATGGGATGTAGACTAGGCTCAGGCAACTTATTGGTATAACCTAATCAAACTAGCTTGTTGGCTGTACTTGCAAAAAAATCATGAAAAAACAATATTAATTGCTCTATATCTAGTCAAAACGTACACGAAAATTTACACCAATCATGAAAAAAAAATTATTATATCTAGTCAAAACGTACACGAAAATTTACACCAATCATGAAAAAAAAATTATATCTTATTGAGGAAGTTAGGCTAGTGCTAGTCCTTGTACAGTTGTATCTTGTCCTTTTTTTTTTTCCCTTGTCAAATTCTAGTATTTAATTTCCTTTATGACCAATAATAAGTCTCGTAGCAATCTTTAATTAAGGTATCTAATTAACTTCATAAACAAAGATAACTCAAACTTTTGACTGAAATATGATATCTTTAAATAATATATATATATAGGCTAATTGGCAATGATGTCTCTGAATTATGCCTGAATTTGCAGTTTACCTCCTATATTTTTTTTCGTCATTAAACCCTCTGAACTTTCATAAATTGGCAATAATTGATGGAATAGTAACGCCTTCCATTTTTCTGTCATGGAAAATTTCACTAAGTTCACCTTATTATACACATAATTGCATCAAACTGGAAAAAATATATAATAATAAGACTTAAATACCCCTCTGACCAAATTTTATAATAACAAATTTTTTATAAAAAATTGAAAATTGAAATAATGGTGAAATAATAATAAAATTCTGAACTTTTTGATAAAGAAAATTAAATAAATAGCGAAATGAAAAATTAAATTTATTTAACAATTATTTAAATTATCTTTTTTATTTAAATATCCGTAAATATCACTTGTTCATTTACGATAACAATGATATTAATAATGTCAAAAATAAAAGTAAAAAAATTAAATAATAATAACAATAATAATAAAACAATAACAATAAAACAATAATAATAATAATAATAATAATAATAATAAAAGATATAAAAAATAATAATAAAATAATAATATTTATAATAATAATAATAATAATATAAACAAATAATAATAGTAATATTATTTTTGATTCACAAATCCCCGGCCCACGGGTTTGGGGCGGGTAAGGGATTTTTGCCATCCCTAATGTAGATCCAGATTGGATGATGAATCAAAATCCACTCACTCTACTGTCATTTGAGATGGATGGTGGAGATCCTGGATCTCAATACCCATCAATTGTTTTTATGTGTTTTTTTTTCAATTTTCTTGTATTTATTATTATTATTATTATTATTATTATTATTATTATTATATTATTATTATTATTATTATTATTTTGTAATTTGATCACCACCATGAATATTTGAGATGGATGGTGGAGATCAATCTAAATATCTAGCTAATTGTTTTTTTATAAATAATTTATTACTATTTTTTATATTACTACTATATTTATTTTATTTTATTTATCATTATTATTATTATTATTATTACATTATTATTATTTAATTTTTTTTATTATTAATACCTTTGGTATTGTAAATGAACAAGTGATATTTAGGGATATTTAAATAAAAAGGACAATTTAAATGATAATTCCCCTTAAATAAGTTAAATATTCTTCTGAATTTTATATTTAGGGATATTTAAATAAAAAAGATAATTTAAATAATTGTTAAATTAATTTAATTTTTTATTTCTCTATTTATTTAATATTCTTTATTAAAAAGTTCATAATTTTATTATTAATTAACCATTATTTCATTTTTAAATTTTTATTTTTAAAATTTGATTTTTAAAATTCGGTCAGAGGGGTATTTAAGTCGTATTAATATATTTGTCTAGTTTGATGCAATCATGTATATAATACGGGGAACTTAGTACAATTTGCCTTGACAGAAAAATGTATGGCGTTACTATTCCATCAGCTATTGCCAATTTATGAAAGTTTAGGGGGTTTAATGGATAATAAAAAAAAATAGAGGGTAAGGTGAAAATTCGGGCATAGTTTAGAGGGCATCAGTGCCAATTAACTATATATATATATGCTTTAGGGCAAATTGCACTGCACTCCTTGAAGTTTGGATAAGGTACACTTAGTTGGAAAAAATTTGATATTATACACTAACACCCCAAGACTTAAATTTGACTTTGAAAATGCATAAAATACCCATAGTTGTATTATTTTATACTTTATTTATTTTTTAGCTTTTAACCAAAAACTTTATAAACTTTAATAAATAAAAAAATATATGATTTATTAAATAAATAAATAGTTTTAAAAAATTAAATTATTTATCCAAACTTTTACCGAAGGAAGTGGTTGAACTTGAAGAATGCAATAAGACTCAGAACTACACAAGACACACACAAAGCAGTTCCCAAATCTTTAAACAGTCTAATATATATTTAATTTACATATGAGCATAATTTTGGTCATGAAATCAGTATACTCACTTCAAAAAATAGATTTAATTTCACTTGATGACTTGAAAGCAATAAATTCAATCAAATAACTAGAAACAGGGCTAAATAAAAACCATAAACCAATAAACAAAATGTGGAAACATATTCAACAACATATTATGGATTTTGAGTATTGTGGTCATGAATAAATAAATCATTTCGATTATTCGATAGATAATAATAAAAATTAAAAAAAAAAACCTAAAATTCAATCATGTCCAACTCATGATAAATTTTGATAACAAGAAATTCAATCAATATAACACGACTAAATAAAAAAGCCCTAAAATTCGATCAAGTCCAACACAAATTATAAATTCCACTTGAAAACAATCACAATTCGATCATCAACAACAACAAAACCAAGAAGCAGTGGCAGAGGTGTAAATAACTCACCAAAATGAGAGCAAAGAGAGTATTCTGGTCGACTTTGACGAAATCGGCGTCCCAGGACGTGATAGCGTCAAAATATTATTTAAAGACATCACATTTTAGTCAAAATTTTGAGTTTGTTATCTATATTTATGAAGTTAGATGCCTTAGTACTGGTTGTAAAGGAAATTAACTACTAGAATTCGACATAGTCAATTTCATAGGCAAGCAAAAGAGAAGAAGAGAGATAAAATGTTTTCACTTCTCCTAGAAACCGTACTAGGCAAAACAATGGAAAGAGCATTGTTGATTGTTATCATCCTACAATCAATATAAACATATATTCCTCCTGCCATAACTTTTTTTAAATAATAATAAACCCTTCACTCAAATGCCCATTGATTCTCCCTTCGAACCTCCTCTTCTTCTTCCGGAGTGAAATCGACGACAGAAGATCATACGATTAGAACCCTCCTAAAACTGGTCGAGCCCCGATCCCAGAATACAACCTTAGCATTGAATTGGTCGACCTAGTAGCAGTAATGAAAGAAATGGGTAGAACGATCAAGTGGCCAAGAAAGATGAATGCACCACCAGAACATCGAGACCCCCGTTTTCGACACGAATTCCATGGAGATCACGGACACCGTACGGAAGATTGTGTTGCCATGAAGCTCGAAGTGGCAGTATTGTTAAAACGAGTACACCTACTAGAGTATCTAACCGATAAAGAAAAACAAACTGTCGTTCGACAAGAAGAGAAACAACAAACCAACCTGGAGGATGGACCACCAGCACCACCACAGTAAGAACGAGTTGTCAACTATATAGTAGGTGGATCAGAGATCAGCGGCGTGAGTTATTCATCCGCCAAGAGACATACTCGACAGGTGTCGAATGCAGAAATCCAACCAAGCAGGAACCACCCATCTGGAATCGACGAGACAGTCACGTTCAATTCGACCGACAAATCAGATTTGTTTTCTCCTCACCATGACGTTCTAGTTATTACATTATATATTGCTAATTGCATGACTAAGAGAATCTTAATCGACAATGGTAGCTCATGTAATATTTTATTTAACTGTGCGCTCAAAGAAATGCAGGTTGAAGAATCCAAGATTTGTCGTCGAACGACAGTCCTGACAGGATTCAGCGGCGAACAAAAATCCACGCTCGGAGAAATTGTACTACCAGTCTACGCAGAAGGAGTGAACTTGTACATCAACTTCTTAGTAATCGACTGCCAGTCTCCATACAATGCGATCTTGGGAAGGCCTTGGATCCACGAAATGAAAGCAATCCCTTCGACCTACCACCAGATGATTAAATTCCCTACTAAGTGGGGAGTACGTGAAATCAAAGGCGAACAGCAGGCAGCAAGGGAATGCTATCGGAATGCCATGAAAAAGAAGAAGAAGCAATTATAGCAACTACAGGAAATGAAGGTCTAGTCGATAGCTAATAAGCCAAAAACCGAAGATCTTGACGAAGTGTCGATAGACCGGAAGAACCAGATCATAAAGTGCAAATCGGATTCGAGACTACCAGAAGAATTGCGAGAACAGCTGATTAATTTCCTTAAAGAACATCGAAAAAGCTTCGCGTGGTCCTATTCGGATATGGTCGGAATCTACCCTGACATAATTGTTCATCATTTACAGGTCGATCTCAACCACCAACCAGTAAAGCAAAAAAGAAGGAAATTCGCACCAGAGCGAAATAAAATCATAAATGAAGAAGTCCAAAAGTTGATCGACATCGGATCGGTCAAAGAGGTGAAGTACCCTGACTGGCTGGCAAACGATGTGGTCGTAAAGAAGAAGAACGAAAAGTGGCGAGCCTGTATCGATTTCACAGACCTCAACAAGGCATTCCCCAAAGACCCTTTTTCCACTTCCTCATATTGACATATTGGTCGATGCAACCGCAGGACACGAACTACTTAGTTTCATGGACGCTTATTCCGGCTACAACCAGATTCTGATGCATCCAGGCTACCAAGAAAAGACTGTATTCGTCACCGAAAGAGGTATTTTCTGTTATAAGGCTATGCCCTTTGGTTTGAAAAATGCAGGTGCGACATACCAAAGATTGGTCAACAAAATGTTCGCGGAAATGCTCGGATCAACCATGGAAGTATACATCGACGACATGCTAGTCAAATCACTTGTAGCTCGACAACATATAGAACATCTGAAACAGTCTTTCGATGTACTTGAAAAATACGATATGAAACTCAATCCTACACAATGTTCTTTTGGTGTTTCCTCTGGTAAATTTTTAGGTTACCTGGTGACTCAAAGAGGGATCGAAGCCAACTCATATCAAATTCGGTCTATTAAAGCAATAGAGTCACCAAAATGCATCAAGGATGTACAAAAACTCACAGGTCGAGTAGCATCTCTCAATAAATTTATTTCTAAATCATCCGACCTATGCCAGCCATTCTTCAACATCCTTCAGAAAAATAAGTGTTCGAGTGGAACAAAGATTGTGAAGAAGCACTACAAGATCTTAAACAATATTGACTTCACCTCCGCCACTGTCGAAACCGGAAGAGAATGAAACCTTATACTTGTATCTAGCAGTATCTGACACTGCTGTTAGTGTCGTACTAGTAAGAGAGGAAGAAGGTTCATAACACCCGGTGTACTATGTAAGCAAGTTCCTACTCGATGCAGAAACCAGATACAGCAAGCTGGAGAAGTTGGCATTAGCATTTGTTATAGCCGCACAAAAGCTTCGGCCCTACTTCCAGTGTCATCCAATTTTAGTACGTACTTCTTACCCACTCAAAAATATATTGTATAAACCCGAACTTTCAGGTCGATTGACAAAGTGGGCAGTCAAACTCAGTGAACACGACATCTCCTTCCAGTCTCGAACAGTGATGAAATCTCAGGTATTTGTCGATTTCATAGCAGATTTTACTCCTAACGAAAACATGCAGGCTGAATAGGAATTAATGACCCTCGACGGATGCACAACCTAAGGAAAATGGACAATGTCGGTCGACGGGTCTAGCAACATTAAAGGTAGCTGATCGGGTCAAATATGTAGTATATTTAGGCCCTCAAATCCTTACCTTTTGTTCTATTTCGTGCGTTTTTGTATCTCTGATGGGTTGTTTTGTGTGGAATTGTAGGAAATGGTGCAAAGATGGGTTTGGAAGCATGTCGCGGTGATTCCGGCAGAAAATGGGCGAAAGGAAAGACAAAGGAGCACAAACAGCTCTACAGTGCGGGTCAAGTGCAGGTCAAGTGCGGGTCGCAACCGCACTCAAACCGCACTCATGCTCATAGCTGGGACAGGATGCAAGTGAAGAGATAAAGTGCGGGTACAGTACGGGTCATCCAACCGCACTCCACCCACACAGTTGCCAAACCAGAGAAGCTGAAGTTGCACCTGACGTTAAAGTGCGGGTACTATGCGGGTCATCCAACTGCACTCTACCCGCACTAATGCCAAACCAGAGAAGTTGAAGATGCACCTGACATTAGAGTGCGGGTACTGTACGGGTCATCAAACCGCACTCCACCCGCACTATCACCAAGACCAGAAGAGCAGAATTACACCTGACATTAGAATGCGGGTACTGTGCGGGTCATCCAACCGCACTCTACCCGTACTATTGCTCAAGACAGAAGGTAGATTTTACACCTGACAGGGAAGTGCGATTCAAGTGCCATCACAGTGCGATTCAAGTGTCATCACAGTGTGATTCCAAGTGCGGGTCAAGTGCGGGTAATTCAACCGCACTTAACCCACACTATTGCCCAGATCCGAGGACTGAAGATGAAGATAACCCATACAGTGCGGGTACAGTGCGGGTAATTCACTCGCACTCCACCCGCACTCCACGCGCGCCAGTTTGATTTTTGAAGCTTAAGTGACCTATTTTTGTATGTTGTATAAATAGAAAAGTATAGAAATGTTTTAGCGAGCCTTTGACTCCGTTTTTCAGAGGTAAAACACATTTAGACCTATAATCTCTCTCTCTCTCTCTCTCTCTCTCTCTCATCCTTACATTCTCTACTCAACTTCAAGGAAGTTAGGAGATTGAAGCCACTTCAAGGAAGGAGATGTTCTCCAAGGGTTCTTTCTCTTTCCCTTCTCTTAGTTTCCTAGTTGTAATGAGTAGCTAAATCCCCTCTAAGGGGTTGATGGAGTAGTTAGTTGAATATTGGGCTTGTACATAAACTTGATATTATATTGATATTCATGTCTATCTTTCATTGATCTATTCTTGTTGTGAATTTTTACCATTGATTTCTTATGTAGATACACTCTCTTTGCAAGATGTCTTTGTATTATGTATGAGTATTGCATCAAGATATACATCCTATTTAGTTGTTTAATGCTCTAAAGAATGGACGGAATGTCATAAATTCCGACTCTTAAACCGCTGTCTTAATCTAACCTCGATCGAGTTTCCGGCACTATACATCCTAGGTCGGAACCCGTGAGAGAGTTAGAAGTCATCACTATACATCCTAGGGTGACTACATTTAATCGGTTGAGTCATTGTTAGGTAGACGAGCTTCATTTCCAGAATAGGTGGTAGTTTACGACGGATTGATCCCTAATAGGTGGTCCGCACTATACATCCTAGGTTGGCCACCTTCTAGGGATAAATAACCGATTCTATACATCCTAGGTCAGTTACCTTGAATAGTCGTGCTATTGACAAGTTTGTTGCATTGCCCAGTATTTACTTTCGTATCAATTAACTCCTTAGTTTCCATCATCTATATATATCATTCATCCCATTTCCCCTTTCATTTAGTTTGCATAATTAATTTAGTGTTATTGATAGTGTAATTCACCATCTACATCTTCCCCATTTCATGTTTCGTTATTATATATATATATATATATATATATATATACATAACATTACTTTAGCAATAACTAATTTTAGCAAACTCCGCTCCCTGTGGACGACACCCCACTTGCTACTATAATTGTGTTTTCAAACTAATTTAGGCTTTGTGAGGTTTTATCAAATATTGTTGACTGATTGATCTTTTAAAACGACACGAGAAAAAAAACGTCTTGTCAGTAGCGGACTTGGAATCGTGCTCAAATCCCCCCAAGGGGAAAACCTTGAACAGTCAATTAACAGTAGTTTTCGTGCGACAAATAATGAAACAGAATACAAGGCACTGCTAGCTGGACTAAACCTTGCCAAAAGCCTTGGTATCAAAAATATAATGGTACAAAGCAACTCACAACTCGTCGTACGACAAATGAACGGAACATATGACGACAAGGATAAAAGAATGGCAGCATACTTGGCTAAAGGAAAGCAACAAGAGTCCACATTCGACCACTTTTCCATACTGCAGGTAGCCAGAACAGAAAGTACTTCGAGCGGACGCCCTCACCAACCTTGGATCTACTACTACAGATGACCGCCATAAATCAATACTCATTGTACATATACTTGTACCAGCAATACACGAGGAAGAAAATGTGGTGTCCATAGACAATGGTTCAAGTTAGATGGACCCGATAATAGATTATCTACAATCTAATTTGCTACCAGACGACAGGTCCAAAGCAAGAAAATCAAAGCCAAATCGGCCAAATTCTGCATTTATATGGTAAGCTCTATAAAAAATCTTTTACAGGTCCATACCTGAAATGGGTTTTTCCTCGAGAAGCGTACGACGTCCTCAAAAGCCTTCATTATGAAGAATGTGAAAATCATTCGGGTGCAATGAGCTTATCGAATAGAGCAATCACAGCTAGTTATTACTGGCAAACAATGCGGTCCGACTCCCAGAAACATGTGAAGCACTGCAACATATGCCAAAGATTCGCTCAAGTGTCCCATCTTCCACCAGGTATACTTAATTCGATTTCGGCACACTGGCCATTTATGATATGGGGAATGAATATTATAGGAAAACTCCAAGCTGCACTAAGAGGAGTCGTCTACATGCTCGTCCTAACAGACTACTTCTCGGAATGGGTCGAAGCAGGAACCTTTCAACAAGTAAGAGACATAGAGGTACGCAATTCCGTCTGGAAACAAATAATTTACAGGTTTGGAATACCAAAAGAAATTGTGACCGACAATGGGTCGCAATTTATTTCTATCGACTTCAAGAACTTCTGTGAAAAGTATGGAATCAAATTGAGCTTCTCAACTCCACGCTACCCCTAAGCGAATGGTCAAGTGGAGTCGACAAACAAAACTATAATAAATACATTGAAGAAAAAACTCGAAACAGAGAAAAGCCAATGGGCCGACAAACTTCCAGAGATCCTATGGTCGTATAGAACAACTCCACGGCGTTCGACAGGAGAAACACCATTCTCGCTTGTATATGGATCAGAGGCAGTCATCTCAATCGAAACCCAGCTCTTTACCGCTCGAAGCGAACACCCTTGCGAAGAACAGAACAGTCTGGAACTCAGATACAAACTAGATCACCTCGATGAACGTCGTGAACAGGAAGCCTTAAGAATCCAGGCCTGTCAACAACAAGTCGATCGATATTATAATAAAAACGACAAAATCAAAGTCTACAAAATCGGCGACTGGGTGTTACGAAGGGTTTTTCAAAATACAAGAGACCAAGAGGCAGGAAAGCTGGGCCTAACATGGGAAGGATAGTATCAAATAACGGACGTGAAAGGTAGATGCGCCTACAAAATAAGAGGCCTTGACGGTCGAGAAGTACACAACAGCTGGAACGCTCTACACCTAAACAGTACCACTTCTAAACTCAACTACTATTTCTAAATTATTTTCATTTATTGGATTTACTAACAATTCGATCTACAAGAGCTATGATGACGCTTTAGTTGCAACTAAGTGCAAAACTGAGCTCATAAATAACAATTTTTCCAAAGAGATTGCTACTTAAACACTTGAAGTTGTCGATGCCGACAAGCTGTGAAATAAATATTACAGATACTTTTGACCAAGACCATGCATTCAAAGGGACATAGTTCGACATCCAGCATTGAAAGACACGATTTCAAATGAAGTATAACTGTAACTTCCCGTATTTCTTATCGACAACTACATGAAGTTTGGGGAGTATTAATGGGGACAACACCAAATAACGCTTGCACGCAATTTCATTGTAACAGTCGTGTCGACTGAATTTATTAAACGTATGTACGCGATTTCATTGTAACAGTAGTGTCGACTGAATTTATTAAACTCATGCACGCGATATCATTGTAACAATCGTGTCGACTGAATTTATTAAACGCATGTACGCGATATCATTGTAACAATTGTGTCGACTGAATTTATTAAACGCATGTATGCGATTTCATTGTAACAGTTGTGTCGACTGAATTTATTAAACACATGTACACGAATTCATTGTAACAATTTCGTTGAATGACTTATCAACACTCTTGTACGCAATTTCGTTGAAACAATCATGTCGACATATTTAATACAAGCTCAGTAAGAGTAACTAAGCAAATTTTATCGACATATAAGTTATGCATGCAGGCGATTTCCAAGTTAATCATTTTCTGCCGACATACTTCGTGTTACACTAACAAGCAATCGTTTTAATACAATCATCGAGTCGATTTAATACATACGCGAAACATAGTATTTTGATTATAAAATTAAAGTCCCAATTCATTCAAAGTTCAAATAAAAAACATTTCAAGGATTGGATTGGTCTTGTGTGGAATCTTGAATCGGATGATCAAGATCGACAGCACCCAATACAGGAGGATCAACATTAGCAGCATCTTTGGAACCTGTGTCAGATTCACCATTATGCCCACCGTTCGGAGATTTCTCTGCATCAAGTCGTTCAGCCTCTTCCCAATCTGCAATCTCAGTATGGGGATCCCATTTTGTGTGCTCTCCAGCTAGATATTGTTTGAAGAGGTCAATTATAGCGGCACACATAGCCTCAACTGAGATACTCGTGAGCAGCTCGTTTAAGTCTACTATTTGTTGATCTCTCTCTGCGATAATTGCATCGGCATTCATTAGCTTTGATCCCTTTCGACAACCTCCTCCTTAGACTTGGTCAACTCAGCATCAAGCACCTGAGATTTTTCTTCGGCCAATTTTTTATCTCTGACGGATGATTCGAGATCCCGCTTAAGAATGTCGTTCGCCTTATGTAAATCAGAACATTTCTTCTAGCTTGCAATATATCTGTCTTTTAAAGCCAGCTGCATCTGAAAAGCCTGTGCAAGAAAAATTTCTCGGTTGAGGCCGCACGACAGATGTGAAAATATTCCAAGGAAAAGAAAATATTATGTACCTGGAAAGTGGAAATAGGCTTGCGTCGATCATCTCCTCCGTCTTCTTCCCCTTCAAAAGTTCTCCATCTACAGAAAATAAGAGGTCGTTCGACTTCCTTAGAAAGCTGTTGGGCTCTCTAAAAACTAGAAACCTCTTTTGGGAATGTAACCGAAATCAGCTCTGATTTTTTACGAACGACCTCTGTCGAAGCATTTTTCGACCTGATTTCAATTGACTTCCCCTGGAATGTAACCGAAATCAGCTCTGGTTTTTTACGAACAACCTCTGTCGAAGCATCTTTCGACCTGATTTCAATTGACTTCCCCTTGTCTCTATCTTCAGCAGTCTTCCTCCTCTTGGGCGCCCTTGAAGGCTCTGTCTCAGGGGAGGACTCCAACTGTTGCGCGACAACAGGAATGATCGACTTGTCTTTCGATGCCGCATCAACACTCTTCTTCTTTGCAAGAGCAGCCGCTCTTTTCTTGGCCATAGCTTCTTTTTATTTCTTCAAGGCCTCCTCTGGATTAGGCATGGTGAACTTCATGTTTGATAGTGATTTGGCTGCGAAATGACGTTCATCATCAGTTATAGGAGTCAAAAATTGCCTACCGCAAAGAATTTCAATCCCTCTCCTAATCATTACTAACGACACTAAATCCTTCATGAGAGGGTAAGGCGTTCAAGGTTTATTCCATGTAGATTTTCTCCATATAGAACTAGGCCTCAGGTTACCTTCGGCCATTAGCATCTTCCAACTTCTCTCTTCTGCAGGAATAGCCAAAACTCTTTGCGTACGATCGACAACGACGTCATATATAATTTGGTGTTTTCCAGTCGACTCTGCAGGAACAAATTCTTGTTAAATTTGGGGAAAACTATAGACGATCCAAACGAAACTAGAGGTTAGACACTCACCATGTCTGTTCCAAACTCGTGGGTAGACATATTTCTCTTTCCCAAAGGGGCCATCAATCAATGGTCCCTTCGCAAAGAAAAACGTATCTTTCCATCTCCGGTTGTTCATTGTGAGGTCCGTTATCAGCGGAGTTGCATTAGACTCAACGAGAATCGACCCTTCTCGTGCACATGCTGTTTCAAATAATAACTATGGAAGACCGAACCTACCCCAAATTGCAAGCCATACTTCTCATGCAAAACAGTCAGGAAAACGGTCAGACTTATAATAATTCTCCAACTGTTTGGCATCAATTGACCAGGAGCTATATTATTGTAGACTAAGAGATGTCGAGCCGGGGTGGGGACAGGAAACCTAAAACCCTGACATAGGTTATACTCATAGAAGCATGTAAAACCAGGGATGTCCCAGTCAGCTCGCTCATGTTCTTTGGCAGCAAGTAAGACAACATTGTCTGGAATCCCATACATTGTTCTTATGTTATCCATGTCGTCATTAGTAAGTACACTTCCTGGGTTATCGCCGGCCAGGATTCCTAGTGGCCTACCAGAGCATGAGGGTTCATCGACATCTATGTACTCTGGGAATTCGGCTCTTTGTGCGACAATGAGCAACACCCCTTTTTCTACCAACCTCAACTCGTCTACTTCTACTCCTGAGGGTTCAGCTATAGTTATTTTTCGTTCGACATTTAACGAGTCAGCTTCTACCCCTGCTTCAACTTGATAATTTGAACCACTATTCGTCCAGGTAAAGGATGGTTCTGAGGTTGCAGAGTCGTTCGACATGTCTCCAAAAAAAAACTGACAGATGCAGATAACGCAAGAGTCAGTTATACCAAATCTTCAAATCACGACCTAAGATTTGGAGATCAACACCTAGGGTTTCTATGTATTCAATATACCTAGGGTTTTCATGGATCTATTGGAATCCTAAGGAAATTGTGTCGATCGACTAGAAATCTTTAACGAAAACGACTAGTATAAAGTGCAAACATACAAATCTCGCAGAACAACACTCAGAATGGATCAAAATCACTGTCAAAACGAACCATGAAATTCAAAGCACAAAACACAGAACGAATTTCTGGGTACTAATATGTTTCCTATATGCAGTAGGACAGTAAAAATCAAGTCTTGCGTAAGTGAAACTAACGAAGAAGGGAAAAATTCGTTGCTTACCTTAAAGATTAAATACGATGATTTGACAGAAAATCGCCCTTGAACGAGTTGCAGATATCTGGAAAAAATAAGAGAAGCCGTTTTGAGAGAATATAGAACGATTAGGTAATACAGTGAAATGAATGTGTTTATGAGTTTTCGTTTAAATAACTCACTCTTTAACCCAAAGAGCCACATGTCGTTATCATGTTGGTGAATGGTTAACCAGGGTAAATGCAAAATTGGTTTTTGAAATTTAATCTTCTCAATAAGTGTGCCTAAAAATACAAAATAGTGCCAAAAACACTGACACGTCAGCCCTAGGAAATGAACCATTGGTATAACTTCTTTAAGATTCGCGACGCATTCGACCGCTTAAATTTCGTTGACCGACATACTGTTGAGTCTACAGTCGACTCCACAGAAATTACTCGCTAAATCAGAATACTACTTTAGAGAGTGGGAGACAAACTGTGGTAACTAAAAATGGCTTCTGGGTTTAACATCTGAAACCCAACAAATATTGTGCAAGGCCTGGATTAAGACCAAGCAACCCGGGTCGACCCAGGTAACTTTGCCATAAATAGTTGACTTGGTCAGTTTACAAACACTAACGATATCAGATTTTGAATGAATGAGATCGTGTTTGAATGGATGAAATCGTGATCTCGAGAAATCAGGTCTGGATATCAGGGATTCATTCTCAACGAACTACGTGAAAGAGGTTGATCTTCGTCTGTAAATGAGACCCTTCCCAGCGAAGGAACTCTCAATTTTTTCCACTCTCCTCAACGCTGTTAGCTAGCCGAAACTCTGTCAAAATCACCTTTCCGATCACTGGAACTATAACTCGACTTAAGCTTTAATCTTTAAAACTTTCAACTCTCAGCCCAAGCAGAACTAAGGCCAAAATTCGTACCACCACCATTGTTACTTTCCTTTTTCTGTTTCTGTGTTGTTTTCATCTTTTCTGCAGGTAATTCATTGAAGAAGACGAGTCAACGAGTTTGACCGAACCAGCAGGCTGTGTGGGCCTACTCTAATCCGACCCGACCCACTAACTGTAAAACGACCACCTACACAAAGTTACAAGGGCTTGCTTGATGGATAAGTGAGGGGGATTTCTATGTCGTTTCGAAAGCGTGTTTTTTGTTCTTAAAGTTTAAAATCGTACAAATCGAATAAAATCTGGTCTATGTAAATGGTCGATCTACAATTAACGTGAATTGAGCCCAATCAATTTATTGGTAGAATTTGGTCTAACCAACTTATTGACTGTACTTTGAACTTGTAAAAAAGGTTAGATTAAATAGAAAATAAAGAGAAAAATGGAAAACTGTTCTTAGCCTTATGTTTGTTGGGTTGAGCGTGGTTTTAATTAATAGTGGGATTCGAGAGATTCAATTGGTAATATTACTATAATGAAGATAGAAATGATCGTAGGAAAAGTGAAGGATTTAAGTATTCAAGTAGCCTGAGTCTCTGTTCAAAGTTCAAACAAAGTTTCAGCATGCTAAAGCTTTTTTATCGGAGAGAAATCAGAATCCATCTCTAGTGAGAGGAAAGGTTTTATTTATAGGCCAATACTTCAGATGGCTTCATGATCCACTTGATCTCAAATCCCTAAGATCAAGGTTTGATTCTTTGGGATGAGATAACAGCCAGACCAAATCAAACGTGCTGACAGTTATCACTACCAAATAATTGGCATGACTTGATCTAGTAAGGGTGGAAATCGGGGTTGCTGAGCTCTAGGTCGATCCATATCATAGGTTCGGTCCAGATCCATCAATAAAACTTATGGGGTCTAAATGTTAGGCCTAAGGGCCATTTTTGGCTACCATAGTCAGCAGTTACATGTATGCAGATCGGCACATGAAGTAATCTCGAAATGTGATCAGGGGTTGTCCGATAAGCTCTTTTTGGGCTGTTTTTGTTTTTAGTTTTCGAAAATGATTTTGAATTTGTATTAATCAACCGTTTGTCCTTTTATTTTTAAAAAACAAAAACAAAATAAAAAATAAAATCAGTGTTAAAATTGAAAAACACGAAAAAACAACTTAAACATGTTTTTCATTTTGTTTTTTGTTATGTTAAATAAACTCACTTTTTTGTTTTTTTTTTCTTGTTGACAATAGTTCTTCTAACTGTTAATAAAAACGGAAAAAAGAGAAAATAGATAACAATATTCAATGAAATTACTTCTTATAATCATCTCTGTTGGTGACGTGATAGCATTGCATCACTTCGGATTCTTTGTAGCCACCACCTCTTTTCCATTCAACAAATTCACCTTTGTCAACGGTTTCTTCTCATGAAACTTTACAAGACGCTCTTTTTGTAGTTTGATTTGGTTACAATCCTGAAAAAGAAGTAAAGAACAAGAGTAATCCTTAATGGTTTTATTTGGTTATAATAACAACATTAATTGATCTATATCTAGTCAAAATGTTAACGAAATTTTACGCCAATCATGAAAAAAATTATATCTTACAGAGGAAGTTAGGCTAGTGCTAGTGCTTGTACAATTGCATTTTTTCCTCTGTTCTCTCTTTTCAAATTCTAGTATTTAATTTCCTTTACAAAGAGTAATAAGTCTCCTAGTATTCTTTAATTAAGGTATCTAATTAACTTCATAAACAAAGACAACAAACTCAAACTTTTGTCTAAAATATGATATCTTTAAATAATATATATATATATATGTACACACGCGGTTGTTCTCAAGATGTCCTGACTTTATAATTTTAGGACGTCCAACCATAGCCACACATTCACATTGGGTCAACGGCCACACATTAACAAATACACACACCCAATATAAATGTGTAGTTATGGTTGAACGTCTTTAACCTATAATTTCAGAACGTCCTTACTAGAGAACCACCATATATATATACGAAATTTTCAAGTCAGTACGCACTGATATAACTTCATCAGTGTGTTGGATGTGGACCATTAGATTTACATACTTTAACTCAAAATGTATGCATTTGTCAAAACTTTTCTATAATCAGTGGTCCACATACAACGCACTGATATAGGTTATATCGGTTATATCAGTGTGCACTCAGAAGAAAAATACTAATATATTTATATATATATATACACGCGCGCGCCGTATTTCATTACTATCTTGGTGGGGCATTAGTTCACTCACGATATGACATTTGTGACAAGTTGTCATCTATGAACTTACTTCTACAATACCTCAAAAAGTGTTGTTGTTACATGCTTAAGTTTTTAAATTTAATTATTATCTATAATACGATGGTGGAAATGGTGAGAAATGTCACCTTTTTGTCTCGCTGTTGCACCAACGTCACCGGTTTAATAACTTATGTTTAAAAGGCACCTATTTTGGTGAACTACCAAAATTGCCCTTAAATAATCAATTTTTAATTGTCTGTACTTCCATCTCCACACTTGAAACGCTGAAGGCAGGAACTCCTCTCTTTCTCTCTCTACAATAAATTTAAAAACTACTCTACTCAACGTTCTTCAGTAAGCACAACAAGGTAATATGTTTGTCTGAAATACTGTTTTTGATCCTTCATTTTTTAAAAACGTTCCTTTTGTAAACATGAAACTGGTTTTGTGAATATTGAATCTGTTGAAATTTGAATCTCCGAACCTGTTAATAAAAAGCTCGGAGCCTGTTTGAAAATGCTCGGAGCCTGTTTTAAAAAGCTCGGACACTGTTTGAAAAAACTCGAAGCCTGTTTGAAAAAGCTCGAGCCTTTGGACAAAAGGCTCGAGCCTTTAGAAAACAAGCTCGGAGACTTGAAAAAAGCTCGAGACTTTGTAAAACAGCTCGAGCTTTTAGAAAACAAGCTCGGGACTTTGTAAAAACGTTCGGGACTTTTGTGAAAAAGCTCGGGACTTTTGTAAAAAAGCATGGGACTTTGTGAAAGAGCTCGGGACTTTTGTAAAAAAGCTCGGGAATTTGTGAAAAAGCTCGGGACTTTGTGAAAAAGCTCGGGACTTTTGTAAAAAAGCTCGGGACTTCTGTGAAAAAGCTCGGGAATTTGTAAAAAAGCTCGGGAATTTGTAAAAAAGCTCGGACTTTGTAAAAAAGCTCTGTACTTTGTAAAAAAGCTCGGCTCTTTTGGGATCTTTGGAAAAAAGGTTGGAACCTTTATTAAAAGCTCGGAGATCATAGTAAAAACCTCAGAAACTATTTTAAAAGGCTCTGAGCCTTTTCCATAGCTTTTATGTTTGTCATAATGGTTTGTGGTGATGAATGTTACAGGAGAATGAATCAGGTGAGAATAGTAATATCTTACAACGGTCGATGGGAGCAGTTACCCGACGGAAGTCAGAGGTTTGTTGGATCCGACAACCAAGGAATGTATGTGTCAAAGAATATGAGTTACGAAGAATTGGTGTCGATCGTGCATACCGTTGTGAAGTATGATGTAAACAAATACAATGTTGATCTACAGTCAATATCAATCGTTCCTGGCGCTACATGTCGCACATTTGTAAGAAATGACGATGATGTTCAGTTTATGCTAGGGGAAGATCGGGTGATCCCTCAAGTATGTGTTAGTCTAATTGAGAGGGCAACTGGAGATGTGATAAGGAATGATATTCCTGCTCCTGAAAATACCCAACCATTTGGATCCGCTAGCGGTAGCAACCAAGTGTTCACACAAAGGAGTGCCACTGAAGGTGGGGAAAACATATGTGCTGTCCAACCGGTAGTGGTCGACCATGCAGATGTTTGTGAACCTCAATTCGACGATGTGTTTGGTTGTCGATTTGAGATGAATGATGAGCGGTACAATGAGCAATACAATGAGATGTACAATGAGGAGAACACTGAACCGAACCTTGGGCCTAACCAGGAGGTGGATAATGAGGCAAATATTGATCTGGTAGATCATGTAGAGAACACTGATGAAGATCATGTCCAAATTCAAAGACGTGGAAGACGTGTAGAAGGAGTTAGTTGCACTGGAGCAGATATGCCTGGTACTTCCGAGGTCCGGCATAATGTATCTACAGATGATTCTGATAATACCACAACGTGGGTTATTCCCGGAGCAGATTCATACTCGTTTGGGATTGGTAGAAGCACAACCTTGGTAGCAGAAGAACCTACATGCATGATTTATAAAGGTCAGTTCTTTCCGACAAAAAAGGATCTGAAGAGACTAGTTGGCCTTTTTGCAATGCGGCGAAACTTCGAATGGAAGGTGAAAAGGTCCAATAAGACAACGTTACATCTTGTTTGTTTGATTGACAACTGTACATGGAAATTAAGAGCGGTGAGAAGAGATGAAGGGACGTACTTCCAAGTAAGAAGTTTTGTCAATGAACACAGTTGTCCATTGGAGGAGATTCACCGTCGCCACCGACAAGCTAGTGCAGTTATAATTGGAGAAGTGGTTGCACCTAGACTTCAACAACAAGATGGTCGTCTCATGCGTCCCAAGGATATAATCGCCGATATGAAAACAATGTATGGCATCCAAATCATGTACAGTAAGGCATATCAAGCCTTGCATTATGCATTGTCACTGACCTATGGGACACATGAAGAAACCTTCCAACTACTGCCGTCTTTTGGTTACGTGCTGGAACAACAAAATCCCGGCACAATCACTGACTTACAGTGCGCTGACGACGGTAAATTCCTTTACTTTTTCATGTCATTAGGGGCCTCAGTTAGAGGTTTTCAGAGGTGCATGCGTCCGGTTATTGCAGTTGATGGTACCCATTTGAAGGGAAGATTCGGGGGTACAATGTTTGTTGCAACTGCCCAAGATGGACACGAACAGGTGTATCCAATTGCTTTTGGGTACGGCGACTCCGAAAACAACCTTTCATGGGAATGGTTTTTGGATTGCCTGAAGGGTGCCCTTGGTCATATAGATGATCTGGTTTTTATTTCCGATCGACATGCAAGCATTGAAGCAGGGATTTCTAAAGTGTTCCCTTATGCAACCCATACCATATGTTGTTGGCACTTTGCTGAAAATGTGAAGAAGCGATTTCACAGAAAAGATGTTGCCAGCTTAATGGGCAAAGCCGCTAGAGCGTACACTGAATTCAAATATAACCGGTACATGGGTGAGTTACGTAACCTGCACAAGAATGCTTTCGATTATGTTGAATCTGCCGGTCCACACAAATGGTCTCGTGTACACTGTCCCCAACGAAGGTTCAGGGTGATGACAACAAATGTTGCAGAGTGCATAAACTCATGCCTTAAATTCGCACGACAACTCCCTATGTTGACATTGGCAGAGTTCATTAGGAATATGTTACAGTGTTGGTTTCACGATCGACATCGAGCTGCACAGTCCATGAGTCATCAGTTGACCGACGCATCACATCTTGTGATGCTACAACGGGTCGAGAAGTGCGGTTATATGACCGTCAATCCAGTGGACTGGAACATTTTCTCTGTCAAACGGTCCGGAAAACAGTGGACTGTTGACTTAGCCCGGAAGACATGCACATGCAACAAATTCCAAATGGATCATTTTCCGTGTTCTCACGCACTCGCAGCGACAAGGTACATTAACAGTATAAAATTATACCCTATATTAAGCAAGCGTGATTGTCACTTTTTTCATTGGTTTTGCAGAGAGCGGAATTTGGATTTCACATCGCTGTGTTCGGACTACTACAAGAGACAGACACTTATTGATGCATACTCAGTTCCTATTATGCCTGTTGGCCATCCTTCTTCATGGGTAGTGCCGTCCGACATCGCTGAGCGGGTGGTTTTAAATCCAAAGACCAAGAGACAATCAGGTCACCCGATGGAGGGTCGACATGCATCGTCTTCCGAGAGGACAACCACCCAATCGTGTAGAAGATGTGGACAATCAGGTCATAATAGCAGGAGGTGTTCTAATCCGCCCTTGATTAATGAAGGTCCGAGCAGAATTGTTCCCGAGGAATACCGTCGTAAGTGTAGCGTATGTCATCAAGTTGGACATAACAAACAGACGTGCCCACACAAGGAATCTGCCGAGGAGTGAACCGAGCCGTTCATACTTATTGTTTAATTAAGCTGGAGTGTTAATTATTACTTGTGTTATTGTATGATATGAAATGTGTGTGTTGTACTTGTAAATGAAAACACTTTAAATTTTAAACAAAAAATTTATAATTTGAAAGTTCATTACTATAATTGTTTGTACATCGACAACTACAACATCTAATGTGGCTTGGAGTTACAAAAAATCTCCACAGCCATCTTCTCCCGTATGGTGCACATATCTTCTTCTGACCAGTCGAACGTCATCCTGTTCGCCAGTACGTACTCTATCAATCTCAAGGTATGAGCACCACAGTTACCCCTGCGACTCAGCACATGAACAACCGTTACAATAGAAGTTGAATAAAACAAACTTAAAGTTTAAATGATGTTCGTATAGTCATACCCTCTAGTCTGTTGGGGCACATGTGTTGTAGATACCATGCTTACCCCAAAGGGCCTATTCCGCTTCTCATACTTCGCCTCGCCCGTTGGTCTGGCATCGTGAAACCCCACCTGATGCAACATCGAGGGTAGAAACCATCGCAATGGAGCGACCTGCTCTTTCCTGATCTGTAGGGGGACTTCCTGTCTGAACGGGTCTAGCAGGTGGATCGTCCCGACAGTAAGGTCAACGCTGGCCACGAGCCAATGCTGGCCACCAACGTTGCACGGAATAAGGACCTGTACCAAGTGTTCAAGATATTGTTATGGTCAAAATAAGAATTTTTAATTAAACACATTGAAACCATAACTGTATTTTGCTCACCGTGTCAACCTCGTGCCATGGTCGGTTCCCTACCGGGAGCAATCCACGTACCGTCATCAAATCTTCAGGGGACCACCTGTACTTCAACACAGACCACTTTTTTGGGGCTTTGCCCACAGCATCGCGAGGCATGATTCTCCGCCACTGAAACTCCAACATTTACTGAAAATAGACAACGAACTGAAACGTTAGAAACAGGATGAAACACAACAAACAGACGTGTGAAAACAGTACATTTGAAACACTTACATAGAACTGAGAATCTAGTAGGTTCATCCTCTGAATGTAGACAGTGGGGAATGCTCGTTGACGCTTCCGTAAAATATGCAGGTACGCGTCAATATGCTGACAATATAAACATTATACATTGTTAGTATTCTTCCATAAGTTAAACAAATTTAAAAGACAATCAAAGTAAGGAAAGTACCGTGTCCTCCAACTCCATAAAGTTGGTTTGCAACCGGTGGAACCAAGTCACAGGCACGGGGGTCATCAGATCCACATCACGTCTGTGTAATTTTCAATTATTTAGGAAAACAACTAATTTAACTTAGGTGTTTCAAAATAAATTCACAATATTTTAATACTTACAATTCCCCCGTCACGTTCCTCTTGTAGGCTTTGTAAGCCGCAAGCTGGTCAGCGTCTACCAATCCATCGGGCCTGAATGTATGTGCTGATGACATGGGCAGTGTCCTTGGCCTCTTCGGCCGACAGGGGTCAGTGTATGGGCTCATCAACTGCCAGCCTCGTTTGCGCATCCGCTGCTGCCTATGCTGACTGTGGACTGTGGGGTGTTGGGAGGAGGAACTCTGTCCCCGTGGATCACGTCGAGGGCTCCGGTGGGATGGGTTGTGTCGGGATGGACCGGCAGTGTCACTAGAGGGTGAGGTGTGACGGGATCGAGTAGAGGAGAGCGGTGTCGGATGGACCGCAGGGGTGCTCCCTATGGATCGCCTGGTCAGGTCAGGAGTGTGGACTGTACGGGAGGAGGGACTCTGACCCAGTGGACTGAACGGGTCCGCTGTGTGGTCCTGGATATAAACAGGAGGATCCACATCCTGTACCTCCATAAGCAGCGGATACTCTAATATCGCCTGGGTAACTGTCTCCCCAAATACTCCTGTATCCGTGCCACCAGGGACTTGCATCTGCTGGTCTCGTACTGTATCTCCAGCTGTTGGACCCTGTGTCTGAGGTCCATCAGCCTCCGTCGTAGGTCCGGTGGCTGGGTCTGTCCCTCCGTCTCTGTCTGTACGGGGAGAGTCTTGATCATGGGAGGGTGGACCATCCCTGCCAGACTGTGATGTCGAACCCCACCGCCCCCGGAGAAAGTCCATCACCTCCCTATGCTGCCTATCCCGTTCCCGATCACTCTTCCGGATATCCTCCCGTAACGCAGCGACTGCATCCATCACATCTTGGATTTTTTGTTCCAAACGATCCTGAAACAAAATCATTATTGTCAGTACTAAAACCCAACACTTGTTTCAACATAAATAATTAAAATTATACCCTATATTAAGCAAGCGTGATTGTCACTTTTTTCATTGGTTTTGCAGAGAGCGGAATTTGGATTTCACATCGCTGTGTTCGGACTACTACAAGAGACAGACACTTATTGATGCATACTCAGTTCCTATTATGCCTGTTGGCCATCCTTCTTCATGGGTAGTGCCGTCCGACATCGCTGAGCGGGTGGTTTTAAATCCAAAGACCAAGAGACAATCAGGTCACCCGATGGAGGGTCGACATGCATCGTCTTCCGAGAGGACAACCACCCAATCGTGTAGAAGATGTGGACAATCAGGTCATAATAGCAGGAGGTGTTCTAATCCGCCCTTGATTAATGAAGGTCCGAGCAGAATTGTTCCCGAGGAATACCGTCGTAAGTGTAGCGTATGTCATCAAGTTGGACATAACAAACAGACGTGCCCACACAAGGAATCTGCCGAGGAGTGAACCGAGCCGTTCATACTTATTGTTTAATTAAGCTGGAGTGTTAATTATTACTTGTGTTATTGTATGATATGAAATGTGTGTGTTGTACTTGTAAATGAAAACACTTTAAATTTTAAACAAAAAATTTATAATTTGAAAGTTCATTACTATAATTGTTTGTACATCGACAACTACAACATCTAATGTGGCTTGGAGTTACAAAAAATCTCCACAGCCATCTTCTCCCGTATGGTGCACATATCTTCTTCTGACCAGTCGAACGTCATCCTGTTCGCCAGTACGTACTCTATCAATCTCAAGGTATGAGCACCACAGTTACCCCTGCGACTCAGCACATGAACAACCGTTACAATAGAAGTTGAATAAAACAAACTTAAAGTTTAAATGATGTTCGTATAGTCATACCCTCTAGTCTGTTGGGGCACATGTGTTGTAGATACCATGCTTACCCCAAAGGGCCTATTCCGCTTCTCATACTTCGCCTCGCCCGTTGGTCTGGCATCGTGAAACCCCACCTGATGCAACATCGAGGGTAGAAACCATCGCAATGGAGCGACCTGCTCTTTCCTGATCTGTAGGGGGACTTCCTGTCTGAACGGGTCTAGCAGGTGGATCGTCCCGACAGTAAGGTCAACGCTGGCCACGAGCCAATGCTGGCCACCAACGTTGCACGGAATAAGGACCTGTACCAAGTGTTCAAGATATTGTTATGGTCAAAATAAGAATTTTTAATTAAACACATTGAAACCATAACTGTATTTTGCTCACCGTGTCAACCTCGTGCCATGGTCGGTTCCCTACCGGGAGCAATCCACGTACCGTCATCAAATCTTCAGGGGACCACCTGTACTTCAACACAGACCACTTTTTTGGGGCTTTGCCCACAGCATCGCGAGGCATGATTCTCCGCCACTGAAACTCCAACATTTACTGAAAATAGACAACGAACTGAAACGTTAGAAACAGGATGAAACACAACAAACAGACGTGTGAAAACAGTACATTTGAAACACTTACATAGAACTGAGAATCTAGTAGGTTCATCCTCTGAATGTAGACAGTGGGGAATGCTCGTTGACGCTTCCGTAAAATATGCAGGTACGCGTCAATATGCTGACAATATAAACATTATACATTGTTAGTATTCTTCCATAAGTTAAACAAATTTAAAAGACAATCAAAGTAAGGAAAGTACCGTGTCCTCCAACTCCATAAAGTTGGTTTGCAACCGGTGGAACCAAGTCACAGGCACGGGGGTCATCAGATCCACATCACGTCTGTGTAATTTTCAATTATTTAGGAAAACAACTAATTTAACTTAGGTGTTTCAAAATAAATTCACAATATTTTAATACTTACAATTCCCCCGTCACGTTCCTCTTGTAGGCTTTGTAAGCCGCAAGCTGGTCAGCGTCTACCAATCCATCGGGCCTGAATGTATGTGCTGATGACATGGGCAGTGTCCTTGGCCTCTTCGGCCGACAGGGGTCAGTGTATGGGCTCATCAACTGCCAGCCTCGTTTGCGCATCCGCTGCTGCCTATGCTGACTGTGGACTGTGGGGTGTTGGGAGGAGGAACTCTGTCCCCGTGGATCACGTCGAGGGCTCCGGTGGGATGGGTTGTGTCGGGATGGACCGGCAGTGTCACTAGAGGGTGAGGTGTGACGGGATCGAGTAGAGGAGAGCGGTGTCGGATGGACCGCAGGGGTGCTCCCTATGGATCGCCTGGTCAGGTCAGGAGTGTGGACTGTACGGGAGGAGGGACTCTGACCCAGTGGACTGAACGGGTCCGCTGTGTGGTCCTGGATATAAACAGGAGGATCCACATCCTGTACCTCCATAAGCAGCGGATACTCTAATATCGCCTGGGTAACTGTCTCCCCAAATACTCCTGTATCCGTGCCACCAGGGACTTGCATCTGCTGGTCTCGTACTGTATCTCCAGCTGTTGGACCCTGTGTCTGAGGTCCATCAGCCTCCGTCGTAGGTCCGGTGGCTGGGTCTGTCCCTCCGTCTCTGTCTGTACGGGGAGAGTCTTGATCATGGGAGGGTGGACCATCCCTGCCAGACTGTGATGTCGAACCCCACCGCCCCCGGAGAAAGTCCATCACCTCCCTATGCTGCCTATCCCGTTCCCGATCACTCTTCCGGATATCCTCCCGTAACGCAGCGACTGCATCCATCACATCTTGGATTTTTTGTTCCAAACGATCCTGAAACAAAATCATTATTGTCAGTACTAAAACCCAACACTTGTTTCAACATAAATAATGTATTACACCATTTTTTACATACCTGGCGATGCCCTCCAACGTCTTCTCGTGAATGTACTCCACTGGGCATCGCAAAGCGAACCTGTCTGCGCCTAAGAGGACTCCCAGCGACAAACTCCGGGTCCGAACCCTCCGTATCCGGCATGTGCCTGAGGGGACTCCCACCGCCAAACTCATGGTCGGAACCCTCCGTATGACTGGGTCCGGCAGTGGTATGATGTAAGGGATCCGGTACCGAGCCGTCGTGTCCATCGGCAGCCATATATAGACTGCCTCCCTCATTTATGCCCTCGTAGTACCGTGCAACCCTCTCAGCTGCTGTCGGCACCAGTGCAGTCCTCGCAAACATCTGAAATCGTGGTTAGACCATTCTATTTGTATAATCGTAATATGTAAACACTTTAACACAATAGATCTTTACCCTGGCTAAGAAAATTTTTTTGTCCAGCTTGTCCGACCTTGTTTGCTTTTGCAACTGACATTTCAGAATACGGGGGGACAACTCAATCTCCCTACGAGTCCCAAATCGGGTCTCAAGCTCGGGGATAACCTCATACGCAAATATCTATGTAAAAGAACAAGTTATTCAGAATCCAATCATTTATTCCGTAACTCATGGAAAAAAAAATTCAGGTTTTCAAACGATACAAATTTTAAATTCTCACCAATAGTGCGTGAGCTAGACCGTAAATGTTGTACGTCTCCACCGTGTGAACGTCAACGCCCTTTTCCTGCTGTCGTCTCTCATACCGCACACGTCGACCGTTTAAGGCATTCTTGAATCCAATAATGGACTGCCTATACACATGGGCACCCCACGGGAATGCATCAAAAGCGTCCAAGTCCTCGACTAGCCGGATCTGCCATAATGGAACTTTCTGTCTCTCGTCCAACCCCATCAATATCCAGTTTAGCATATAAAGGAGGCACAACTTCACAGCATCGTACTGCTCCTCAAATACACTGATCCGTAGAACAGCTTTCAGCTGTTCATAATCCACATCAGCTGCACCATTGAAATACCGTTGTTGTATCCCGTTCTGAACCATCTCATACCTCGTCGTGTCGGGAATCACTCCAAACTTCAATCCGGTGATCAGACAGAATTCAACCTTGGAGAACCGTACCGAACGAGTACCTAACATAAATCTCATCTCATCCTGCGGCCCATCGTGATGTAGCTCGCGCAATAGCAGTCGATGGACTACGCTACCCGAAAACTTCATCCCCGATCCATCCTAAGGAAATGACCAAAACAAGACTCTGTATACCGACGTCGGTCTTCGACCTTGAATTGTTCTGGTACACTGTCTACTGCGACGTCGATATCTTTAAGGTCGCTGAAATGGTCATGCCGAGTGATTTTTCCATCGTACCATTCATCCTCTGGAGTTTTAAGCAAATCCTTTAGTTCACTACTCATCTGCATTTTCATAGAAAGAATGCATCAGTAAACTGTAAAAGGCTAGGACATAATAATATAAAATAGCAGAGAAGCAGTTTCAAAAGGCTCGGACTCATATTGAAAACGCTCGGACAGTGTGAAAAAAGCTCGGACACAGTTGGAAAATGCTCGGACTCATATACAAAAGGCTCGGGCACAGTTTGAAAAAGCTCGGGCACAGTTTGAAAAAGCTCGGGACCAGTTTGAAAACGCTCGGACTGTTGAAAAAGCTCGGACTCAGCTTTACAAAGCTCGGACACTGTTTCAAAAAGCTCGGACACGTGTTGAAAATGCTCAGACTGTTTAAAAAGCTCGGACTCGGTTTTAACAAGCTCGGACTTAGTTTAAAAAAGCTCGGACTCGGTTTAAACAAGCTCGGACTCGGTTTAAACAAGCTCGGACTCAGTTTAAAAAAGCTCGAAAAATGTTTCAAAAAGCTCGGAAACTGTTTCAAAAAGCTCGGACACGTGTTGAAAATGCTCGGACTGTTCAAAAAGCTCGGACTCAGTTTTAAAAAGCTCGGAAAATGTTTCAAAAAGCTCGAAAACTGTTTCAAAAAGCTCGGACACGTGTTGAAAATGCTCGGACTGTTCAAAAAGCTCGGACTCAGTTTTAACAAGCTCGGACTGTCTAAAAAAGCTCGGCAACTGTTTGAAAAAGCTCGGACTCAGTTTCAAAAAGCTCGGAAACTGTTTCAAAAAGCTCGAAAACTGTTTCAAAAAGCTCGGGCTGTTTAAAAAATCTCCGGCACTGTTTTAAAAAGCTCGGAAATTGTTTTAAAAAGCTCGGCCACATTTTAAAATAGCTCGAGAACAGTTTCAAAAAGCTCGGGCATTTTCAAATAGCTCGGAACCAGTTTGAAAAAGCTCGGGCACAGTTTGAAAAAGCTCGGGACCAGTTTGAAAACGCTCGGACTGTTGAAAAAGCTCGGACTCAGCTTTACAAAGCTCGGACACTGTTTCAAAAAGCTCGGACACGTGTTGAAAATGCTCAGACTGTTTAAAAAGCTCGGACTCGGTTTTAACAAGCTCGGACTTAGTTTAAAAAAGCTCGGACTCGGTTTAAACAAGCTCGGACTCAGTTTAAAAAAGCTCGAAAAATGTTTCAAAAAGCTCGGAAACTGTTTCAAAAAGCTCGGACACGTGTTGAAAATGCTCGGACTGTTCAAAAAGCTCGGACTCAGTTTAAAAAAGCTCGGAAAATATTTCAAAAAGCTCGAAAACTGTTTCAAAAAGCTCGGACACGTGTTGAAAATGCTCGGACTGTTCAAAAAGCTCGGACTCAGTTTTAACAAGCTCGGACTGTCTAAAAAAGCTCGGCAACTGTTTGAAAAAGCTCGGACTCAGTTTCAAAAAGCTCGGAAACTGTTTCAAAAAGCTCGAAAACTGTTTCAAAAAGCTCGGGCTGTTTAAAAAATCTCCGGCACTGTTTTAAAAAGCTCGGAAATTGTTTTAAAAAGCTCGGCCACATTTTAAAATAGCTCGAGAACAGTTTCAAAAAGCTCGGGCATTTTCAAATAGCTCGGAACCAGTTTGAAAAAGCTCGGGCACAGTTTGAAAAAGCTCGGGACCAGTTTGAAAACGCTCGGACTGTTGAAAAAGCTCGGACTCAGCTTTACAAAGCTCGGACACTGTTTCAAAAAGCTCGGACACGTGTTGAAAATGCTCGGACTGTTTAAAAAGCTCGGACTCGGTTTTAACAAGCTCGGACTCAGTTTAAAAAAACCTCGGACTCAGTTTAAACAAGTTCGGACTCAGTTTAAAAAAGCTCGAAAAATGTTTCAAAAAGCTCGGAAACTGTTTCAAAAAGCTCGGACACGTGTTGAAAATGCTCGGACTGTTCAAAAAGCTCGGACTCAGTTTAAAAAAGCTCGGAAAATGTTTCAAAAAGCTCGGAAACTGTTTCAAAAAGCTCGGACACGTGTTGAAATTGCTCGGACTGTTCAAAAAGCTCGGACTCAGTTTTAACAAGCTCGGACTGTCTAAAAAAGCTCGGCAACTGTTTGAAAAAGCTCGGACTGAGTTTCAAAAAGCTCGGACTGAGTTTCAAAAAGCTCGAAAACTGTTTCAAAAAGCTCGAAAACTGTTTCAAAAAGCTCGGGCTGTTTAAAAAATCTCCGGCACTGTTTCAAAAAGCTCGGAAATTGTTTTAAAAAGCTCGGCCACATTTTAAAATAGCTCGAGAACAGTTTCAAAAAGCTCGGGCATTTTCAAATAGCTCGGAACCAGTTTGAAAAAGCTCGAAAACCCAGAAAAAGCTCGGAAAACGTTTTAAAAAGCTCAGAAAAACCTCTTCAAAAGCTCGAAAAAGCTTGAAAAAAGCTCGGAATCACCTTGAAAAACCTCGGGAACCCAGATCTTCAACGGATTTACAAACCCTAACCTAACCCACAACCATTCTCAGATCAACAAACAAACATAATCTACAAGTTTAATCAACAACCAACATCAAACATGAACTTATTAAAAACAAAATCAACAACATAATCTGACTCAACTTACCGTCGATTGAAGATGCTCTCGTCTGAACACCCGATAAACAATGTTGTCCTACCGCCGGTTACTTCGACGTCTTTTTCAGACAGAAAACCACTGATCTTCCAACGCCGGTTCTTTTTCCAAGAGATGTTTTCTCTCTCTGGTTTTTCTCACTAGGTTTGAAAACGACAAAAACTCACTTGGAAGGGGTATTTTTGTCTGGACACCTATATTGGTGCCTTTTAAACATGAATTAGTAATGTGGTGATATTTGCACAACACCCACCCCAAATAGTGCTATTTATTTTTTGAGCCCTAATACGATGTCAGACCTACTTTTATCAGAAGATTCTAATATCTAAATGTTTATTTGTAATGGGCTTGATCATCATGGCAAGGCTCCCTGACTTTGTACGTGTAATATCCTGCACGTGAAATATTTGAACTCAAGGTTTTGAGTCTGGACTTAACCGGTCTAACCGCTATAAAGAGACAAATTTGGTAAATTTTCACCTTTGTTTTTTCTTTTTGTAATCCTTATTTATTTATTTAAGCGTGATTAGCAAATAAATCCGGAAATTTTTTTAATACCAAGTAGGGTGCGACATTTCTATTTTCCACCGGAGTGGTTTATGTATTTTACATAAATGTCAAAATGATACCAACTTTTAAAAAGTGATAAAATAGGAAAAATCATTTTGTGTATAGTCATATCCAGCATGCATTTTCCGTGAATGTCATATTTTCCATAATCAATCTTGAAACTTTTAACCCACGCGTGAATTTGAGTCAATAGCTCACAGTTGCACTGTCTCAAGTACGAATCTATAATCGATCCTAGGACTTTGAACCCAGCTACAACTTCTCTATTTTCAATTAAAGTGGTCTCTGTATTTTCTATAAATGTCAAAGAGGTACCGACTTTTAAAAATGATAATGACTTTTCAAAAGTGACCAAGTATGGAATACCATTGTGTGCAAAGCCGTAGCTAGTGTTTATTTTCTGAAAATGTCATATTTTCCATAATCGATCATGGAACTTTTAACCCATACGCGAATTAGAGTCAATAGCCCATGATCGCACTATCCTAAACGGGAATCTATAATCGATCCCAGGACTTTTAACCCCTTTAAAAATTTTCTATTTTCTACAAAAGTAGTCTCTGTATTTTCCATAATCGATCATGGAACTTTTAACCCACACGGGAATTAAAGTCAATAGCCCACGGTCGCCCTGTCCCAAACACGAATCTATAATCAATCCTATGACTATTAACCCTTTTACAACTTTTCTATTTTCTACTAAAGTGGTCTCTATATTTTTCATAAATGTCAAGGTGGTACCGGCTTTCAAAAATGACCAAGTACGAAAACCAATGTGTGCATAGTCGTAATTGGCATGTATTTTCCATAAATATCAAATTGGTCGTAACTTTTTAAAAGTGACCAAATAGAAAGAACCATTTGTAAGACTGCAGCTGACATTTTATTTTTCTTAATCGATCCTAGAACTTTTAACCCAAGCACGAAGCAGAGTCCAATATCTCACAATCTCTTGTTCAGGTCAATAATAGATCCTATGACTTTTGGCCCAAACAGAAATCTAAGGCAGAAACTCAAGATCTCATTTAGTGGTAAACCTTGGGTGTAAAGATATACCCACAAACTTTAAACCCGGTGAATCTGAATTTTGATTCTACGGGACTACACATATCTCTGCGGATTTATTAAAGATACATACAAACATTTCCTTTTATATATAGTTGTCATCAGAGCCGGCCCTAGGCCGGTGCATGAGGTGCACCCGTCCTGGATCCATATAAAATATCTAAAGATGTTATTAGATTTTAGTTTAAAAGGGTTTAAAATTTAGTGATTTTTTTAAAACTGGATCCAATAATAATAAATCACACATTTTTACCCTGGATCCCTGAGATATCAGGACCGGCCCTGGTTGTCATTAATCTACCATTTATAAATAAAGATGAAAAAAAGGAATCAGCACATAAAAACCCTAATCAATGGTATTCACAAATATTACTACTATCTTTTGTTTTCTCACTATACCAAGCAGCCCTGGTTGGTATAATGGCTGCTCCTCTATAGGAACCATTAGTACTGCCTGATTATTCTATAGCTTTGATGGCTGTCATACTCTTAGTGACTATCATCAATCATCATCGAATTCGTTCTCCGGAAATCTTCTCCGAATATTTTTAGAATCGAAAAATGCATCCAAAAACATTTTTTTCCATGTGTAAAGTAGAACAAGTGTGTATTCGGACAAAGTTGCCTTGGTTTTTTTGGTAGTGTATATTGATATATTTTCGTGTTTAAGGTGATAACGGTATCTAAAATTTCAAAAATGTGTAAAATGTTATCTATATATCCTTGTTTGCTTAATCGAAACTGTGAGTGTTGATGATAATTATATGATAATTATGATCGTGGCAAGTTGAAGAAAAAAGAAAAAGATTATAATCTCAATACCGTTCTGCGATTCTATGGGGGATTCTATCGAAGAATCATGGAAGAAATAGGTCGAAAATTAGACGAGAAAAGAAAAGATTTATCTATTGAAATTTCTATTGGGAAATTGATCTTTCATAAAAGCATATTTTTTATAAATTACTACTATTAATTTTAGAGAGGATTGTTTTGGTATATAAAACATAAAATCGCCCGCAGAAAGAGAGAATATTTCGGTCAAAATATCAATTTTACTTCCTTAGTGCAAGCAAGTCAACAAAACATAAAAACCCCAACAAAAGAGAAGAGAATATTTCGGTCAAAATATCGATTTCACTTCCTGTATTGCAAATTCACTTCTTTTAGAAACCTTATTAATATAAACATATATTCGTCATACCATAACTTTTTAAAAATAATAATAATAATAAACCCTTCACTCAAATGCCCATTGATTCTCCCTTCGAACCTCCTCTTCTTCTTCCGGAGTGAAATCATTCTTGATGTTGAACATACTACGAATCTCCTCTGGAGTCTTGCCTGTGATCATGTCAGCAACTGTTTGGCAGGTCAAATCCAGCAAGCCCTTGATGTCCAGATAATTCGCTGCCTGAAATTACCACAAACAAAGCCACATAGAACCAACAGTCTCGCTCACCAGTAACACTTAAAATACACCACAACAAAAATCAAAATCATCACACAAATCGATTAGAATAGGCAAGCAAATTAACAACAAACCAATAGCAGGCAAATTGGAATCAAAATCCCTAGCAAAAAGATGATCAACATCTACAATAAAGTAACTAACAAGTCCCTCACCGGTAACACTAAATTCAACTTGGAACTCACTAGTCCAATTCCAAATACACCACAACAAAATCATCAAACAAATCAATTTGAAAAGACAAATTAACAACCAATAGCAAATTGGAATATTCAAATCGCAAAAAGATGATCAACATCTACAATAAACTACAACACCAACCAAGAAAGTATAAAAAATCATTTTTTTCCTCATCTATATAACCAATCCAAATCTTTAAACAATCCAATATATATTGAATTTATATTTGAGCATAATTTTGATCATGACTCTGTAGACTCAATTCCAAACCGAGTGCATTTCACTTGAAAGTGATAAAATCAATCAGTACATTCGATCCAATACAGACTCATTAAAAACCCTTAAAACACAATAAACAAATTTAGGAACATATTAGACAACATATTATGGATTTTGAGCATAATTGTAATCATGAATAAATTAACTCATTTCGATAATTAAGACTTGTAAGAACCCCTAAAATTCAATCAAGTCCAACACATAATAATTTTGATAACAATAAATTCAATCAAATCAATAACACGACTAAAATAAAGCCCTAAAATCCAATCAAGCCATTCAAACCAATGGTCCAAATACGGACTCATTAAAATCCCTAAATCAATAAACAAAATTTGAGAACATATTCGACAACATATCATGGCTTTTGAGTATAATTTTGGTCATGAATAATTAAATAATTTGGATTATTATTATAACTCAGGTCCAATACATCATAAATTTTGATAACAATAAATTCCATCAATTGATAACACAACTAAATAAAACCCTAAAAAAGCACTAAAATTCGATCAAGTCCAACAAAATATCAATTATGAGCATAAAATCCGCAAACTCACTTCTTTATGTAAAAAAAAAAAAAAAAAAACTCACCAAAATGAGATCAAAGAGTGTACTCTGGTCGACTTTGACGAAATCGGCGTCCCAGGCAGTGATATCGTCGCCGTCAATAGGTTTCTTGTTGTTGTTTTTGGAGTCGCCTTTGGAGTTGGAACCGGAATCGACATGTTTCTTGCAGTACTCGATGACTTTCGAGAGTACAGAGCTGCTGACGTTAGGCAGAGGGATTTCGTTGTTAGCGCAATCGTCTTCCACCATGTGCTTTATCGTCTGCGACGCCAGCGCCACCTCCTCTTCCACCTCGAACGTCTCTCCGTCAGAACTCCTCAGCAATATCTTCTTCGTCGTCGTCGTCATCATCATCGTGGTGTCGCCGTCCTCGACACAAGACGACATCGTTTTCGTTTTCAGTGACAGTGAACAAAAAATAAATGTGAGAATTGATTGTTGAGAGAGAAGGGTATTTATAGTGGGAAACGACGTGAACGATGTCGTTTCGCGAAAAGGTTTATATACGTGACGGTTCGAAGCTGGAAAGAGAAGATTCTTGAAAAACATATTACAAGTTACAAGTAGAGCGTTTCCCAACGGGGGCCCATTCCCCGCCCCATCAGCCCCCATGCCCATCCCTACTTACAAAGGTTTACTTAGTGGATAAGTAATATATCTAATTGGATTCGAATCAAAAGGTGTTGAAAAAACATAGAAATATTTTAAAGGATTCAGATTGATTCAGGCTTGAGTCGGATTGGTACAGACATGAGTGGTTATGTACTTTATGTAATATTATTTTATCTGAATTTGGTGTTCAAATCTGTTGCCTAAATGATGTGGCATCATTATGATCCATTCATTTAAATTAAACAAATCTAATACAATCTAAATAAATGGATCATAGTAATACTACATCATGTGGGTACCAGATTTTGACACCAAATTTAAACAAAGTATAATTAGTACTTTTCATTCTCATTATCGGACTGAATCAATACACAATCAAATAATTATACACTTTCCATTCACATTATAGGGTTCGCCGTTTTTCTAATGTTTGGTTTACGCTGCTCCCTATCTAAATCTAATGCTAATTAACCCAAATGATGTAAAAAGTGAATTGTACCAGACACAATATAGGATGGTGTGGTTAATAAAAAAACCATTTACCACATTATTTATGTTGAAATTTAAACTAAATTATTTGCATGTACTTCTCATACACATTATCAAAGTTAATGGTTGTGCAACAATCAAATAGTTATGCACTTATAATAATTAATTTACGCTCCACCCTATCTACATCTATAAGTTTCTTCACTATTTGTAACGTTTGGTTTAGACACCACCCTATCTGAGGTTCTTTTTTTTTCCACTTAAAACTTTATGGGTCTGAATTATAATTATTAAGTTATTTTTTTAAGTGGTCAAACAACTTAAAAATGCTAAAAAATAACTTAAAATAAGAAGTAAAAAATCATGATTTTTCACTTAATTGCAAATCACTGAATTGCATTAAATGTAATCCAAAATCTTTTCTTCCGATACTATCCCCCATATATAACATATTTCCAATTTCATCATAATTATATATGGTAAAGAAATTTTTATTTTAAAATATTGGTTATTTTAAATATCTTTAAAAATAAAAAAGAACCCTAATCACTTCTCATAGTGGTGTGTAATATCGATACTTTATTACAATATTAGGGTGATGTATTTATATATTCTTTTTTTAGAGTTTTGTTTAAGTTTTCTTGCTGTCCCTTTTATTTTTTAAAAAATAAAACATTTTCTTAGTAAAAATAAAGTTTATTTGTAATCGAAGAAGAAGATCATAATCATATATGTTCATATATAATTATTATTATTGGATTGTTTTTATTCCATTTTATATGTATAATTGTTTAACATAGGTATAAATGTAAAATTACTTAGTTTCAGACAATTTTATTTTAAAAAAAACAAACGTGTTGACAATACATTCAGATGTGAGGAAAAAAAAACATGTCATTCAAGTTCAGATTTCAGTCCCTATTTAGTCTTCAGAAAAATTTATGAATATTCAACCTTCAGACAAAAAAACAAATGACCCATAAATCTATAAATTTCTTCACTGTTTGTAACGATACTTTACTTTCCATATTAACGGATTTAAATCCATTAGTTTCTTCATTATTATCGTTACTGATAATTTTGTCTGCCTTTTGACAAGCACAAACATAACACATTCAATTAATTAAGACTGACTGTGCACAAACACAAATTAAATTAAATTAAATAGACTAATTGGCACTGGACCCCCCTGACGTATGCGTGAAATCACAAACTGCCCCTTGAATATATTTTTTTCGGCAGTAAACCCCTCAAATTGTTGGAAATTGACAATAATTGACGGAATGGAGACGGAACCCTTATTCCATCCATCTTCTTGTCACGTGCCTTGCACATGTAAGGGTAAAATTGGAATAAATTGTTTTTTAGAAAAATTAATTTACAGATCCAGATTCGATCCCCACCGTCCATCTTATTCAAATGGACGATGGAGATCTCACCTAATTATAAAAAAATTAAAAAAAAATTAATATTTGATTGATTTTCAATCTGGATCTCCTACCATGAAAGTTCTCTCTCTCAACCCAGAAACCTCCCCAGCCAAAATGAACCCAGAAACTCCTCCTACCAGTCCACCACCCCTATATTCCAGCCACCACCACCTACCAAACCCGAAACACCCACTACCACATAACACCCCAGACTAATCCAGCCACCACCCCACCAAACCAGAATCATCCACCACCATACAACAACCTAAACTTATCCAGTCACCACCCCCAATCCACAATCCTAATCGAAATCAACAACCCACCAACATTAACACTCACAACCACCACCGGTTCTTTGTTCACCAACACCCACACACCCACAAACACCACCAGTTCTTTGTGCACCAATACCCATATAGCCACACAATGAAAACCACAAACATCGCCGATTTGGGGTTCGATTCAACTGATTTGTAGCGGTTGAACAGATTCGATTAGGTTTGTTATGAGGGAGAAAGAGAGAGAGAGAGAGAGAGAGATTCGCGAGCGAGAGTGTTCTATCTTCTCGTCTGGATTTAGAGAAAGGGAATTGTGTGGGTTTAGAGAGAGTGTGAGGAACAAGATCTGGTGATGAAGAATTCCAGATCGTGTTCTTGCCCAAATGAGTTTTTTGGTATTCTTTGTTCCTGGGTTTGGTTTTTTTGTTTAAAAGTTTGCCCAAATGAATTTTTTTTTAATTTATTCTTTTACTTCTTTTATTAGGCAAATGGAATGATTTAAAAAAAAAAATTAATCCAATTTTTAAACATGTAAATGATAAAAATGCCCTTTGTACATTTGCACGTGCGGCACGTGTGTGAGGAAAATCAGACGGAATAAGGGTTCCATCTCCATTCCGTCAATTATTGCCAATTTCTAACAATTTGAGGGGTTTACCGCCGAAAAAAAAAAACATTCTGGAGGCAGTTTGCGATTTCGTGTATACTTCAGGGGGGTCCAGTGCCAATTAGTCAATTAAATATAGTATCCTGACTAATCGCAGATGCCGCACACAAACACAAATACAAATTAAATTAAATTGAATATCCTGATACCGGAACTCTTGCTTCCACCACAAGAGATCTACGCTAGACTATTCTCAACAACAGAAATTATTGTACTTACAATTTAAAACATAACTAGAATGAAGGAGATAAAAGTGTTTCAATGTGAAAGAACCGGTGGTGGGGGCTTGATGACATGAATTTTGCAAGTAATTTGCAGGAAGCATTGAAAGTAAGTAGACAAATACACTTCGATCAAGCTCTGTAATGTGAAAACTTACACCAAAAAACCATCTTGCCGCGTAATATGCCAACGCTGGAGGACAAACAGTTGGCAGGGCGGTCTTCAGTTCATGGCATCATAATCATCCAACTTGTCATTGTACTCGAGCACCTTTCTCTTTATCTTGGATGTATCGACCCATGTAACAAAGTCTTCCATGTTTCTAGTCACAAGGAATGCTGGGTCAGTGACTGTCTCCGGACCAACTCGAATATGTCCTTGTTCAATGTATGTGACAGCCTCCTTTAAGTGCTCGGCAAACTTTGAATGCACTAAAATGGTTGAAAGCCTCCGTCTGAAACTCAAAATGGGGAAAAATGCATTATAACATGTATCTGATGGAGAGGGAAAGGAAACCACTTAAAATTCTCGTAGTTAGCAAATTCTGCTTACCGACAAAATGATGAAACAGATAATCGATCACACAAGGCCAAGCTTTTCCTGGTTGGTATAACGCCCATGTTGTATCTGCCATGATACAAGAACAATAAAGGGTGTCAAGTTACCATCAAATAAATAAATTTAATACAATGACCAGAGAGGATTGGTATTATCAGTATATCTCAGTGCAAACTCAACTACATAATGATAACTAAGGAAGCATTTCAAATTCTTGAATGCTATCTCGATCCATTCAAGACTTGGAACAAACTTTGATATACAAGTCAGACAAGAGATGCATGATGAAGTTGTATGATGGAAGGTTTAAGCAGACTAGTAATTTAACAGAAAGCATAACTGCATAAAAATATTATTTATAGATATCACATTTTAGTCAAAAAATTTGAGTTTGTTGTCTTCATTTATGAAGCTAAGAGACTTATTAGTTATTACAGGTTGTAAAGGAAATTAAATGCTAGAATTTGAAAAGCCAAAAAAAACGAAAAGATAAGATCATGTGGGGACTAGGACTAGCCTAACTTCCTCTAAAAGGGATATATTAAATTGTTTTCTCATAAGTTTTATCCCCAAAAAATACAGAAGAGAGTTCTAAATTTAGCCTTTGAAATCCCTTCCATAGCCTACTAAATTGATCGTCCAGGTCCCAAACAGGTCACATCTGAAACAGGTTGCGAGGCCAGACCAAAACAGGTGCAGACAAGGAGTAACAAATAATAATAATGATTACTCCAACATAATTGGTATGATCACCCATTTCCGCAGGTAATAGTAACAACAATAATATAAAGAAGTTGGAGTAAAAACAGATACAATGAGTGAAGAAAACTCACAACTTCTCTAAAAGTGAATCAGACATCTCAATACGAAAAGGGTCCCTAGGATCCATCTGCTTCAATATATTAACTAGCTTCTGCACCATACGGCACAAACTCGAATACCTTTATTTTATTTTTCAATTCACCAAATAACAATAAACATTAAAAATAAACACAAAAACGAAACACAGCCCTATTTAATAAAAAACGAAAAAGAGAGAAAACAGATAACAATATTCAATGAAATTACTTCTTATAATCATCTCGGCCGGTGACATGGTAGCGTTGCATGACCTCGGATTCTCTGTGGCCACCCTCTCTTTTCCATTCTAAAAAATTCACCTTTTTCAACAGCTTCTTCTCATGAAACTTTAGCTTCCTCATGATGCTCCTTTTTTAGTTTGATTTCGCTACAATCCTAGAAAAGAACAAGAGTAATCCTTAATGGTTTTACCTGGTCATAATGACAACACTAAATGATCTATATAAATTCAAAATGCACACGAAATTTTACAACAATCATGAAAAAAATTATATCTTTTAGAGGAAGTTAGGCTAGTGCTAGTCCTTGTAGAAATACATCTTTTCCTTTTTTTCCTCCCTGTCAAATTCTAGTATTTAAATTTCTTTACAACCAGTAATAAGTCTCTTAGTATTCTTGAATAAAGGTATCTAACTTCATAAACAAAGATAACAAACTCAAAATTTTGACTAAAATGTGATATCTTATTGTCTTTAAAGAATATATATATATATGATTTATTTCATTAGTTATCTTGGTGGGTCAAGCACTCGAGCCTACGCACGAGTTCACTCACAATATGACACACGTGACAAGTTGTCATATATGAACTTATTCTAAAATACCTCAAAAGAGTGATGTTGTTACAAGTTTAATTTTTTAGATCTAGTTATTACTTATTATCTCTATAATATGATATCAGAGATACTTTTATCACAACATTCTAGTATCTAAATGTGTATTTGTAATGGGCTTGATCATCATGGCAAGTTTGTCTATTTTGCACATGAAATAATTGAACTCAAGCTTTTGAGTCTAACCGTAACTTAACGAATGTATCTTTCTTTTCATGAACCTTGATGATACGAAAACAAATTATTGGACGTAATAAGCCTTACTCTCCAAGTACGAATCCAAAGTAGTATATAAGAACTTGATACAATATGATCCTAGACAAATGCAAAAATAACTAATTAGCAAGACCAAAAAGTTTAGCTTGAGTTTGATTTTGAACTTTTATAATCTTAAGTAGCCAAGCTGATTACCAACCATTTCATACAAGTTTCCTAAGCCTAGCAAGAGCTTTATTAGGTAGTTAAATGCCTGAGCTAGACCAACTCTTCCATGTCATCTAAGAGCTGATTGACCTAAAATATCAACACATTTAGGTTTAGCTTCTACCTATATCATGTTAAGCATCATACCATGGTTACTTTTCTACCCTCCCAAGAAGCCTACCCTTCAAAATATTAATCTAAAAATCTTTTTTAAGTTCCTAACAATGGATATGACACCCTTCAAAATTCAATAGAAATTCTCTTCAAAGTTCTAACAAATGATATGGATACCCTTCAAAATTCAATCTAAAACCTCTGCTAAGTTCTAACAAAGCATATGATACCCTTCAAAATTCAATCTAAAATCTCTTCAAAGTTCTAACAAAGTTTATGATACCTTTCAAAATTCTGCTGCTGCTGATGGGTGAGTGAGTGCAGATGAGGAAAGAAGAGGAATAGCTGCTGCTGCTGCTGTGGCGGCGAGTTGAGGCGACGCAGAAGAGGAGGGAGCTCAGCTGATGGGAGATAGAGAGAGAGGAGCGGCTGTTGGGTGAGAGAAAAGAATGAGATTATAGGTTCCAAGTTTTTAATTTATATACCATAGTGTGAAATTACAAAAATATTCATTAAAAAGGTAAAATTACATTTTTAAATAAATGTGTTTGAATTTAGCTTGAGTTTAAATTTGAACTTTTATCATCTCAAGTAGCCGTGCGGATACCAACCATGCTATACAAGTTTCCTAAGCCTAGCAAGAGCTTTATTAGGGATTTGAATACCTAAACTTTACCAACTCTTCCATGTCTGCTAAGCTGATTGATCTAAAATATCAACTATGAAGCTAAAGTATTATATAAGAACTTGATACTATATGATCCTAAACAAATGCAAGAATAACTAATTAGCAAGACCAAAAAAAAAAAAAAAAACCTTCCAATCCAGAGCAAAAATTCATACATCAAAGAGTGAATAATATATATACGCTTCATTTCATTGTTTATATAGTTGATATTCTCATGGAATAGTTTCAAAATTAGGTTTGAAGACAAGTGACCTTAAAGCTCGAAATCACGAAAAGTTTAGCTTGAGTTGAATTTGAACTTTTATCATCTTAAGTAGCCGAGCCGATACCAACCATTTCATACAAGTTTCCTAAGCCTAGCAAGAGCTTTATTAGGTATTTGAATGCCTGAACTTGACCAACTCTTCCATGTCTGCTAGGTTGATTGACCTAAAATATCAACACTTTTAGGTTTAACTTTGGGACAAATCTCCCCACCCCAAGTGGCCTATATCATGGTTAAGCATCATATCGTGGTATCATTTTTATTCACCCAAGAAGCCTACCCATCAAATTATTAATCTAAAAATCTCTTCTTCTAAGTTCTAACAAAGGATATGATACCATTCAAAATTAATCTAAAATCTCTTTTCTAAGTTGAGTAAGTTCTAACAATGGATATGATAGCCTTCAAAATTAATCTAAAATCTCTTCTTCTAAGTTCTAACAATGGATATGATACCCTTCAAAATTCAATCCAAAACCTCTTCTAAGTTCTAAAAAGGGATATGATACCCTTCAAAATTCAATCTAAAACCTCTTCAAAGTTCTAACAAAGTATATGATACCCTTCAAAATCAATCTAAAACCTCTTCAAAGTTCTAAAAAAGTAAATGACACCCTTCAAAATCAATCTAAAATCTCTTCAAAGTTCTAACAAAGGATATAATACCCTTCAAAATTAATCTAAAATCACTTCTAAGTTCTAACAATGGATATGATACCCTTCAAAATTCAATCTAAAATCTCTTCTAAGTTATAAAATGATGGATGGTTTATTTTCTAAACAGAGTCTTTTAGTATTTACTTTATCGGTTTGTGTTTACTATAATATTTCAATTTTCAACATGGAGAACTAAAAAGACTGTATTTTTATTTATATTTTTTGAAGAGTTTTTTTTGATAAATTTGTAATGAAATATAGACAAGCTAATCGGAAAACCTGCGATGAATCGAAACTTATTGAAACTACACGAACCTGGTTTTGAAGAAAAAAATATATATAAAAGCTGCTGCTGCTGATGGGTAAGTGAGTGAGGGTGAGGAAAGAAGGAGATCCGCTGCTGATGCAGCGCCGGCGGCGAGTCGACGCGACGCCGACGAGGACGGAGCTGCGGCTGGTGGGTGTGAGAGAGAGGAGCGGCCGATGAGTGTGAGTGTGAGCGTGAGAGAAAAAAATGAGTTGAGGTTTATAAGTGTCAATTTATATCATAGCGTGAAATTACAAATATATCCATTAAAAAGGTCAAATTACATATTTTTAATCAAATGTGAATATTTTTGTGAAGGAGATGTAATCTATTATCTATATGTGATAATATATTATGTCCTTAAGAAAATTATACTAATTTAATTTAAAATTATAAATAAATCCATACGTAATGGTTTACCATAATTTAGATACGATAATTTTAGATAAAATCCCAATAAACAACTCAAGCTCATGAAACAGATATCTGGTTATTTTGGATTTCATATGAGAGTTCACACTACCCATCTATTAAACTAATGAATTCCCATGAATATGCATCTATTTTATTAGTGAATCTAAACAATGGAGGGTCTTGAATTCGGGACGGTCCTTTTATAACGCTACTTAATCAGTTATGTAATATTATAAAAGAGTAATACTAGGCTTTCTAAAATTTTTTTCCCAAAAAACTTCCTAAATGATGTTAGTATGTGAATTGTCAATATCACATCTTTCACCACATAAACTCATGATTTACGATCACATGCCAACAACATTTGCAAAGTTTTTTGGAAAAAATTTAAGAAGCGTAGCACGGCTATATTACAAAATGATGGTCATGAAATTTTCTTGGGATTATTATCAAGATTATTAATACCAATGATATTAGATGTGACAATAGATGATATGAAGGCAAATATAAGCCCATATATTTGGCAGAATCATGAAGCTAGTTCTTACAAGACAGTAAAAGAAAGTAAATAGACAACACTTCTCATAAGCATATACAAGCTTGCCAATCAATTCTATGGAAAACTCACACAGAGAGTCAACCCTTAGAACTCACAAATATATTTATACTATCTTCAAGACACCAAGTCCCAACCTTCATGTGAGCATCAACATTGAACCTTCAATTCAAAGCTTTGAAACAGGTAAACCTGTGGAAGAAAACAAGACTAATAAGGGTCAAGGATCATCTGTATCGTACGTAAGGTAGATGTGAGATGAACACTGGAAAACGTTAAACCTTACCCAAGGCTTTCGAGTTCACTATGCTTGGAGATGCCGCCGGAGGTGGAGCGTTCTCATTCAAGAACGGTTCTATGTGGTTCGGATCACCCCATACTGGGTATCCTTTAATCTTTCCCTATAGTATTGACAAAGTATTAAAGTGACACTGGTTAGAGTTTGTGACAAAATGACAATCCATTTTAATTTGGTTCTTGTTTTTGTTAATTCATACCAGGACATTTAGCGCAGCTAGCGTTGCCATTCCTTCCCGAGTCCACTGTATCAATCAGGAGAAGAGTGATTTATCGTGTTAGTTGATTATCTATAATATATGAGAAAAGTAGCTTTGAACATGATAAGTACATATTACCTTGGATGCAGAAGCAATGTGAGGAACAACAATGGCATTCTTCATTTCGGCAAGACCAGGTTTCATGTAAGGCTCATCCTGATGCAACAACAACATCAATGATCATTCAGAGTCTTGAATTCAGTTGCGAGTGGGTGGAAATGAATTTGACATAGAGAAAGCTGAGTTCAGTTACCTCAAAGACATCGAGACCAACCCGAAACATTGGATTGTGTTTCAAATGCTCCACCAGAGCTACTTCATCAACTACAGGGCCCCTACTACAGTTTATGAGGATCGCTTCCTGCAGACAAAGGTTATTGTTTGTACGTATTAAGCAAGGAAAACTCCTACTCTCGGGAACATAAGGTCGTGCATTAAAACATCACCTTCTTCATCATTGCTAGCCTTTCTGTGTTCACCAAATGGTAAGTGGTTTTATCCAAGATGGGGTGAAGACTTATCTACGAAGAGCACCAACGAGAAATATATTTCAATTGCAACTAGAAATTATCAACATAAAACCAGAAACATATTAAGTTCTCAGCAAAGGAGTTCCACCAGATCTGCCTCGCGAAGCACTTCATCCATGGATGATGCTCTTTTCCATGTAACAGGCTGCTCACCATTGGCTTTTAGAAACTCGCCATAAGCTGCAATAGAGGAAAACAGAAGTCTCATCGTGGAGGGACTGGGTATCGATCAGTCTCAATAGATGGATTTAAACGTAACGTGCCTGTAACAAACTTTTCTAAGCGTGTTGATTGGTAAAGATCATAGTAAATTAGGTTCATCTTGAACCCTTCAACCTGTCATATAACAGATTAAACAAATTAAAGTAAGTACAGTTCGAATTCTTCTCGGGTAAATTACGAACTGGCTATGAGATTCAACTTGGAGAATCAAACTAACAATCAGCATCGAAGCAATTCAAGTGGATCAACAAAACTAGACAAGTTGTTAGACAATGACAATGGACGTGCAATTCATGCAACTAAAAAAATTTACCATCATTCTAGCATAAGCAGAACCAATACGACCAGCTCCGATCACACCAACAGTCTGTCCTTTCAGCAAGTTCCCCACAAACCTACAGTAGAACAACAGCCGAATCACAGTCTCAAATTTGTGTGGAGCATAACAAGAAAATAAGCAAAAGTTAAAGCATAAATTGGTGTTCATACAGATGTGGAAGCCATCCATCATATAAGCCTGCCCTCATGAACTCATCTGCTTCGACTATTCTTCTTGCAGCTGATAAAGAGAGTGAAGCTGCTAACTCCGCTGTTGTTTCCGTAAGCACTCCCTAACCATATATATAACCAGTGAATTTTGAATCAATGTCATCAAATACCACCTAGTTACTAATCTCCCAAGCATCTATGTGCATTTACTAATTAGGAATCCTAACGAAAGAAATAGAACCCAATTCCTGATTCGTGATTACAATGTTTACTAAAATCAGTTGACAATCAAACTAGTGTTCTCTTTCCCATGGAATTTGATTCCCTTTTCATTTCAATCCCTATTAGTAAACGCGTCACTAATACAATGTTTATAAGCAACCTAAACCTGTATGCGAGGCGCGGGTACTTGTATACATATAAACATACAATTGAATGAGCTTTTACAATCAATGATGACAGAGAACTTGTATCAACCATGTAGCATGCAATCACAAATTCGAACACATATTCGAAAACAAGAAAACGAAAAACTTACAGGAGTGTTTCCAACAGAAACACCATACTTGTTGGCAGCAGTGACATCAACATTGTTGTAACCAACAGCCATGTTACTAAAAGCTTTTCCTCCAGCTCTACTCAGAGCAGCAAACAATGTCTCTCCCCAGTCTTCTGTCAACTGAAAACACAATTTAGCTCATTAGTATTTACTGTTACATTACAACAATCTCTACCCATTTTTTGTTTGTTGAATTCTCATTCATCAGTATCGATAATTAAGACTAAAAAATCGAAATTACATAGACTCTAACCTGTCCAATGACTCCATCGCACTTGTCACCAATCAAAGCTATGATATCTTCAACAGACAATATAGTTTTCTTTTTGGTGCATATCTGAACATACCCAGAAACAACAATGTTTAAAATACAAAATGCAATCAAATTTAAGTGATGAATTCACTACAAAAAACCAAATATATATATATATATATATATAGAGAGAGAGAGAGAGAGAGAGAGAGAGAGAGAGAGAGAGACTGAAGATTGATTACTTCAACACGACAATCTTGATCGACTAAGAGATTGATCCAGCGAGTTCCAGGCATAGGCTTTGTGCTGACAACTCTGTATTTTCCATTTGGGTTCCACACCTCAACCATTGAAGCTAGCTCTTAGTTTCTTTCAACTTCTAAGTGACAAAAAACAAAGCTTTTTCAAGTGCTCTGTTTTTAATTGTATCCTCACATTAACAAATGATCTTGATATTGCATCAACGGTTGATGCAATGAGATTGAAATCAATTGGTGGGTTTTGGAGATAGAAAGGCAGTGATTGATTGGAATTTTTGGACCTCCCGTTTGTTTTGTGTTGGATAACGGTGACATGGCATTAATAGTTTGATGACACGTAAGGGTGCTTTTATCCATTTTTCGAAATGACGATTATAACCCTGCTGTCTTTGGACAATATGAGTCCATTGTGTCTAAATTAGGAGCATTATGGGAAAATCATGAAGATAAACTGATGTGTGTCGTGTCATTTGTCTGGTTGCATACTTGAAATGTTGAGATTATAGTCTATGGGCTGTCCAACCTGTTTGAGCCCATAAGAGAATTAGTGTCTTGTTGAGATATCTAAAATTGGGTCCCTTTTTTGGACTTTGGGCTAAATATTTCAAATTTGGGGCCCGAAGAATGAGCCGCCATATTCACACCCAATGCATTTTGTATGTACATCCTAAATCAGAAAGTTTTATATGTATATATATACACCACAATTCGGTTTAAGTAATGTTAAACATCTCAACTCACATTTCAACTTGTATCTCAATTCTCAACTAATAATATGTCAATTTAATTCATATAACATGTAAAAAATGAAATGAATCATTATTGATATGTATGCATTTGTGAATTGATACAGCACTTGTTGGAACACAAGTTGAGATATTTAGCATTAGTCTTATATAATAGCATGACTCTAAAATAAGAGTTGTATGCAATGAGATAAATATCGATAGCATTGTTGATATATCATCGACATCCTTCCCTTCCATAATCCTATGTAGTGATGACGAGTTTATTAATAAAGAATCCTAACAAGGGAAATAAAAAACTTAATTATTGAGTTTACTAAATTAGTTGGGAATCAAATTATATGAATCTCAGGCAAAAATCAGGAATTAAATTCCTACTGGAAACGGAACCGATCCCCCCCTATGGAATCAAATTCAATTGCTCATAAAATTCGATTATCTTTCATTTCATTTATAATTAATAAACGTGTCGTATTTCTATATATATATATATCATTAAATATCCCCGATGTTTTCACCAAAAATTCAAAAAAAAATTACCTCAGATTATCTTTGGAACCCAATATTTACTTCTTTAATTGTACGGATTTTACACTCCCATAAGGCTTGGGGTGGCCAGCCCGTATCCGGCCCAAAATTGCACAAAATTGGGCGTGTGCCAAGCGCATGCTGGCGCGAGGAGCGTATGCGGCAGCGTGAGGGAAATGCGCGCGCGCATCCTCGATAGGCATTTAGAGGTGAGAAGTGAAATGTGTGGACAAATTAACAACAAAACACTTTGTGACTTCTGTGTTGTTTTCATTACAACAAGCAAGAAAGAAATATAAAGAGGATAGACTTATCTTCTGATGTCCAATGTTTAAAGAGTCAAACTTTTTACACAGAAAAAAAATTCCAATTCTCTCTCTCTCTCTCTCTCACTCCAAATCACACAAGTTTCTATGTAATTGGCGTACCTGTTCCACCTACTTTGTAACCCCATTTATCCCCCCACTTCTTGGACTTGGAAGCTTATTTATTTTCAGGAGGGTTCTCTAGTTTTTCGATTTTTTTATATATCATCTAACCAATCACCTATCCAGATCAAGTAATTTTGTTGAAGTTTTTTTTTTTATCGTTGGTAGGATTTGAACCGCTGATTTATAAGTCATTTACTCAAACTCCAAATTCATCCATCTAATAGCAGAACTATACTCCTAGAGACTGCAACATCATTGTTATAGTTATGATTTCGGATATCTACCTTGACTTTTAATCATTATTATCGATCATCGGTTAAGATACGATTGTTTTTGATTACTTTTCGAGAAAAACTCTTTATATTATTTTATCCCTCCCTTGGTATTTAAAATCACAATATACAATTAAAATTGTGTTCAATTGTATTGATTTAAGAAAAACCGAATTACTCTTCAATGAAATATTACATCGATCCATTAAAACACAGTTTCATTGTATTAAAACATGAATAACAATACACGTCTCATTCGAATAATAGCTTTTGATAGGGTTCTATTTTAGACTTCTTCCTCCACACGATTAAAACAAACATGAAATGCAATCAATGTTTTTTAGAAAAATCAAACTTTTCAACTTACATTGATAATAGACAAGTCAAAGTCATTTAATTTGGTTCCTAATAATTGAATTTTAATCAGTCTTGGTGCAAACCAGCAGCCTTCATGTATCAATCAATATTACTTTTCTTTTCCACTTCCTCTTCCCACGCTTATTTTGTATATGTAGATCTATAATTTAAGATTCTACTTTATATAAATATATTGTTTTGAACTTTGTCATCGAGATCGAGTCCGAGATCTATCAAGACTTGACGATATCAACAATTTAAATACAACTATTCGCTCTCTCATTACACAGAGTGGTTTCCTCGCACTTTACGATTTAACAGGAAGAATAATACCGTACTTGAATCCTATCACACAAATGAAATGTGGAAGTACCTTGACCTAACATATTGGACACATTTGGGTGCTCCACCAAAATCATTTTGCCTATTTGGGAACCAATTAGCAATTTAAGTAATTAATATGTGGTTTGAAGTTAGAAAACAATTAAACTAATTTTTTTATACAAATATCACTAATATAATCCCAAAATTTTCAATTTTCAGTTAAGTCCTCTCTCTCTCTCTCAATTGTTCTCTTGCAAAAACTTTATCTTCTCAACAACTCTCTCTCTTTCTCTCTCTCTCTCTCTCTATCGACAGAGAAGCCATGGAAAGGATTCTATACTCATCTTCTCCGACCCATTTCACCAAAACCCGTCTCAAGTCTTCTCCTTTCCTTCCTCGTCTACCCCGATTCGACTCACCGCAACTCAGATTTCTCCCCAAATCACGGCCAGAGTCCAGGCGGCTCAACTCAATCTCTTGCAAAAATGGAAACTTTCCTCACTTTTCTCCTTCTTCGTCGCCGTCGCTGTCGCCATCGAAATTGAACAATTCGCATTCTCTTCCTCCTCCTCCTCCGTGCGTTGACTTACCCAATGAGTCGGTGCCCGACACGAGAGCTGTTGAGCGGAAAAAGGTACTGTTTTTCACGCGAATTCGTTGATTTTTATACAATTTAATTAGATTTTCATGATATTTATATTTGGGTGAATTGGGAGTTTGAGACAATTGGGTTGGTGGGTTATGAGCTGTTTGGTTTGTAGGAAAATAAAGGTAAGTAAGAGAAAATTTAGGAGCCTTTCTGAGAGTTTTTACACGTTTTTATTATTATAATCATTATCATTATTATTATTTCCATTTTGTCTGTTCAGATATCCTGTAGTCTAGAAACTGTTAAGACTACTTCTAGTTTATATGATTTAGCAACTGGAGCTGGAATATGGTCAAAATCGCTATCATTTTGTTGGGAACCGAATAATTATATAAACTTGTTGGTGATTGTATTGAGGGCAGTTTCAATTTATGGTTTTTGAAGCAAATCTTGTACATTGATGAAGAAAAGAGTTGTTTATACGTATGTTGTTTACCGAGTTTGTAGTCATTGTGTTGACATTGACGAATTAAAGTTATGAGCATACTGTTCAATTTCTTTCGGATGCATAGGCTTCAAGATGACAATAATATGGTCGAAATCACTATCATTTTGTTGGGGACCAGATAATTATATAAACTTGTTTGTGATTGTATTGAGTCCAGTTTCAATTTATGGTTTTTGAAGCAAATCTTGCACATTGATGAAGACAAGAGTTGTTTATATGTATGTTGTTTTCCTTGTTCTTAGTCATTGTGTCAATATTGAGGAATTAAAGTTATGAATTTAGTGTCCAATTTCGTTTTGGGTGCATAGGCTTCAAGATGCCGCTAACATGAATTCATGATTGCTCCTTTTCTGTTGGGTATTTGTGATTTTATGTGAACCTTATTGGCACCTTAGTTGATGCTGAGAATTGTTTAGTTCAATCACGGAGTTATTTAGGAGCTTTCATTAGATTTTTAATTTTTTGGTGTTCAAGTTTGAAGCAAGTCTATGTGTTCATATGTATCTCAAGGCTTTTATTTAATATTATTCCGAATTGACTTTGTTGTAGAAGCACTTAACCATAATTTTATCAATGAGTGAAACATAATTTATGAAAAGTTGTGCTTATTGTTATTTTTAGTAATTATAATTAGTATCTGTGTTCAATGAATCTATCCCTATGAGAACTGATAAAGGCCTATGCATTAGGAGCTCTAAGTTCTTTTATGATGGCTAATTGGTGTAGCACCTTTAGAGTTGATGTTCAACACTTTTTGAGTTTGTTCTAATTAGAGACCTCTAAGTGTTATATTAATGTTTGTGTGAAATTTGCAAGCAAGGTGCTGGCATTGGTTTAGTTTTGTGTGCAAACAAGTTTGAGAAGAGATCAAGTAGAAGCAATAGATTAAACTTATAGAGAATTTAGTGAATGTTATATTTTGTTCTCTCTTTTGGGCATGTAATGTTATTGTTATTGTAAAGAACAAACGGTGAATGTTAAACCTTATTGATAGCTTCAGCTATATCAGAATATAACAAGACGGGAATGTCCTGTGCACATTGTCCACATATGCTTATTTCTATGGTACCCCTTCCTTCCGTAGCTTTATATATTCTATTGTTGGAATCCTAAATAGCACAACCTTTATGACATTTGCATATTATTCTTCATGACATTTGTATAGTTTTGCAGCTGTTTACCTTACTATTGTAGTATTGTTCAATTAATGCTTTTCATTGGGACAAATATTACATAATTTACCATATTGTGGACATTTTTCAGGCAATTGCTGCTAGAACATTTGTAGCGCTCTCTGCTATCCTTGCTTTCCTGATCCACCCAATTTTTGCACCAGCAGCTTTCGCGAGTTTTCAAACTGCAGCTACGACTGGTGCTCCCGCAGCTGCTGCTGTTGGTGGCAGGCTGATCCGAACTGAATTATTAAGTAGTGCTTGGACTGGTTTCTTTGCTGGTTGCTTACACACCCTTTCAGGGCCTGACCACCTTGCTGCATTGGCTCCACTATCAATTGGTCGTACTCGAATGGAAAGTGCTGCAGTCGGAGCCCTTTGGGGCTGTGGTCACGATGCTGGTCAGGTTATCTTCGGGTTATTATTTCTACTTCTAAAGGATCGGCTCCACATTGAAATCATCCGAACTTGGGGAACAAGAGTGGTGGGATTAACTCTGCTTGTTATTGGTGTTATGGGTATTCGGGAAGCTTCGGAAATACCTGCTCCATGTGTCGCTCTAGAAAACGGTGAGTGTGATGTCAGTGTCTACGAGGCGCTTGAAAACCCTGCAGTTGGGAAAAAGAAGATTGGTTTTGCTACATTCGCCACTGGGATTGTTCATGGATTGCAACCAGATGCACTGATGATGGTCTTACCAGCTCTTGCTTTGCCTTCTCGCTTAGCTGGTGCTGCCTTTCTCATAATGTTCTTAGTCGGGACAGTAGTTGCTATGGGGAGCTATACAGTATTTATAGGTTCATGTAGTCAGGCATTAAAGGATAGAATACCAAGAATTACTGAGAAACTCACTTGGGCATCTTCCCTTGTAGCAATTGCTCTTGGATTTGCCATTATCTTTAGCCAATTTTTCGGGTATAGCTTGTATTGATCCAGCTGACTCCGGTTCGAAATTCGTGTTTTGCAAGCTTCTATTTAGCATTAGACAGGCCATAGAAAGGATTATTCGATTTGTTTTACAATGAGAGTTCATTTAAGCAGCATCTGGTCTACTTGAGAATTATCATCTTTGTTATCTATCCTATTTTTACTTTAATGATGTAACCTTTTAATTTACAAGAGAAAATTCTGTTGTTGAGAAGTATTTGTAATTCTTTTATGATAGAATTTGATGTTCTAATTAGTCCTTGATTCTCTCTGAACTTTCTTTAGGTGCTATATTCTTCAATTTTTGTTCTTTAGAAAGACTAAAGTTGATACTTCATGAGCTCTTTGCATTTTGGGGTATTCCATTTTTGTAAAATCTTGCTTAAAGAATGCAAGGTTCAGGAATGGGTGCACCTGTCATCCGAACATGTGATATGTTATAAGAAAATGCACGAGTTAGCTACATATCACATATTCAGTGATTGGGTGTACCATACACCACTCATCGGTGCACCCCTGAGATTTTCTAAAAACAAAGTAGATAAAAGGAACGTAGAAAGTCCATCACTTCCTAAAAAAAAATATAAAAAAATCTGTGCTTCCTGCCATTTGCTTATTTAAGTTGATTTTTTGCAATCTAATGCAAAGACAAATCTCAGTTTAGTTAAATATGCATATCTAGAAAACAAATGTGCTTGGCAAGCAATAAGTAAACATTGAACAAGCCATTAGACACAAATACATTAAATGGACGAAACAATTTTAAATTTCCTGGATCACATATTCAATCCTAACATTTAACAAAATAATCATTCATCATTGTTGAGTTGCCATTATACAAACGGCAAAAAAGGCTATATGATTACCCAGATACACAAGCTCAATAAAACATCGAAAAAATTGCAGTCACCAAAGTATGTTCATAATCCCTTTTCTGGATGATCATCAATTGAAATGATTTAGCAATTGGTTGTCACTTCCAACAGATACCATGGAACGCCAAAAAGCAGGCACTCGAGGGTAACCACAGATTCTTCTGTAATAGAGAAAGATGTTGATGAATATTAACGCTTCTGCTTCTCGATATCATACAGCACACAAGCATCTGCTGCTGTCTTCATCTGAAACCATGAAATCAATTCAAAAACAGTCAAGATCACCGAAAAGGAATTTGGAGACTTTCAATTCAGGAGAGAACAAAATGTAATTCTGGGATTTTTGTTTCTGGCCAGAAGTCGATGGATTTCTCAAAATATCAAAACAACTTTACTAAATATAGTTAGTTTGCTTATGGATATAAGACTTCAACTTCATGCAAGAGTTTCAGCCCATATCGGTGCTTAGCACAGTCTTTGTCAAATCACTGTGTTAAATGCCTACCAAAGTACAATTCTCATACAGCCATTACGAATATAGAATTTCGGATTCATATTGCCATATTTCAAATAGAGTGTACTCCCATTGCAGTTTGTAAATCGCCTCTTAGTAATTTGGACTCATCAATCAATCAATCCAACAAATACAACCATTACAGGTACATTTTGCCAATTCATTCACTAAAAAATATTTGGTTGATTACATACTACAAGCAAAAGAAAAATGATCTGACTAAGTCAACTACGATGGCCATCTTGAGCATATGCACATGTTTTGCAATTAAATAAAGAGAAGGCATAAATCCTGAATTTCATGTATGATAAAGAAAGTCATCTCACACCAATCCCTTTGAGGATCCACATTGTTACAATAGTACAATGCGAATTTAACATATGGAGGAAATTTTATTTGTTTATCGACATCAAGAAAATTCTTTTGTCTAAGAGAATTAAATAAGATTGAGTTCTGTCAGAATTACAAAGTCCAAGTTAATACCTGTATAAAGTTGATTATTTGCTTGATTGCCCATCCGAATAAACTCAAAGCAAGTAGAAAAGAAAGAGGAGAACCCTGTTGCAGAGAGCTCACTAACACCTGAAACAAACACAAAAAAAAAAAAACTTTAGAAACCAAGATACGAGGAAAATCTACTCCACATGTTGGGAAAACTAAAACTAGTAATAAAATGAGGGCTTACGTCCACCAAATTTTCATTCTGACTCTCCGCAATAAGAAACAAGATTATGTAAAGAACCTGCAAGGTTGAAACTGTTGGATCGAGAGACAAATACCAATAACATGAAAAGAAAAATATGCAAATAAAAGGACACACGAAAGTTACATTTACCTCACATGCTACGCAACAGAAACCCATAAACATCCGGTTCCCATAGTAGAGCCTGAAGAGCCAACTTGAGCTGTCTTTTACATCTTTATGACTAGTTTTTCCAACCAAGAATGTACTGCAACAACGATCCAGCAAGGGTAGTTATATTTCTTAATGAAAGAGAAACTTTCAAAGCATAAAACATCCAAATTCATCAAGCAATTTCAAATTACACAACATAAGGGACAAGTCAGATTACCTGTACATCTGCAGCCAGTGGCTAGCGATATCAAGTGCTAGCAGTGACACAAAAACCAAACCAGGCCTGCATAAAGCTCCTATCAATAGCTCAGTTATGTCTGCATTTTATAATAATATGTTTCGCATGAAAAATGATGAACTCTTACCTGTATACTTGGGAAAGTATTACTAGTAGACAAGCTGTGCTAATCCTGAGATACGGAATGTTATCAATAAAAAAACATTGTAGTATGAATCTTTGCAGAGTGTATGTGTTGAGCGAGAGACAGACAGAAAGAGAGGGAGAGAAAGATCACCTATCTGTTACCATGTCAAAAACAGCTCCGAAGGTTGACACTGAACAAGGAAAAAAAAGGCAAAATTCAAATGCTATATTACTACTAGCTACCAATTTCTGCTCATAACATAGGAAACCAGACATTTATCATGAAATATTCAAAACAATACACACCCTGGTCTGTGATCATCAAAAATGAATAGAGAAATATTCAAATCGAAACTCAGTACATGTTAACATAAGGTTCCATTACAGAGGAAATCTCCCATGCAACTTCTCAATCTTTAAATTAAAAAGGCTTTTTTTTTTTAACTGAATTTTCGAAGTCTATATGTTCCAGTTCTGTTCAATTCAGTTGATCATAGCCATGAAACATACTAATACAAAACACAAGTCACTGAATCAAATTAACAAGGGTAAAATGAGCAAGACACAATGTTGTAGACCGAAAGATAACCAACCACGTTACACAATTACAATGCAGGTATTTCTCTCGATAGATTAACAAACCGAAATCATTTGTTAACCAAGCATAATCTATTTTGACAGACTACAATTCCATAACATCATATTTACATTTAGCCTGAGAATTGTCTATGCAAAAGGTCATTTGCCTGTTGAAACAACATTAAAAGAATTCTACTGACACAAACAACTGGCATACACATTTACGCAGACAATCACCAAATCGATTGGCATCAATGCTTGAAGTTAAATGCTGAGGTTATACACCTAATAAAAATGGACAGTTTCATACCTTGATTGAATTTGCGAGCACACCAACCATCTACAGCATCACAAACAAAGCTGAAACCACATAACCAAATCACATTATACTCCAACACTACACAACATCAAATGCCACAAAATTACCCCAAAAAAGGGAACTTGAAAACATAGATTCTCACCTGACAAAGTAAAGAGTAGAAAAAACCCACTTCTGAGAGAAGCATATAGCAAAAGCATAGACATTCAACAGAACTCTTATATACCCTGATATTTACAACAACAGTTCACAATCAACAAATAAACCCACCAAAAATTCCCCAAAAAAATCAAAACTTTTTCATACCCACCAATTATATTGGGAATATAAAGGTACACTGACAGCTTTCCTTGCTTTTTTGGTCTCGATTTCGAAGTATTTGCCATTGAAGCTTTTACTTGCAAAACTCCTGCAATTGCAAAAACACCAACATCAATTGCAAAAAAGGATGTGACTTTGTCTTAGCTTAAGCTACTACAAGATCTCTCGCGCCAAACCATATGGGACCCAGAAAAACTCGTGGGGCCAACATCTGATGTGGCACGATCAGGATGGTGGAAGAGGATGAAACAAAAAAAAAAAAACCCCAAATCAAATCCAATCCAAAATCAAAATATAGAGAAAACAAACCTGTTGAATTCGAATAATTAAAAAAAAAAAAAAAAAACCGGTGAAATGATGATGAAAAATGGTTGGATTTGCTGTATACTTGTGTAGTTGTGTTGGGTTCAATTCGTTTCTCGTTGTTTGCTTGATTGCTTCAATTCGATACACTTTAACACTTCTTTTGCCGTATACGATTCTTTGCTTTCAACTTTCGAAAATTCCTGTAAAAATTATTAAATTTAATTAATTTATGTGCAAGTGTTATTATTATATTATTTAATTAAATCCGAAACTTTTTTTTACAGTAAATCCGAAAAGTTAATAATTTTGTTCGTTTTTTTTTTTTGAGGAAAAATAATTTTGTTGTTAGAGATACACTTCAAATAATTATCAGGTATTGTTGGATCGTATTATTTTATTTTTTTTCATACGAAATCCCGAATATGAGATTATTAGGTGTCGGGTCTGTATTTTTTTTTAATACGGAATCCATATATTATTTTTTTCGGTGATAAATTGGTATGTTTTTTCGTACGAGATTTCGATTATGTAATTATCAAATGTTGGATTCGTACATTTTTTCATATAAAATCCCAACTTTATAACATAAGGAGTTCGTTCTTTAACGTTACATAGTAGAATTCCATACGAAAAAATTAGTAAGATCCTACACATGAATCTCCACGTTAAATAATTATTTGGGTGGTTCTATTGTAACCTACAAAATATTTTCTTACGTCTATGTTTTAATGGAACTTTTTTATTTATAAAATACTCTCACATTTAATTATTTAAAATATGTGTTTTTATAATTGGAAATTAAATTTACTTCCTACGCACATAAACCTTAATAATATATACTTAATCAAACTCAATATCAATTAGCAGTTATAATTTTTTTTCCACGTATAGTCAACGAATTGATGAACAAATAATTGATTTCATGGATCCTGAATTCATTCAAATATATGTACTTTCATTTTTATTATTGCTTTATAATTGAATAAAAAATTGTTGGAGTTATAGTCTTGTAGAATTCTATTTTTTTAAACAATGTATAACTCGATCAAGTATACGGTTCTCAAATACAAGTCACTCACTCACTTTATTTAATTCAACTATAATTTTTTGTTAATTTAATTGGTTTGTAAACCGAAAAACTTGATGGATGGATTTTAAAAAAAAATATTAAATGAAAAAAAAAAATTCGATTTGTTTGGTGATTGACAAATTGATTTTTTCTTTTAAGACAAAAGAAACCGAATATTATTGTTGTTGTTTTCTATGATGATAATCAAGTGTGTAACCCATTATAATTTCATGGTTTTTTACATAATTCAATATATTAATTCCCTAAGTAACAACGGAAAAAATAATAATATGGATTTAGCTCTTTAATATATATATATATATATATATATATATATATGGATTTAGCTACCATACTTTTAATTCATAAATATGGTGGCTAAATCTAAGCTATTTTTTATTTTTAAATGTTTGAATTTTTATAATTCTATAGATTAAAATCCAATAACTCAAAACAATATATATATATATATATATATATATATATATATATATATACATGCTATTGGGTCAAGGATGAACCTATCTTATAAAAATTATTAATAGAGTTCAATCTTTTAAATTTGTAGTGATTGTTCATTATTAAATATGTAGCGATGTGGCATTTTGTTCTTAATTTTGAATTTTATGTATAATGGTAATTTAAAGAAATAAGTTTTATTTCAAAAAATAATAATTTAAAAAAAAAGCTTACCAAGATATTTTTATCCAATAGTAATTAATGGTCCCTTAAAGAAGTTATAGTGATGATTTGATAAAATGATAACGAGGGATCATATTTTAAATGAGACTAATTGACAGGTTTAATTTACCGGTTCATGATCAATTAATAACTAATTTTTATTAGTGCCAATTTATCTATGCCTCTCTTTCTCCTTTCTATCATTGCATCCATCTTTTGATTTTGGTTTTAATTTGAATACATCTAAAACTTATAATCATAATCATACAAAATAAATGTTTAATCATGTTGATGGTTAAAATGATATTGGACGGTTATCAGAGGGTGTCCTTGTCGGAAGATATATCATTTATTGTTTGATGTATTGATAACCCTGAAAAGTCAAGTCACAAACAATTAGCGTGGCCAACAAGAATGTTGATAAACATTATCCGATGCTTAAGGCTTTTAGTTTGGCCTTACTTTCTGATTGTGTGTTTTGGTCCTTTTGGACATAGACTTAGGTGTTTGGTAAAATTCTAACGAAATGTTTTTGATCATTTTTAGAGTGTATTTGGTATGGCTTTTCAAGTAAAGTTTCTAGAATAAATCTTTTTTGTAGTAGAGCTTCTAATGAGTAGATCTTCTAGCAAAAAAAGCTTTTGGCTGTGTAAATTACAAAAAAAAAATGTTCACAATGTATTTTTTAAAATGACTTTTGGTTATATAAATTACAAAAAGGGTGTTGACAATGTATTTATAATGAAAGCGATGTATGAGCATTTGTGACAATTCATACACGTTTTAAAAAAGCTTTAAAAAAAACTTTTTGGAAAAGCCTAAATTTTAGGCTTCTCCAAATAGACATAAAATGGCTTTTATAAAGGGTAATTAAGACAATTCATATATTAAAAAACTGTTTTGAGTTTTGCCAAACAATTAAAAAAAAACTTTAAAATAGCTTCCAGCATTAAAAAAACGTTTTTGATCTTTACGAAAGCCATACCAAACACACACTTAGTTTCTCCGAAATAAGAAACTGAAAAAAAATGAGAAAATGAGAAGCTACATTTTGTATCTTTTAAATAAATGCTTCACATGGAAGCAATAATGAAAACAAATTATTTTCAAAGGGTTTTCTTGATGTATTCGTAATATATGTGACAATAGATAAAAAAAAAGAGTAATAATTTGTTATGATCACACAAAAATAAAATGAATTATTTATTTATTTATATCATGTTTATATTTATACAAAAAAAAAAACTAATTATTTATTTTATCATAGGTTTATGCTCACACAAAAATAAAACAAATTATTTATTTTCAAAGAGTAGTGCTATTGGCACACCTCCTACTAATTTATTCATGCCCCACTTTTTAAAATTTTGATTTAATTAAATAAAATTAAATGTTTTTATTAATTTTTTTGATTTATTTCCAAAACTACTCATTTTACTTATTTTTCAAACTTAATACATACCATATATGATCTCTATATCTCTGATATCTGTATCTTTATACATCTCTCTCACCTCCATTGATTTATTTATTTTTTCTTCTTATTTTTTTTTCTTTTTATTTCATGATGGAAACGAAAAAAATAAAAAATAATAGGGTACTTCAACACAACGACAACTTGATATCATTCTAAAGAAAAAATAAACTTCAAACTTATTTCCAGATAATGAATTGTTTCCAGATGCTTACTATCATTGTCAGACAATTTTTCAATATGTTTGATATCGTTCTTAGACAATTCTTTCATATTCTTCATATTCATTTTAAAAAAAGAATATTATATAATTAAAAAAGTGGGACATAAATAGATTAGTAGGGGGTGTGCCAATAACACCACTCTTTTCAAAACATCTTCAATATTCATTCATGTCCTTTCTAGTAATTTTATACCGTTACAACAATTTTTACTACCAAACAAATTAAAATTGCTTTTGGTTCTCACAACAGTTCTATAAATCAGTTTACCAACCACTCAGTTGATTTTTCTCACAACAAATTCAAAAACAATTATGTCCTTGATAAAACCAAAAACAATTCTCTGCACAAGACATCGATGTCAAACTAAGTCCCAGTCATTTTGAGAGTTTTGGTAAAGATATAAAGTCAAAATAAGGTGTTTTTAATGAATGAATAATCACTTAATCATCGAAGGGTGTTCTTCAACATCTTTCGTTGGCAAGGTATCAAACAACACAGGATATGTTCTCTAAAGGATTAATTGTATTTATTTTAAGTTTTTTTAAAAAAATCCAAGATTACATTATCTTTTAAAGGAGAAAAAACTTCATTATAATTAGCAGAGCTTCTAGAATAGATCTTTTTACAGTATAGCTTCTAATGAGTAGAACTTCTAACAAAAAAACCTTTTGACCGTATAAATTACAAAAAAAATGTTCACAATGTATTTTTTTAAATGACTTTTGGTTATGTAAATTACAAAAAGGGTGTTGACAATGTATTTATAATGAAAGAGTTGTATGAGCATTTGTGATAATTCATACGTTTTAAAAAAGCTTAAATTTTTTTTTTTGGAAAAACCTAAATTTTGGGCTTCTCCAAATAGACATAAAATGACTTTTATAAAGGGTAATTAAGACAATTCATATATTAAAAAACTGTTTCGAGTTTTGCCAAACAATTAAAAAAAACTTCAAAATAGCTTCTAGCATTAAAAAAACGCTTTTGATATTTACGAAAGCCATACCAAACACACACTTAGTTTCTCCGAAATGAGAAACTGACAAAATGAGAAAATGAGAAGTAACATTTTGTATCTTTTAAATAACTGCTTCACATGGAAGCAATAATGAAAACAAATTATTTTCAAAGGGTTTTCTTGATCTATTCGCAATATATGTGGTAATAGATAAAAAAAAAGTAATAATTTGTTATTATCACATATAAATAAAATGAATTATTTATTTATTTATAACATATTTATACTTACACAAAAATAAAACTAATTATTTATTTTATAATAGGTTTATGCTCACATAAAAATAAAACAAATTATTTATTTTCAAAACATCTTCAATATCCGTTTATGTCCTTTCTAGTAATTTTGTACCGTCACAACAATTTATACTACCAAACAAATTGAAATTGCTATTGATTCTCATAGCAGTTCTAAAAATCAGTTCACCAAATACTCAGTTAATTCTTCTCGCAATAAATTCAAAAACAATTATGTTCATGATAAAACCAAAAGCAATTCTCTGCACTATGACAGCAATGTCAAACTAAGTCTCAATCATTTTGAGAGTTTTGGTAAAGATATAAAGTCAAAATAAGGTATTTTTAATGAATGAATAATTACTTGATCATCAGAGGTGTTCTTCAACATCTTTCGTTGGCAAGGTATCAAACACCACAGGATATCAACATGAAAAAGTGGTGAATGACACGATAAAAACATATGATTTATCACATCATTTAAATTGATTTTTGGATCCAAATCCAATCTGTTCAAATCATATTATACACTTAACAGATAATATGAGTTGTTTGGATTCAATGTAGAAACGTAAATAGTTCGGGCATATGCTAATACTAAACCTTTTCTTAATTTTAAGATAATTATGAATCATTTTATTAAGTTAATCACAAATTTGACAAACACAAATGAACAAATATTTTGTAATTAAAGGATTTTTAGGATAAATTTTTTTTTTAATCAAAACATTTTATCCGTCTAAATTATCTCATGGAATAACCATGATAACCGATTATATTCGTAAAGAAGATTTTTTAAAAATAAAAAACGAAATGATAAATCTGATTCTATTCCTCGGTTTTCTCAATCGATGAAACCAAACAGTCCATATCCAAAACGTACGGACGAAAGGCCATTAAAACCTGGGAATTTTGTTGGATGACGACGTGGCAATAGCCCATCAAACAGTCTACTTCCACGTCAGCACCACCGACTCCGACTCAACAACGGATAAAAAAGATACTGTGTGAACAGATTCACATGCACTCAAAGTGGGTGGTGGGCCCCACTATACTGTCACTTTTTTTCTTTTTCTTTTTTTTTGTTTTTTGGACACAAGTTGGATCAGAAAATAAACAACAGCACACCGCAGCAAACCGTCTGATTTTGATGATAATGATGATGATGTTTCTGATCACTTGATCAGAGGACACTTGAAACAAAAAAAAAAGTTTGATTTTGAGTGAAAAAGAAAGGTCGACTAGTAAATATAAGTCTTAATTATTTACTCTTTTTCTATTTACTTTTGGGTAAATCTTGTAAAGTAGCACCCTTTGTTTGATTACGGGAAACACAGACTTGAAAAAGATGTAAATAAGTGTTCGTACCCTAAATTCGGATTTAAATCTTCGTTACTAATAACATTGTTGATAAAGTATTGTGAAAACGAATCACATCTTAACCACCTATTTATTGCAATGCTTATGTGTCATTAAAAAATGTGAGGTCAAGAAAAAAATCAGATCAGCAGATATAAATAGAGGTGGTTGGATAGAAAACTTAAAAAAAAAAAAATGAGATGCCTTAGCAACTCTAGTATTCAAGGTTTTACTATGACACAAATGCATTGATATTGTTTCGATTATTGTTCAGTGACTACTAATCTAAAAACCGAAAATAATTCACGAATTGGATTCAAGTGTTCTTATCTAATTCGTTGTATAGTAGGATAATAACATTTGTTTCAAATCATATACCATGTCAATAAATCAACTAGAGAGACCCTTGTAACTCTAAAGATGCAAGGGTTTTACTACACCGGATATCGTTTCAATTACTATAACGTTTGTGTAGATTTTCTATCGTTAGAGAACCAAGTTGTTACATATAAAAACCCGAGAAACCAAAAGGGATAGTAAATATGGTTTGGAATTGAAAAATCCATGAAACCAAGTAATCAACCTTATTGATTATTTGCCTTGTAAATGAATCTAAAATTTTCCTGTTTAAACTTTGCTAGCCTTGCTCTTTCTTTGTCACTCACTTGACAGAATCAAACCAAACAAACAAACAAACAAACAAATGTGCATTCAATTTCGTTGTGCAGAGATATATAGACTTATTGGTTTGGTCTATTCTTCCATGAAAAAACATGTGAATTGTGTGAACAAAACAAAAAATCACATTGTTTTTCAACTGTATGCACAAAAATAAAATAAATAAATTGAATAATCAAATCAAATTAAAAAAAAAACTGTACATCACTACTACATTAGTAAAAAATTTCCTGTTCAATTTGTGATTGGTCTCTGCTTTCTTCACTGTTTTGGAACTTAAAAAAAAAAAAAATTATGAATCTAATTCTAATAGTACCAGTCATGCATCTTCTTGTTTTTTTTTTCCATCACTTTCCCAAGAAAATCTCCCACTTTCCTAGAGAATTTCTATAATAATAAATCAACTAATCAATCAAGACCTCTATACTAGCCTTCTTTGGTGCTAAACAAACTGGACAAGAATCAAGAAAAGCATCACATGCTTTGCATGAACATAGATGTCTACAAGGAAGAAACACAACACACAAATTCCCAGAATTGCAGCTTTTACAAAGCTTCCATTTTTCACCACCACCAATCACTCTGTTTTCTTCTTCTTCAAGTTCATGATGATCTTCTTCAACATCACAACATGACTCTGCATCCTCTGCTCCTCCTCCATTGTTGTTGTTGTTGTTGAAGAAGAAACATGAAGCTGTGGCCTTTTCTCTCATTTGTTCAAGTGAGGTGTTCAAAGAAAACACCATTGATTCATATTCAAGAGCCATTCTTTGCCAAGCTTGATTCTCCATCTCTAATTTCTTCAATAGAATCTCTAGCTCCATTGCTCTATTGTTTGCCTTTATAATCTCTCCATCTTTCTGTCTCAACAATGTTGAAGCTTTTGATTCTATTTTCTTTAAAATCATTTCAAGTTGTTGTTTTCTCTGTTCTTGTAATAACAATCTCAGTTTCTCATTCTGTTTTTACAAAAAAACCATCAAAAATAAAATCAATAAAACAACCAAAAACAACAAAAACATTAAAAACATTAATAAAAATCAAAACTTTTCTTACCTGTGATCTGATATAGTGATCAATCTCTTGTCTTTGTTTCTCATCTTGAACTGATACGTTATTTTCAATATACAAACTTTGGTTTTGTTGTTGTTGTTGTTGTTGTTGTTGTGGTGATGATGATTTTGAAACTGATGAATCTGTTGTTTCTGTTGTGTATTGAAACAAAGCTGATTAAACCCACCACCAACACCGCCACCACAAGAAGGGTTTTCCACCGCCGCTGCCGTCGACGTCACCGTCGTCGGCATCATCATCATCCAATCTTGCGGAGAAGTAGAAGAAGAACCGCAAAATGGAAACCCAATATTCTCTGAATTATACAACTGAGCCTGTATAGCCATTTTTCTCAAATCAACCCAAACCAAACCAAACCCAAAAAAATCAAAAAACCCTTGTCTCAGATCCTTCTCTTGTTATGATAATCTTCAAAAACTCAAATAAAATCAACAAATCTCCAACTGGGTATTCTTCTTCACAATCTCTCTCTTTCTTTCTTGTATGTAGAAGCTAATCTATAATGCTATGAATTTGAGGGACTCATAAAAAAAACAATCAAAGCAAGGTGGTGGGTGGGGGTCTATATATATATATGAGAGGTGGAGGTGAAGTATAATTATATATACATATATATATAATTATAATTATAATTATATTTTTATCTTTCCAATTTCTCTCTCTCTCTCTCTTGAAATTTGCTTTATTTTTGGTGTCCTTTTAAGCAGTAAACAACAACGTACACATGCAGATTTTGTGACAAAACTATCGGGTCAGAGATATCAGAAAGAGAGAGAGAGAGTCGCGTTTTTTTTTTAAAAAAAAAAAATTAAAAAGAGAGAGACTCCTCTGAATCAGTCAGTTTATTTATTAATTTGTTTTTTTATTTTTTATTTTAGGGAGAAAATCAGAGATTTGTCAGTTTGGTCATATGGAAAGCCTGAAGAATAGGATTGATAATTAATTATTATTATTATTTTGTTTATTGTTTAATAATAATGTTACAGTCTTGTATTCCATTTTTGGAACTATAAATGAAAATTTCTCCAAAAAGCCCCCCCAAACCCATCACTTTTTTTGGGAATATCAACTCAATTTAATTGTTGCCCTTATTAAGAACTAATAAGTCTGGATCATTCCTAGTTAATAATAAATACTTCACATATTTTAGATTTTTTTTTTCTTTTGCTTTTGTAAAAGAAGAGTTGGGAAAGTTTGACCTTATCTCTCTCAACTACTGCATTGCTACCGGTGGCCGAGCTAGATCGACATTGGCTTGATTATAAGTTATAGAACACTAATATTTTAAAATGTGAAATAATAATGATAATCGTAAAAACGATTTATTTATTTTTTTACTTGGGAGGAGAGAGGATATGAACTTGGGACATCAAAATATGCATGTGACTGGTTTGGATCCAAAAATTTATATCATTAAAGATAATAACGATTATAGTTAATAACTTAATATGACTTTTTTTTTTGTTTATGAATTTTATTACCTAAATAAGTTTATGTACAACAAAAACAATTCGTACATAATTCATAATGTTCTATTTTTAAAATCTTTCATAAACAGTCTACCAATTTTATTGAAGATAATTTTCTCTATATGTGCAAATTGGAAATAATTCACTCTCTATTTTTCTAGTTGATAATGTAGTCGATATTATTTTTATATTTCCATAACAGAAATTAGATTATTCAACTAAGAAATTTTTAAAAAATAATGATAAATTACACAATGTATTTCTTTGGAAATTGTGATTTAGTTGTAAAAGTCGCATATCATTAATAGTAAAAAATAATTCAACATGATACAATTTTAAAAGTTGATTGATAAATTAGTCATTAAATATTATAGGCTTTAGGCTTCGGTTGTAATTATTGTTTTTTAGAAAGATTTATATTCAATTAATGATCTTATTTAAATGGATTTAAATTAATTTATAAATAAATTAAAAAAATTTAAATCTAATAAAAATTAAAGATTCATTTTGGTTAACCCCCACCGGGCATCAATTGGCTCCGCCCCTATTTATAACCAAAAAGAAAATTGGGCTGTTTTATAGTAGATAATCTTAGTAATTTATATTCAAATGGTTTCGGAATTTAATAGAACTTGAGAAAGAGGAAAATGATCTGAACCCATAAAATCAATCACATTGGATTGATTTAGCATAACTTATAGAAAATGTATTATTGGGAAGTAAATCTTGTGTAGGATGATATATAGAAATACAAGACTTGTTCCATCTACAACTATGCATGCATATCTTCAGTTATATATAAAAAAACAAATTAGGGTTTTCAAAAATTGTTGTCACTTTCAAATTTGGTTCCAATTCAGGGACAGGTTAAATACGATTTCATTAAATATTGGATAACTATCCTACCTTGAAGCGAATAAATAAATATCATAAAAGTTATAATTAATTATTGATTTAATTTCTATTTGGTTGTAGTCAAAGCAAAGATTGGATTCCATTCGTTTGATGGAAAAAAAAGAAGAAAAAAGAAAAGAAAGGGAAGGCTCTCCTTATAAGATATTACCAAACCAACTTGTGGATTTAATTATGAATTAGAATTATGATGGGAATTTTTAATTATTATTAAAAATATGTTTTAAAAGATTTTGTCGTATTGGTATAAGAGTTTTACCTAATTTGATGACCCTTTTTTTTCTGTATTTGTTATTAATAAAAATTAAATCATTATTTACTATGATAATTATCGGATTCAGAATTTTCACACGTTATTTTTACAGAGTCCAATAATTCTTAACGTTAAATAGTTATATAATCCATCAATCACAATTGAAATCTTCTCTTATTTACTATACCTATATTTATTTTTATTTTATTTTATTTATAAAAAAACAACTACTAGAAGATTTTTTTTTCTCTAACCATTTTGAATTTATTTGAACTTGCTCCAAATTAATTCATGAAAAGCCATCAAGACTTGAGTCAGTAAACACTACAAAATTGCCTCCAAAATGGACTTCTCATATGCTAACATTTTTATTTTTCTTCTTTCTTGAAGCAACAATGCAAGGTCCCTTTCATATTATCATCATGTGATCATGATCATCTATAGGGATTTAAAAAAAAAATTATAAATCAATGCTTTTGCTTTTATAACACAAAATGACAACAACATTGCTTATGTTTCTCTCATGCATTATTGACTTAAATTTAATAATCGCAAAGCTTTCACAATCCCATCAATTGTTTTTAAGCAATTCAAATTAATTTTCAACCCATCAATTTTTATTTTTTTTGTCTTTGATGATGATAAAACCCTAAAAAAAGAAAAGAAAAAAGGCATTTTTTTTTATTTTTTATTTTTATTGTGGTGCCGATGGTGATCACGATCGCGGTTAACACGTTTAAGACTAGTCTAAAATTTCAACTACAAATTAATGGCCAACCATGACAAGCTCACAAAAGTTGTTTATCTTTTCTTCTTCATATATATATAAAAGTTACAATCAATAAATCAACACCATCAATCATTTTCAATTGTGGTTTAATTACATCTTTATATATGTGATTGACAAATATATATATATATATATATATATATATATATATAGTTGGTAGATGAAAATCATGAAATGGTCTTAACATGCATGATGATGTTTTTGGACCTATATCAACCAAGTTAATTAATACACCGTTTCCCATTTGAGAGGTTTATATTATTTTATTATATTATTTATAAAAAACTAAACATTTTCAAGCATGAGAGAGTTTTCTATAGATATACAATAAAAAAGTTTTAATTTTTGTTTTGGTACAAAATTACAAAAATATATATACGAAACCCAAAACTTAAGTATTTTTTAAAATGTAACAAAAAACGTGTTATATACTTATTTATACTAGAATCACTAAAAATAATTGTATCGATCTCAGCGATATGGGCGTTAGGGTTTATCCCTCATCACATCAACTACGGTTCAAAAACGTTTTCATCGATTCATTTGAATGCTACGATAAAAATGTTAAAAGCATATAAAATGGGTAACCATTATGAGAGCAAGAATCTACCCCACTAAATGAAGCATCAAGAGACAAGAAACTGATCACCACAAAGTACTAATTAAATGAGAACAAGTGTGAATCTTGTTTTGTCATTAACTATTTATATTAATTTCTCTACCTAATTATCTTTTGGGTCCCACTATTAACTTTACTTATCCATCTTGAATCTTAATCATGATATTTATTTCTTTCTTTAATATTTTTTAGCTTTGTGAGAGTAAAAAAGTTGATATGTCACTTTGATTTGGCACACATGCACATGAACACACCACCCCACCTTGGACGGTTTCAATGGATCCTTAATCAAGGAAAAAAAAATGTTATCCATCTTAGCTAAGGTTCTAAGTTCTACGGCATGTCGGTCTACAACGGTTTCGACATGACCGGGTGTTAGAAAATCCATATCAACGTTAAGTTTGTATTATATATTGAACACTAAACATGTAATATAGATAAATTATATCAACATTAAATCTATATGGTGTAATATAAATATATATATTACATGATTAAGAGATTGGTCCGCCAAAAAAAAAATGAAAAGAAAACCTAGCTATCTAGCTTTTGTTTGTTATGACGTGTGTACAGTTCCTTAGGCCATGCTATTATTTTCATGATAGTCGTGTAATAATGTTTAAAGTATGCCCTAAATTAATAGAAACATTTATAGGGTTAGAAATCAAATCAAATAAATAAAAAATTGTGTAAATTGAAAGATATAAGAGTTTGATTTCTAAATGATATATGTACACGTTGAAAATTTTGTTTACGTGTATCCTAATCAAGAAAATATGTATGCATATGAACCTATGTGGCTATGTCATACTTTATATATATATATATATATATAAAATTAACGTTGAAAAATATATTTACGTGTGTTCTAATTTAAAGAAGATATGCACATGAACGTATATCTTATTTATTGTTTAAAGGATTATTTCAACATATATCCTAAAAAGAAACATTTAACGTTAAAAATTAGATAAAAACAAAATCATATAGACTCTTAGTTCTTAATTATCAATATAAAAGTTTGATTTATAGATGATACATCGAAAATTAAAAGAGAAGACGCACTACTTACGTCAGTACTACATGTGTGTCCTAACAAGGGCACACACATTAATAGAACCATATATTGTTTAAAAAAAACATATATATATATATATATATATATATATATATATGCATGGTTTTCAAATGGCATGCACAGTTGATAATCATAAAGGAAGCACAGAGGAAAGAGACTCAGAGAGATCATGGAGGCAGTAGCAGCAGCAGACCCGTGTGGACCCATGTGCTGCTGTGGACACCACCAACCATGAATGAACCCATGAACCATCTTGCTTGATTCTGCAACCACGTACACGGTGTGGGTGTGCACACCATGTGAAACTGTGGAAAAGCACAACACATTAACTTGACTTATTTTAGTAATAGCAGTTGTATGATAATGAATCATCATTATTATTATTATAAGTCAGTGTGTGTGTGTGTAGAAATCAAAGATGTGCAAGAAAATCCAAACCCCACCTCTCGTATTTGGTGCTGCAACTTCCCTGCAACTACTTGTCTTTGTTGTTATGCTTTTGTTTGGCAATTGTGTATATGTTGATAATGATATATGGGTTGATTGATTTCTAGGGCTCATCACTTCCCATAATAACTCATGATCCCCTAGACTCCTCACTTTCTCTTTCGATGATAATATGAAAGTGGGACAAAACAAAAACTCTTAATGCAATGGATAGAGATGACAATTTCACCCGAACCCATCATAGGTACCCACCTGAACCTGAACCGTGTGGGTCAGGTATGAGTTTTACAATTCGGGTCACGGGTCAGATGTAAATGTAAATCCGAACACATGAATCTTAATATTTTTAATACCCAAAAATTCAAAACAACATCATTTTGGGACGCAGGTTGAAACCCGAATCTAGTTAATTTTACAGGTCAAAACTCGAACCAGCACAATTATGCGGGTTCACGGTTGGATTTAGGGTGAAAAATGTTTCGCAGGTTCAGGTTCTGCCAAACTTGACTCGTTGTCATCCCTAACACCAGATGCGATGCGGTGATGAATGGAGTAGGGATCTATGAGGATCTACCGAAAACAAACACTATATATACAACTTGGATATCTACTCCCACAAGGGAATGTTATATCGAAATACAATGAAGTTGGGTAATACATAATTAGCGTTACATATATAATTAGATTATATGCACCAGTGCACCACATTAGATATTGATGTACTAGTGTACTACTATATATATTTCATGCGCCCTAAACATTCTCCAATAGTAATAACTTGGGTGAAAAGAAAATTTTGTTACTTTTTTTTTTAATCTTTATATCGCTGTCAAATTCTCTTTAACGTTTTCTTTCAAGACAATAATGATTTTACCTTTTGTTCGTGATTTCTGAATTGTGTGGACTTTGTGGAAAGTGATATCTCATTAGTCATTATTTTATATTAACATGTAGGTAAATCTTGACAAACTTGAAGTGAAATTCAGGTCTAAACAAGATTATTTATAGACAATTCGTGGACACGTATTTATATAGTCAAAGCATACAATTTGCACAAAAGTGTTGAAATGTTAAGTGCTTTGTTAACGTTAACCCCACTATTAACCAATTTTCCCAAACTAATTGGTATGAGATCTATCGTTTTTTTAAACGTAGTTGTGGTGACCTAATAACAAGCTCCTCATACAGACATACATTGTTGACGATTTGGGTTATATTTATCTTGTTCAACTTCTAAATTTGTAATGGTTAAACCATATATAATTTAATTAATTATTCAATTTTTTTTAAAAAAAATTACCTTCAAACTCATATAGTTATCTAAAAGACACGCAATTTAATGACATGAAAATTTGATTTAATTTAACCATAATTTGACTCAAGATTCTCGCCTTAAACACTATTTTAACCTAATTCTCTTTGAAAGCTAAATACATTCATGCATGAAAAGGTAAGACAACCATATTCAATGAACCAATACATTATAAATAACTAATTAAAATTTAAATCAAATTAATCAATCAATCAAGTTCCTTAATTGGAAACCCTAGATTTTGTTAATAATTAAGTGAATTGTGCCATCTTTTTCAAAAGGTAAAAAAAAAACGACAAAAAAGTCATGAAATCATTAAAGTAATTTGTCGAAATTGAGGTCGTTTTTTGTATTCGATCATGATGTGTTTTGTGTAGACTTTGAAAGAAACAAGATGGTGGGTTTGGGAAATTATTGTGAAGTCACCAAGAAACTGAATTGAAGCTTCTTGAAATTACATTTGAAAACTGTTTTCTTTGCCTTATAAATCAATTAGGATTTAGGACAAATGAAAATTCAATTTGGTATTTCAAGAGATCATCTAGAGACCAATGATCATTTTCAACCAATTTGGGAGAGTAATTTAATTTAACTTCATTTAATCTCAACCAACAAACATGTGAATACTATAAAAGAAAATCTTAAATCCTATTAAAATAACACATCATCTCTTGATTGAGTAGTTAAACACCTCATTGTCCCATCCATTTTGCTTATATAAAAGCAAATGTCGTGAGACTTCCATAATGTGAGTAGTTTTCCCGATCACACTAGTATTACTTGATATCGACAATTGATCTCGACAAGTCTTTTAATGTCTTGCTCTGAGTAATTGTGCACATATCCATTCATATGCCGATAGAAGTTTATATCTCATGCACTTTACACAAAAATAACTAGTATCGAGAGACTTTTCACCTATTTTATGGTATCAGTTATCTAAAACCATAATTTGGTCTCGGCATTAGTTTCAAAAAAATTATGACTGTAATAAAATTCAATGTCGAAGAATCCTCGAAAGTGGGTAGTTATCTCGACCATAACTACGTAGTATAATTAGTTGATAAAAGTAGATCTTAACAACTCTCTCAATGTCTTAGATCCGAATAGTTGTGCATCTATCCATTCATAGAGTTGTGAAGTTTCATCTCACTTTACTCGTAAAATAAAGTGTTAGGTATTTTTTTCGTTTTTTGTATTAGGGAAGTAATTATCTATGTCATAATTATTTTTCGAATATCTATATCGATATAGGTATAGACTAAAATAATAAAATTCAATTCAATGACCTTAATTTTCTCTTATAGAGAAACTCAATAGGAAAATTCTCAATCTTCGTGATTCTATTCATTCCATTGAAAGTTGAACATCATCACAATCACGACCCACCAAAAACAACAATTTTTTTTTCTTTTAATGGTAGATAACGTGACTTGAACGGCTAGACCAACTTAGTAATGGTGGTCCGAGGACCACCTGAAAAGTCTCAGATCATCATTCAGATCGGTTGTGTGGGCCAGAGTGTTGAGTCATCTGATCCGTTGGATTATTTATTTTTTATATCAAAAGAAAAGTCAAGTTAGTTGACTGGGTCAAGTCTTTAATGGTGGTGGTGGTGGTGGATGATGGGTGTATGGTATGATCTCTCGTGCTTTGTGTTTATTTACTTATTTTGTCTCGCTTTCTGCAGCAGCCACGTGTACATATGACATATCACATGGTCAATAAAATAAAATTATCAGAGGTCATTGCCATCGATGATGCAATATAATTCCATCATTTAACAACTAAAAGTATTTTTAGGTCCATGATTCCCGTATATTTTTTTTTTCGTGGGTTCGATTTCATAACATTATAAGATTTTATAACGTTATAATAATATGACCATATTTAGGAGAGTGTGTCCTATAACATTATAGAGTTCGTAAATATAAAAGAATCTCGCACCTGATAATTATTATTGTTGTGATTATGGTAAGATTGGGGGAGGGGAGCTGGTATTGATTGTGGGAGGTCTTCCTTAAAATCAAAGTAGATAAGTTTGTTAATTAAATTCAACCACATCTAAGATTTGACTCCATTTGGAAATTAATTTTATTGATTAGATACTAAAAGCACTCAAATTTGAATTCCTCCATGCATCTGTCACATACTTTGATATGACTCAAAGTTGTTAATGATTTATTAGTCTATAATTTAATGACAAAATAAGAAAATAACAATGGCCCATTTAACGTCATATTTGATGTCCACAGTCTGTCTAGTTTTTGCTGGATTATTATAAATTTAGGAGTTAAAGAAATAAGACCGGACTAAAACCCGTCAATCTCGTTCATATTGGTATAATGGTATATCACCTCAACTTTGATATGGACTACATGCATGTCGAATGTAATATAACACCATCCAAATTCAATATAATTTAATCTCAGTCAATAATCTGATTTTATGTTTGAATCTCATATTTTCTTATTAAATCGTAAGATGTGAGGAGATATCTCTCTAGGAACCATCATTCTAATGGTTGATATTACTTGATCCCTAACGGACTTCTACCCCGGTTGACGTTTGATTTCAACAAGTAAATAAATAAAGATTCCATAGTGATAGATGATGACAAAATTGAAAACATGGGAAGTGTACTATATTTTTTTTCCTTGTGGAAATGCGTTACTTGTGTTGTGGCCTGTGGGGGGTGTGGCAGCAGACTTTGCGCCATGCAATCCGATCGACTTTTTTTTTATATAACATATATATCCAAACAAAAGCACTTCCCATTCACAATCACTTTTAACTTCATTATCATGTGACCAAACTGCTTTTTGGGTTTTGGATTTTTGAGTCATGCATGAAAACAATAAATAAAGGGTGGTGGTAGTGGTGGCAGCAGCAGCATCAGACTCGAATCTCCTCCATTATCACCTTCCATGTTTGTTTTAAATTTTAATTTGTTTGGTGATTTCTACAATACAACCTACACGCAAGTCATGTGAAAGTGCTTTTTGGGTTTAGGACTTCCATGCTTTTTCCAAGCTGCTTTTGTTTCTTTTTTCAATGCTGCTTGCTTCCTCTCTCTCTCTCTCTCTATCACAAAAGCACACAAACAAAAAACAAAGAAAGAAAAATAAGTGCTTTTGAGTGCTTCCCCGTGTTAACTTTGACTACATAATTAATATTTTTGTTTCTTGAATCGTGCACTACCTTTGTTTGCCTATTCAAAGTTTCAAACCCATCATCATTTTATCGTCTTTTATTATTATTATTATTATTATTATTTATTTATTATTTTTTCTAAAACATTGAAAAACTTATCACAACGAAAATCATTATGATGTTGAATAGTATTCAAACATATAGTTTTATTGATATGTAATATTTCTTTTTTCGAGAAGTTATTGATGAATTTGGATATTCTGCTCATCTGATCTTTTTCCTGACCTGACATTTTGAAAGCATTTAATTGGTTGTTGATAAAGTGGTTGTGAAAATAAATCACATTTTAACCGCTCATTCATTGCAATGCTATTAGTCTATATAACGATTACAGATTAGGTGAGGTCAGGAAAAAGATCAGATCAGCAGAGGATCCAAATTCGTTATAAATATGTAATATTAGTCTATGTAACGATTACAAATCAATCATCATTTTAAAGACAAAATATTTGAGATATTGAATAGGTTTGGAAACTAAGGTATTACGATTTAAATGGAGTAAATATCGATTCAAAACGTGTTTACTAATTAGGAATCCTGATAAGTAGAATAAAACTTAATTATTGATTTGTGATTAAGGCTACCGAAATAAGTGGGAATTGTGAGTCCTACACACAAATCATAATTAAGTTTCTGTTAGAGAGGGAACTTAATTCAATTGATTTCTCCCCAAGTTCCCTTTCCTATATCATTTTCCATTCTATTTCATTCCGATTAGTAAACTCGCTGTAAGTGAAAATATCATAAATGTTGTCAATATTATTAAAATATTAAAAATATTTTTTTATGGATTCCTAAAATATCGAAAATATTTCCATCAAAATATTGGTATTCACTTTCTTTTTTATCTAGTCTTATTGAAATCAAACTTCTAGATTTTTATATAAATATTTATGAACATTTATCTCTCAATCACATTACTGTATCATGAATATGGAGTCAGCAATTGGTTTTTCTTTAATGCAAAATCAATAAATATTTATTTATTAAAATTTTGACTTTGTCTTGTTTCCAAGAAGTCTACTTCACTAACATTATGTGAGACACCATCCTTTTTTTAATGATATTTTATTGGCATACATTTGTGCATTAATGATTCGAGATAAATCAAGCCAACCCACAACAGTAAATTAGTGGTTTGATTATTAATTTCATTGGACTTTTTGAGAGATGATCATGGTCCTACAAGTCTACAACCCAAATTAATTCATGAAATTGGATTAGAATCATATTTTAAATGCAAATATTCTACTTTTCCTTTTTTTTTTTGGGGGGTTCTGTTTAGAATTTAACAGTATTTATTAACACGATCTCATTGGATTGAGGTGATTAATATGATCAATAGATCTCCAATGGTACCTAATGTTAAAATAAAAGAGGGTGCATTTAGCATAAGAGGTTGAGGTTGCGATATTGGACTGGCCCAAGTTGATGTGATGGGTTTGGATTTCATCTGCACTACAACAAAAATGACATTTTATCGCAGAGAAAATATGTTATAATCCGCCCCAAAAGGGTGTTTCAATTTTCAAACACTTCCATGACAAAAGTTGTGTTTACCTATAAAGAGGGCTCAATTAGGCCCAATATTTTGACACTAGTGAATATCATTTTGGTTCTTTAAATTGGTATTGGATCATGTTACCATACATACAAGTCTAACAAATAGAATATCAATTAAACGCTATCAGTTGAAAGGATCGTCACAAGATTTCTTAGGGTCTGTTTGGAAAAATTTCTCAAGTAGATCTTTTAAAAGTGGAGTTTTAAAATGAAAGTTGTTAGTCGTTTGATTGTCAATTAAAAATGAGCCTTTTTAATGGTAGAATTACCAAAATACTTAAACAAATATTAAGTTATAAGGTTATATTGGAGATTTTAGTATTATTAAAAAAACTCCAAAAGATCTACTCGGAAAAGCTTTAAATCTGGATTTCTATCGGTAGACGTAAAATAGTTTTTTTTTTAATAATCCAAAAGATCTATTGAATAACAACCAAACGACATAAAAAATATTGAAAAGAACTTTTTTAATTAAAAAAGTTTTTTTCGCTAGTAGACATGCTCTTCCAAACGGGCACTTACTTCCACTGCAAGATCGCTGGTTAACTAGGTTGTTTCCTTAAAGACAAATGTTTTATAGGCAATGGTGCGACAAGTATGCCTAAGTATCAATTTCTATAAACAACGAGATAACCACTCTCACAGTGGGAAAAACATCTCATACTTACACTTATACGAGTAAGGTCGAATCCCTCTTTAAAAGAGAGCAAGAGGTACACAACCAACAACCAATGTTAAACGATATGGACAATTTGAACATGAATGGTATTATATTATTTATTTAGCATATAGAATTCAATGTTAAAATATCATTGTATCCTTGTAATGGTCCTTGTCAATTTAAAATTGGAGTAATTGTACTTGGCCTCCAAGGCAGTTTCATCATTTATGACATTTAAAAACCAAGATTCCAACAACTTTCTATTGAATTTGTATGGATGGAATTTGTAATTATCGAAAAATCTAAGCAAAATCATAAGCTTTGTGATCTTTAAATTCTAAACGATTTTGACTGATTAGAGACGTCCATGTTCAATCTCTTTAGTACCTATAATATTATTACAAGCTTTGACTCTTCCCTAAAAGAGTCATCAACTTGCATTAACAACTTAATTAGTCTCTCTCAAATTAGTCATTTACTTGCTAATCTTTGAATCTCACATTTGTGAGCTATTTGTTTCTATATAATGAGCTATTTGTTTCATATATAATATATTACACTCAATAAATAAATAAAAAAAGTTGTTGTATGATTGCAAATAGTGGTTGTATACCTCCACTCATAGTGGTGATGGTGGTTCGATTCACAATTTTCTAGTAGGTAAATAAGTATACGAAGACATCTCTCATATATAGTGAGATTAGCTATTTGCTAATGTATGATTTCAATAGATGCCAACAACCGTTGAATTAATAGTGTTTGATCTTAGCACGTGCCAGTAGATTCATTTTTTTAATCATCCAATAGATGTAAAAACCCTTTTTTTTAAAATCAAAAACTCTACTGAATGACAATCAAACGATACAACAAATATTATGTCAGTAGACAAACTCTTCCAAACGGACACTTATTTCCATTACAGGAGCGCTAATTAACTAGGTTGTTTCCTTGGAGACAAATGTTTTATAGGCAATGATGCGACAAGTATGTCCAAGTATCTATTTCCATAAACAACGAAATAGTAACTCTCACAAGTGGGTAAAAACCGTCTCATACTTACACTTATACGAGTAGGGTCGAACCCCCTCTTTAAAAAGGATCAAGAGGTACACAACCAATGTTAAACGATATGGACAATTTAAACATGAATGGTATTATATTAATTATTTAGCATATAGAATTCAATGTTAAAGTATCATAGTATCCTTGTAATGGTCCTTGTCAATTTAAAATTGGAGTAATTGTACTTGGTCTCCAAGGCAATTTCATCATTTATGACATTTAAAAACCAAGATTCCAACAACTTTCTATTGAATTTTTATGGATGGAATTTGTAATTATCAAAAAATCTAAGCAAAATCCTAAGCTTTGTGATATTTAAATTTTAAACAATTTTGACTGATTAGAAACTTCCATGTTCAATCTCTTTAGTAACTTTAATATTATCATAAGCTTTGACTCTTCCCTAGAGTCAACAGCTTGCATTAACAACTTAATTAGTCTCTTTCAAAAAAAAAAATTCAATTTAATTAGTCATTTACCTGCTAATCTTTGAATCTCACGTTTGTGAGCTATTTGTTTCATATATAATATATTACACTCAATAAATAAATAAATAATTGTTGTATAATTGCAAATGGTGGTTGTGCACCTCGACTTGTAACGGTGATGGTGGTTCGATTCATAACTTTCTAGTAGGAAAATAAGTGTACGAAGACGTCTCTCATATATAGTGAGACTAGCTATTTGCTAATGTATGATTTCTATAGATACCAACAACCATTGAATTAATAGTGTTTGTTCTTACTTCTTATCATAAAAAAAACAAAAACTTATTATACGGTTTGTGCTTGTAGCGGACCTAATATGGGCCAGATCTACTTGATTTCATAGCATGTGTTGGTCCACCAAGGCAGGTAAGGTTGATGGTTTCATGGACCCAAATGTATCATCAAATTTTGGTGAGGGGTCATGTCTTGAATAATAGTAACCAAACATAATACTATTGCACTCTCAAATCTCACAGTGATTGATATAGGTGATGACAGGCAAGTGGCTAGAATGGAATTTGGGTGGAATCCACAATGGCCACATAATTACAAAGTAAATTCAGATACATCTATTAATGGTGCTGGAAAGACTGTGGGTGTGGGTATTCAGTATTGTGATTCGTGATTCAAAGGGGTTTGGTGATGGTCACTAATACACAACGGATTCCAGCAACCTATTCTCCACAAGCGGCGGAGGCAATTGCGATCTACAGAGGACTTCTTTTGGCTCTAGAAACAAGATTCACAAATGTGGTAATTGTTAATTGGATTAAAGATGACGGCAAGTTATACTTAGAGGGTCGGGTTAATTTTAGAGGATATTAAACTCTTGTGTTTCTAATTTCGGTTCTATTGAAGTTAGTTATGTTTCTAGAAAAGCCAATCACGTACTACATTATTTAGCTAAGATGGCCTTATCTAGTATATTGATATATTATGGATTTATATGTTAGTAATTTTCTTTTGGCAGATTGTCAGAATATTTTATAAGTTTTGGGGTTTTAATAAAGTTTTGTTTGTCAAAAAAAAAAATCACTTTTCTAATCATAAAAAATGATACGATTCTATCTCAGCTTTTAGATCATAAGTAAATAAATAGTTAACCGTTAAAATCCAGATCTAAGCCAAAATTTAAGAAAATAGAGGAGACCTCCAAATCTCCTATGCATGATATGTTTCTTATAGAATTTTCGACTAATATAATTTTTTACCATATCCTTTTCAAACTCTAAAAGAGGTTTACTATGAATTTTAAAAATTAAGGGTACCTAACCGTATTTCTATTTATAATAAAATTGAATGGTAATAGTATATCTACCCATAGTTCAAATGGAAATACATTTTCTTATGAAAGTTAGGTTAACGTGACCGTTCCGACCAATCTCTGACTCGACTAACATAATTGAATGCTGATCAATTGATGCATCATTAAATATCTTGTATGGTATGAATGCAGTAACCCTTTAAATATTAATTGTGTTAATATAGTGGACTACTCTAATAATAACACACATGATAGGAACCAGAATCCCATGTTTTCCAATATCATCATAATCGGTGGGACCAGCCACTCATCCAACGGCTGTTACTTAATCCCTCAAACCCATTGGATCCCACTGGACCCCACCCCACACGCATATGACACACACAGAGTCCACAACACCTCTCATTTCGCGCCAAATTCAAGGCTGGGCCCCACCGGGTGTCGGGTCGGTGCATGTGAGATGTGAATGTGAGTTATGATTATCCCGCGTCCTTCCATCCGTCCGTTACCGTTAGCCGTCTCGTAATTCCCAATTGTTTTTAATTTAATTTCAACCAGTATGATCAGGGCACGTGTCGCGCGGACAGCTTGATCACAGCCACTAATCCAACGACCCAGATTTCGATAAGAGACTAAACCGACTCAATGAGGAGAGAAGCTGGCAAGCTGGCAAGCTGCTCTATAAATAAGTGAAAGGAGGACCCCCTACAATCATCAAGTCACTCACTCAACACACCAAATCATCATTGTTTGAATTTTGAAACTAAACCAAAAGCGCTTCTTATCTTAGGCATTTAATTCTTATCACTTTTCACAGTTATATTCAGATACAGCGATCATAATCCAGTCAATCAATTTTATTAATCAAGAGAGAGAGAGATCAAAATGGGTGTTTTAGATCATTTTTCTAATCTCTTCGACTGCTCTAATGGAAGCTCCAAGTACAAGAAACGCAAGCAATTGCAGGTACACACCAATCTTCTTCTTCTTTTGTCAGTTTGTGTTTGTTTTTATATTTTAATTGTTTCTAGGAGAAGTGCTTTTACTGGTAGTAGATCAAGCTCTTTTTGGCTCTAGATTTGCTTCTTTTATAATTCAAATACTCCTTGTTTTTGGCTTTTTTTGAGCTTCTCATAATAATAAAAAAAATACATGTTTATTCAAGAATTCAGATCCGCCAAATAGTGTTTAATTGTTTATAGCTTGTGTTCTTCATTTTATCAGTGTATATTTAATATTTTTACTATAAAATTATTGTAAATATAAGCTTTAATTGATGGTTTCTATGTCAGTGTTTGATTTTGAAAAAAAAAAGCTGTTCAAGGAAGCACTTTTTTCTCTGCTGCTTTTGCTTTTTAAACAGAGATTCTCTTTTTCACAGAATCCATGTTTTTTTTGTTTTGTTTTTTTTCCATAAACATCCCCGCTTTTGGTTTAACCAAAGCACTTCTGCTGACACTTTCCCCCAAAACACAAGGCCATTTTCGTCATTCAAATATCCAGTGTATATGCACATGAATACACCACTCCAATAATTCGATGCCACGTGTAATCTGATATTTTGATTTGGATGGTTAATTTTTGAATCAGACGGTGGAGGTGAAAGTCCGGATAGATTGCGAAGGATGCGAACGGAAAGTGAAGCGATCCGTGGAGGGAATGAGAGGGGTGAAACAGGTGGTCGTGGAGCGTAAAGCCAACAAAGTGACAGTCTCTGGATACGTGGAGCCCTCAAAAGTGGTGGCCCGCATAGCGCATCGGACGGGTAAGAAAGCAGAGATCTGGCCCTACGTGCCATACGACGTCGTGGCACATCCTTACGCTGCTGGAACCTACGATAAGAAAGCGCCAGCTGGATTCGTGCGAAGATCAGACGACCCACAGGTGTCATATCTCGCACGTGCCAGCTCCACTGAAGTTAGGTACACCACAGCTTTCAGCGATGAGAACCCACAAGCTTGCTCCATAATGTGATTGTGATGTTATCATGATTTATGAGAAGTCTATATAATACTCCAAAAAAATATATATTATTAATTAATTTGTGTTGTGAGATATTTGTCTTTTTTGTTTTTAGGGTTAAGTTTAGAATTGAACTATTTTCAAGTTGTGAGATATTTGTTTTTTTTTTTATCATTTTGGTTTTGTGTAAATTAGGACTTTTTTTTTTAATGGAAAACATTTTGTAGAAAAAGAGGAAACAACTAGTCTTTGTTTTCTCTGTCATCTTTACTTTATTTTTATGTGGTTGGTGATTGGTGGTTGTGGGTACCAAATTTTGGTTGTGTGGGCAAAATATGAAGTATCTACAAAAGGGTTTTTGACATTTATGAAACCATAGTTCCTTTTGTATTTTATTTTTTTCTTCGGTATTCAAGGAAAATCCACCATGTATGTGTAAGGCCGAAACCGGTTCCATAGTTGGTGTTCAAACTTTTAACTAAGGTACTAAATCTAATTTAGTAGCCCACAATTACACTAGTAAACTCGAGGTGTAAAATCAAGCTTGCAAAGCGTAAGTGAATTTGAATATCAATCTTTATAGGGAATTGAATTTATGACCGTGTACCTCCATCTCTAAGTGTGTCCTTACCACTAGGCTACACATACACCTATACATGTAATATATCAAAAGAAAAATCATTGTTACTTCAATTCACGATAATAAATGATTGTTTTGCCATTTCTAATCCAATTAGGTACAATCCAATCAACTTTCTATCTAATATTCTTAGAAGAATATGACCTAAAACCTAATATGTAAAGTGAAAGGAATCATAAAAAGGATATTGAAGGAGGCAGAAGAAACAAAGGAGAATCATGTCAAGATCTTTCTTTCTTTATAATGTTTGATTTGATGAGAAATGGAATCACTCCCAAGTCCCATCAATTGAGAATAGAGGTGCGTTAATGGGGGGAATCATAATGGTTTGATAGAGTGAGTGGTGGTCCACGAACTTTTGGTGACTTGTGAACATATGACCAAAATAAGGGTTTGTAATTTTGTATACAGCTTCTTTTGTATTTGTCACTGAATACAAAATCAAGACCATGTTCTTACTTTGTGCTTTGTCAATACATTGATAATGTCACTAACGTTGTCGATAGAAATATCGAAAATATCTTTGGTTTCATCAAAATAATAAAGATATTTTGATTAAAATATCGATATTTGCTTCTTTATGATAGGATTTATCAAAATTATACGGTGAATAAAATGATCTTATCTGATATCCGGAACATGGTTTTTGTCTTGTTTTGAGAGGTTTGAGAGGTTTTAGAAATACTTGTCATCGAAGCAACTAAATTGGTCCTGTTTTTGAAAAGGTCTTAGAAATACTTGTCATCGCAGCAACTAAATTGACAATATTATGTTTGGTTGGTCTTTTTAAAGAGTTTGACAAGGTGATAACATTGAAAAATGACATTTCCAAAACTTTGACATGGATTGTGGAATGAGATTTGATCCCAATCTACACTTGAGATTCGAGGAAAATACTTCGAATATTACTAAGTTAGTAAGCGACTTGTGATTTAGTTAATGAAGAGATTCAAAAAGTTAAGACGAATTTCAAAAGCCTCATTACTATGTTTCAGTGGCCGGTTTGTATTTTTTAAAGACTGTTGACTCAATCAAGTGAACAATATCTATGTGGTGTGTTTGGAACTTTGGATTATTGAAAAAAAACCGTAGCAACTAATATTAGCAAAATTATTTGTCTAAAACCGACATCCGAATTTTAATAAAATTATCAGCACAATTATTTCTCTATTGCGACGCAGAGTTTATATTTAATTTACAAAGTTAGTGTTCAATTCTACAAATTTAGCATTCAATTACAAATTTTATACTTTATGTAAAGTGTGTAGTTTAATCAAATAACTTTGTAAACATACAAATATTTTCACACCTACAACGTGGAGGTTGTGAGTTTGGGTTGCATCCCACTCACCAAACCTTTATATTGAACGTAATAGTTCAAAAAATAATCTAATTTATTTTGTTTTTCTATGAATATAATTGTTTTTATAAAAAATAATATTATTTTTAATGGGCCGTTATTGAGCTTCTTGTGTTACCCACTTGAACAGATTTCTTGGGTTTTTTTTTAACAGTTGATGATCTTGCATTTTATATAATTTGTGTAGAAATTGTTCAGAGGGTATGTTAAAGAATTGCAATGTCACAAGATATTGATGTAAAACTTGTTTTATTTTTCATGATTAGTGAGTTTATAGATATCTTTCTTTGGGCTTAATGTTAGGAGTTGTTTTGTGGGTATCAAGTGTTCGATGAAATTACTAACTGACTTTCTTGTTTCGCAATTTCAAGATTTGACGAATTCGCTTGTTGAAACTGACATTTAGTTTTTGAGTAGATGTTTATGGATGTTGGGTGCTTTTAGTTTTGGAGAGGGTAAGAGCTGTGAAAGATGCTATCACTGAGAACTATATTCTTGATTGAGATTTTTGTAGCTGAAAGCCTGAAAATGTTAAAGACATTGTTGTTTTTTCAATGGCTATATTCTCGATGTCATGATTTTGGTGAAATTGTTTCCATGAATTTAGTTGGAATTTCTGGCTGATGATGTTGGTTGGTTAGGTGGAGATATCTCAAAAGATACGTGTAGATGGGGAAGTGAATATGGCGCGGTATATGCCACAGAAGCCAAATGTTGTAGGCTCGAAGACTAGCAGTTCTGAGGTGTATGTCTGTGATTGTACCAACTACCAAACAGGAATCAAATCAGCAAGGTGATTGTGATCCTGACATAATGTCGAGGGGTCATGATAATAGTGTACGGGTTGTCGTGGAGTCCGTTTAAGGAAGGCTATCTTGTGAGTGGTTCCTATGATAATAAGACATGCTTGTGGGATATGTTTGCTTTGGCTCAAGATAAGATGCTTGATGCTATGCATGTAAGAAGTGTAAAATCGTGTTATAAAAACTAAATTCGTAAGTGTACGAATCATGAAGATAAATACAACAGCCAGTAGAGATCGTTTCTATAAGGAAAAGTGATTTATCGACTGTAACTAATTCTACTTAAAGTTAAATTTAAAAGGTATCAAAAGATTGATTTGATGAATAAATTAAACTAAAACTAAATTATGTTAAACTAAAAGAAACAATTGAAAGAAAGTTGGTTTGTGATCAATGGAGAGAAAGCACTAGGTCATCAATGATCCACAATTATGAATACTCAATGTATGTAATTAACTTATAAACAAATTCAATCAATTCAAGGGTTCATTTTTTATATTATTTATAACTATTACCGTACAATCACGGGATGAGTCACGTATTCACAACCAATGTTCACCCTTTGATCTATGGTGTGAACAACAATCGAAAACCCATTAAATACAAGAACTAAGAACCAAAATATAAACTTCACTTTGATCTTTGCTAAAGATAAATTTCATTCATTCAATTGAGCATTAATCAGGATTATGTTTTGATCTCTAATTCTCAGATAACCTTGACCCTATATTCATGCCAAATAATTATCCACCATTTGATTTATGATGTGAATAAAAATTAAAACTAATGAGTAGTCAAGAAGTTAAGCACAATAAATGAATCAAGAATTGAATTAGTGAAATAATAATTAATCCATACACGAGCACTCACAAAAGGTCACATTGATTCCCTAGTAATGAGATTAGTTACACATGATGAAAACAGTAAGACAAGAGATAGAAAAGATAAAATCCACTGAGGCCTCCAATGAATTCTTCAAGTTTTCAATGTTGAAATCTTCTTAGTTTTCAAATCTTCAATGTGTAAAGATGGATGAGAGAATTGTTGCTTCTGATGAGGTGAGATCTGAAAGGCTATGATGAAATGTGCTGTGTTCTAGTCTCTGTGTAGGTGAGGTCTGTCTTGAAACCCTAGAACTCTGATGTGTATATATATATATATATATATATGTGTCTAGAAGTTTGATTGGAAATCTATTCTCGGGAAGGATTTCCAAACCACTGTGCCTCCCGCTGTGAAAGGCACAATGGTTTCGACAACGATTTCTACTGTTATGAGAATGCTGTGAATATTCAAAGCGTGATTGGCAGTGGTTTTCATGGCGGTTTCATCTGGACTTCATCGTTGTGGGTATATCTGTGGAAATTCACATCGGTTTGAATGGGGTTGATGATAAATTGCATATAAGTCCCTTGAATCCTCTAAAACTACATTTTTTGCTCTAAAATACTCCAAACACACCTTATGGAACCAACAACCAAAAAATGCTCAAACAAACAAATTAAAACCCTAAATAACTTGAGAAACAAGCAATTGATTGGAGGAATGAGATATAAAAATAATGACTGATTAATGTCGATGAGGTAATCTTAGGATTTCCATATTTTTTTCAATGCAAATTAGAGCTTTTAACATGCTATATTTTGACTATTGGTCTGAGAATGTTTCTAGGCTCATGAAAGCGTAGTTGAAGATGTCTTATGGAATTTGAAGATTAAGAATTTATTTGGATTTGCGGGCGATAATTGTCAAATAATGATCTGGGACCTGCAAACAAATGAAACCCAACAGTGCGTAAAGCTCATGACAAAGAGGTGAAACTGTTAGGATTATACTCAATAGCAAGAGTGTAATAATGTATTTGACAATATTTTTATATTAATAAAATGATTTCTAGTTTAACAAATCTTATAGCATTTATAGTTTAATAATTATAATTGTCAAAAGTAAATAATCATAAGGTCAAAAGACTATGAGAAAAAAAGAATTGTTCGTACATCTGAATATGTATGAGGTAGACACAATTCTTTAATTAGTCTTGAATAATATTCACAACTTAAGATAAAGGTTGGGTGTCTTTATCTTGTTAAAGTTGTAGATTCTTTTGAGTGAGATCAAATGTGTTATGATGAGTCTAAAATCATCAAAGTGTGGTGTCTTTAGGCAAATGAATCTAGTGCACTAGGTGCATTGAATAGGATCATAGTGAAATACTTTATCCAGAACCGTCAATGGATAAAAGTCTTCACTTGAAGACAATCAGAGAGTCTATCTCAATCCTGAGATAAATGATGGACTTATGGTTACAAGTGTTATCATTTGAGCTATCAATGAGTACGATTATATGGCATAGTTTATCCTCGATAGTTTGATGGTATCCATTTGTTAATCGATAAAGGACTTCATTTATAGATATGGACATCGTGGCCCCATTTAATAAATGAGAGTAGAATATCATCATATAGATGTTTTGAGGTATTTGATATTAAATCTTAACATTAAGTTTTTAATAGTGTCTATTGAAATATGGCTTCTGGACAAGTCAAAATATCCAAGTTCAAAATGTGGTCATATGGGTAAATATGGTAACTTGGAGAGCTATAGGCGGTCTATGAGCTCTTGGCGATTACTGGTATTCTTCACGAGGATACACTATCTCCATTAAGATTGTCTAGGGTAAGAATGAGCAATATTAACTTATTCTATCTTTATTTAAGAGTTCAATTTTAGTTCTTTAGTGTAATGAACTAAAATTAATAGATTGAACATAAGTGAATCATTTGTTGATTGTGATTAGGTTATGTCTATTGGAGTTTAAATTTAGATAGCCCGCAAGATCCCCGATTCACACGAACTTGCATGGATCACTTGATATATTCTACCGGACTAATTTATGGGTCTATCTAGAATTGTATTAAGGCATGTAGGACTTGTTTCTTTTAGTAAGAATATGTCTAGTTCACATAGTAGACTTTTTATTAAGGTCCAATGGATTTAATAAAATAGAAAAACAACATTGACCCTTATATATTGGCTTGAGCGGCAAGGGAATATTTATTAGTCTTATATATTGTTTTTATTTTATTATTTAATTAAATGAAATTAATTAATTAATTATTTAATTAAAAGTCAAAATCTTTTTCCTAGTAGGAGATGGTCTCCTAGAGTCATATTATTGTTGGTAATATGATAAGTATCAAATACTATATTTGATAAGTAGATAAATAATATGAATTTATTTATCTAGTCAAATTATGAAGTATTTGATATCTATTAGGAAGTTTTTTTTTTTGATTTAGTCACAATTTAATTATATTCAATAATTGGTTATTGAATAAATACACTATTTGAGTTGGATTAGGATTCTTGGTGTGAAAAGAAATCTTTTTTGAAAAATGATTATTTGTCACCAAGTAAATCCACCTAGAGATATGATTCTTGACCACCAAGTAAATTCTCTTTAGGAAAGGATTTGTATACCTATATATATTATTAAATTCGGAATTAATAAAGTGAGTTAAAAAAGGGTTTTTTTATAGAGAAAGAATTTTTCATTTTCTTGCTTTGAATAATAAAAAAAAACTTCAAACTCAAGAAAGGGGTGTAGAATTCGGTTATAGAGAAGAAGAATAAGAAGCGTTTTATTTTCGATAGTACATTAGAAGCTTTTACATCAAAAAGCTTTATGAACAAGACCGAATTAGGGTTCACGCGAGTTTTCGATTAAAAGATTGAGAATTCACAAGTGACCAAACGTTCTTTATTTTCTCTACGAGGATTATTGTGACTAACAAAAAGAAAAATATTTTTGTTTCCATCCTCATATTTACAATTCAAAGAAAGGGAGCCCACACTCCTAGGTGATTCACGTTCGTGATTGGATTGGAAGATCTTGCGGATTCAATTCGAAGCAAGCGGATTCAAATCGATACAATATCAATCGTCACATGAAAAATGTACGATACTTTTATTATATGTTAATTAATCAAGAGTTAAAGTTCTTTCTTTTAAAGAAAAATATTTGAAATATACAAACCAAGTTTTTCGCTTCCACCGCGTGTTTTTCCCTACAGAAACTACCTTGAATTTGGTGCACACGTATATCTTCATTATGTTCATAAATCCTTTTGACTGCCCACCTTGCATTTCTTTGTGCTTTAAGTATAATTTTATTGATGAACCTTCTAGTTGTAGTGGAATTGTACTTGTATGGTGAATTTATCTTGTTTCCTGATACAATTATAAACATATTATTTTCCAGCTTTGCATTATAGGTGTTTTACCATACTTCTTTGATGATAAAATTTAAAGGAAAAACATTTTATCCTAATCGAGTCGATGATTAACTGTAACTTGAATGTCAAAATGAGTAGGCAGCTATGAGACCAAATTTAGAAACAATTTGAAGGAAAACATGAATTACTTCAGTTGGTTGTAAGAGTAGATTGTGAATTAAATGCTTCAAGTTTTCTGTAAATAGGAAGGAAACAGTGGTGCGAAAAAAAGTGTGAAATAACATCAAATCATGTGCTTGCATGTGTTTGGCGGTAATAAAGCTATTTTTGCTTAAGAATGCAATAGATAAGTGGATAACAAATACCAAAATATCCTACCTAACTGGTTTCTTGCTGTAGTGAAAAAAAATATAGCTTAGGTGAAAATAAGTTCTATAATGTTAACTTACGGTTGGATAGTCGTTTCATGACATTTCTTTTACGTTCCTGATAGATAAGAATTTAGAAATCAAAATGTTGAAGATGTTATTAAGTGTTTACTACTGCTTTTGTATTCGATCTTAGCTTATAGGTTTCATCTTTGTAATGAATAATATAATGGGTTTTTGTCCTCTCTTATCTGGTTGTTCATGTATACCTATGTAAATAAGGTTCTATGATTTTATTTCGAGTGACATCTTCATGTTTTCTTTCCTCGTCTGAACTCATGTTAATTATATATCTTTCAATCTGTACAATGAATAGTTTTTGGCAAAGTATCTTCAAAGGCTACTATTGGTTTATTTGATATGCGGAAGCTAACTGTACCATTGCATGTTTTAAGTAGTCACACGTATGTCCTGACCCTTTAAAAAATGCTCAAACATAGTTTATGATTCTTATTTTATTTTTACACTATTTTAACTTCTTTTGTTTAGTACTATTTGCTGACTTCTTGATGTATTCAAACTTGAAATGGCTAAATATTAGTTTTTTGAAGTGTATTTGAGGGAAGTAAAAGCACATGAAGGGAATTCCTCACTTTTTTTTATTACAGAAAAGAGGTATTCCAAGTAGAATGAGATCCCAATCATGAAACAGTGCTGCTTCTTTCGTTGATGACATAAGGCTGATGGTTTAGGGACCTTAACAGGTCATTTCTCATTGAGTTTGATGCCAGGAATGTCTTCAATAACAATATCCCTTTTCTCTTTTGAATATTAGGAAAATGCAAAGAATTTTTTATTTTGTCGTTTAGGATTCGGATGAATGTTACCAGATTCAATTTGTTCTTTGGTTTTTCATCCCTTACGCTATGTTTGGTAGGAGAGATGGATGAATTAAGGAGAGAGAGTATGTGGGATGGAAAGGATAACATATATCCCTCATGTTGTTTGGTATTGAAAAGAGAGTTGAACGAATAGATTAGTATATAATTTGTAAATTTAATATATTACCCTTTTATAAATTAAATGGTAATAAAAAGTTGGAGAGTAATATTGTCATTTCCCACCTATTAAACCCCTCATCTTCTCATCCGCCCAATAATGAGAGGACTGAATTTGGTGGGCTCGAAAGGAGTCTCCCTCCCTCATCTTTTCCTCTCATCTCTATTGTCTCTCCAATTAAACAACAGGATTGGTGATCTCCTCCCATCTCTCTCCCTCCAACCATTTCCCTCCCTACATCTCTACCTCTTACGAAACAGAGCCTTAATGTTGCCTAGATCAACAATCATCTGCACTTCATATGAAAATTTTCCTCCATTAATGTTGCCTAGATCAATAATCATCAGCACTTCATAAGAAAACTTTCCTCTTAACACCCCAACTTGATATTGGGAGGATACAAAATAAATGAAAGACATAAATCGATACCTATTATGTATATGTCGTAAGACCACTATGTCATTACAACTTGTGGAATTATTTTGTCATCGTAGTTCTTTTTACATTATGTAGATTTATGAACAAGTCAGTCTGTTATTTTAACTGCCATATTCCTTGTCTTCCATTTTTCAATTGATTATTATAAATGTTGCAAACTTTCAATATTTGGATGTGTTTATCACCACCCCAACCCTAAGACATGCAAAATGTACCACATCTGATTGATACACCCAATGCCTTGTAAGATCGGGGATGAGCAACTAGAGTTAGATGCTGAGAATGGTCCACCGGAGCTTCTTTTCTCTCATGCAGGTCATAAGGCAAAGATATCAGATTTCTCATGGAATAAGAACGAGCAATGGATGATTTCAAATGTAGTTGACGACAACACTATTCAGGTCTAGGCAAACGGCTGAGAGCATTTATCGTGATGACGCTGACAAAGAGCATTTATCTTGATGGACGATGACATATAAACTGTTGATGACATACACTAGTTCAGATATACTGTCTATGCTGCCATGCATGTTGAAGGCGCTATTAATGATTGAGTTATAGCCTTTCAACTGGTGATGACATACAAACAACTGATGATATACACTGTTCAGATATATTGTCTATGTTGATATGGACTATGGTCATGGACTATGGTCATGGACTATAGGCTATGGACTATGGTCATGGACTATGGTCATGGTCCACTGTTACGGACCGCAGGGGATTGAGTGCCCCAGTTGTTGTTGGGTGGAGAGAGTCGCTAGTTGTTGTGAGGCGAAAGTGGGTGCCTGTTGTTGTTGTTGCTGCGAGAATTTGCCTGATTAGTTGTTGCCGGAAGTGGTGTCGATGTAGATTGTGAGTGACGCAGTGAGAGCTTCTTGTTGATTAATTTTTCGTGGAGTACCTCAAAGGTGATTAGGGTTTCACGGTCATTGACATCATCAGCAATCGATTTGTAGTCATCATCGAGGCAGTCTAGGATTTTCTCAATAAGATCCTCCGCATCAACAAGTTTTCCCAATATTGCAAGTTCGTCAGCACGACCTTTGATAAATTGCATATACCGGTATGGTTTAGGATCCTTTTATAGCTGTTTTGAGTTGATTCCTTAATTTTCTTGATGTGGCCTCGGGTAGGTTTGGCATATGTATTGGCGAGAGTTGTCCATGCTTGATGAGATGTGGTGGCCCTGGTGATGAGTAGGATGATTGTTACGGTCAAAGATCCAACAAGAGCACTAAAAAATAGTTTATCTTGACGAACTCATGTATGATATTCAGGATTTGGAGAAGCGACCCCGTCTGTTGTAATGGTTGTGTGAGGGCAGAGGTGAGAGTCATCAATGAAACCTTCAAGATTGTAGCCGATAAGGGTGGCATGAAATTGGAGTTGCTGAAAGATAATTTGTGGTGGTTAGTTTGATGGTGTTTTGGGTTGAGATGTTGATTGTTGTGAGTGGTTTGGAGGGTTCATTGTTGTTTGGGATGATGATTATAGAATTTTGGCCTGCCATTGTTTCTAGATCATCGGCGGACTGATTGACTATTGGAGGTTCTGGAGTGAGGAAGGAGGGACACTGAGAAAAGAGAGAGAGGCCTAGGAGCTTATTGCTCTGATACCATGTGGAGATAAGTAGAAAATGGGAAAATATGACATTGCCTTTCCGTTGATCAATTATGAGAATATATATACAATTACAATTATAATCTTTCCTAACCTACAGAATCATTTGACTTAACGGACAAGAAAATATATAGACAATTACTATTATAATCTTTTCTAACATAGAGAATCCCTTGACTTAAGGGACAAGAATATATATATATATATAATTACAATTATAATCTTTCCTAACTTGGAGAATGCCTTAACTTAAGAAACAAGAACAAATCAATTCAAACCAATTTTAGAAATTAAAACAAGAAACTAACTATTTAATTGCATATTTTAAATTAAACAATACAATAATTAAATTGAATCATTTATTTTCTTCCAAATAAAACTAGAAAATAACTAATCTCCAATGTTGAAAGAAAAAAGATATTGTAGTGCTGGACCGCTGGTTGTGGTTTTGATAGGTGTTTGGGGTTCACGGATCTTCTTCAAAAATGGTCATCCGAACATGTTTTAGGTCTCTAGTATTAAAATGTCACCAACCATGCTGGTGATCAGAGAAATCTATCCTGATACAGCCTAATGCACTTGTTAATTATTCTTCTAATGCACTTGTTAAGGGCAATGATAACAAGGCTTTCATAGAGTCTTGTAGAAACAAAAAAAAAAATAGAAACTTTGGTGCCTGCTCACATATTATACCGAGAACCCCCCATTAATTTTCCGCTTTACAAAACATTTGTGGACTTGGACCAAAAAACTAATAGAGAAAAAGGAATAGCAGAAAATTCAATTAAAGTTGAGCTTGGTATATACAAATGATGCCGGCTTTAAGAACCCAACAACGGGTAATGGGAAAAAAATAAAAGAAAAAGGAAATAAACAACACAAAGCAACATGAGGGAAGCTGATGCTGCAGCTCGATAAAACAACTTATTTTAAGATAATATGTACCCTCTCTCGCCATGAAGGATCATGCCACATGACAGGGCCGGCCCATGGGGGCAGCAAACCCATCATTTTGCCGGGGCCCCCAACCGGCCCAATTTAATTCTTCTTTTTTGGGGTCTCAGAACCCAATATATTATCTTTAAACAGGGTCCAATTCCAAAACATTTTACTTCTTTTATATATATTTCTTTTCGGCCCAATGAACTAATTCAATTAAACCATCAAAATTTCAGGCCCAATAAACTTGTCATTGTGGTTATGAGACCACATCACTACACTATTTAAAACAAAAACAAATAGTAAATCAGTTAAAGGATATAATCACACCCCCCCCCCCCCCCCCCCCCCCCCCCACCCCTTTAGTTGGCCATATTAGACACTTTACCCCCTCTAGTTTCAGTGATGACAGTTTTTGCCCCTGTAGTTTTCCATATTCGTCATTTCCCCACTACCGTTAGATTTTCCATTCAAAAAGTTAATTTTCATGTTAAAAGACATTGTTGCCCTTCAATAATCGTGAATGGATGGGATTTTTTTTAAGAAATTAATCAAAAATCAACCCCAAAAATCACCATAAACCCACAAATCCCTTCTCTTCTCTCTCTCCAAATCCAAATATCACCATAAACCCACAAATCCCTTCTCTTCGAAACCAAACCCAGAAAAATCAACTCCAAAAATCACCATCGATTTTTATGTTAATGATAATAATTTTATATAGGGCCTCGATTTTTGTTAATATAATAAAATTGCTCGGGCCCCAAATATCTGGAGACGGCCCTGCCACCTGATCAGCTCTTCAACTTGCTGTTGCTGCACGACTTCCACCTAAAAAGACAACACCACAGTACAATTAATAAAAATCATAGATACAAAATGGCTAACAAGCAATAAGTTCCACAAGCCTTAATCCCATAGAATGCATAGCGTATAGTGAAAATAATAAATGGACATGCTGCAAACATTTACACAAGTATAATAAATAAATGCACCATGAGGAGTTACAAACAACACATTATACATATTACAGATGTGAACTTTATTCGGTATTTGCTTATAACTGTCCCTGGAAGGGGTCAATGAAGCATTTTGGGAGTATTGTACCATTTTTCTTTTCAATAACCATCACATGCAAATCTTTTTATCGTCTGATGCTGTGTAAGAGTATGAAACTTTCAGTTATGATAGTTACCTAACGAGAAATGAGGACCCAAAAGAAAGGGAGATTATTACTATTGTTTTTAATCAAGAAATTATTAGGGTCTTTTTGGATAATGTTTTCGGTTTTTGTTTTCTATTTTATCAATTTTCATTTGAAAATAATAAATTGATTTTCATATTTTCGGAATTTTAAAACCAACCCGTCCGACAACAATAACTGAAAACAACATCCGTAATATATATATTAAGCAATAATATTATAATATGTATTTAATCTAATTGTTTTGAAAATATTATAGGAGTAAATATATATAATTCAAAAAAAATTCTAGTACTCTTTACACCCCTACTTTTAGGACTAGCACTAACTTAATAAATTAAGTTTTAATAGAACCAAAATCTGTTTTTGACAAAAATACTCTTAAAATACAATCACAAAAATAAGTCTCGCGCTTTTTTGTTTCCGAGACTTATTTTGATGTTTTCAAGACTTATTTTGACATATTTTAGTATTTCCGAAACTTATTGGGCAAATAAAAAATTTTCTATAAATTTTTGATTCTTGATCGACCTCCAATGGAGATCGATTTGACGTCCAATAAATGTCGATTGGAAGTCGATTGGAGGTTGAATCGACCTCTGTTGGAGGTCTGCTCCATCTCCATTCTGGAGGACCAACTTCCCATTGGCCCTCCATTAATGGAGGTTTTTGAAAAAAAAATCAAACCTAAAAATGGCAAAAAAATAATAAAAGAAAAAGTAGGGTTATTTTTGTCCATTGGTGCTATTTAAACTCAAGTTATAAATCTAGTGCCAATCTCAAAAGTCTTTATGGATTTAGTGTCATTTAGGCTTATTTTCAATATATATATATATATACAGAAATTTTCAAGTCAGTACGCACTGATATAACTTCTTCAATGTGTTGGATGTGGACCATTAGATTTATATAATTTGACTCAAAGTGTATGCACTTGTCAAAACTTCTCTATAATCAATGGTTCACATGCAACACACTGATATAAGTTATATCAGTACGTACTGAGAAGAAAATGAATATACATATAGAGGTAAATTCATAAAGAGCTAAAAAAAAATTGGTAAAATTATTGTTTTACTATTTTTGTCCACCAATTTTTTTATATTGTTTTCATTGAAATTAAAAAATAAATGAAAAAGGGTTTTAAAGTGGTAGGGTTAGTTTCATTGAGAAAAAGGGTTTGTGCCGCATCCTTTGTCTCCGCACTCTCTTACTTTGTCATTACATTGATAGTGCCAAACTGCCAATATCGGTTTGGATATAAATATCGAAAATATCTTTGGTCTCATCAAATTAATAGAGATATTTTGATTAATATATCATTATTTTAATTTTTTATGATAGGAGTTGGCAAATTATAGTGTGGCTCTATTGCCAACTAAATAAGTTCTTCCCATACCCATATTTTGATGAATAAAAAATTATGATTAAAATATCCATATTAAAAAGAGCAATTACCAATTAGGTTCTGGACTTTTTTTTTAAAATTGAAAGTTATTTGCGATTTTTATAAAAGTGACCAAATTGGTCCTCACATTTTTTTCAAATGTCAAACTAGTCCATCTCTTTTTAGAAGTAACCAAATTGATCACTCTAATGACTTAACAATGTTAAATATAATAGTTGACTGTAATAATTTTAGTTAAAGTACGTAAATACCCTTTATTTGTTATATTATAGTAAAGTTATTTTGTCTCTGTGCATTAAATTCTCTATTATAATTACAATAAAATCTTAAAATATTATTTTAATGAAACATCATTTGTACCGTTTTTTAATTAAAATTCTCTAAAAAATTCTAAAAACATTTTAATAAGACAATGTCAATTATACTTTTATTTTTTTAAACAAAGTTACTGTTTATTCTCAGTTTAGTCTTTTATCACTTTTATATAATATTGTTTTTTTTGTTAATATTATACAAGTGATGTTTTCAAAATTATTTAAAAATCAAAACACACAAATAAAATAAACAAAAATATACATGTGTTAAAAAAACTATGCATGTGTCAATATTATATTGTTTAGGAGTAAAATACAATTTTACCCATACACAATTAAAGTTGACGGATAGAACTTAGTTTGAGGGACTAATTTGGCACTTGTAGGGGTGGGCGCGGTTCGGTTCTGTTCGGTTTTGGCCAAAACCATATTGAACAGTTATATTTTCGGTTTTTGAAAACTTGAATCGGTTTGAACCGTATTGGACCACATAACCGAATTGAACCGAACACCTTTATCTTGGTTCGGTTCGGTTCGGTTCAATTCGGTTTTGGGCCTATTGGGCTTTGAAGTTTTTTTATATATTTTTTCAATTTTTGTATCCTTTAACAATCTTATTTTTGTATTTAGACTTTTTGCATTTGGACAATTGATTTTGGGCTATTTTTTTTTTTGAACAATCCCTTACATTCAAAACACATCTAAATAGACCACATTACTATTTAACTAATCAAATTTAATCCAATTCAATCATAAGTACATGCTCAATAGTTATCATTCTACCAAATTCATTACACACATTACATAGAATGATAGAAGTCCAAAATAAAATAAGATCATACATAAATAATACAAAATACAATCCATAATAAAATTTGTTTTTTTTTTGTATTTATAGTTCGGTTCGTCGGTTCGGTTCGGTTTTGGAAGGTCAAAAACCAAAATCGAACCATATTCTATGCGGTTCATTCGGTTCGAACCGAATTGAACCGAACTCAACCTTAAAACCGAACCAAACACCATGTTTCGGTTCGGTTTGGGTCGATTCGGTTCGATTCAATGAACCGTGTCCACCCCTAGGCACTTGGAAAAAAATGTAAAGACCAATTTGGTCATTTTTATAAAAGTCGCAAACAACTTGGAATTTTAAAAAAAGTTCAGGACCCAATTGGTAATTGCCCTATTAAAAATTACTTAAAATGATACAACTATTTAATTAAAAAAAAAGGTAAATCATCCATCATCGCCCACCCATCTTATCCATCACAAACCCTAGGGTATATTCAAAATCAAAATCAAATGGTATGGCCTAATAGGTCCTTAACTGTAGAAGTTGATTTTCCTTTCCAGCTTTGTACGCTAGTAGATGATAATGTTTATCGGTTTTCTTCTTATTTGAATGATGTTATTTTGCTTTAAAAATAATAATAATGAAGGATGTTATTCTATCGAAAAAAATGGAGGATATTATCACAGAATAAGATACCGATGTTGGAAGATAGCAGGAAAAAAAAAGTAAGAAAAAACTTCTTCCTAATATTGAGACCATGAATTATTCCCAAAATGAACTGGTCAACAAGACAACTTATTTATTCTCAATTATCAGAATTAAGGTTCTAAGAAAGAAAGATAAGAAAACAATTTTTCAGGTGGCTTTGTATAATTATCAAAAGAAAGATGGTATCTTTCTAAACATGGTTTAATCAAGTGGCTTTGTATCGAGTTTGAATAAATTACATAGTGAATGAAATGGTTTAATCAGAAATTCTAAACATGGTATCGAGTTTGAATGGTCTTACAAATGCTTGTCCTCGAAGCAACTAAATTGACAATATATCATGTATGGTTGGCCTTTTTAATGAGTTTGACAAGGCAATAACATTGATTAATGAAAAGAGTTTGACAAAGAGATAACATTGAATAATGAAATTTCTACTCACTTATCTGAAACCTTGATGTGGATTATGGAATGAGATTTGATCCCAATATACACTTACGGTTGAGGAAAATACTACAAATATCACTGAGTTATCAATCGACTTATAATGTAGTTAATGAAGATAGTCAAAAAGTTAAGTGGAATTTCGAAAGTTTTACAGCTACCTTTCAGCTACCTTTCGGTGACTGACTTGTTTTTCCAGAAGACTGTTGACTCATTCAAATAAACAATATCTATTTGATGTGTTTGGATTATTAAAAAAAATAATTAAAAATTGTAGCAACTAATATTAGCAAAATTATTTTCTAAAACCGACAACCGAATTTTAATAAAATTGTCATCACAATTATTTCTCTACCGCAACGCAGAGTTTATATATAATTTACAAAGTTAGTGTTCAATTCTACAAATTTAGGATTTTATTTAATACTTTATGTAAAATGTGTAGCTAAATAAAATAAATTTGTAAATATACAAATGTTTTCACACCTAGGAGGTGAGGTTATGGGTTTAGGTCGCATCCCAACTCTCCGGGCCTTTAAATTGATCGTAATAGTTTAAAATATAATCTAATTTATTTTGTTTTTCTATGAATATAACTTTTTTTTTATAAAAGATAATCTTCTTTTGAATGCGCCGTTATTGGGCTTCTTGTGTTATCCACTTGAACATATTCTTTAGCCCAATAGCCCGGAAGATCTATTACCCAATGAAAAACAAACACGTGGCACCAAGAGAAACCCTCGTCCCCAACCTTTCTATATATCCAGTAAAAAAATTTAGCGGCAAAGAGCGAGACATTTTGGCGGGAAAAACCCTAACAGAAATACAAGAATCCACACAGACACACGCACACGCACACACAGTCAGTGAGAGAGAGAGAAAGAGACGAAACAATGGCGACGGAGGAGCAAGATTCAGGCGCGCTGGACCAAGTGGAGGAGGAGTTCGCGGTGTGGAAGAAGAACACGCCGTTCTTGTACGACCTTATCGTCTCGCACCCGCTCGAGTGGCCATCGCTTACTGTCCACTGGGTCCCGTCCCCGTCCCCGCAGCCGTACGCGGTGGACCCGTCCTTCGCCGTGCACAGGCTTGTCCTCGGAACCCACACCTCCGATGACTGCCCGAACTATCTCATGATCGCCGACGCTGTGCTGCCGACAAAAGAGTCCGAAGCTAACATCGGAGGCAAAAATGAAAACCCTGTTATTCCCAAGGTTTGATTTTTTGTGAATTTGTTTCAGTATCGATGTTTAGGGTTTTTTTTTAACAGTTGATGATCTTGCATTTTATATAATTTGTGTAGAAATTGTTCAGATATTAATGTAAAATTGTTTTTTATTTTCATGATTAGTAAGTTTATAGATATCTTTCTTTGGGCGTAATATTATAAGTTGTTTTGTGGGTATCAAATGTTCGATGAAATTACTAGCTGACTTTCTTGTTTCGCAATTTCAAGATTTGACGAATTCGCTTGTTGAAACTGACATTTAGTTTTTGAGTAGATGTTTATGGATGTTGGGTGCTTTTAGTTTTGAAGAGGGTAAGAGCTGTGAAAGATGCTATCACTGAGAACTATATTATTGACTGAGATTTTTGTAGCTGAAAGCCTGAAAATGTTAAAGACATTATTGTTTTTTCAATGGCTATATTCTCGATGTCATGATTTTGGTGAAATTGTTTCCATGAATTTAGTTGGAATTTCTGGCTGTTGATGTTCGTTGGTTAGGTGGAGATATCTCAGAAGATACGTGTTGATGGGGAAGTGAATAGGGCGCGGTGTATGCCCCAGAAGCCAAATATTGTAGGCGCAAAGACTAGCAGTTCTGAGGTGTATGTCTTTGATTGTACCAAACAGGAATCAAAGCAGCAAGGTGATTGTGATCCTGACATAAGGTTGAGGGGTCATGATAAGGAAGGGTACGGGCTGTCGTGGAGTCCGTTTAAGGAAGGCTATCTCGTAAGTGGTTCCCATGATAATAAGATATGCTTGTGGGATGTGTCTGCTCTGGCTCAAGATAAGGTGCTCAATGCTATGCATGTCTATGAGGTAATCTCAGGATTTTCATTTATTTTTTTTCAATGCAAATTAGGGCTTTAACCATGCAATATTTTGACTATGGGACTGAGAATGTTTCCAGGCTCATGAAAGCGTAGTTGAAGATGTCTCATGGCATTTGAAGAACGAGAATTTATTTGGATCTGCGGGTGATGATTGTCAAATAATGATCTGGGACTTGCGAACAAATGAAACCCAACAGCGCGTAAAAGCTCATGAGAAAGAGGTGAAACAACATTGAATTTGCTGCACATGTATTGACGTATATCTCCATTATGTTCATTAATCCTTTTGACTGCCCACCTTGCATTACTATGTGCTTCAAGTATAATTTATTGTTGAACTTTCTAGTTGTTGTGGAATTGTACTCGTATGGTGAATTTATTTTGTTTCCTTTTTTTTTTTATAAGAAATATTATTTTGTTTCCTGTTGCAATTATAACGTATTTATTTTCCAGCTTACATTATTGGTGTTTTACCATACTTCATTGATGAAAAAATTTAAAAGAAAAACATTTCATCCTCATCAAGTCAATGATTAACTGTAACTTGAATGTCAAAATGAGTAGGCAGCTATGAGATCGGATTTAGAAATGATTTGAAGGAAACCAGGGGTTACCTCAGCATGTTGTAAGAGTAGATTGTGAATTAAATGCTTCAAGTTTTCCTCAAAGAGAATAATGGAAACAGCGGTGCGAAACAAGAGTGAAATAACATCAAATCATATGCTTGTATGTGTTTGGAGGAAATAAAGATATTTCGTGCCTAAGAAGAGTAGAAGACATTAGACAAGTGGATAACAAATACCAAAATGTCCTACCTAACTGGTTTCTTTCTGTATGCTTAGGTGAAATAAGTTCTATAATGTTAATTTATGGCTGGATGTTAGTTTCATGCCATTTCTTTTATGTTCCTAATAGTTAGAACTTAGAAAACAAAAGGTTGAAGATGCTGCTAAATGTTTACTACTGACTTTTGTTTTCCATCTCACCTTCTGGTTTCATCTTTTTAATGAATAATATAATGTTTTTTGTATACCTCTGTAAATAAGGTTCTATGGTTTATTTCTAATGTCATCTTCATGTTTTCTTTCCCCCTCTGATCCCAGGTGAATTATATATCTTTCAATCCGTACAATGAATGGGTTCTGGCAACAGCATCTTCAGATGCCACTGTTGGTTTATTTGATATGCGGAAGCTCACAATACCATTGCATGTTTTAAGTAGTCACACGTATGTCCCAACCCTCTTAGAAATTTATGATTCTTATTTTATTCCTACTCTATTTTAACTTTCATTTGTTTAATACTATTTGCTGATTTCTTGGTGTATTCAAACCTGAAATGGCTAAATATCAGTTTTCTTAATCATATTTGAGGGAAGTAAAAGTACATGAAGGGAATTCCTCACTTTTTTGTGTTTATTACAGAGAAGAGGTTTTCCAAGTAGAATGGGATCCCAATCATGAAACGGTGCTGGCTTCTTCCGCTGATGACAGAAGGCTGATGGTTTGGGACCTTAACAGGTAATTTCTCATTTAGTTTGATGCTAGGAATGTCTTCAATAACATTGTATCCCTTCTCTTTCGAATATCATGAGTTTTCTTTGATAATCTGATTGTTGCTTTTCACTTCATGGATATTTCATATGATAAGGAAGAAACGACAAGGAATTTTTTATTTTTCGTTCAGGATTTGGATGAATGTAACCAGATTCCAATTTTTCTCTCTTGTTTACCTCCCTTGATGTTGATTAGATCAACAATCATCTACCCTTCATAAGAAAAATTTCCTCCAACACCCCAGCCTGATATTGGGATGATACAAAATGAATGATAAACATAAATTGATACATATTATGTATATGTGGTGAGATGAACCGTGTCATTACAACTTGTGGAATTGTTTTGTCGTAGTTTGTTTTACGTTATGAAGATTTATGAACAAGTTTGTTAATTTAACTGCTATATTCCTTGTCTTCCATTTTTCGATTGATTATTATAAAGTTTGCAAACTTTTTTGATATTTGGGTGTGTTTATCACCATCACAACCTTGAGACATGCAAATGTTCCACATCTCACCGATATACCGAATGCCTTGCAGGATCGGCGATGAGCAGCTAGAGTTAGATGCTGAGGATGGTCCACCAGAGCTTCTTTTCTCTCATGGAGGTCATAAGGCAAAGATATCAGATTTCTCATGGAATAAGAACGAGCCATGGGTGATTTCAAGTGTAGCTGATGACTAACACCGTTCCAGGTCTGGCAAATGGCTGAGAGCATTTATCGTGATGATGATGACATACAAACCGCTGAAGACTAGTTATAGATATACTGTCTATGCATGTTGAAGGCACTGTTAAGAACTGAGCTTTAGTCTTTAAACTGGTTACCTTATGTTTTTGGCTTAGTACAAATCCTTGTAATGTCTTCAGAAACGATGTTTAATTACCATATAGTAGTTACCTTGACTTGTTACCCGTGTGTGTATAATTTTGTTTCTTGTTCACTTTCGTTTTCGATTTGGACTAGTTAGTTTATAACTTTAATGACCAAGTAGGGGAATAAAACATGGTCACCACACATGTTTTTGGTCCCTACTAGTATTAACATGTCACCAACCATGCTGATGTTCAGAGGAATCTATCTTGACACAGACAGATTGGACCACAGAATTTTCTCCCTTTGTAAAGAACCAAGGCAGAAAAGGAGATTGCAAATTTCTCTGTTATTGTCTTGGTTTGATGGAGTGTTAAAAGCCATTGAACTAAATTTCTCATTATGTAACTGGGATAGGGATCGTCTTACCAACCTGACAAACTAAGAAAATGAACGATAACATACCATATATTACTGATAATTGACTGAACCACGAATTGCTTGAGAGCAAGCCTGTCGAGGTGGGAAATATCAATGTTTCTCATTAGCCATATCTTAATTTTCAGCCCTTGAGCAGAAGATGGGGATTGCACAATCTCAGTTTAACTTGGTATAATGGAAACTGACGCTTTTCTTTCACTCCAAAAAGATAAAAACACTCTTACTATAAAGATGTATAGAGATATCGATGGAAGCATAAATTTGAGTTTCTAATTGCACCTGATCCTGAACAAATTAAAATAGTCATGTATAACAAACTCTCTAAGTTAGGATGACCTTGAGAAAACGAAAAGAGAGAAATGGTAAACAGAAGTTTCCATAAGTTGGATAAAGGCAACTTCCCAAAAATAATTTCAAGATCTATGCAGTAAATCAGCCATAGAAAGGCAACACAAAAATCCTCATTCTCTAAATCCTAACTTCACAAGCCAGTTGCATCTCTATCTCTATGCACATGCTTTCCTTCCTGATAAAATAGCAGGCATCCTCTCTCTAATGCAAAATTCTCAGGTGAGACGCTCCGATATCAGGAGTTACATCTGTTACACCTCTTCATGGCTTACTCTACTGAAACACCAATCGAAGGGCATCCCACCTTTTATCTAAATTCTGTAATTCATCAACAACTTAACTTAGAAAGAGAAAAAAGAAAAAAACCTTTCAGGGGAGAAGAAAAAAAAAAGAACGAAGAAGATAACTTCACACGAGCATCCATCAAACTTGAAATATAATCGCAACGGGATACATTCATAAAAGCACTTGAAAATAGTTAATTATTCTTCTAATGTACTTGCTAAGGGTAATGATAACAAGGCTTTCATAGAGTCTTGTAGAAACAGAAAAAATAGAAACTTCGGTGTCTGCTCACAATATTCTACCAGCTCCAGACCCCCCCCCATTAATTTCCCGCTTTACAAAACATTTGTAGACTTGGACCAAAAAACTAACAGGAGCAAAAAGGAATAGCAGAAAATTCAATTAAAATTGAGCTCGATATAACAGCGATGCCAGCTTTAAGAACCCAACAGCGGGTAAAGGGGAAAAAAAAGGAAAAAGAAATAAAAAACACAAAGCAACCTGAGGGAAGCTGATGCTGCAGCTCGATAAAACAACTTATTTTAAGAAAATATGTACCCTCCCTCGCCATTAAGGATCATGCCACCTGATCAGCTCTTCAACTTGCTGTTGCTGTACGACTTCCACCTAAAAAGACAACACCACAATTAATAAAAATCAGAGACACAAGATGGCTAACAAGCAATAAGTTCCACAAGCCTTAATCCCATAGAATGCATAGCATATAGAGAAAATAATAAACGGACGTGCTGCAAACATTCACACAAGTATAATAAATAAATGCACCCTGAGGAGTTAGAAACAACACATTACACATATTACAGATGTGAACTTTATTTAGTATTTGCTTATAATTGTCCCTGAAAGGGGGTCAATGAAGCATTTTGGGAGTATTGTACCATTTTTCTTTTCAATAACCATGACATAGCAAGTCTTTTTATCGTCTGATGCTGTGTAAGAGTATGCAGCTTTCAGTTTTGATAGTTATCGGTTTGTGCTGTGCCTCTTTTTACCTAATGAGAAATGATTCAAGTACAAAAAAGAAAAAACTTACAAATCTAAGGGAAATCATGGAGTTGGAGATAGATTTCTCAAAAAGATCAATTCTTTGATTGCATGATGGACTCTAAGAGATCTCGGATTCAATCCGAGCATACTGTATTTTTTACAATTCTAAATACTACAAACAACCAAAGCATTTCTTTTTGAACAGAAAAGTTACATGCATGAGGCCAACTTACAAGGCTATAAAACTGTCCTTTTTTCTTCTTGTAAATGGAGTGTAATTCTTTACAAACAAAACTACATGAGAAGACACACAAGTTACAACAAAGAATTGAATGAAAGACCAAGATAGACACACTCATAGTTATTAAAGGCATGCCTAGGCGCTGGGCGCAGCTTTTGCGCCTGCAGTTTGGCCGAGCGCACAATTTTCATCGGGCGCGCCGAGTAAAACATCCCAATTATGTTGTTTTTTCTTTTAAAATCCAACTTATACTCGTGGGCTTTTTAAAACCCAACTTATACATTTGGTAAAACCCAACTTATACAAGTGGGCTTTTGACACTCTTGCCCACCCAAGCCCAAAAAACCCTAATTTCAACTCTAAGTCTCTTCAGAAATCAGAGTTAGACAGCAGCTCACTCTCTTCATTCTCTCCTCTTCTCTCCAACCGCTCTCTCTCTCTCTCCAACAGTCCAACGGCTCCTCACCAACTCAAAGTCGGCAAGTCTCCAAGACTCCAACTACAACAAGTAAGTTCTCTTCATCAATGCCGAGGCCAAGGGTGTCACAATCACAAGTTCGATCAGTTGGACTTGTAGACGAGAATGAGAGGTGAGAATAGTGTGAAATGGAAGAAGAGGGAGATGAATTTCAAGGGGAGTTGGAGGATCAAGTGGAGATAGAAGGGGATGATGATTTGGGTCCTAATTTGGATGATTGATGTTGCATTGAATTTGAATCCTTGATAGCTATATGCTTGAGCCTAGATTTGTAGAAAGTAGAAAACTAGAAACTAATTTTAACATCCTTTATTTTTTATGTGTTTGGTTTGGTTGTTTTATTTGAAACTTTGAAGTTTGAATCTTAGTATGATTGATTGCATTTTCATTATTTTATTATTCTTGTCTTGTTATAGAAATTTGTAATTTTTAAATGTTTTATGAATGTTTTCCATGTTTTTAAAAAAAGTGCGCCCGACTGAGTCGGGCGCGCGCCTCGCCTTGCGCCTTGCGCCTTGCGCCTCGGGCTCCAGGGACCCCTAGCGCCTAAGTGCGCCTAACGCCTCAATAACTATGGACACACTTAAGAAACCAATTTATTCCTATAACAGATCAAATCCAAAAACATATAAAGATGAAGAGTCTAGGGTAAGACCTAGTTCTCAAAATAACTTCCAACTCAATAGAATTTCTACTTTTCCCAAACGAACCATTCTAAACTTGACATCTAAATGTAACAATGACCTAATCATCAACATTTCTATATGAGCCTACACCACAAGCCCACAATACAGCAGCCACATGGGGAAACTCTAAGTGGGGTTTCTAGCCACTCAGTGAGAATCCTTTACAATCATATCAAGTAATCTCAAGAACTATCCATACATTGCCTGCATGTTAAACTTCATACGTCATACAAGCAATACACAAAAAATGGCATATAAATAGAATTTTAATTCACAAAGTCAAGGCTGTCATCAGACCAGGATCCATTTAATGACACAAGCAATCAGTATGAGATCACAGAAAATCATATAATAAATCACCAACTTAATCACTTAAATCATCCTCATCCATCTTGTATATAAACCACAATTAGAAAAGGCAGTATAAGATTTACCTTTCCTCTTATTTGTGGCAGAAGAATTGACATTGGAAGCTCCATTCCCAGGCCCACAACCAGAAAGTTCCCTCATCCCTGAATTCTGATTCGCCATACATTGCAAGTTCTCGAACTCACAACCATTAAGGCTCTGCCCATTCAGTTCCATGCCTTCTCCACTTTTACCTTCCAATCCAGGGTGAAGGCAATAAACCTGATCATCACACTGCATGTTACATGGATTCATCACATATGCGCTAGCCAAATTCGGATTTGGCAAACTCACGTTATTCATCGATTTTTGATAAGGAAAAGATCCAATCTCTCCTTCAATCCTGCCCCGTATGTCCACAAGCAAACATTTAAGCCGTGCAATCTCTGCCTCCAATGCAGCCTGACCCTGCAATCTCTTCAATAACTGCTGATTCACTGCCCTCAATCTCACAACCTCATCCTCCAGAGATGCAGTTCGGGCCTTCTTCTTCTCCCTATACTTTCTCACAGCTTCACGGTTACCCGTGGGGCGTTTCTTTGATTTCTTTTCAGTGGACTCCGCAGTGTCATCAGTTGACACCTTATCCTCACTTGAGGGAGCCACAATTTTAGTATGCACATGAAAACAAGTGTGTGTATGCGAGGAATCGGGTCCAGGTGGGTTGCAAGTATGTGTGTGGGTGCAAGCATGAGTATCTCTCAAGAGTTCATCAAAGAAACTATCCATAGAGGAACTATTTGGAATCTCACCCATGTTTGAAGTCGAAAACAGTTCTTGGTTTGAGAAATCAAGCTCTCCGTCGTCCATCGAGATTGCACAAAATCACAGAATCCAGTGAAGTATTCACAGCTTTGTGATTTCGAGCTCAGTCCAGATAATAATTTGAGCCCAAAAAATAACAAATTTAAGACTTCGAAAGCAACCCCGATGACAATTTCAGCTCAATTCTCGTTTACACAGATCTCATCAACACCTAGTTTAGAAATTGTAAGCATAGAAACACAAATGAGCACTTAAAATAACATGTTGAGCATGTAAGTAACAGAGTAAATCAATCAAAACCCTAACTAATAACAAACCACGACAAATTCAAGCAATTCAGTCAATACCAGTACCCAGATAAGATATCAAATCACAGATAACGAAAACATTAACTTTCCAACTACAACTCAATTAAAATCAAGTAAAAAATCGGTTCACTTACCTAAAAAAACCCCTAAATTGCACCCCAAAAAAAAAACAAATCTTGAACTTAACGAAACCACTCTATGCAATTAAACACCCACGAAAGAGATCAGTGACGATAAAAAAACATCATTTATAGACTGAGATTGAAACCCTAGAAAAAACAGGACCCGGTTTCTACACAAGCAATGATTTTTATTGATATTTATATAGATAGGGACGCTAAAAAAAACCCTAAAAAAGTTATATGGCAACATTCCATGGTTAAAAACAAAAATGGACTCACCAGGCATGAGAGGGACCGAGATATTGGTTGGTTCACAGAGATTCCGCAGACTTTTTTCTTTTTTATTTTTATTTTTGAGTTCAAAAAGTCAGTATTGGAAAATGACTGTCGTTGGTTTGGAATTTATAGGTACTTGAAGGACTTAGGTGCAAATTAAATAATTATTTAGGGAAATTATATGGTACTTCTCATGATATGGTCTGTTTTTGTTCTAGGTCCACGGTCCACCTAGGTTTTTGACTTTTTGTAATCAAACATTCTATTTCAAATTCCCATTATTTATAGGATAGAGTTGTCAATTGGTCGGACTGCCCAAACCTGAACCTCAATCAAGGTTAAATTCTGCGTTCAAGCCTTATGATTGGGAGAGCTGAGCTTAAAGAACGGAAAAGGTATAATATTTTATATATACAATAAGTTTTTATTTTTATTTTATATATATATATATATCTTACTAACCCACGGTCCTTTTCTCCTCCGTGACTATGTGAGTACTAATATAACTAACTTCAGTGTATTGTATATGGATAGAGAAGCATTTTAATAAGTGCATACACTTTTAATCAAAATAAATAAATCTAATGGTCCACATCCAATGCACTGATTCGCACCGATTTGAAAATTTCTAATTAACCCATATCGTCTTTATATATAAAACAAGTCAAAGCTTAATAAGAGTAAACTTGCTTTGAACGAGGCTCATGGATAGGACCAGACCTCTTAAAAAAGCCCAGCCCATTCTCAAGTCCAGTTGAACGTTAAAATTACAATTTGGTGCGACCCATTTGACATCTTTATAATGTTTGATGGGGAAATAATAACTTCAATTGAATAGAAAAGAGGAAAAAAGTATTCTTTTCATTTTATAATTTTATTTCAACTTCAGGGTTTTTTTTTTCAAGTTTTGAATTAAGATTCAAAATTTCAGGGTATGTTAATTAAAAATAATAATTTAAATTTTGTAATTTAAAATCTATTACTTATTTAGTTTCAATTTAAAGGTGTGAAAATATAAATGAATAAAGAGTAAAAAAAAAATACACAGTCCTAGATTAATAGATATTAAAAGAGTAAATTACAAGAATCAAGTGAGCAAATTGATGTATATATATATTAAGGTTACAAATTTAAGTCAAAATTATATTGATTTAATTTTTTAATTCCAAAATTAATAATGTAATAGTCATTATTGAGTGAAAGGGTCCAAATTTCAATATATATTAGAATTTCAATATATATATATATATATATTCTTTGTGTTAATCTATCAAATAATCTAATATTTGAGAATTCAGACTCTAATTTGTTGAAATATTGACATCTCCAATTCATAATTTTCAAATTTCAATCATTTGAGTATGATGATGGCATGTACATTTTATTTTTAACAAACACAACATGAAACTCATACCATTTTAAATATTAACATAATAATATTTCCAATAATAATATTGTAAATACCATTTTAACATAATTTTTTTTATTGATAATATATAAATTTTATAGTGGAAAAATAAATTTATCTATAAAAAAATAAACAACAAATAGACTCCAGTAAATTTTGAAGTTTTGTTTCGGGATTATATAAAACATCAAAAAAAAATCAAACTTAAATCTATATCTTATTATATAATTTTCATTAAAATAATTATTAGGTTAGAGTTTAGAGTCAAAAATAAAAACAATAACACAATTAACAAAAATAAAAATAAAAAAAAACGCCGGAAACTCAACTGTTAGAGTAACTAAAAACAAACCAAAATCTCCTGAAAAAATTATATTTATTATTTACTCATTTTATTTTGTTCCATATTTGGAAACTCTTTCTAGATACTTCAACTTGTACTTTTTTTTTTAAGAATGTCTTTATTTTTCATATCTTATCAAATCTTGAACATTAATTAAGCAAGTACCAAAAATAGATAGCAGTAGTTTTCACTTTGCTGTCTCATTGATTGTTATTTGTTTTTCTTATCAAGTGTTTCTCAGAAACCTTGTCAATTGTTTGATCAACAATGTCAAGGTGTGTACCCTTCCCTCCACCCGGGTTTGTATGGAACGGAGTGAGCGGCACGGATCTTCCGAAACTTATTCAGGTTTGTTTAATAATTAAACTGTTTATCTTTTAAGTGAACTCCTTATCTCACGTGACTACGTAATGAATTTGATTGAAAGATAAAATAACTAATCATGTTTTAGATAGTAAAACGAAATATACGTTATTATGAATTTTAAATAGACTCGTCATTTTACCTGACATAATGAATTAATTGAAAGATAAAGTAATTCATTTTCACCTTAAACAGAACATATGCTATTACGATATCTTTTTTTATGGTTGATTGGTTTCATTGATTAAATTACTTTACATCATGAACCATAAATTATGATCATTAGAATTTGACTAAATAAAGCTATGATGCTTCAATAACTTTGAATTGGGTACACAAATTCTCTTGGAACCAAAAGAAAATTGACTTATTATTATTTTGTTTTTTGCTTGAAGGTCCGAAGAGAAAACGCAGCCGTAGAGAAGATGAGGAATGAGAAGAAGAGAAGGAGAAAGAAAGACAATGAAAAGTTGAAGGAAAGAGATATAAGGGAGAGAGCGTGTGCACTCTTCCCTCCACCCGGGTTTGCGTGGAATGGAGTGAGTGACAAGGCTCTTTCAGGACTCATTAAGGTTTGCTTCAAATGAAATTTTTTATCTTTTAACTAATTCACTTTAGATCATGAGTCATAATCATTAGAATTTAACTTAATTAAGATTTGATGTTTCAATAATTTTGAAGTTCATAAGAGAAAAGACAGCCGCCGAGATGAAGAGGAAGAAGAAGAAGAAGAGGAGAAAGAATGAAAATGAAGAGTTGGAGAAAGGAGAGATAAAGGAGATAGTGTGTATTAGCAGTAGTCACAAGCACAGGAAGAGCAAGAAATGTGAGAAAACTAGTAGTGAACATGAAAAACATGACAAGAAGTTGTTGTTAGAGTTGGAGAGGAGCAGTTGCCTGACTGAGGAACATGAGCAGCCTATTACAACAATATGTTGTGATCATACTAATACCCTCATGTATGACTCTTCTGACAATACTGAAAATGTTAAGCCGAAATTCGTAACCCTGGAGAAGTTTAGATTGGCTGCTGCTGCTGGCTCTGAGAATGTAGAATCACAATTCACAGAATTGATTGTGAATTTTCCTCCTCCTCCTCCTCATCATCATATTCAGACTGAGCAACTTTATGAGTTTGATGATGATGATCAAGAGTGGCTCTTTGAGAGGAGGCTGCCCAGGAGAAATCCACCTGCAGTGTCTAGTGCTTGCAAAGATGATGATTCGTGTCCCGGAAGCTCTTCTATGTACCCGTGTCCTCGATACTTGCCTGAAGCTGATATCTATGCTATGCCATACACAATGCTGTTCTAATCTAAATCTGTCAATGCAAACTTATACTAGTGTAATAAAATTTGTATCAAACTGGTAAGTGAGATTTGTGTTCTTTAGCCCGAAAACGTATATGGTGACAGTACTAATGTACTATTTCATTTGCTGCCATCTCTGGTTTGTTTTTTGAGCAAATTTTCCGGTCTAGTTCAAATACATAGGCTTATCTCTGTCACTATGGAGTCCTTAAGCAGAATCAATTCAAATTCATTTCGGTATGTAAGATATGTTACACATTGTTGCAGAAATTTTTTCAATCCCAATCCGCAAATGTTATAAAACTGAGCTCCTGCTAAGCTCAATATGACAATATCACTTTATTCGAAACTTACATACATAATCTAAACCTACAAAGTACAAACCACCTCAAGACTGGGTGCGGTATTTTTTTTTTCTCTCTCGACTGTACAGAACTACAGATACGATTAAAATTCCGCGAACATTGTTCACACGAGTGCATACAAAGCTAATCAAAGCTTGATGATCGGCTCCATCTATTTTTCAAGTACTCATCCAGGGAAAGATGGTTGCTTTGCTCCATACTACTAAGTGATGTTGAATCATCATCAACATCTAGCAATGCCATGCCCAAATGCAACTCTGCACTTGAATGAGGATAGACTTCATCATCGTTAACATCCTGGTTGTCGAATTCCTCGTTTTCCTTGATTTGGTAGTTCACACACTTTTCTAAATCTCTATCCCCTCGTAGGAGCTTCAGTACCTGTAAAAACGAAAACGAGCAAAGGAGTTTTCACCCTGATACTATGAAATCCTGGAGACTATTATTATGTTATTTACCTCTCTCATTTTAGGACGAAGACTAGCTGCCCGTGTGATACAAAGGGTCGCAGCAAGAACCATTCTCTGCATCTGGACATCGTTGAATTTTCCGTCCAAATTAGGATCCAGCAGTCTTTTTACATCACCATTCTCTATAATTGGTTTTGCCTGAGATTGAAGTACTTGTAAGTGTTGTTTCTGTACATCATTAGTAAAAAAAACTTGAAAAATTATGTGCCGAGGAGAGATTCTTACCCACATAACCAAGCTTTCTTGGCCCTTGGGAGTTTCGAAATCAATTGATTTCCTTCCTGATAACAATTCAAGTAGAACAACACCGAAAGCATAGACATCAATCTTGTCACTGACTTTACCATACATGAAATATTCAGGAGCAAGATATCCAAACGTTCCAACTACGTCGCCTTCTGTGAGAAAAGAAGTAGTTGTTGGTCCCCATATTGCAAGGCCAAAATCAGATAACTGTTCACATTTAAACAATATAACAAGCCATGTGATAAATTTTGTGACAGATACATAAATTTGATTATCGTAACTAAAAATTCCGCCTTGGTCTAGTAAAGTATACGTACCTGCGGTTCAAATCTATCCGACAGAAGAATGTTCGAAGACTTGACATCGCGATGAATAACTGGCCTTGAACATTCCTTGTGTAGGTAATTTAAGGCTTCAGCAATCCCAACAGCTACATTAAATCTGACTTCCCATGACAACACATGTTTGCTGTTGTTCATACCTATAGATCATCAACTCGGGTCAGCGTGGTTTAAAATACAGATTTTACGAAAAGTGAAAAGAGAACATATATTGATCTCATTGAAACTTTACCATGTAGGTTTTCTTCCAAGCTTCCTTTAGGCAAGAAATGGTAAACGGAAATCAGATTATCATCTTCGATGCAGATCCCCAGCAGAGGTGTAATGTGCTTGTGCTCCAACGATGAGATGATATCGATTTCATGGGCAAAATCCTTCCATGCTACATTGGATGGCTGCAGAATCTTTACTGCTACTCTCTTACCATCCGGAAGAATCCCCTTGTACACGCGGTTACAGCCTCCTTTCCCAATCAGATTTTCTGTTATGCGAAAACCAGATAAATTAGTACGAAACATGCATAAAATTTTTGAAAGGAACGTCTTTAGTACTTTACCTGAAGAGAATTGAGAAGTTGCAGTTCTCAGAACCTCATAACTGAACCATTTGAGACTAGATGAGCTTGTTTTCAGGAGAATCTCCAACCCTTTTCGTAGATCACCTAACGAACTATTCCTGATGCTCTCATCCACAATGTCACTCATCTGTCTGTCCATTGGATTTTCTTCGATAGTTGAACACCGAGGACTTTGCTGTGGGGAACGATCTGGCAAGCTCATAACCCATTGCACCACAGACAGGTTCCTTTCATGAGAGGCTTGTGGTTGTGATCTCACAGAACTAACTCTACGTAGCAGTGGCCACCCAGGCCTATGCTCCAGAATGTCTTCTGCAAATGGAGAGGTTGATCTGAAAGAAGTCCCCTTATATCCATGAACAAAACTAGAACTTCTATCCATCGAAGAATCCGTATCGGTACTATCTCTCGCTTCATCTTTTAAGTAGTCAATCACCCCGAAGCTGGATTTCTCAGTCTCAGCCTCAGAATCACCAAACTCAGATTGACTTTCTCTAGGACTACTGTGTTGGATTTCCATCAGACAACTAAGACTTGGTGTTGAATTTCTTTCAACACCTGACATATGCCAAAAAAAAGTCACATTTAGTATTCTTAAGGGGACATAGTTGGAGTGGTTGTTTGACTAGAAAACATACACCAAACCTGGTAGTTGATTGTTGTTGCATCTTCTGAAGACAATTTTTCCATTGTGGATGGCCAAAACATCAGTTGTTGGAGTCAACCGCCTCGCGCAGTATCTTGCCGTGGAAGCAAAACCACTGAAAAATGATATATGTTTAGATTAATCAGACAAAAAACAATAGAATCACACAAACATGAGAAAACTAAAACAAAACTTTTTCGAGTTTCTACCCAAGTGCACTTTGCTTGCTTATTCCCACAACCATGGAAACAGCGGCTTGGTTCTTCGCCTCTCTAACCAAAACTCTTCGCGCCGAAGTTCCTGCCAATATCTGACCTGTGAGATCAACCTGAAACACAAATATGATCAAATCAATAAAGGGTTTTTTATTTTTTAATTTTTTTTTTGCATCTTTTATCAAACACTTGAAGAATATTATAAAAATTGTATGAACACACACCTTTTTCACTGAACAGAAGCCTTCATATACCTCTAAATAACTCTCCAACAAGGACTTGTTTTTCGAAACATTATCTTTATTGAAAACAGAAAAAAACACAACAATCCCATTAAATAAAACAAGATACAATCACATACATTTTACAAAAATCATAATTTCAACGGAAGTTGTATCAGAAAGGGGTACCGGAATTTCGACAAACATGAACAGCAATGATAGAATCTCCTGGTTCAGCAACTTTCACCAGAGCCCAGCTGAGAATTTCCCTACTCCGGCTATCGATTCGAATCCCAACCACAACATTCTTCTTCTCCTTCTTCTTCATCATCATCTCAACTGGCATTTTTCTTCTTCTTCTTCTTCTCCTTCTTCAATATTTCTACCAAAAAACTACTTCCACAAATTCAATGCCTCCTCCATTGATTCAAAAAACCCCACCTCAACAACTTGCAGCAATCTGCAAATCCAATCTTGCCAACAACTCTTGAAATGATCATCATCTGATCAATCACTGCAACAAAAAAAGCTCCATCATCTGTTTTTTCTTACAAGAATCCAAATTGTAGCCATTTGTAGCCACCACTACTATTGTGATTTATAAATGACACCCATTAACAGTTTCACTTACAAGAATCCAAATTTCACAATTATAAACAAACCCCACTAGAATTCACATGCTAATAATAATAATATACAATGAAATCAAACTTCAACAAATACCCACAAAATCTTAAAAACAAAAACAAAAACATTGAGTCAAACACATAGAGTTCAAATGCAAAAAGACAAATGACATTGTACCTAAATTTTGGACACATTCTTCTTCTTCTTCCTTTAGGCCTTGCATGTTTTTAAAATGCAATTGCCGCCAAGGATCATCAGCACACCTACTCTGCAACTACTATTCAAAACCCAGTAAAAACAATAATTTATTATTAAAAATATTTGTGAAAAGATTGAGAAATTATTTAAAAATTCAAAAGGTTGGTTTTTTTTATATAAAAAAATGAATAGATATTTAGTGGGAATTCAATGACATGAAAAAAAAAAGTGTCGGCAGAGGAGAGAGATTTTTCAGTCAAAATATGAGTGAAACTTTGGTGGATTGAAGTATTTTTGTATTTTAGACCGTTAAAAAAACAGTCAATTTTCGCGGGAAACCTGGGATATCCGGTCAGTTTTGTGGCCGTTAAAGGGGCGTCGAGAAGATTTTTTACCGGCTATTGCGGGTTGGCCAGCTGGAAGACTAACGGTATCAGCATAAATATATATATATATATATATATATATATATATATTTGTTTTGAAAATAAAATGAAATTTGAAGTATTCAAAATATATTTAATTGTTAGTGTTTTAAAATAATTTTTTAAGAACAAGAAGAATTTGTTTTTTTAAGTAAAATTTTATGCATATAATTATATAAAAATGTTATTTTTGAATTAAATTCTATATGATTTACTATTATATTTAAGCAATTTTAAAAGTTTAAATGAAACATGCTTTTAAATATTAAAAATGTCAATAACATTTTAAAATTCTGTTGATGTATTCTATATTTTGAAACTCTTTATTCTTTTCAGATCTTAGAATCGCAATCAAACAGGCATATCAATTGCCACTTGATTTTGAATTCAAGTATGGATATAGTCTATTAATTAAATATTAAAATAAATAAACTCGATTCAATTACTCTGATTTATATCATGTTTTTTTAGATAAAGACTTGAAAGCTATTGACAACTATACAACAGAGAAAATACTATCATTTTGATATTTATCTAATAACATATTATCATTTATTTCTAAAGAAAAAAAATTACCAATGTATACATCATTTTAGTTGGAGTTGAGATTATGTATATATATATATATATATATATATTTATATATACGTGACAGCATAATAATATGTCCAAACGTTGAAAAGATATTATGCAAATAATCATCATTATGCATCCAACACTTTTGTTTATGGTGATTGGTGGGTCAATTTTGTTTATTAATTTTGATCACAATTTTGTTTATAAATGATTTCCATCAAACTGCCTTTTGTTTTGTCCAAGAAAAATAGTACAATTATCCTTTTTTTTTAGCCAAAAGATATGATCATTCAAGATTTTGACTATACAAAAAAGTTTTTGAGAAGTAAAAATATTTTCAAACACATTTTAAATATTTTTGTAACACTTTTTAAAATTTTTGTCCTAGGTTAATAATTATTAGACCACAAATATCAATATTTTTTCAATGATTCATATGCTTCCCTTCTATTCATTGCAAGCATGTTTTTAATGAAAATAATTAAATGTTTAAAGTGATTGAAAATCTCAAGTTTTTTTTTTCTCGATTTCTCACTTTAGATTTTTTTTTTTTTTTTTTTTGAAAATGGTAGCCTAAACTGACCTTATGACTTTATGAAAAATTAAAAATATCACACTCAATCAATCTTAGTATGTAATATAATGTGGCAGTCTATATATGCAACCTTTAATTAATTAATTTCTTGGGAATAAAACACTTTTAATTATTTTATATAAAAGCATGACCAAAATTTGGAAGAGAATCATTAACAACTTGTGGCATGCTTTTACCGGCATGGGTTGGTCATTATCTAATTAATTAATTAATTTTTTGGTTTTATTTCATTGTTTAAATTATTAATTAGTACAAACAACTTTTAATTATTTTAACTTTAATTGGTCAAATGTCTATTTTATCACACGTGTCACCACATCAGCAAAACCACCACGAATCAACAGTAGTCAGACACGTGTGGGTGCCATGCCAATTAACGAAATAAATAATATATAAGTTTATATAAACATATACTTTTTGGATCAGGATCCTCTCTTTGATCCTTATTTTTTCTTGATATTTTTCAAGTGTAATTAAAATAACAAGTTGCAAAAGAGAGAAAAAAATGATCAAATCTTAACCATGTATTTTTTATTTTACTTAAGTGTTATTAGATTATGAAAAGTCAAGGAAAAACAAAATAAGGAGAGAATCCTGATCCATACTTTTTATAGTATAATTTGTGGACAAATTATAATAACAATAATAACCCAACTAATATGACAATATCAAAAAGCAGATGCTCCTAAAAATAAATATAGAGACAAAAAAAAGTTGTTGCTATATATACATATTAAATTTCTATAGAGTTGATTTTTTTTGGAAAATATTTCCTTTCCTTTTGTTTTTTCGTTTTTTTATTTTTTTTTTTATGATTTGGGAAATATTTTCTTTCCTTTTGTTTTTTGTTTTGAAATTTAGTGTGTTTGTAATGATATGAGATTTTTTTTTTCAAATAATTAAACTTATTTAATTTTTATTTTTGTGGTCTTTTATATGTTTGAAGGACTATTTTTTTTTTAAAAAAAACCACTTAATTAATATATATTTTTTCCTGCAAGGGTTTTTAGATAATTTTGTAAAAAAAAGTACTTCCATCGAAAAATATCTCATTTTATATAATTTTTTTTTATAATTTTAAAATGAATATTTTTCTTACATAATATCAAAGTAGTTAGACCCACTATAGTTTCGATTTTTCTTTTAGTATATTAATATATATTACAACATTTTTGTTATATGTGTTATTATGATTGAAGTTATGTTACTTACATGGTAAAAATGTGGTAATATGTATTATTATGATCGATGTTATATTACTTAAAAATGTGGTAATGTGTACTAATATGTAATAAATAGACCTATAATATATATCTATAAAAATATGGTAATATGTATTATTATGATCGATGTTATATTACTTAAAAATGTAGTGATGTGTATTAATATGTAATAAATAGACCTATAATATATAGGTATCAGAGAAAAATTACTAGTAATTTATAATTTTGATGTATGGACAGTTGTGATTGTAATAAGTGGTAGGTCTATCATCGATTCATCATTTTTTTAATTAATAAATAAATAAATAACAGACAAAAGGGCAAATGTGATGACCTGGTTGATTTTGTTTTGGTGACATTTTTTATAAAATATTAAAATAAAAAAATAAAGCAATACTCACCTCTCCATCTGACTTGAATTTGCAATAGAATCACTTGAATATTGTAATAGAGAAAAATAAATATTCAATATAAAAAAAATTCAGATTAAATATAAGGAAATCCTAGTGATTAAGAAATTCATGTAACTATTTATGGCGAAAGAGAGGATTCTGATAAAATCTGATATGATCTTATGAAAGTTTCTGAAGAATTGAATTTTATAATCAATGATATATCAAATTTTTTTGATGAATTCTGAGAAAGTTTCTAAAGAATTTTGAAATCCATTCGGAAGTTTTCGAACCTTTTTTTTTATAATAAATGTATTCGAACTTTATCATACAAGAATAGGTCATTCATATACCAGCCCTATTAAATATTATGTGGTTGATCAGTGGAGAGAGTTGTAAAGTTGCAAATGTTGCATTTTTGTAACATAAACAAAGCATCATTTGTTATTGATTATTGAAGAAATTATTAATTCCTGATTAAAAAGTCAAGTATAAGTGATGTATTAACTACTATGATTTGGTTGTTGAGCTGCAAATTAACTAACTATATCTAAAACAATTAAACTAATAATGATAATGCAAGTAAATTGTATTTTGTTCTAGGTGTACAAATTCAGATCATGCCTCTTTCACCATATCAATCATAGACTTTCTTTTGAATTCTCTTTTGAATTCACCATATCAATCACATGTGCTCAGGCACATCACGAGTTGATTCAACCGATGATCGAGTCAGATTGATTTTTGAGCTTGATTGCACTTTATTCGGTATCTTTAGGATCCATTTAGTAACCAAAACTTTTTTTTTAATTATTATAATATTTTAGGATTGGGAGATGGTGCATGACTCAAATCCATAACTTCATTTAGTAACAAAAAATAGGGTTAAAATTGAAACTAACCATATAATTAGTGAAGTTTTTTTTTATCCAAAATTAGTATTTTTGTTGTTTTTACCAAACTTTCCATTGGAGAGACTAGAATTCCCTTAATGAATTCTAAAATAAAAAACATCTTTTTATTAAAAAAGAACTTTTTAATTTTTTTTATTGGACGTTTGCAGACCTCCAAACGAGATGAGGTCGGCGGGATCTCGTCGGCCTCCAATCTAAAAAAGAATGTAGAAGGAGAAGAAGGAGAAGAAAGAGAAGGATAAGAAGGAGAAGAATGAGGAGGAGGAGGAGGAGGAGAAGGAGGAGAAGGAGAAGTTGTGGGTTTAATCAATCTTCCAATGTGTTTAATCTCCTTCTTCTTCACATATTTTTTTCCCTTCTTCCCAATTTTTTTTTCTTTGTGTGGCAAGTGACCTCCGATCATTAAAAAAAAATAAGAAAAAAGTTTTTTTTAATAAAGAAAATTAGTTTCAAAAAATAAAAATAAATCGAAAAGGCATGTCTAAATTTGTCTATTCAATGGAAATTTTGGTTAAAGCAATGAAAACACTAATTTCGGGTAAAATAAAAACCGGTTAAAAAGTGATATTTCCTCAAAACGTAACAACAACATATTCGATTAGCTTTTACCGAAATACTTTTCATATTTAAAGGGACCAATATCAAAAATATTTTATAACACTCCGATATTTTGAGGATATCACAAAATTTCCGATATTTTCACCTAAATTTTCAAAATTTGAATCCCAATGTTTTCGCCGAAACAGATATTGAGTAACCTAAAGTTTTGTTCGAATCAGTGACGTAACCATGATTGAAGACCATAGCGGGCTACAACCTTTTTTGTTTACTAAACATCGATATTACAAGAATTTTTTTTAATTAAAAATAAAGATGCACCTAATTATGAGCACAACGAGACATATCTCATAAAATGTTTTAAAATCAGATTGATTAATAATTGGATTACCCTTGAAATCTCATAAACTAACAATTATAGCAAATATAAAATTTCAAAACAAAATATATAAATATATATATATTTAAAGCCATACCATGTGGGCTCCCCCGATCCCCCACTATGACACGTCCCTGTTAACATGAATACATCAATAACACTATAAAAAAAATTCGGTTGGTTTAGACTTCATTCACTTCGAATCCAAGCTCCGAAAGCCGCTGATGAGAGATGGCATAATCCCTAAAAAATGCTTCTTCGTCCTACCAGTTCAGTTCACAATTAGTGTTGTGACGATACAATTACAAATAATTAGGATAACAACTTTAATACCTACCTCGGCATATAACATGACATAGCGGTGCAGCTCAGGATCGATCACTAGAGCCTTCTCGAATTTAAAGTGGAGTGAATCTTGGTTTTGGAGCAGATCTTTGCAGTAAACAAAGGTCCAATTAATAAAAAAAAAATACTAACATAAAGCTAAATTTGATTGTTAATTATCTAAAGAATGCATTATCAACATTCTTTAGAAAGGTCGTTCTCCAACCGGATCCTTTCGTACAGAGCATAACAAACAACAGTACAAAATAATAATAAAAGATGTTTTGATATTGAATTACAGTAGGTGTGGAGAAAATTACCATTCAAGGACTTCTCAAAGATGAGCAACACTTATAACATAAAAGAATATATATGTCATCAATTTCATTTTGAATAGCTCAAATTTACAAACTCACAAAAATAAAAAAAAGATTGTCAAGTTTTAAGTTAAAAAAGATAGATTATATACCTTTCAAAAAAAAATGATAGATTATGTACATACATTTGGATTTGGAAGCATGACTTAAAATCTCATAAACTAACAATTATGGTAATCATAAAATTTTAAAACAAAATAAAATATTTAAAACCATATTATGGTGGGCTCCCCCTAGCCCCCACTATGGTCTGTCCCTGTCAACATGAATACATGAATAACACTATCAAAAAAAATTCGGTTGGTTTGGACTTCATTCATTTCGAATCCAAACTCTGAAGGCCGCCGATAAGATCGAGGGATTAGATAATGGATAATATATATATATATATATATATATATATATATATATATCAGTATGTTTTCACCTTGTCAGTGGTAGTTTTGTTTTTAATCATTTTTGCAACTATTTCAGCCGCATACATAGAAGATCGATCATTTCTGGTTAGTTGTATTTTATCCCTTGGCTTTTGTCGGGATGTTACTCCACCCTGCAGAAACATTTCTAGGGCAACCGATGAAAATTTTAGCATTCATGGCTTATGGCCGGTGAATAACAGATGATGTACAATATCTAGAGATCTCGCTGCTTTAAAGGTCCAACCGCCGGACATTGTAATATTCTACTATTCTACTTTTAGTTTTTAGTTTTTGTTACTATATTATTCTCGTTTTAATTGAATTTTTTATTATATTGTTCCAGATGTCTAATCATTCATTGTTTAATGATATGAACACATATTGGCCAGATTTGAATGGTGGTGCTTCTGTAGGAGATGACATTACATTTTGGTCACATGAGTGAGAGTACCACGGCAGTGCAAATCCACTCAATGACAACCAGGCCATCACGTATTTTAAGACTACTATTGCAGTGGCCAATGCTTTCTGGTGTAAATCTTACTGCATCTTTGAGAAATGAAAATATAATTCCCGGAAGCTCTTATAGCATTACTCTTGAAATCTCATAAACTAATAATTATAGTAACTATAAGATTTCAAATATATATATATAAAGCCATACTATGTGGGCTCCCCCAAACCCCCACTATGGTCCGTCCCTATCAATATGAATACAATAATAACATTATAAAAAAAATCGGTTGGTTTAGACTTCGTTCACTCCGAATCCAAGCTCCGAAAGATGCTGATGATGAGAGATGGCATAATCCCTAAAAAAATGCTTACTCGTCCTGCTAGTTCAGTTCAAAATTAGCGTTCTGATGATACAATTACAAATAATTTGGATAACAACTTTAATACCTACCTCGACATATAACATGACATAGCGGCACAACTCAAGATCGGTCACTAGAGCCTTCTCGAATTTAAAGTGGAGTGAATCTTGGTTTTGGAGCAGATCTTTGCAGTAAAACAAAGGTCCAATTAATAAAATAAAAAAAAATACTAACATAAAGCTAAATTTGATTGTTAATTATCTAAAGAATGCATTATCAACATTCTTTAGAAAGGTCGTTCTCGAACTGGATCCTTTCGTACAGAGCATAACAAACAACAGTACTAAAATAATAATAAAAGATGTTTTGACATTATAGGTGCGGAGAAAATTACCATTCAAGGACTTCTCAAAGATAGGCAACACTTATAACATAAAAGAATATATATGTCATCAATTTCATTTTGAATAGCTCAAATTTACAAACTCACAAAAATAAAAAAAAAGATTGTCAAGTTTTAAGTTAAAAAAAGATAGATTATGTATATACGTTTGGATTTGGAAGCATGGCTTATAATCTCATAAACTATCAATTATGGTAACCATAAAATTTTAAAACAAAATAAAATATTTAAAATCATACTATGGTGGGCTCCCCTTAGCCCCCACTATGGTCCGTCCCTGTCAACATGAATACATGAATAACAGTATAACACTATCAAAAAAAAATCGGTTGGTTAGGACTTCATTCACTCCGAATCCAAACTCTGAAAGCCGCTGACGAGATCGAAGGGATTAGATAATGGATAAAAAAAATATATCAGTCTGTTTTCACCGTGTAGTTTTATTTTTAATCATTTTTACAACTATTCCAACTGCATATAGAGACAGTCAATCATTTCTGGTTAGTTGTATTGTAACCCTGTGGCTTTTGTCGGGATTCTACTCCACCCTGTAGAAACATTTCTACGGCAAACGATGAAAAGATCAGCATTCATGGCTTATGGCCGGTGAATAACAGATGACGTACTGTATCAGGAGATCATGCTGCTTCAAAGGCCCAACTGCCGGACATTGTAATATTCTACTATTCTACTTTTAGTTTTGTTACTATATTATTCTCGTTTTAATTGAATTTTTTATTTTATTGTTCTAGATGTCTGATCATTCCTTGTTTAATGATATGAACACATATTGGCCAGATTTGAATGGTGGTACTTTTGTAGGAGATGACATTACATTTTGGTCACATGAGTGAGAGTACCATGGCAGTGCAGATCCACTCAACAACAACCATGCCATCACGTATTTTAAGACTACTATTGCAGTGACCAAGCTTCCTGAGATTTCAAGAGTAATGTTATAAGAGCTTCTTGGTGCAAATCTTACTGCATCTTTGAGAAATGAAAATATAATTCCGGAAGCTCTTATAGCATTACTCTTGAAATCTCATAAACTAATAACTATAGTAACTATAAAATTTCAATATATTATATATATATTTAAAGCCATACTATGTGGGCTCCCCCGAGCCCCCACTATGGTCCGTCCCTCTCAACATGAATACGTGAATAACATTATCAAAAAAAAATTCTGTTGGTTTAGACTTCATTCACTCCGAATCCAAGCTCCAAAAGTTGCTGATGAGAGATGGCATAATCCCTAAAAAATGCTTACTCGTCCTACCAGTTCAGTTCACAATTAGTGTTCTGATGATACAATTACAAATAATTTGGATAACAACTTTAATACCTACCTCGGCATATAACATGACATAGCGGCACAACTCAAGATCGGTCACTAGAGCCTTCTCGAATTTAAAGTGGAGTGAATCTTGGTTTTGGAACAGATCTCTGCAGTAAAACTAAGGTCCAATATATTAATAAAAAAAAATACTAACTTAAAACTAAATTTGATTGTTAATTATCTAAAGAATGCATTATCAACATTCTTCATAAATGTCGTCCTCCAACTGGATCCTATCGTACAGAGCATAACAAACAACAATATAAAATAATAATAAAAGATGTTTTGATATAGAATTACAGTAGGTGCGAAGAAAATTATCACTCAAGGACTTCTCAAAGATGAGCAACACCTATAACACAAGAGAATATATATGTCATCAATTTCATGTTGCATAGATCAACCTTACAAACTCATAAAAATAAAAATAAAAGATTGTCAAGTTTTAAGCTGAACTAAAGATGGATTATGTACATACAATAGGATTTGGAAGCATGGCTTATAATCTCATAAACTATCAATTATGGTAACCATAAAATTTTAAAACAAAATAAAATATTTAAATCCATACTATGGTGGGCTCCCCCTAGCCCCCACTATGGCCCGTCTCTGTCAACATGAATACATGAATAACACTATCAAAAAAAATTGGTTGGTTTGGACTTCATTCACTCAGAATCCAAACTCTGAAAGTCGCTGATGAGATCGAATGATTAGATAATGGATAAAAAAAATATATCAGCCTATTTTCACCGTGTCAGTGGTAGTTTTGTTTTTAATCATTTTTGCAACTATTCCAACTACATACACAGACGGTCGACCATTTCTGGTTAGTTGTATTTTATCCCCGTGGCTTTTGTCGGGATGCAACTCCACCCTGCAGAAACATTTCTAGGGCAAACGATGAAAAGATTAGCATTCATGGTTTATGGCCGGTGAATAACAGAGGACGTACTGTACCAGGAGATCATGCTGCTTCAAAGGCCCAACTGCCGGATATTGTAATATTCTACTGTTCTACTTTTAGTTTTCAGTTTTGTTACTATATTATTCTCGTTTTAATTGAATTTTTTATTTTATTGTTCCAGATGTCTGATCATTCATTGTTAATGATATGAACACATATTGGCCAGATTTGAATGGTGGTACTTCTGTAGGAGATGACATTACATTTTGGTCACATGAGTAGGAGTACCACGGCAGCGCAGATCCACTCAACAACAACCATGCCATCACGTATTTTAAGACTACTATTGCAGTGACCAAGCTTCCTGGTGCAAATCTTATTGCAGCTTTGAGAAATGAAAATATAATTCCCGGAAGCTCTTATAGCATTACTTTTGAACTCTCATAAACTAATAATTATAGTAACTATAAAATTTCAAATATATATATGTATTTAAAGCCATACTATGTGGGCTCCCCCGAGCCCTCACTATGGTTCGTCCCTGTCAACATGAATACATGAATAATATTATCAAAAAAAAATTCGGTCGGTTTAGACTTCATTCACTCCGAATCCAAGCTTCGAAAGTTGCTGATGAGAGATGGCATAATCCCTAAAAAAATGCTTACTCGTCCTACCAGTTCAGTTCACAATTAGTGTTCTGATGATACAATTACAAATAATTTGGATAACAACTGTAATACCTACCTCGGCATATAGCATAACATAGCAGCACAACTCAAGATCGGTCACTAGAGCTTTCTCGAATTTAAAGTGGAGTCACTCTTGGTTTTGGAGCAGATCTCTGTAGTAAAACAAAGGTTTAATATATTAATAAAAAAAATACTAACCTAAAGCTAAATTTGATTGTTAATTATCTAAAGAATGCATTATCAACATTCTTCATAAATGTCGTCCTCCAACTGGATCCTATCGTACAGAGCATAACAAACAACAATACAAAATAATAATAAGAGATGTTTTGACATAGAATTATAGTAGATACAGAGAAAATTACCACTCAAGGATTTCTCAAAGATGAGCAACACCTATAACACAAGAGAATATATATGTCATCAATTTCATTTTGAATAGATCAAACTTACAAACTCACAAAAATAAAAATAAAAGATTGTCAAGTTTTAAGCTAAAAAAAAGATGGATTATGTATATACGATTGGATTTGGAAGCATGGCTTATAATCTCATAAACTATCAATTATGGTAACCATAAAATTTTATAACAAAATAAAATATTTAAATCCATACTATGGTGGGCCTCCCCCTAGCCCCCACTATGGTCCGTCCCTGTCAACATGAATACATGAATAACACTATAAAAAAATCGGTTGGTTTGGACTTCATTCACTCAGAATCCAAACTCTGAAAGCCACTGATGAGATCGAGGGATTAGATAATGGATAAAAAAATATATCAACCTGTTTTCACCGTGTCAGTGGTAGTTTTGTTTTTAATCATTTTTGCAACTATTCCAACCGCATACACAGACGGTCGACCATTTCTGGTTAGTTGTATTTTATTCCTGTGGCTTTTGTCGGGATGCTACTCCACCCTGCAGAAACATTTGTAGGGCAAACGATGAAACGATCAACATTCATGGTTTATGGCCGGTGAATAACAGAGGACTTACTGTATCAGGAGATCATGCTGCTTCAAAGGCCTAACTGTCGGACATTGTAATATTCTACTATTCTACTTTTAGTTTTTAGTTTTGTTACTATACTATTCTCGTTTTAATTGAATTTTTTATTTTATTGTTCCAGATGTCTGATCATTCATTGTTTAATGATATGAACACATATTGGTCAGATTTGAATGGTAGTACTTTTGTAGGAGATGACATTACATTTTGGTCACATGAGTGAGAGTACCATGGCAGCGCAGATCCACTCAACAACAATCATGCCATCACGTATTTTAAGACTACTATTGCAGTGGCCAAGCTTCCTGGTGCAAATCTTACTGCATCTTTGAGAAATGAAAATATAATTCCCGGAAGCTCTTATAGCATTACTCTTGAAATCTCATAAACTAATAATTATAGTAATTATGAAATTTCAAATATATATATATATATGTATTTAAAGCCATACTATGTGGGCTCCTCCGAGCCCCCACTATTGTCCGTCCCTATCAACATGAATACATGAATAACATTATCAAAAAAAAATTCGGTCGGTTTAGACTTCATTCACTCCGAATCCAAGCTCCGAAAGTTTTGATAAGAGATGACATAATCCCTAAAAAAATGCTTACTCATTCTACCAGTTCAGTTCACAATTAGTGTTCTGATGATACAATTACAAATAATTTGGATAACAACTTTAATACTTACCTCGGCATATAACATGACATAGCGGCACAGCTCAAGATCGATCACTAGAGCCTTTTCGAATTTAAAGTGGAGTGAATCTTGGTTTTAGAGCAGTAAAACAAAGGTCCAATATATTAATAAAATAAAATAAATAAAAAATAACTAACCTAAAGCTAAATTTGATTGTTAAATATCTACAGAATGCATTATCAACATTTTTCATAAATGTCGTCCTCCAACTGGATCCTATCTTACAGAGCATAACAAACAACAATACAAAATAATAATAAGAGATGTTTTGACATAGAATTACAGTATGCGCGGAGAAAATTTACCACTCAAGGACTTCTCAAAGATGAGCAACACCTATAACACAATAGCATATATATGTCATCAATTTCATTTTGAATAGCTACAAAAATAAAAAAAGATTGTCAAGTTTTAAGCTAAAAAAAGATAGATTATGTACATACGTTTGGATTTAGAAGCATGGCTTATAATCTCATAAACTATCAATTATGGTAACTATACAATTTTAAAACAAAATAAAATATTTAAAACCATACTATGGTGGGCTCCCCCTATCCCCCACTATGGTCCGTCCCTGTCAACATGAATACATGAATAACACTATCAAAAAAAAAATAGTTGGTTTGGACTTCATTCACTAAGAATCCAAACTCTGAAAGCCGCTGATAAAATCGAGGGATTAGATAATGGATAAAAAAAATATCAGTCATGTCTGTTTTCACTGTGTCAGTGGTAGTTTTGTTTTCAATCATTTTTGCAACTATTCAAAACCAGCCGCCTGCATGGACGGTCGATCATTTCTGGTTAGTTGTACTTTATCCCCGTGGCCTTTGTCGGGATGGTAATCCATCCTGCAGAAACATTTCTAGGGCAAACGATGAAAAGTTCAGCATTCACGACCTATGGCTGGTGAATAAACTGGATGTACTATATCAGGAGATCCTGCTGCTTCAAAATCCCCACTGCCGGACATTGTAATATTCTACTATTCTACTTTTAGTTTTTAGTTTTTAGTTTTTGTTACATATTATTCTCGTTTTAATTGATTTTTTTATTATATTGTTTCAGATGTCTGATCATTCCTTGTATAATGATATGAGCATATATTTGCCCGATTTGAATGGTGGTGCTTCTGTAGGAGATGACATTGCATTTTGGTCTGAGTGGGAGTCCCACATCAGCGCAGATCCACTCAACAACAACCAGGTCATCACGTATTTTAAGACTACTATTGCAGTGGCCAAGCTTTTTGGTGCAAATCTTACTGTACCTTTGAGAAATGAAAATATAATTCCCGGAGTCTCTTATAGCATTAGGCCCTAATCGGACATCCAATTGCTTCGATTTGAATTATCCGGAGGAGGCCTTATATATTATCTATATTAATATTATATAAAAAAAAATGGACAATCAAACCGATTTCTAGATTCAACAGAAGCACAAAGAGGTGAATAAGGTTCGAAATAACGAGAGATATGGAAAAAAGTAGGCCTGATTACGCCTATTCCTAATCCTAAATGAAATGTAACGACGTGGGGATCCATATGGAAACGTAGTATCTATTTAGATATGCCCGAATGACCCAGATCATTCTATGGAAAATGAGATTGGGTTACGATCCATTACAGTAATGAGAGGTTAGCCAAATTTTATATCTGGGAGAGGTTTGTCTATGTGTAAATCGACAAGCTACCTCATTCATACAATGCATGCCAAATGAGTTGCGATGGGAAACTGCGGTACTGGAGATATCATGCTTTACTAACCGCCTTTGTGTTTTTATTTTTGTTTTTATTAGCCACTTGTGTTTGTTAGAACTGTGGACTTGAGATATCATGTTTTAGTAGTTACCTTTGTGTTTTTGTTAACCATTGTTGTCTTTATTTTTAATATTTTTTAGGATTTAATGTAGGAAGAAAATGCTTTCAGAGACCATTGAAATAGACATTATAGTCAAATATCCAACAACCATATCAATTGAAACTAATATATAATCTGCCAAATTGATTAAAATTCTGGTATATTGCAAAATCAAATATCTACTTCCCATATCTATCGAATAACTACTTATACATATAAAATAAACAAGATGAGATTCGAGCAACTTTCATGAGTTTCTGCTTGGAATGATTTACCAACCTCATGAGATTTAATTTGTTGTTTGTAGGACTGTCAACGTCAAGAATATCGTTGACACGAATATCAATAATAAAATATCGATCAGGATAAAAATATTTTGGCTAACTAATTTGGTGAATCAGTTCCAAGATACAATAAGCTAGGGTCATGAAAATATTAGGATATTAGGATATAGAGATTTAGTAGAAAATCAACATATATATATATATATATATATATATATAAAGATAAAAGATAAAAAATAAAAGATGTATCGAATAAAGATTATTACCGATAAAATTCAGATTTCACCAAATGTTAAAGCACTGGTCAATGTACCACGTTATGGAACTAATTAAAGAGAAATGATAAGAGAAATGATAAGTATATGTTAAGAAAAGTTATGATTAATAGGGAAGCTACATACGTACTTAAGTTTTCAAAATGTAAAAAGAAATCCTATCACTCTCAGACGTAACCAGGATTGAAGATTATGATAGGCTAGAAATATTTTTTTTTACTGAACACAACATCATTTTGTTAAAAGGACATAATGAGACGTCCAAGTAAAATATATTCTTAATAAATAAGTTACAAAATTTTATTTTATTTTTAAGAAGTCATGTTAAATTATAAGATAATCATGAAACGAGAAACATGAAACGTAAATGTGAACGCTAATTAAATTATACAATATTCTTATATTAGTTTGATTTATTTGAAATATACAAATACAATGTTTTAATAAATTTAATGAAATTCATTTAACAGTATCGTTACTTTATAAATTTAAAATTGGATTACTCCTAAAATCTCGTTATATATATTTAACAATAACCCTAAAATATCAAAAGAAAAGAAAATATATTTTTAAAGTAACAAAATAAAATCTTTAAAGCCGTACTATTCACTCAAACATATCTAAATGTCGATGTTGATAAATAGATTGAACCAAATTTGAAGAAATAATTGTTAATATAAAACAAAGAAAAAGGAAAGAAAAAATATTTGTTTACTCTACTAGGAATTAAATTTAATTATTTAATTTATTTAAATTTTTTTTTTGTTATTTTAATTTTTTTTAATGGGGGTTAGGGTAGGCTTGCCACACAGGTCCGTCCATGCTATCTGCATATATATGCTAGAAGGTCCCACACAAATTAGCACAAGATTACAAGTTTTGAGTATAGGAAAAAGTATATTTAGGTGTTCAAAATAACATAATCAAAGTTTTAAATTGAAAGAGCAATTTGGATAACAAAAAGATGATACGAGCATGTAGTATCATACTCCTTAGAAAAATAAAATTATTACAAATATTTTTTAAATAAAAGAACTTTAGGAGAGGCAGTAGAAAAAAATATGAATCTTTTTTTATTATAAGAAAAGAAAAGAAAAAAGTTGAACCTTGAAATTCCTTGGATACTAATGCCTACAGGGAAGCATACATTTGAAACAGCAGTATTATTATTTGCTTGTGTTTCTCTGCGACATCCCTCATCACACTAGCTTTACAGGCTTTCTAAACATAATTTCAAAGATCAATCTTACTGCTCAATCAATTATTTGTCTTTGTTTATTTGTTAATACCAGGGATTTGATAACGGAACAAAAGACAGGGAAACTCAACCGTCTTTCCAAAAGAGATGCAGCTATTCTGAAGAGACAATTATCACGCTTGCAAACGTATCCTGACAAGATTCAATAAATGACAAGGGTATCTAATATTGTAATCATCATTAATCAGCAAGAAGAATATACAGCTCTTCGAGAATGTATCGCTTTGGGAATTCCAACAATTTGTTTAATCGATACAAATTTTATATTTTGATTCCAGCAAACGATAACGCTATGGCATCAATCCGATTAATTTTACCTTTATAAACTTCGGCGGGAAAGTTTTCATTTTCAAATCGAATTTGTGTTGGTCTATACTCCATACACCTGTTCTCCATGGAAAGAAATATAGATATTTTTTATTGGTGATATATATCACTATTCACTAAGCGTCTCAAGCAATATGCATGAATTTTTTTTTAATGGAAACTAAAATTAAGCAATGGGCGGCGTGCACACACACAAACACACACATACAAATTAAGCAGAACATGGGGCTGCACAATCTTAGTTTAACTTGGAATAACGATTTGAAACCGGAAACTAATGTTTTTCTTTCACTCCAAAATGACAAAAACTCTTCTACTCTAAAGAGCCAAACTAGTATGGAGATATGTAGGGAGAGGACATAAATTTGAATAATTCTAATTGCATCTAATCCCTACTGAATAAAAACGATCGTTTAATAAACCTTAACTCTCTACGTTAAGAGGACCCTTGAGATAAGGAAAAGAGGAGAGAAATGGCAAACATAAGTTAAAATGGATAAACGCAACTTCCCAAAAATAATTTCAAGATCTATGCAGTAAATCAACCATAGAAAGGCAACACAAAAATCCTCATTCTCTAAATCCTAACTTCACAAGCCAGTTGCATCTCTATCTCTATGAATGTGCTTTCCTTCCTGATAAAATAGCAGACATGAGCATCCATCAAACTTGAAAATTGAAATACAATCGCAAAGGGATACATTCCTAAAAGCATTTGAAAATAGTTAATTATTCTTCCTGCACTTGTTAAGGGTAATGATAACAAGGCTTTCATAGAGTCTTGTAGAAACAGAAAAAAATAGAAACTTTGGTGTCTGCTCACATATTCTACTACCTCCAGACCCCACCATTAATTTACCGCTTTACAAAACATTTGTAGACATGGACCAAAAAACTATCGGAGCAAAAAGGAATAGCGATAAAGGAATAGCAGAAAATTCAATTAAAGTTGAGCTCGATATAAACAAGCGATGCCAGCTTAAGAACCCAACACGGGTAAAGGGAAAAAAGAAGGAAAAAGAAATAAAGAACACAAAGCAACCTGAGGGAAGCTGATGCTGCAGCTCGATAAAACAACTTATTTTAAGACAATATGTTCCCTCCCTCGCCATTAAGGATAATGCCACCTAATCAGCTGAAGAACTTGCTGTTGCTGCACGACTTCCACCTAAAAAGATAACACCACAATTACTAAAAATCAGAGACACGAAATGGCTAACAAGCAATAAGTTCCAAAAGCCTTAATCCCATAGAATGCATAGCATATAGAGAAAATAATAAACGGACGTGCTGCAAACATTCACACAAGTATAATAAATAAATGCACCCTGAGGAGTTAGAAACAACACATTACACATATTACAGATGTGAACTTTATTCGGTATTTGCTTATAACTGTCCCTGAAAGGGGTCAATGAAGCATTTTGGGAGTATTGTACCATTTTTCTTTTCAATAACCATGACATGCAAGTCTTTTTATCGTTTGATGCTGTGTAAGAGTATGCAGCTTTCAGTTCTGATAGTTACCGGTTTGTGTTGTGCATCTTTTACCTAATGATAAATGATTCAAGCACAAAAAGTAAAATCTTACAAAATCTAAGGGAAATCATGGAGTTATAGATTTCTAAAAAAGATCAATTCTTTGATTGCATGATGGACTCTAAGAGATCTCGGATCGAATTGGCATATCGATACCAATTCAATCCTAGCGTACTGTATTTTTTTACAATTCTGAATACCACAAACAACCAAAATGTTTCGTTTTGAACAGAAAAGTTACATGCATGAGGCCAACTTGCAAGGCTAAAAAATTGTCCTTTTTTCTTCCTTTAAATGGAGTGCAATTCTTTACAAACAAAACTACATGAGAAGACACACAAGTTACAACAAAGAATAGAATGAAAGACCAAGATAAACACACTTAAGAAACCAATTTATTCCTATAACAGATCAGATCCAAAAACATATAAAGGTGAAGAGTCTAGGGTAAGACCTAGTTCTCAAAAAAACTTCCAACTCAATAGAAGGTTGCCTCGAATGCCCTGATTTGGCTTTTGGATAGAAGGAGCTGTTAGGAGAATGGGATTGATGGAAGAATTGGACAAAGACTCTACTTTTCCCAAATGAACCATTCTCAACTTGACATCTAAATGCCAATGACCTAATCATCAACATTTCTATATAAGCCTACACTACAAGCCCACAATACAGCAGCCACATGGGGAAACTCTAAATGAGGTTTCTAGCCACACAGTGAGAATCCTTTACAATCATATGAAGTGTAATCTCAAGAACTATCCATACATTGCCGCATGTTAAACTTCATACATCATACAAACAATACACAAAAAATGGCATATAAATAGAGTTTCTAATTCACAAAGTCAAGGCTGTCGTCAGACCAGGATCCAGTTAATGATACAAGCAATAAGTATGAGATCACATAAAATCTTATAATAAATCACCAACTTAATCACTTAAATTATCGTCATCCATCTTGTAAATAAACCACAATTAGAAAAGGCAGTATAAGATTTACCTTTCCTTTTATTTGTGGCAGAAGAATTGACATTGGAAGCCCCATTCCCAGGCCCACAACCAGAAAGTTCCCTCGTCCCTGAATTCTGATTCACCATACACTGCAAGTTCTCGAACTCACAACCATTAAGGCTCTGCCCATTCAGTTCCATGCCTTCTCCACTTTTACCTTCCAATCCAGGGTGAAGGCAATAAACCTGATCATCACACTGCATGTTACACGGATTCATCACATATGCGCTAGCCAAATTCGGATTTGAAAAACTCATGTTATTCATCGATTTTTGATAAGGAAAAGATCCAATCTCTCCTTCAATCCTTCCCCGAATGTCCACAAGCAAACATTTAAGCCTTGCAATCTCTTCAATAACTGCTGATTCACTGCCCTTAATCTCACAACCTCATCCTCCAGAGATGCAGTTCGGGCCTTCTTCTTCTCCCTATACTTTCTCACAGCTTCACGGTTACCCGTAGGGCGTTTCTTTGATTTCTTTTCAGAGGACTCCGCAGTGTCATCAGTTGACACCTTACCCTCACTTGAGGGAGCCACAATTTTAGTATGCACATGAAAACAAGTGTGTATGCGAGGAATCGGGTCCAGGTGGGTTGCAAGTATGTGTGTGGGTGCAAGCATGAGTATCTTTCAAGAGTTCATCAAAGAAACTATCCATAGAGTAACTATTTGGAATCTCACCCATGTTTGAACTCGAAAACAGTTCTTGGTTTGTGAAATCAAGCTCTCGAGATTGCACAGAATCACAGAATCACAGAATCCAGTGAAGTATTCACAGCTTTGTGATTTCGAGCTCAGTTCCAGATAATAATTTGAGCCCAAAAAATGACAAATTTACGACCTCGAAAGCAACTCCGATGACAATTTCAGCTCAATTCTCGTTTGCACAGATCCCAGCAACAACTAGTTTTGAAATTGTAAGCATAGCCATAGAAAAACAAATGAGCACTTAAAATAAAATGCTGAGCAAGTAACAGAGTAAATCAATCAAAACCCCAACTAATAACAAACCACGACAAATTCAAGCAATTCAGTCACTACCCAGATCAAATATCAAATCACAGATAACGAAAACATTAACTTTCCAACAACAACTCAATTAAAAAAATTAAAAAAAAGTTCACTTACCTAAAACGACCCTAAATTGCACCCAAAAAAAAAAAACAAATCTTGCACTTAACGAAACCACTCTACGCAATTAAGCACCCACTAAAGAGATAAGTGACGATGAAAACATAATGCTTAGACTGAGATTGAAACCCTAGAAAAAAAACAGGACCCGGTTTCTACACAAGCAGTGTTTTTTATAGATATTTATAGTGCCCCTATATTTATATAGGTAGGGACGCTAAAAAAAACCCTAAATAGTTAAATGGCTACATTCGATGGTTAAAAACAAAAATGGACTCACCAGGCACGAGAGGGACAGAGAGATAGGTTGGTCCCCCCGAGATTCCGCAGACTTTTCTCCTTTTATTTTTATTTTGGACAAATTATACTGAACCCTGTGGTTTGAACAGGTTTGAACAAGTTACACTTAGATGAATAAGTTTCTTTATTATATATTAAAACCTTCAAAATTTAAATTTGACTTTAAAAATACATAAAATACCACTAATTATATTATTTTACACTTTATTTTTTTTTACCTTTTAATCAAACACTTTATAAACTTTAATAAAATAAAAAAATTAAATAAAAGATATGATTCATTAAATAAATAAATAGTTTTAAAAATTAAATAAATAAATAGTTTAAAAAAATTAAATATATAAATATTTTTTAAAACATTAAGTAAATAAATAATTTAAAACATTAAATAAAAAAAGTTTTAAATAAATAAATAAATAAATAGTTTAACAAATGAGTGAAAAAATTAAAAAAATTAATTTTTTTAAGAATATCTATTAATAGGGACAATATGAGCTCTAAATATCTAAGGAGTGTTGGGAACCTTGAAGCTTCTCTCACCATCATCTTTACAGTAAAAGTTTAGAGATTTAGAGTTTTTCTTATCCCTATTAATAAATATCCTTAAAAAATTTAATGTTTTTAAGTTTTTCACTTATTTATTTATATTTTAATTTTTTTTTTAAACTAATTATTTATTTTATTTTTAAAAACTATTTATTTATTTTATTTTTAAAAACTATTCATTTATTTTATTTTTAAAAACTATTCATTTATTTATTTATTTTAAAATTGTTTATTTATTCAAAATATTTATTTATTTAATTAAAAAAATTATTTATTTATTTAATTAAAAAAAACTATTTATTTATTTAAACTATTTATTTATTTAATGAATCATATCTTTTATTTAATTTTTTATTTTATTAAAGTTTATAAAGTGTTTGATTAAAAGGTCAAAAAAAAATAAAGTGTAAAATAATATAATTAAGGGCATTTTAGGTATTTTAAAGTCAAATTTAAATTTTGGGGGTGTTAGTGTATAATAAAGAAACTTATCCATCTAAGGGTAACTTGTCCAAACTTCAAGAGGTTCGGTGTAATTTTCCCTTTTATTTTTTATTTTTAAGTTCATAAAGTCAATATTCGAAAATGTCTATCATTGTTTAGGAATTTATAGGTACTTTACGGACTTCGGTGCAAATTAAATAATTATTCAGGGAAATTACACGATACTCCTCGTACTATGGTGTATTTTTGTTCTAGGTCCATGGTCCACCTAGATCTCTGTAATCAAATATTCTTTTTATTTTTTTGAAATATTACATTAATTCTGGGATTTTTGGTGCGGGAGAATACTTGAACCCGTTACCTCTTGATGAGTTCTTTTTCGTTTTTTATCTTCTTGTTTGTTGCGGTTTTGCTTTTCATCGCGTCTGGTTTGTTTCTGTTTTGTTTTGTGTAGCTTTGTTTGTTGTTGGCTGCTTGTTTGGTCTTTTGCTTTTTTGCCTTGTGTCTCTGTTTGACCCGATTTGAATGGTAGTGCTTACGTAGGAGATAGAATTAAATTTTTGTCATAGGAACGGAAAAACCATGGCAATGTAGATCCAGTTAACAACAACCATGCCACCATGTATTTTAGGACGACTATTGCAATGACGAAACTTGTTGGTGCAAATCTTATTGCATCTTTGAGAAATGGAAATATAATTCCTGGAAGCTCTTATAACATAAATAAATACTGGGATGCTGTGGAAAATGAGATTGGGGTACAATCCAGTACAATAATGAGATTCAAACTAGATAGTTAGCCAAGTTTTGTATCTTGAAGATGTCGTCTATGTGTAAATATAGGACAAGCTGCCTCATTCATACAATGCATACCAAGATCCATATATATACAATCATTGACTCTTTTCTATGTTTGCAAGAAAGGAAGAGATCGAGTGATTCGATAATGGATAAAATAAAATATCAACATATCTGTTTTCACCGTGTCATTTGTAGTTTTGTTTTTAATCATTTTTACGACTATTCGACACCAGCCGTCTGTACCTACGGTCGATCATTTCTAGCTTGTAATAACATTTCTAAGGCAAACGTTGAAAAGTTTAGCATCCATGGCTTATGACCGGTAAATAATTCAATTGAACCTTAAAATTATAATTCGGTCTGACCTATTTGACATCTGTATAACTTTTGATGGGTAAATAATCGCTTCAATTAAAAAGAAAAGCAAAAAAAAAAAAGTAATTCTTTTCATTTTATCAATTCTTTATATAATTTTATTTCCATTTCAATTTTGTTTTAAATTCTGAATTAAGGTTAGAATTAAATTCAAATTTTCAGGGTATATTACTTAAAAATAATAATTTAAATTTTATAGTTTTAACATCTATTACTTATTTAATTTCAATTTAAAAATGTGAAAATACAAATGAATAAAGAGTAATTTATGACTATCAAGTGAGCAAATTGATAAATAGATATTAATGTTACAAATTTAAGTTGATTTAATTTTTTAATATCAAATTATACAAATTATCTTTCTTTCTAAATTAATAGTCATTATTTAATGAAAATCTTCAAATTTCAATATATATACTCATTGTGTTAATCTATCAAATCATCTAATAATAGAGAATTCATTACTCTGATTTGTTGAAATATTGACATCTCCAATTCATAATTTCCAAATTTCAATCATTTGAATATGATATGGCATGCACATTTTATTTTTAACAAACACAACATGAAACTCATACTATTTTAAATAATTAACATAATGATATTGTAAATACCATATCATTATGTTAATCACACGTGTCACCACATCAGTAAATCCGCCACGAATCAACATTAGCCAGACACGTGTGGGTGCCATGCCAATTAGGAATATTTTTTTATAGAATAATTTGTTGCCAAATTTTATAATAATAATAATTACCATTTTATTTGACAATATCAAAAAGCAGATGCTCCTAAAAATAAATATAAAGGCAAAAAAAAAAAAGTTGTTGTTATATACTGATATACATATTAAAATTGTATAGAGTTGATTTTTTTTTTTTGGAAATATTTCCTTTCCATTTGTTTTTTGTTTTGAAATTTAGTGTGTTTGGAATTATCTGAGATATTTTTTTTTTCAAATAATTAAACTTATTTAATTTTTATTCTTGTGGTATTTTATATGTTTGAAGAACTATTTAAAAAAAAAACCTTAGTTAATATATTTTTTCCCACATGGGGGCTTTCAGATAATTTTGTAAAAAAGTACTTCCATTGAAAAATGTCTCATTTTATATATATTGTATTTATAATTTTAAGATGGATATTATTTTCTTACATAATATCAAAGCTGTTAGACCTATTATAATTTATAATTTTCATATATGGACTGTTGTGATTGTAATAAGTGGTAGGTCTCTCATCAATTCATCATTTTTTTTTAAATAAATAAATAACAAAAAAGGCAATGTGATGACTGATGACTGATGACTGATGACTGATGACTGATGACCTGATTGATTTTGCTTTGGGGACATTTTTTTTATAAAATATTAAAATAAAAAATAAAGCAATACCCACTTCTCAATCTGACTTGTTGGCAGTAGAACTCTTGAATATTGTAATATAGAATAACAAATATTCATTATCAAGAAAATTTCAGATTAAATACAAGGAAATCCTAGTGATTAAGAAATTCATGTAACTATTTATGATGAAAGAGAGGTTTCTGAACCAATCATGTGTTGGTGTGAGTAGTTCGGCACTTTCATCCCTTAAGCAAGGTCGTGGGTTCAACCCCTCTTGTGAACAGAGTTGCACATATTGGGAGCATTTTACCCCTTAGTGGGCCAACCCGGTGAGAGTCCGGATTAGTCGGGGTGTGGACAGGACCGATTGCACCGTATAGTGGATCCGTCCCACCCGAAAACCGGATGGTGCAAAAAAAAAAAGAGAGGTTTCTGATAAAACCTTGTACGAACTTATGAAGGTTTCTGAAGAATTGAATTTAATAATCAATGATATATCAAATATTAGTTGGTTGATTTACATATGCCCATAATTTAAAATTGGGCAAATTACACTAAACCCCTTGAGGTTTAGACAAGTTACACTTAGATGGATAAGTTTCTTTATTATACACTAACATCCCCAAAATTTAAATTTGACTTTGAAAATACCTAAAATGCCCCTAGTTATATTATTTTACACATTATTTTTTTTTACATTTTAATCAAACACTTTATAAACTTTAATAAAATAAAAAAATTAAATAAAATATATGATTCATTAAATAAATAAATAGTTTTAAAAAAATAGTTTTAAAAATTAAATAAATAAATAGTTTTAAAATTTTAAATATATAAATATGTTTTAAAAAAATTAAGTAAATAAATAATTTAAAACCTTAAATAAAAAAAGTTTTTTTAAAAAATCAAATAAATAAATATTTTTAAATAAATAAATAGTTTTAAAAATGAGTGAAAAAATTAAGAAAATTAATTTTGTTAAGAATATCTATTAATAGGGACAATATAAGCTCTAAATATCTAAGGAGTGTTGGGAACCTTGAAGCTTCTCTCACCATCATCTTTACAGTAAAAGTTTAGATATTTAGAGTTTTTCTTGTCTCTATTAATGAATATCCTTAAAAAATTTAATGTTTTTAAGTTTTTCACTTATTTATTTATATTTTAAATTTATTTATTTATTTTTTAAAACTAATTATTTATTTTATTTTTAAAAACTATTTTTTTATTTTTTTATTTATTTTAAAATTGTTTATTTATTCAAAAATATTTATTTATTTAATTAAAAAAACTATTTATTTATTTAATGAATCATATCTTTTATTTAATTTTTTTTATTTTATTAAAGTTTAGGAAGTGTTTGATTAAAAGGTAAAAAAAATAATAAAGTATAAAATAATATAACTAAGGGCATTTTAGGTATTTTTAAAGTCAAATTTAAATTTTGGGGGTGTTAGTATATAATAAAGAAACTTATCCATCTAAGTGTAACTTATCCAAACCTCAAGAGGTTCAGTGTAATTTGCCCTTTAAAATTTGATAAAATTTAATGACATTTTTTGATGAATTCGGAGAAAGTTTTTAACGAATTTCGAAATCCGTCCAGATGTATTTGAACTTTTTTTTTGAAATAAATATATTCAAACTTTATCATACAACAATAGACCATTCATATACCAGCCCCATTGAATATTATTTGGTTGATATGTGGAGGGAGCTGTAAATGTAGCATGTTTGTAACATAAACATTCATCGTTTGTTATCGACTATTGAAGAAATTATTAATTCCAAACTAAAAAGTTAAGCGTAATTGATGTATTAACTACTTTGATTTGGTTGTTGAGCTATAAATTAACTAACTATATCTAGAACTATTAAACTAATCATGATAATGCAAGTAAATTGTATTTTGTCTTAGGTGTACAGATTCAGATCACGAACCTTCGCCATAATAATCATAGATATTTACTTCCATACTATTGAGTTGGCTAGAACCTTTTTTTTTTCTGTACTGTACATCGATATTACAATAAAAATTATTAATTAAAAATAAAGATGCACCAAATTAGAAGGACATAGCGAGACGTACCCCATAAAATATAGAAATATATTACCAAATTTGTAATTTAAAATTAGATTAACTAATAATTGGATTACTCTTAAAATCTCATAAACTAACGATTATAGTAACCTATAAAATTTCAAAACAAAATAAAATATTTAAAGTCATATTAAGGTGGGCTCCCTCTATCCCCCACTAGTGGTATGTCTCTGTCAGCATGAATATATTGATAACACTATAAAAAAAATCGATTGGTTTGGACTTTTGGACTTCATTCACTCCGAATCCAAGCTCCAAAAGACTCTGATGAGAGATGGTATAATCCCTTGAAAAATGCTTCCTTGTCCTACCATAATTATTGTTGTGATGATACAATTATAAATAATTAGGAAAACAGCTTTAATACCTACCTCAGTATACAACATGACATAGCAGCACAACTTAAGATCGGTCACTAGAGCCTTCTTGAATTTAAGACGGAGTGAATCTTGGTTCTAAATAATGCATTATCAACATTTTTCACAAATGTCATCGTCCGATTGGATCCTTTCGTACATATCATAACAGACAACAATACAAAATAACAATGGGGAGAGAGGTTTTGACATAGAATAAGTAGGTGTAGAGAAAACATACACCAAACCTGGTAGTTGATTGTTGTTGCATCTTTTGAAGGCAATTTTATCATACTAATAATGGTTACACATTGAATTTAAGATCCAATTGAATGATTTATTTCTTAATATATAATAATTGAAGAGATAAATTAATAAATAACAAATTTGTAGAAATGATGAGTACCGTGAAACCAGCACATGTAGTACTACTACAAACAATAGTAGGCACCAGGCTGTCTATAGTAGCGTGGGCTTTAATGGGCTAGGATGTATTGGGCTTGAAAACATTTCTGGCCCACACAACTACTTTGATAATGGCCCAGTTGCACTTAATTGTATTGAATTCCCTTTTCCTTAATTGTATGATTTTATTTCTATATTGGTTTCATTTTTTATCAAGACTATATTATGTTGTTATTTATCTTTGAATAATGTAAATACTATAATTGATTCTACAACAGAAAATCTACGAACAAAAGAAGCGAAGTACTAGTACACTTAATTAAATGATTTTTTTCCTAAAAGAATCTCATATTATGAACCGGAGGGAGATTTTGTTTTTGAAAAGAACTAAGGGTGTATAAATTTATCAAGCAGTAGAAGCACGAAATTTTTTTGGTGTTTTCGATTCTAAATGTAAAAACCGAAGGTAAAGCCGATACCATTCTTAGAGAAGAATCATAGCTTTAGGCATAGCAACCAGCTTCTGGTTCTTTGCTTATAATACGACTATAAAGCAACAAATGGTTAGGCAAATTGTCCGAGAGTATATAAAGAAAATGCATGAATTGTGAGAAGCCAATACTGGTTTATTTAGCTAATACAATTAACAGTAGCCACACCATTACAATTCCTCGACATATGAGAAATATCTCTGATAAATTTTTTAATTATCGATACTCTATTTAACATGGGATTTGGTTGGGTTTTAATTTGTTTGCTTCTTATTGGACAAGAGTCCAAGCCCACTTACAGTGAATGCTTCTCATTCTAAATTGTATTTCCCTTTAAATAAAAACTTTAAGAGGTATCTATGGATTTTATTTCTATTTCATCATTGATATGTTCTTCATTATTCTTTATTTTCTATAAAATAAAAGTGTATGTCTGCGTGTAATCAAGGGAAGAGAGGTCTCGATGTTCTTTTTTATTATGATTGCTTTTATCTATAAAATACAAGCAAGTCTTCGTATCACCAAAAAAAAATATATAGTTTGATTGTTTAGTGGTTTGTCGGCAGGTTACCAAATAAATTTTAATTCAATGTCCTTTTCCTTATAAGCCGAAAACTATTGACATCGTATGGGCTGGGATGTATTGGGCCTTGAAAACATTCTGAGTTCACTCTCAGTAACTAGTTCGAAATTTCTGAATATATTATGTTTTTTTTTTATATAATTTTATTTCTATACAAAGGAATTACGGTTTGATCATTATATTTTAAGGAAACATTGTTTTTTTATCCGACTTTTGTATATTAGGGTCTTTGGTCCTCATCTTTTTGAAAATGCATCAAAGAGTGCCTCTGACCAAAAAGTTGACAGTTAACGTTAATAGAAGTGTCAAAAAGATGGTTTTATCCCTAAGCAATGCAAAAAGACTGAAAGCTACTGCAACTCATTGTTGGAGCTTTGTTGATTTAAATGTGTATATAGTTATGTAATTTATTTAAAATAATTTAAATATGTTTATATGATTTAAAATAAACTCATATATATATATATATATATATAATTTGAAATAAACTCATATTTAATAATAATTTATCAAAACAGATTTATGAAAAAGAAAAGGATAATAAAAAACAAAAGGAAAAAATTCAAAAAAAATGAATTTTTTCTTTCTTTCTTTTTCTTTTTTGAATTTTTCCCTTTCAATTTATTAGCTTTGATTTTCTGGGTTGTTTTTAATCAAGTTGAAATAAAATATTTTTTGAAAAGGAAAAAAATTCAAAAAAAAAAAACAAAAGGAAACCTAGAAAATCAAAACCGTAATTTTTTTTTCTTTTTTCAATTGAACGACGTCCATTATTTGATTTTTAACAAATCATATTATTTGCAGGTGATGATTCTAATGGGATTGCTTGACGGTGATGAATTATGTGTTGAATTTGACCATTGAAGTTGATATTGATTTTGATGAGTTAGTGGTAAGTTGGAGTATAAATAGAGATCTAAGAGCTAAAATTACTAAGAACATTATCATCAAAGAGCGATGATATTTGCACCCCTCAAAAACTGTATATACAACTTAAATTAGTATGTTTTTGAAAATCCAAAATTGATGGGTATGATTATGAAAATTGGTGTACATATAGCCACTCATCACCAAATCACCGAGCAATCCAATTAATGCAGTACAGCTTATAATTAGTACATAGTGATCCAAATAACCTACTTAATTGATCCTTAGCTCACTACAGCCCAATAAATAGTGGGCCGGCATGTTTTCAAGCCCAATACACCCCATCCCATTAAATGCCGGTACTGTTGTAGAGTCTTTGGCCTCGGGGCAGATACCATTATTGGTTAATTTTTTAATAGAATTCCTTTTTTTTATTGGAATTTGATTTGGAAGTAATTGAATTTCCTTTTCCTTGTATGATTTTATTTCTATATTGGTTTTTTATTCTATAATTTTTTTCTATATGGTTTCCTTTTTTTTTTTAGAAAAAAAAAACCCTAATTGAGGAGGACTAGGAAATTGTTATTACAAATAATATAGGAAAAAAGAACCCTAGTTGAGGAGGACTAGGAAATTATTATTATAAATAACTCATTGTTTTCAATTGAATGACCATATCCATGATTTGAATTTTAATCACTCCTATTGGATTTTCTTTCACTTTCTCTATTGTGTTCGATCAACCATGCCAATTAATGATAATGAGCAAGAAGATGCACTCTTAATAGAGAGCTTATGGGTTCAGCTAGTAGCCACAGTCGTAATGTTGTTTTCTTTCCAAATATGTCTCAACGATACTTTATATGTTACTATTTTCACATTGTTAGTGTCAGTTATCTTTCAAATGGATCTTCGAATATACTTATCATCTTTACATAATGGTACAGAGATAAACAATATATGGTTTTATTTAGAGAGAGCGGCTTTACTGTTTCTAATTTTATATAGATGGAACATAAATATAGCATATTGGTACATGGCCGGTGCTATCATTATTGCTATGCTCTTCTTTATTATTCTTTTTATCTATAAATTAAAAGTACGTCTGATCTTCATTGGAGAAAAGGTCACAAGAAGAGAGTTGGAAGTGTTATCCTTTACCATAATTATTCTTCACTATAAAATACAAGCAAGTTTGTGTATCATCAGATATTGAAGAGAGTCCTATCAAGCTACGGTGCTCGAATCAACATCGCTAGAGATCAATAAAGCTTGATTGATGATCTAGTATTCTACATCGCTAGAGACTAAGTTTTTTTTTTTTTTGAATCTATAAAAAAAATCCAATTAAAAAAATAAAAAATACCAACAGAAGCTAATTAACTTGATTGTTAATTACCTGAAGAATGAATTATTAAAAGTGGGAGATACTTCAGAAATGCAGTCCTCCAACTGGATCCTTCCCTACAAAGCACAAAAATAACAATTAGAGAGAAGGAGTAATTGATGTATGTTAGGTAGTATGTGTTAGTAAGACGAATAAAAAATGAGAATTTCTTCTTCTCTAAATGTTTCAGAGAATTACCATATGGACCACTGAGAGTGTCACGATATCTCTCCCTTCCAAACCCAAGCGATCGAATATTTCTCTTAGATGATCAACATCTACAATACAAGAGAATATATATCTCTTATTGTCCTGCTCATAAACCAATATATAACGGCCACCAAGAGCAGCATTGCAATAGAAGAACTGATCACAATTGCCACAATGTATTTCTTCTCAAGACAACCTTTCTTTGCATACCTAATATAAAAATCATAATATATGTCAAGTCAGCTTATCAATTTTCATTTTGAATATATAGCTAAAAAAGAAAGAGTATCCACCTGAATGTGGACCTGGAAGCAGCTCCGAAATAGCAACATTTTTGTAGTCCTTCCTGCCGGGTGTGAAAGGGATTGTGGGACCTCCAAGTAATTCCACCGAAACTACTCCAGCAAGCTTTTTAAAAAAAAAAAAAAAAAAAAAAACCTCATGTGTGTTTAAAATGTAAATTGATTATTACAATGAAGCCAAAAAGTGCTAGATTGATACATTTAACATTAAAGGACATTTAAACAATCAGCTCCAGCTTTTACAAGAAGTAAATAATTTAGATCCTACAAGTTTGCCTAAACTAACTGAATTACAGAGATAATCAGCTAACAAAGGAAGGAAATAAATACATACAGTTGACTATATATACAATCAATAAGAATCTCCTCAATATATGCTAATTAATTTTTCTTTCCTTGACAGGATTCAGCACAGATTTGACAAAAACTTTTGGTTCAAAACAGTTTGAGAATTGTGTACAGTGATTCAATGAATACTGCTAGGAAATTTCAAAGTCAATGGGAATAAATAGGTTAAGGAGATAACCACCTATAATACCTGCACCACAATATGATTCTAAGTAATTCAAATCCCATTAAATGCCTGTGGTACTGTTGTAGAGTCTTCGGCCCGGGGCAGCTACCATTATTGATTAATTTTTGAATAGAATTCCTTTTTTTTATTGGAATTTGAATTTGAAGTAATTGAATTTCCTTTTTCTTGTATGATTTTATTTCTATATGGTTTCCTTTTTTTTTTTAGAAAAAAAAAACCCTAATTGAGGAGGACTAGGAAATTGTTATTACAAATAATATAGGAAAAAAGAACCCTAATTGAGGAGGACTAGGAAATTATTATTATAAATAACTCATTATTTTCAATTGAATGGCCATGTCTATGATTTGAATTTTAATAAATCCTACTGGATTTTCTTTCGCTTTCTTTATTGTGTTCGGTCGACCATGCCAATTAATGATGATGAGCAAGAAGATGCACTCTTAATAGAGAGCTTATTGGTTCAGCTAGTAGCCACAGTTGTAATGTTGTTTTCTTCCCAAATATGTCTCAATGATACTTTATATGTTACTATTTTCACATTGTTAGTAGCAGTTATCTTTCAAATGGATCTTCGAATATGCTTATCATCATCTTTACATAATGGTAAAGAGATAGGCAATATATGGTTTTATTTAGAGAGAGCGGCTCTATTGTTTCTAATTTTATATCGATGGAACAAAAATACAGCATATTGGTACATAACCGGTGCTATCATTATTGCTATGTTCTTTTTTATTATTCTTTTTATCTATAAAATACAAGTAGGTCTGATCTTCATCGAAGAAAATGTCACAAGAAGAGAGTTCGAAGTGTTATCCATTACCATTATTATTCTTAACTATAAAATGCAAGCAAGTTTGTGTATCATCAGACATTGAAGAGAGCCCTATCAAGCTTCAGTGCTCGAATCAACATCGCTGGAGATCAATAAAGCTTGATTGATGATCGAGTATTCTACATCGCTAGAGAACAAGTTTTATTTTTTTTATTTTTTTTAATCTATTTTGCCCGACATTATTCTTGGTGATTATCAAGTACACAGCTATTTGTTTATCCTAAATCTGATAATTTAATTTATTTGCTAGTCAGATCAAGTAAGGCGTTTTGTATACAAAGTTACAATTCATCAAGGCGTTAAGCAAAGCTATTTACAGATTGTTTATCTAATTAATAAAAGAACAAGAGTTCACAAAGTAATGAACAGTTCAGATAATAAGTTCAAATTACATAACACAAAACTATCTTCCTTAATTATCCCACCTTAAAAGGTTTTAAGGCCATATGTATTCGAAATTGAAAATCTAATAGATGGTAGTCACTAGTCAGTATAACATCTGATTATCACAATCATAAATTGTACGAATCCAAAAAGTGAAGAATCAATTCTTTTTTAGATTCATAAAATTGTAAATATTTCGAGTAAAATCCAACATATCAAATTCATAATAAAAATCAATTAAAAACCTAAAGTCGTCACCAATTACCAAAATGAAAAAAATTCATAAATTCATCCGGTGATGATAACAATAACACGAGCAAAAAACATGCACACATATGTCATCAGAAATCAAATGCAACCAGATCAATTAGAATAATTACATATCCGATCATAATCTGAGTGTAATTTAAACCTCAGCAAGATGAAAATGCCACTGGTCTGAAATTATTACAATCCTAAAATTCACACCGTCTTTCTTTCTTTCTATACTAACATATAAACGAAAAGCAGGCTTTCGGAAAGTAGAATAATATCTGGTTTCAAGCTACATCTTATCATAGTTTGCGCTCAAACAGACACCTTCAGACCTCAGTCTACTACCACAAATGAAAAACAAACACAACACAGATGACAACCAATTAGGTCAAACGCATCTCCATGAAAAACTTATGCTAAAATAGACTTCAACAATGTCTGTGCTAACCTATTTAATAAGTAACGCGCTGCATGCATACACTCAGGAATTGGTTAGTTTCGTAAACTCATGATAAATCGAAAGATACTTGCCCCTTGTTGATTGCATATAGCAGTTTCTTGAACATAATTTCCTGTTCAATGTACAGCAATTATAATTGTCAGGAGAGATTTATTAGTTAGCTAGATATTCACATCGAAAATGATTGACAATTTTTACTTATTCACCAAATGTAGTACCTTGGTCGAGTAAGGAGGAAGTTTCAGGTAATTTGCACAAGTCATGACACTTAGCAAGTCATCCTCGGCTGATTCCAAAATCCCGGTTCCATTAGAACCTGAATTACTAGCTGTCGAAGAATGCTGCACCAAGACACACAAGGACATCAGGGCACGTAATTTCTTTCTAATGCTAATGAAAAAAATTAGCCCCACCATAACTCAAAAAATCAAATTAAAGTATTTAAAAAACCGAAAAACCATAATGCTTACCTTTTTCACAATAGTCAGCTTTGGATTCAGCACAGCCAGACCACCAGGTGGTAGCCTAGGTGCACATGTGGCTGTAACAAACTGGCAGAAAGCCCGCTGCTGATCTGGTGTGCGTTCTCCCATGATCTCAAGCAACTAAAGACACGTAAAAAAACATAACACAATAAGAACGTTATGAATCATGAATGTAAACACTGATCCTAGAAACATGCTCATTAATATAGGAAATAATCATATGTTAACAATTGCAAAGCTCTTGGCATTATATCCGAGATCAAATTTTATATGCTCAGAAAGTGTCTCAGCCTGCACAAGTTCAAATTCAACATATAACCATTAATCATATATAAAACAGTTTAGTTCATGTCTTGAAATTTGTAGAATTGCAAAATTTATGCAAAAATGTACCTCACACAACTCTCTTCGACCACAAAGCAGATTGTCCAATTCATGAGGAGTAAATTTTTTTTAATGATGTGATGTCAAGGACCTGCTTGTTACGTGCTACCAAGGAGTACTACAAAGATATAATACAAGACAAGCATATCCAGAAACAAGTAAGTTCAATATAAGCAAGGGAAAACATATTTTAATTAACAAAAGCTTAAACTGGTTTCAGACAAGAGAGACACGAATCAACAAAAAAATAAAAAAACTCAACAACCATACTAAGACAAAGCAGTTGAACAAATGCGGTAGAGCTCACAGTACATTAAGCAACAATGACTCATTTAAGTTCAGAAATATTCTAAGAAAGTTTCAATGAAACATCAATAAGCAACACTTGATTAAAAAAAATTAACAGACCTGATTAAAGCAGCTCTAAATGCTTCCACTTGCTGCATTATTCCAGTCTTGACAGTTGCATCAACCACAAAGGATATGTACTCCTCCAAGTTATTGATGTCAAACTAAAATATTTAGCAAGGGTCACAAATAGATAAAAAACTGTATGAGAAATTGACAAGCGGAAAAAAGAAAAGAAACGAGATGCATAAAATTTATTCTCCTGGTTTCAAAATATTCTGGATAACCAGGAAGAGTAAAATCCAAGCAGAGATCTTCAACTGGGGTCCCATGGAAACGTAAGTTAGAAATTGCATCCCAATTATCACAACCAGTAGATTCTAAATATAGTTTCCGACAAACATGGACATACAACTTTTGCAAATTTTTCCCAAACTCAGCATCAAATGAAAGAATATCATGCAAATCAAGTTCGTGCAAGATAATAGCAATTTAATGAGTCAACAAAAACAAACCTAGCAATATGTATTTGTTACACTTAGAGAAATCAGAATGTTTCTCTCTATTGAAAATAATTGCTCAAGCACGGCTTCTTGACTAGAATACATCTCCATTACCTTGGCAGCAGAATCCAAAATGCAATTTCAGGAGACACGAACCTTCTGGCGGTCTAATCTCCCTGCCCTCAACTCTCTGTCATTTGTGGATCCATGACCATCAACACCCTGCTGTTGCTGAAGACGATACAATGCACAAGATAGCCCAAAAGCAGTTGAATAGCAAAATTGTCGCCGTGCCTCAAAAGGAAACAAGAATGGGCATGCTTTTGTCAACTGGTGAAACCATGAGGGAAGACTCCCACTGCGCAAAGCAAGGGCATCTTGAATTTGCCGAGCTAATTTACGAGTGAGCTTACCATTAATAAATTCCTTAGAAGGAACCCTAACACCAGTTGCACTCTGCTCGTCTAAATTTGAAATTTCCCCCAGCATAATTTTCAGAAACTATCTGGGTTCTCAAACGAGACGCAAACTGATTCAAACCCTCCAGTACACGCAACAGCACAAGTATATTATACGTAACATTAGATTTTTCCATATCACAAGGGAGTTCCCCTTGCAAGATGCTGTCTAGAAGTGACATTCGATGCGATTGGGCATCAAAATTAGAGTTGGATGAACCAGATTTTGATGGAGTAGCAGAACCTGATCCTCCAATTGACATCCTGTCAGTTTGGCTATCTGCCCTCTGGTATGTAATAATGTAAATAACACTCCACAGTCTGCTTCCATCACTTGCTCTGAAATCACTGCCAGCATACCTCTCCTCATCATCCCCATCCACCACAAGCTGATGTTGAATGGTCTGATAGATCGTCAAATGCCTGTTAAGCTGTTTCCCACCAGCGGTGAATATTAACTTTGGAGGTTCATTAGAGCTTACAAATAGAAGCTGTCCTTGCCGATCTCTGCCTCCTCTGACACCTCTACCATTAGCAGAACCAAGGCCAGCCATAGCAGCAGCAGCAAACGACATTGCGCCCCTTGAACCGTAAGAAGAGCCACTCCTAAAATCAGCAGGGTCTGATCTCCTAACTGCAGCAGGTCTGCTAGTAGGTCCTGAAGCTGGGTTCGTGTGGCTATCACTAGCTGCTGGGGCAGCGGCACTATCCTCAGCTGAGTCTCCCAATTTTACATCATGTACTCTGTCGGCCATGCAAAGAGGAAGAGAATCATGTTTTCGTACCTGAAAGAAAATAATGGCCTCATCAGGAAAAACTATTACAATGAACCCAAAAAGATGGAAACAGTTGCAGTCATACAACTAAATTCAACAAGCAATAGTCCATATACTTTTTCTGGCAAGTAAGATTGTAAGAAGGCATCATTTATTTCGTTTGAGGACACATGGAGCAAATTAGTCCCTTGTTAGTCTTATTCAAAGAAACCGAAAAACTGCAGAGTGCAACTACTGACATACCACACCCATGCTAAGACACCAATACCCGGAAAGATTTCCATTTTTTATCCAGATATATGAACACAAATTTGACTTGGTTTCTGCTTCCCTCAAATTAAAAGCGAGATCAGAAACTTATGCAACTAACTGGCCACTATCTTATCTGCCAAGTTGTGAACCATTATTAAAAGGTATTATTACCATACGACGTACATTTTTCAACATTATATGCTTTTTGACAATTGAAGTAATATCACCTAGAAGAGGTAAAAATTCCCATAAAACTAGAAAAGTAATTCATATACTAAGGATGTGAACGTGCAGCCACAAACTTCACACAGTACTATAATTATTCTAATACATGTCAAATTCTATTTTCTTCTCATTATTTCCATTTTAAAAGAACCACCATTTCCTAATAGGTGTCCCAACCCTTTTCTGAGTCAAGACTAATTCACAGGGATGCACAAGTCACCCAGGAACCTAACTTCTGATTCACAGCCATTACAATGCATAGATTCAAGTGGGTTTGAGAATTTTCCTACTCTATTCCACACTAGTTCATTGCTTTGATTGTGTTGTGAAATTCACTATCTTCATGATAAATTAGAAGTAATTAAAAGTTAAAATATAATACTCTCCTCACTACTTCAAGGAAGAGTTGAAATTATAAAATTAATAACTTACATCTTCATGATCATCGTCTTCAATTACCAATGATTCATCAATCTCCACAGGAGATACATCCAATTCCTCGTACTAAAAAGGAAAAGGAAAAGATTGGTCACAGTACTGAAAACAGGAAACAGCAAAAATATTAAGAAAATAGTGGTGGGACACTGGGACCTGGGAGGGAACAAGTTTTTTCAAGATTTGTTGCTTGAATAGAACTTAAAGTGCCACTAATATTAGCCATTAGGTCCACTCTGATGAGAAGTGTTCAAGATTAAAGACTAATGTGCAGCATACCAGCATAGTGCCACACCCCCTAGAATATCTACAAATCAGGTATACCTCCTATAATGAACTTAAAAAAGCCTAACTGCTAGAATATCTACAAATTACTAATATAACTAAGCACAACCATTCAAAGTTTACACTTCAAAATCCCCGGGATTTGTAAATATACATGCAAAAATATAGAAGTAAGGTCTCATATTTAGTTAAACAAAAAACTCTTGATCCATAGAAATATGGCCACATATATAGTTAAGCATAAAAACTCAGACTTACTTTTAAGGTATCACAGAAGTTTCACCTACGCTATAACTCATGAGCATAAAACAATAAAAGGCAGAGAACAAAAAAAGTGTTCCATTTTCAACCCAGCCCCTAACACATACGAGTGGAAATCAGAGATACAAGTGTGATCCGTTAGTAGCATGGATTAGAAACAATCAAACTGGAGTATACCTGAGAAGTCGAATCTCCAGTAGCGTGCTTCATTTGTGCATCTTTATCTAGAGCTGCTCTTCTACGAGCAGCATTTCTTGTTTGAGGACCTCTTCCATCCTCCTGAGCAGACTTCAAAACAGCTTTGCTCTTTCCCTTAGATGAGCTTGAGCTTTTCTCTTGCACAGGTTCCTTTTTTACCCTCCGAGGGGTGCCAAAACCAGGTATGGATAGTGATTGTAAAATTCAGACATTCAGCCACCATCCCTAAAACGTTACAATAATTCGGGATTTGGGGAAAGGGACGACTTGAACCCACAAATAAAACATACTCTTAGTTGACCACAAATGAAACAAACATCCACATTCGCATATACTAAAAGAAATTCATTTAATTTCACATATTGAACACTCACAGCTTCCTTATTCATAATCAGAGGAAAGAATTAAAAACCTCAAGTTGCTTCCGATGTACAGTAGCCACATGAGAGAAACAAAAAAGAGAAACAAACACAACACAGAACTAATTTGGCTAAATGCATCTCCATAATGCTAAAATTGACTTCAACAATGTGTGTGACAACCTATAAGTCTACAACAGTAAGCTACTGGGAAAATTTTGATTATGGAAAATGGCCAACTTGTATTGAATTTCTTTACACCTTCCCTGGAAAGATTAATGAAATTTAATCTCTTAGAATTCAAAATGTACAAAAAAAACAGAAATCTATAGAATCAATCAAGAGTCAAGACTATATTGGTATTTATCTTTGAAGAATGTAAATGATACTGGTCACTTTCACTTTATGAAAAATGCCTCATGACCAAAGTATAATGTCCTAGGAGCCAACATCATCCCTGCTATCACTCCAAGTAGCACTGCAACCACCATTTTTGCCATCCTTGCCATCCGGCTGCACTGGACCTGTATCACTCTTGTTTGTACTTGATCCACCTCGAATCCAAGCTCCGAAAACAGCTGGTGCGAGATGGCATAATCTCTCAAAAATGCATCCTCGTCCTGCCAGTTTAGTCCAGAGTTAGTGTTGTATCATTGTAATGATACAAGTACAGATAATTAGGAAAACAAAATACCTACCTTGGCATACAGCGTCACATAGGTACGCAGCTCATGATCGGTCACCAGAGCCCTCTCGGAATCAAGGCAGAGCGAATCTTGGTTCTTGACCGGATCTCTGCAAAAAAAAAAAAAAATCCAATTAAAAAAATAAAAAATACCAACAGAAGCTAATTAACTTGATAGTTAATTAGCTGAAGAATGAATTATTAAAAGTGGGAGATACTTCAGAAATGCAGTCCTCCAACTGGATCCTTCCCTACAAAGCACAAAAATAACAATAAGAGAGAAGGAGTAATTGATGTATGTTAGGTAGTATGTGTTAGTAAGACGAATAAAAAATGAGAATTTCTTCTTCTCTAAATGTTTCAGAGAATTACCATATGGACCACTGAGAGTGTCACGATATCTCTCCCTTCCAAACCCAAGCGATCGAATATTTCTCTTAGATGATCAACATCTACAATACAAGAGAATATATATCTCTTATTGTCCTGCTCATAAACCAATATATAACGGCCACCAAGAGCAGCATTGCAATAGAAGAACTGATCACAATTGCCACAATGTATTTCTTCTCAAGACAACCTTTCTTTGCATACCTAATATAAAAATCATAATATATGTCAAGTTAGCTTATCAATTTTCATTTTGAATATATAGCTAAAAAAGAAAGAGTATCCACCTGAATGTGGACCTGGAAGCAGCTCCGAAATAGCAACATTTTTGTAGTCCTTCCTGCCGGGTGTGAAAGGGATTGTGGGACCTCCAAGTAATTCCACCGAAACTACTCCAGCAAGCTTTTAAAAAAAAAAAAAAAAAAAAAAAAACCTCATGTGTGTTTAAAATGTAAATTGATTATTACAATGAAGCCAAAAAGTGCTAGATTGATACATTTAACATTAAAGGACATTTAAACAATCAGCTCCAGCTTTTACAAGAAGTAAATAATTTAGATCCTACAAGTTTGCCTAAACTAACTGAATTACAGAGATAATCAGCTAACAAAGGAAGGAAATAAATACATACAGTTGACTATATATACAATCAATAAGAATCTCCTCAATATATGCTAATTAATTTTTCTTTCCTTGACAGGATTCAGCACAGATTTGACAAAAACTTTTGGTTCAAAACAGTTTGAGAATTGTGTACAGTGATTGCAATGAATACTGCTAGGAAATTTCAAAGTCAATGGGAATAAATAGGTTAAGGAGATAACCACCTATAATACCTGCACCACAATATGATTCTAAGTAATTCCAACAAGAAGATTTAAGTTGGAAATATTGCATACACAATCCATCCATATATCAACTTATCTATGTATCATGAAATGAAGATCTAAAGTTCTCCACAACCTAGTTATAGATTAGGCCACAAGCCTACAACATTCTAAAGGACTTGTGAATAATATAAGTCAGAAGCATGTGTAATTATAAGTCTTAGAATTGCTCTATGAGCTTATTAATGGCTTCAATAAAATCTGTTGAAATTCTCTTCATAAACTTATTCAAATCAGACAACTATTTATCAACATGTTTATTGAATATGCATACCTGATATAAATCAGCATATGTAATTCTGTTTGATGGAAAATGAAATTTAGAAATCAAATTTAAATAGCTAAAATTAGGTTAAAATCATATGATTGATATCAAATTTAAATAACAAATATAGATATAAATATAAAAATTAAAACTCACCGCAAACATCCAGACACTTCTTTAAACCAGAAGCACAACAGTACTGGTATTCATCTCCAAACCGGATTGACGTATTTGGTCCTCCCGCCTGTGAGTTGCAGTCGTAACTAGAAGCATCCAACAATCTGAAACAAAACACAGGTAATTAATCAAACAAATTAAAGAGAGTGTGTTTTTGTGCGTTTTTTGCTTCCTTACGCTAATTTTATCATGTCTAATTCGCAGTGATTGATGCCGATTAAAACTCGAAGAAAACGACGTGACTTGTCGACATGTTCTAAGTATTCATCGTCCACCACCGTAGGTAGCGGAACCAGCACCACGGAGGTCGTCGTTGTCTTCTTCTTCTTCTTCTTGCCGGTTGTCTTCTTCTTCTTGCCGGTTTTTGCTTTCATGAAACAGAACCAGCTGAAGAGACCGTTAAGGAGGTCGGACCAGAATCGGTAGACATTGTAGCAACAGGGGCTGCTCTTCTGTTGTTTCGATCCTTCGAGAAGCGGGGCATTGAGTTCTTCATTTTTTGATTTTCTGGAGGGAAACCAATCGAAGAATAAACGAGGCATGTTGTGTGCGAGTGTTTTTTGAATGTGCTTGTTTGTGTGGGACCGTGACTGGGATATCTATTTATATCGATATAAGAGGCGAGGGTCAATTCCGTCTTTCTACTCTTTTTGTCTTATTTCCACTAAAATAAAAAGGAACGAGTGAGCGACAGAGAGATAGCTTCTGGGGTTTGTAGTGGTTGGAGGGATTCTATTTGTTTGCTCTTGGTATATTTTCTTTTCCCTTTTAATCTTTTATATGTTTTTTAAGTAATGTTCAAATAATTAGTTCAAATGGATTGTTTTGTTAGACATAAATTAACTGAAACACCCTCTAAGGTTGTTGAGGATGATTGATCCATAGATCTATCCATGGATCAGATTCATCCACTTAGGATAGTTGTTGTATAAGAACTAGATCAGTTACTTAATTACCCATGTTGAGATTGATTATTACACTTACACCTCAGGGGATTAAGTTAAGTACACACTGTTTTTGCAATTTCATTTTAGGCATTGCATATTATAAATAAGGCATCTTGTATTCTTGTTTAATGACTGTTTTTCTTTTGCAGTTACTTGATAACATAACAACTTCCATTTCACTCTCCTAATTACATTTTCACAATTAGTTGAACTTGAAATAGTATTTTGAAACAGAAATTGGACTAATTTTCTGCAGAGATAGTTGCCGAATTGCTGTCCTTTAATACTTGCGGTGGTGGATTTGCAAGTCTGCATTTGCTGTACCACCATGTATTACACTGAAAGTCTGAAACAAGACAAGAGTCCCCTTGTTTCAACAACAACCAAGGAAACGAACTCCACAGTGATGACTCCGAAGAGCAGGCTAGACTTCACGCCCAGAAAGGTTGGAGTTATTCATACTCCAAAGACTCAGGACAAGGAAGCTGTGAGTGTTCAATGTGGGAAATTAAATGATATTTAGTTAAGTTGTGTATTGTGTACGGTGGTATATACACAAAGTAGATAAATAACATTTTTAATTTAATGTAAGATGGCAAATTAGTTGTACAAGAGAAAGAGAATACATTTCCCAGCTTGTCGTTTATAGCGAACCTTTGTATTGGGCACCTAACTCTCTTATTTTGCATCAAGTAGAATGAAAACTTTGAAAGAACACAAGTGATTCTGTCCATTTTAGCATAAGTTTTTCATGGAGATGTGTTTGACCAAATTGGTTGTGTCATCTATGTTGTGTTTGTTTTTTTCATTTGTGGTAGTAGACTGAGGTCTGAAGAAGGTATCTGTCTGAGTGCAAACTAGGATAATATGTAGCTTGAAACCAGAAATTATTCTAGTTTCTGAAAGCCCGTTTTTCGTTTATATGTTAGCATAGAAAGAAAGATGGTGTGAGTTTTAGGATTGTAATAATTTTGAACCAGTGACATCTTCATCTTGCTGAGGTTTAAATTGCTTGCCTGTTTGTTGGTCAGGATCCACAGATTCGTCCGTTGGTTGAGCAAGATACAGAATCTTTGCAGTGGATGCTGCCGGACATACCTCCTTGGGTGAAAAACCCAGATCATGATCAAGTATGTAATTATTATCTGTGACTTCTTTCTATGTCCTGGGTATAGCATTGTGTTTTTGTTTTCATTTTCTCTAGATCGATTACATTATCTCGACAATGATTGAATTTGAAACACTGACATTAGGGTCTCCACCACCAACATTTCATGTTGAGTATGCCTCTCATATACCTTATTCATAATCTGTTTATGGGTGTGTTCCTTGCTCCTATTAATTGAAATTAAAAACATGCTAAATGCTTATTCAGACGTTTGCAGCTGTAATGTAGGAATGTATTTGGAGGATGTCTTCACTTGAATGGCATATATATTGTGGTAACTTTTAAAACAAGAAAGATACAAAGTAAGTTGCGACTTGTGTAGAAAGATACACTATAATAGTATATAAATAACATTTAATTTAATGTTAGATGTCTTGGAATTCAATCTCCTTTTTAATCCCTCATCTTTGTCACCTTAATTTTAGTGTTCCCAGTCAGTTCTAATTGATCTGGTTGCATTTGATTTCCGATGACATTCATGTTTGTGTTTTTTGCTCTTGTGTTATTGTTATCACTGGATGAATTTAAGAATTTTGTTTTTTGGTAATTGGTGACGTTTTTGGGTTTTAATTGATTTTTATTATGAGTTTGATATGTTTGATTTTACTTGCAATACATACAATTTATGAATCTGAAAAGGCATCGATTTTCTCTTGACTAGACATGTCCTGAATTGTTTGGATTCTTCACTTTTTAAAAATCTTTCATTTATGATTGTGATAATCAGATGTTATACTGACTAGTGACTACCATCTATTAGATTTTCAATTTCAAATGCATATAGCCTTCAAACCTGTTTAGGTGGGAAAAGGTAGACAGTTTTGTGTTATATAATTTGAAATCATTATCTGATCTGTTCTTTACTTGGTGTACTTTTGTTCTTGTATTAACTAATTAAACAATCTCTAAGTAGCTTTGGTTAAGGCGTTACTGAATTGTAACTTTGTATACAAAACAACACTGAATCAGTATTTTTTATGCATATTGCTTCTTATATTATACTCTATTTTGTTCTGTTTCTTAGCTGGTGTCCTCTGATGGAAGGATCCACATGTATTAGTTCCCTGCTCTACAAATTGCTGAGATTCTTATGCTCCAAAATGTTTGTCGGAGAAGGTTTGGTTCATGCTGTAGACCAGCTTATTTTAGCTGGAAATCCTGCCCAAGCATCCTCTGATAATGATTCAGGATCAGCACCATCATCACATTCTAGGCGGTGGAAACTTAAATCCTGATGGAAATTCATTGGAAGAATCAAAGAGTCCTGTTTCACTAAATGTTGGTTCACCTCCGAGCTCAAAACAAATTCCATCAGTCAGTGAATTCCAATCTTCGGACTTTAGTCAGTGCATGAGCTAAAGCATTCTGATTCTGGGACTGCTGAAGTGGGAGTTACAGACTTACAGATCATCTTTTGCATCTAAAGAATCTTTGCATGAAGTTGAATGCCGGGGTGTCGATGACCAAAAGACTAAAGCAAAGGGAAAATCTAAAGCTTCTGGATCTCGTCTGGCTGATGTATCTGCTAGTAAGGAGAGTACTTGATTGGGGTGATATCTGAGATGCTAGCAGAACTAAGCAAATGCTAACTTATTTTTCTTGTGGATATTTCTCAAAGGAGAACATTTCAGAAGCCAGTTTGCTGAAGATTCGGCAGCAAGCACTTAGAAGATTCAAGTCATTTCTTGCCGTTGCCAATGACTATTTTAGGTCAGAAGCTTCAAAATGATTTGTCCTCTTTAGAACGTTTTCCTGTTGTGTTGAGCCACTCATCTAGGTCATCGTGGAAGTGCTCCTCTCTCCTCTGGACTTAGTGCATTATCTCAGCCTTTTAAGTTGGTCTATGTCGCGCCCAAGGAGAAAAATCTCTTCGCGATTACTCTTCAAACGTTGTACTGATTGATCCTTTGGCAAGTTTAGCTAATGTTGAAGAATTTCTTTTGCCACGAGTTCAGCAATGTGAATCTGGCCAGAAGCCCTCAGCATCTCTGTAGGAAATTCTGAGTCTGGGACAACACCTGCTGGAACTGGTGGTTCGTCTCCTTCTACCTCCACTCCTCCCATGACTTGTCGTTTTACTTCACAGTCCAGGTTAGTTGTTAATAGTGGAGATGCTACAAAAAAGGACCTTTGCAAGAGAAAAGCTCAAGCTCATCTAAGGGAAGGGCAAAGTTGTTTTGAAGTCTGCTCAGGAGGATGCAAGAGGTCCTCAAACAAGAAATGCTGCTCGTAGAAGAGCAGTTCTAGATAAAGATGCACAAATGAAGCAGGCTACTGGAGATTCGACCTTCTGAGGTATTCTGTATACTCCAGTTTGATTGTTTCTAATCCATGCTAACGGATCACACTTGTATCTCTAATTTCCACTCATGTGTGTTAGGGGCTGGGTTGAAAATGGAACACTTTTTTTTCCCTGGTGTATTTTATAGTACATTCAAAACATTTACGTTAAATATTTTGAAAAATTGATCATACATGTCTATAATTCTGATCTCATATTACGATGTGCGGTAAAGTTCATTGCCTTTTCTTGTTTTAGGCTCATTAGTTATAGCGTAGGTGAAACTTCTGTGATACCTTAAAAGTAAGTTTGAGTTTTTATGCTTAACTATATATGTGGCCATAATTCTATGGATTAAATATGAGACCTTACTACTATATTTTTGCATGTATATTTACAAATCCAGGGGATTTTGAAGTGTAAACTTTGAATGGTTGTGCTTAGTTATATTAGTAATTTGTAGATATTCTAGTAGTTAGGCTTTTTTAAGTTCATTGTAGTCGGTATACCTGATTTGTAGATATTCTAGGGGGTGTGGCACTATACTGGTATGCTGTACATTAGTCTTTAATCTTGAACACTTCTCATCAGAGTGGACCTAATGGCTAATATTCGTGGCACTTTAAGTTCTATTCGAGCAACAAATCTTGAAAAAACTTGTTCCCTCCCACAGTCCCCGTGTCCCACACTCCCACCACTATGCTCTTAATATTGTTGCTGTTTCCTGTTTTCAGTACTGTGACAAATCATTTCCTTTTCCTTTTTAGTACGAGGAATTGGATGTATCTCATTGATGAATCATTGGTAATTGAAGACGATGATCATGAAGATGTAAGTTATTAATTTTATACTTTCAACTCTTACTTGAAGTGGGGAGGAGGGTATTAGATTTTAACTTTTTATTACTTCTAATATATCATGAAGATAGTGACTTTCACAACACGATCAAAGCAATGACCTAGTGTGGAATAGAGTAGGAAAATTCTCAAATCCACTTGAATCTATGCATTGCAATGGCTGTGAATCAGACGTTAGGTTCCTGGGTGACTTGTGCATCCCTGTGTAATAGTCTTGACTCAGAAAAGGGTTGGGACACCTATTAGGAAATGATGGTTCTTTTAAAATGGAAATAATGAGAAGAAAATAGAATTTGACATTTATTAGAATAATGACAGTTCTGTGTGAAGATTGTTGATACATGTCACATCCTTAGTATATATGAATTACTTTTCTAGTTTTATGGGAATTTTTACCTCTTCTCGGTAAATGGTAATATAACTTCAATTGTCAAAACGTGTATAATGTTGAAAAAGGTACGTCGTATGGTAATAATATCTTTTAATAATGGTTCACAACTTGGCAGAAAAGATAATGGCAGGTTAGTTGCATAAGTTTCTGATCTTCTTTTAATTTGAGGGAGGCAGAAACCAAGTCAAATTTGTGTTAGTTGCAGTTTGTCGGTTTCTTTGAATAAGACTAACAAGGGACTAATTTGCTCCATATGTAGTGTCCTCAAACAAAATAAATGATGCTTCGTACTTGCCAGAAAACGTATATGGACTATTACTTGTTGAATTTAGTTGTATGACTGCAATTGTTTCCATCTTTTTGGTTTCATTGTAATAGTTTTTCCTGATGAGGCCCTTATTTTCTTTCAGGTACTAAAACATGATTCTCTTCGTCTTTGCATGGCCGACAGAGTACATGATGTAAAATTGGGAGACTCAGCTGAGGATAGTGCCGCTGTCCCAGCAGCTAGTGATAGCCACACTAACCCAGCTTCAGGACCTACTAGCAGATCTGCTGCAGTTAGGAGATCAGACCCTGCTGATTTTAGAAGTGGCTCTTCTTACGGTTCAAGGGGCGCAATGTCATTTGCTGCTGCTGCTATGGCTGGCCTTGGTTCTGCTAATGGTAGAGGTGTCAGTGGAGGCAGAGATCGGCAAGGACAGCTTCTATTTGGAAGCTCTAATGAACCTCCTAAGTTAATATTCACCGCTGGTGGGAAACAGCTTAACAGGCATTTGACGATCTATCAGACCATTCAACATCAGCTTGTGGTGGATGAGGATGATGAGGAGAGGTATGCTGGCAGTGATTTCAGAGCAAGTGATGGAAGCAGACTGTGGAGTGTTATTTACACTATTACATACCAGATATGTCAATTGGAGGATCAGGTTCTGCTCCTCCATCAAAATCTGGTTCAGCCAACTCTAATTCTGATGCCCAATCGCATCGAATGTCACTTCTAGACAGCATCTTGCAAGGGGAACTCCCTTGTGATATGGAAAAATCTAATGTTACGTATAATATACTTGTGCTGTTGCGTGTACTGGAGGGTTTGAATCAGTTTGCGTCTCGTTTGAGAACCCAGATAGTTCTGAAAATTATGCTGGGGGGAATTTCAAATTTAGACGAGCAGAGTGCAACTGGTGTTAGGATTCCTTCTGAGGAATTTATTAATGGTAAGCTCACTCCTAAATTAGCTCGGCAAATTCAAGATGCCCTTGCTTTGTGCAGTGGGAGTCTTCCCTCATGGTTTTACCAGTTGACAAAAGCATGCCCATTCTTGTTTCCTTTTGAGGCGCGGCGACAATTTTTCTATTCAACTGCTTTTGGGCTATCTTGTGCATTATATCGTCTTCAGCAGCAGCAGGCTGCTGATGGTCATGGATCCACAAATGACAGAGAGTTGAGGGTTGGGAGATTAGACCGCCAGAAGGTTCGTGTCTCCCGAAATCGCATTTTGGATTCTGCTGCAAAGGTAATGGAGATGTATTCTAGTCAAAAAGCTGTGCTTGAGCAACTATTTTCAATAGAGAGAAACATTCTGATTTCTCTAAGTGTAACAAATACATATTGCTAGGTTTGTTTTTGTTGACTCGTTAAATTGCTAATATATCTTGCAGGAACTTGATTTGCATGATATTCTTTCATTTGATGCGGAGTTTGGGAAAAATTTGCAAGAGTTGTACGTCCTTGTTTGTCGGAAACAATATTTAGAATCTACTGGTTGTGATAATCAGGATGCAATTTCTAACTTACGTTTCCATGGGACCCCAGTTGAAGATCTCTGCATTGGATTTTACTCTTCCTACTTATCCAGACTATATTTTGAAACCAGGAGAATAAATTGTATGCATCTCGTTTCTTTTCTTTTTACCGCTTGTCAATTTCACATATAGTTTTTCTATCTATTTGTGACCCTTGCTAAATATTTTAGTTTGACATCAATAACTTGGAGGAGTACATATCCTTTGTGGTTGATGCAACTGTCATGACTGGAATAATGCGGCAAGTGGAAGCATTTAGAGCTGGCTTTAATGAGGTCTATTAATTTTTTTTAATCAAGTGTTGCTTATTGATGTTTCATTGAAACTTTCTTAGAATATTTCTGAACTTAAATGAGTCATTGTTGCTTAATGTACTACGAGCTCTACCGCATTTGTTCAAATGCTTTGTCTTAGTATGGTTGTTGAGTTTTTTTTTTTTTTTTTTGGTTGATTCGTCTCTCTTGTCTGAAACCAGTTTAAGCTTCTGTTAATTAAAATATGTTTTTCCTTGCTTATATTGAACTTGCTTGTTTCTGGATATGCTTGTCTTGTATTATATCTTTGTAGTTTTAGAACTTACTCCTTGGTTGCACGTAACAAGCAGGTCCTTGACATCAAATCATTACAAATTTTTACTCATGAATTGGACAATCTGCTTTGTGGTCGAAGAGAGTTGTGTGAGGTACATTTTTGCATAAATTTTGCAATTCTACAAATTTCAAGACATGAACTGAACTGTTTTATATATGATTAATGGTTATATGTTGAATTTGATCTTGTGCAGGCTGAGACACTTTCTGACCATATAAAATTTGATCTCGGATATAATGCCAAGAGCTTTGCAATTGTTAACGTATGATTATTTCCTATATTTATGAGCATGTTTCTAGGATTAGTGTTTACATTCATGATTCATGACGTTCTTATGGTGTTATGTTTTTTTACGTGTCTTCAGTTGCTTGAGATCATGGGAGAACTCACACCAGATCAACAGCTGGCTTTCTGCCAGATTGTTACGGCCACATGTGCACCTGGGCTTCCACCTGGTGGTCTGGCTGTGCTGAATCCAAAGCTGACTATTGTGAGAAAGGTAAGCATTATGGTTTTTTCGGTTTTTTAATTACTTTAATTTTGATTTTTTGAGTTATGGTGGAGCTAATTTTTTTCATTAGCATTTGATAGAAATTTCGTGCCCTGATGTCCTTGTGTGTCTTGGTGCAGCATTCTTCGACAGCAAGTAATTCAGCTTCTAATGGAACCGGGATTTCAGAATCAGCAGAGGATGACTTGCTAAGTGTCATGACTTGTGCTAATTACCTGAAACTTCCTCCTTACTCGACCAAGGTACTACATTGGTGAATAAGTAAAAATTGTCAATCATGTTCAATGTGAAACTTAATCATATCTAGCTAACTAATAAATCTCTCCTGACAATTATAATTGCTGTACTTTGAACAGGAAATTATGTTCAAGAAACTGCTATATGCAATCAACAAGGGGCAAGTATCTTTCGATTTATCATGAGTTAACGAAACTAACCAATTCCTGTATGCAGCGCATTACTGTATGCAGCGCGTTACTTATTAAATAGGTTAGCACAGACATTGTTGAAGTCTATTTTAGCATAAGTTTTTCATGGAGATGCGTTTGACCTAATTGGTTCTGTCATGTGTTGTGTTTGTTTTTCATTTGTGGTAGTAGACTGAGGTCTGAAGGTGTCTGTTTGAGCGCAAACTAGGATAAGATGTACCTTGAAACCAGAAATTATTCTATATCGTTTATATGTTAGTATAATTTCAGACCAGTGGCATTTTCATCTTGCTGAGGTTTAAATTACACCCAGATTATGATCGAATATGTAATTATTCTAATTGATCTGGTTGCATTTGATTTCCAATGATATATTTGTGCATGTTTTTTGCTCGTGTTATTGTTATCATCACCGCATGAATTTAAGAATTTTTTTCATTTTGGTAATTGGTGACGATTTTGGGTTTCTAATTGATTGTTATTATGAATTTGTTATGTTGGATTTTACTCGAAATACTTACAATTTTATGAATCTAGAAAAGAATCGATTCTTCACTTTTTGGATTCATACAATTTATGATTGTGATAATCTGATGTTATAGTGACCAGTGACTACCATCTATTAGATTTTCAATTTTGAATACATACGGCCTTAAAACCTTTTAAGGTGGGATAATTAAGGAAGATAGTTTTGTGTTATATAATTTGAACTTATTATCTGAAATGTTCATTACTTTGTGAACTCTTGTTCTTGTATTAATTAGATAAACAATCTGTAAGTAGCTTTGCTTAACCCCTTAATGAATTGTAACTTTGTATACAAAACGCCTTACTTGATCTGACTAGCAAATAAATTAAATTATCAAATTTAGGATAAACAAATAGCTGTGTAGTTGATAATCACCAAGAATCATGTCGGGCAAAATAGATTCAAAAAAAAAAAAACACTTTCTCTCTAGCGACATAGAATACTTGATCATCAATCAAGCTTTATTGATCTCTAGCGATGTTGATTTGAGCACCGAAGCTTGATAGGACTCTCTTCAATATCTGATGATACACAAACTTGCTTGTATTTTATAGTTAAGAATAATAATGGTAAAGGATAATACTTTGAACTCTCTTCCTGTGACCTTTTCTCCGATGAAGATTAGACGTACTTGTAATTTATAGATAAAAAGAAGAATAAAGAAGAACATAGCAATAATGATCGCACCGGCTATGTACCAATATGCTGTATTTTTGTTCCATCGATATAAAATTAGAAACAATAAAGCTGCTCTCTCTAAACAAAACCATATATTGTTTATTTCTGTACCATTATGTAAAGATGATAAGCATATTCGAAGATCCCTTTGAAAGATAACCATCACTAACAATGTGAAAATAGTAACATATAAAGTATCATTGAGACATATTTGAGAAGAAAAGAACATTACAACTGTAGCTACTAGCTGAACCCATAAACTCTCTATTAAGAGTGCATCTTCTTGCTCATTATCATTAATTGGCATGGTTGATCGAACACAATAGAGAAAGCGAAAGAAAATCCAATAGGATTTATTAAAATTCAAATCATGGATATGGCAATTCAATTGAAAACAATGAGTTATTTATAATAATAATTTCCTAGTCCTCCTCAATTAGGGTTCTTTTTTCCTATATTATTTGTAATAACAATTTCCTAGTCCTCATCAATTAGGGGTTTTTTTTTTCCTAAAAAAAAAAAAGAAACCATAAAGAAAAAAATTATAGAATAAAAAACCAATGTAGAAATAAAAAGGAATTCTATTCAAAAATTAATTAATAATGGTAGCTGCCCCGGGGCCTAAGACTACAACAGTACCACGGGCATTTAATGGGATGGGGTGTATTGGGCTTGAAAACATTCCGGCCCACTATTTATTGGGCTGGAATGAAGTGAGCTAAAGATCAATTAAGTAGGTTATTTGGGTCACTATGTACTAATTATAAGCTGTACTGTATTAATAGGATTGCTCTGTGATTTGGTGATGAGTGGCGACAACTTAAAAACCGTATGTATACCTCCTTTAATAATCACCTATCAACTTTAGATTTTAATAAACATACTAATTTAAGATATACATACAGTTTTTGAAGGGTATAAATATCGTCATAAAAACTGGTTCAGTGGATATTTTGGAAAAACAAAGTTAGAAACACAGAACAATTTCTCACTTTTAGTGAACAAAAACAGTGAGAACATTGAGAACAAAATATATGATGTTCTTAGTATTTTTAGCTCTTAGATCTCTAATTAGACTCCAACTTACCATTGACTCATCAAAATCAATCTCCACTTTAATGGTCAAAGTCAACGCATAATCCATCACCGTCAAGCAATCCCATTAGAATCATCACTGCAAATAATATGATTTGTTAAAAATCAAATGACGGACATTGTCATTCAATTGAAAAAAAGAAAGAAAAAATTTATAGGTTTTTATTTTTTGGATTTCCTTTTGTTTTTTTATTTCTTTTTTCTTTCTTTCTTCTTTATTTTTTGAATTTTTTCCTTTTCAAAAAACATTTTATTTCAACTTGATAAAAAAAAACCCAGAAAATCAAAGTCTATAAATTGAAAAGGGAAAAAATCCAAAAAAGGAAAAGAATGAAAAAAAAATTCCTTTTTTTTTGAATTTTTTTCCTTTTGTTTTCTTATTATCTTTTTCTTTTTCATAAATATGTTTTGATGTATTATTATTAAATATGGGTTTATTTCAAATATTATATATAAATATATATATATATATATGAGTTTATTTTAAATCATATAAACATATTTAAATTATTTTAAACAAATTATATAACTATACATACATTAAATCAACAAAGCTCCAACAATGAGTTACGGTAGCTTTCAATTTTTTCACATCGCTTAGGGGTAAAACCGTTTTTTTGACACATCTGTTAACGTTGACTGTCAACTTTTTGGTCAGATGCACTCTTTTGATGCATTTTCGAAATGATGAGGACCAAAGACTCTAATACACATAAATCGGGTAAAAAAACAATATTTCTTTAAATATAATGACCAAACTGTGATGTGGCCTACTTCTCCATTTGAAGCTCAATGTCACGGGTAGGGGTGGGCGTTTAATGGATCGGTTCATTTTTGGAGTGAACCGATAAAAAACCGATAATGTTCAGTTTTTGAAAAAGTAAACCGATCCGATCAACTTAACAATTATGAACTGATCAAAAACCGATTAAATTTGACCGGTTCGGTTCGGTTCGGTTTTTTCGGTTTTGTGTCAATTGGACCAAATTTTTTGGTTTTAATTATTACACATATTTTCATATTTTAATCTTTTTGGGTCTTGGACCAAATTAAATTATGAGTTTAAACAAATTGAAAATACAAGTTTAAAATAATATTCATAAAAAAAAAACTAAGAAAAAAAATATGATGTGACACACTTTCATAATTTTATAGTTTCATAGACTATTAAATATTAAAACTAAGGTTTTTATATATATATATTGGATCTCGGTTCGGTTTTCTGGTTTGGGATAGCGAACCGGAAAAAAAATCGATCCAATCGGTTTTTTTAAAAAATGAACCGAACCGAACCGGTCAACATAAAAAAACCGAAAAAAAACCGATTGGATCGGTTCGGTTCATCGGTTCGGTTCGGTTCGGTTTATTGGTTTTTTGCCCACCCCTAGTCACGAGGTAACTTGAAAAAACGCTTTCCACTAGTAGTTTACTCGGTAAGAGGTCAAACTAGAGTAGAGGTATGACTAGAAGTAGGAGCGACTTCCCCCTGTTGAATTCCTTTGTATATAAATAAAATCATATAAAAAAATATATTATATTCAGAAATTTCGAACTAGTTACTGTAACTCTGTAAGTGGGCTCGGTGCCCATACGACGTCATTAGTTTTCGGCGTATAAGGAAAAGGAGATCCCACTAAAATTTATTTGATAACCTGCTGACAAACCACTAAACAATCAAACTATAATTTATTTATTTTTGGTGATACGAAGACTTACTTGTATTTTATAGATAAAAACGATCATAATAAAAAAGAACATTGAGACCTCTATTCCCTTGATTATACACAGACATGCACTTTTATTTTATAGAAAATAAAGAATAATGAAGAACATGTCAATGATGAAATAGAAATAAAATCCATAGATACCTCTTATTAAAGTTTTTATTTAAAGGGAAATGCAATTTAGAATGAGAAGCATTCACTGTAAGTGGGCTTGGACTCTTGTCCAATAAGAAGCAAACAAATTAAAACCCAACCAAATCCCATGTTAAATAGAGTTTCGATAATTAAAAAATTTATCAGAGATATTTCTCATGTGTCGAGGAATTGTAATGCTGTGGCTACTGTTAATTGTATTAGCTAAATAAACCAGTATTGGCTTCTCACAATTCATGCATTTTCTTTATATACTCTCGGACAATTTGCCTAACCATTTGTTGCTTTATAGTCATATTATAAACAAAGAACAAAAAGCTGGTTGCTATGTCTAAAGATATGATTCTACTCTCGGAATGGTATCGGCTTTACCTTCGATTTTTACTTTTACAGTCGAAAACATGGAAAAAATTTCATACTTCTGCTTGACAAATTTATACACCTTTTCAAAAACAAAATCTCTCGTCCGGTTCATAATACGAGATTCTTTTAGGAAAATATTCGTTTAATTAAGTGTGTTTCTACAAAAGGTAAAAACGAATTGACTTGTTGGCTCTTGATTATCCTCGACAATTTTGGACCTTTTTATAATGGGATTTTATTTTTATTTTGGGAAAACTGCACTGACATACCCTAAGGTTTGGACTAATTGCAGTCAGATAGTGAAAGATCATTTTTCTATATTACACCCCCTAGAGTCAACTTCCTTTATGGGTTTTGTGAGGCAGACCAAGTCTGACATGTTAAATGTCAAAGCTACCCTTACATAAATTGAAAAAAAAAACATTGTTTTGAAATATTAAATATTAATAATTAATATTTATTGAGAAATGCATGTCTCTACTGAGTCCACTCTACAAATGAAGAGAAATACATAAGCTTTATTAGAAATTAAAGATTTCTTTCTTTGATCACATGGGATTCAAGATTGAGGAAAAAAAATAATATAAAATTTGATTCATTATTTGCTATTTCTTTTAAAAAATAAGCAATACCATCTCTCCAAAATCCACAATATTTTTTTTTATCACATGAGAGGGTTTTTTTTTCTTCTTAACTCAGATATACAATCTCCTCCACAATCTACAAAATCTATGCAAAACCACAAATCTATGCAAAACCCATTTCAAAAAACCAAAATTCACTCCTATTTCAATTTGAATTCACGCCCATTTCAAAACCACCACTTCAAATACACCAAAATCCATTTGAAACCCACCAAGAACACAACAAACCATCTTCCAAAACCCCTCTCATTGGAATAACGATGCACCAATGTAAAATAGAGAGACGATGCGATATCCTCCACTGATTGTAGTTGCCAAAAATGTGGGTGGAGAGAGAAGGGATCTTGTTACTTAGATTTGGGAAGAGAAAGAAATGTCATAGGGAGGAAGACAAGAACTGTCGTTCTTTTTCCAATTTTCTTTTTCTTTTTATTATTATATATTAAGAGGCTTCAAAAAGTCTAGAATAACCCTTATTTGTTAGTACCTAAGCTGTGTCTATTGACTCTAAGGGGTGTGAGTGTAGACAAACAATCTTCCACCAACTGGATGCAATTACGCCAAACCTTAGGGGAAGCCAGTGCAATTTCCCATATTATTTTCCCCTAACTTTTAAGGTATTATTCATTTTGCACCTTTAGTTTCGGTAATGATCAATTTTACACCTTCTATTAACTTCGGTTAACTTTTATCGAGAACTACTATTTTACCCTTCAAGATTAAATACTTTAAAATTTAGGGCAAATTACACTGAACCCCTTGAGGTTTGGACAAGTTACACTTAGATGGATAAGTTTCTTTATTATACACTAACACCCCCAAAATATAAATTTGACTTTAAAAATACCTAAAATGCCCTTAGTTATATTATTTTACACTTTATTTTTTTACCTTTTAATTAAACACTTTATAAACTTTAATAAAATAAAAAAAATTAAATAAAAGATATGATTCATTAAATAAATAAATAGTTTTTTTTAATTAAATAAATAAATATTTTGAATAAATAAACAATTTTAAAATAAATAAATAAATGAATATTTTTTAAAAATAAAATAAATAATTAGTTTTAAAAAATAAAATAAATAATTAGTTTAAAAAAATATAAATAAATAAGTGAAAAACTTAAAAACATTAAAAAATTTAAGGATATTCATTAATAGGAACAAGAAAAACTCTAAATATCTAAAATTTTACTATAAAGATGATGGTGAGAGAAGCTTCAAGGTTCCCAACACTTCTTAGATATTTAGAGCTTATATTGTCCCTATTAATAGATATTCTTAAAAAAATTAATTTTTTAAAATTTTTTCACTCATTTTTAAAACTATTTATTTATTTGAAACTATTTATTTATTTGATTTTTTTTAAAAAAATTATTTAATGTTTTAAATTATTTATTTACTTAATTTTTTAAAAATATTTATATATTGAATTTTTTGAAACTATTTATTTATTTAATTTTTAAACTATTTATTTTTTTAAAACTATTTATTTATTTAATGAATCATATCTTTTATTTAATTTTTTTATTTTATTAAGTTTATAAAGTGTTTGATTAAAAGGTAAAAAAAAAATTAAAGTGTAAAATAATATAACTAGGGGCATTTTAGGTATTTTTAAAGTTAAATTTAAATTTTGGGGGTGTTAGTGTATAATAAAGAAACTTATCCATCTAAGTGTAACTTGTCCAAACCTCAAGGGGTTCGGTGTAATTTGCCCTAAAATTTAATTAAAAATTGAATTTTTTTTAAGGATCTCTACCGCCCATTTGCGATGGACACTTGAGGATCATATTTTTTCATAATTTTTAATTTAAAAAATTAAAATCTGCAAATTCTGCAAATAAAAAAACTAAAATATTTTGAATTTTTTTTTTGCAATTGAACAAGATTGGGAACAAATCTGGAAATTTTGCAAAAATATATTTTTTTTTTTTGCGACCTGAACAAGATTTGGGATTGAACAATTTGGAAAAATATTTTTTGAACAAAACCATAAAAACCAGATCTGAAAATTCTGCGATTGAACAAGATCGGAAAAAAAATCTGGAATTTTTTTTTTGGAACAAAATTAGATTTGGAAATTTTCTTTATGAACAAAAGAAGTTCTAGAAATTAAAACCGAATTCATCTCTTCACAATCACAATCAACACACCATCCATATCTCAATCACCAAATCCTAACTCACAAATACCACCATCCATCTCAGTCATCAAACTATTGAGATGAAGAGATGGTGTTTTGTTTTAATTATATTTTAATATTTATTTATTATTATTTTAATTAGTTTTATATAATAATTTTATTGTTATTTATGTTTTAGGGTAAAGTTACTTATTTACCCTTTAGACTTTTCAAATGTTTAACATCTGACTAACAGATTCTCATATTCTAATGGTAGGGTGCATTTTGACTATTAATTGAAATTACAAGGTGTTTTTTTAGCTATTACCAAAACTATAGGGAAAATAATAATACCCCTTTTATAATTATGGTTTTTGGATTGTTTTTAACTGCATGTATTTTAAATTAAATTAAAAAAAATTAATTTTAATTTAATTAAAATATGATATGATTTTGTCCGCCCTGCACAGATTTGCTCTTGGGACTTCCCAAAAGACTTTATACAAGCACTAGAGCATCTCCTATCTCGAGAGCTAACATCACGGATCTATCGCGAGCTAACTTGGGCCTACCATCTCCTGGTTTGGTTTGGTTACGGCTAGCTAAGTCTAGGGCACGACACTGAAACCACTTGTTATAAATACGGAACCCACATTCTCCACATTGGTATGATATTGTCCTCTTTGGGCTTAAGTCCACACGGATTTACTCTTGGAACACTTCTCAAAAAACCTTATACCAATGGAGGTTGTTTCCATACTTATATACCCAATATCATCTTCATGTCTAGTCAATGTGGGATTTTGGTTATACACTCGACAGTTTTCTACTATAATATTTGATGATGTTGAAGACGATTATGCTTTAGAGTTGATTTTGTACCGGAAGATCTTTACAATGTTGTCAATAACAATTCGGACGATTATGGCCTGACAGACATGAGAGCAATGAGATATCAACAACTTCAATGTCCTTCAAACAATTATGGCTTGACAAACATGAGAGCACAGAGATAGCAACAACGTTTTTCAAAGTCCTTCAAATAGTTTTCGTTGACCCCTAGTAACGAATTCATCACCTTTTTTTTTTGGTGGTTTCATCATACATGAAATGGTTTCGTGGTAGAGAGACAAATCTCTACAAATCATAACATCAAACTGACAAAAAAACAGTGTCCACGTCAAGAAGGAAAACGAATTAAGGATTTATGATAAAAGACTAAATTTTAATACTCATGTGATAAGTTAGTTATATTTTTACCCTTGTTATTAATCAATTAAGCTAAGAGCTTGATTTTAGCTTGTCCAAAATACTCTTCCTATACCACAATGTCATTTACCAATTTGTCTTGTCACTCAGAATTCATCTAGGTTAGAACATGGAAGTGGGAAGTTTGCAATTGAAAATGATATTCAATAAGTACAGGAAATTTATTGTAATTTCAAATCAGTACATGTAAACATCATGAAAATAAAAATCATTTATTGTGAGAAAAAGACCCTCAAATTACACTTAAATTGTCTTGAATTTTAGATACTAAACAAGAAGAGAGGGAGGTGTGCCTTTGACATATCAATGTTCTATCCCATGGCATACTTCTGAGTCCAGCTCCGAGCCGTTGACTCGTACTTGACTTTGTCACTCTTGCACATATGAGCGATCTCGGGAACGAGAGGGTCGTCAGGATTCGGGTCTGTTAGCAACGAACATATCGAGAGCAGAACCTGTAAAAACATTGTCAAATTAGCAAGAGCATATAGGGGAGAAAGTAAGTTTCAGTATATGTTTCACATTACATGAGCTTTAAAGCGAGACTAATGTCCGACCCTACAATCTTAATAGTCAGCAAACTAACTCATATAGTATCTCGCGTAGGTGAAACATATACTTCAATCAGGTAAACACAGATGAACTAGCGATGTTAATAGTTAATATGTGCATCATTTTCATGTCATATACACTAAATTTCTTCGTGATGATCACCTTCGAAATGGTGAGAGCGGGGCTCCATTGTTCCTTCAGTATGTCCAAGCAAATATTCCCGTTGCTGTTAATATTCGGATGGAAAACCTTGGTTCTGAAAGCGACCTACAGTCATTTATTTGAAAGAAAGAGCACAGGATGATTCTAATAGACAATATATGTTCTAATCAAAATCACCAAAAGGACATGAGAAAATAAGGAGTTTGATCTTATTTTGTTTAAAAATACCTTTGGAGGTTTGAATGGGTAATCAGGTGGGAAATGGATCGTCACGAGGAAAACTCCTCCTGCATAGGGACTATCATTGGGACCGATAATCGTTGCTTGCCAATGAAACATATCCTCAGCAACAGGTCCTGAAATCAAACACCATTGAAAGCAAAGAGTTAGCTAGCTGTTAATTATGATGAAGCTCAAGTTGACTATACCGTTCAAAAGTTACATCAACAATGCAAAAAACTAGTATATGAAAATTTGAAAACACATCATATGCCCCCATTAGTTTTCCCAACCTGCACTGCATGAAGTTGGCGGATCTCTCTGCAAGTCCTTGAGCTCCTTCACAATTCTCTTCGATGCCATTAAACAATATATATATATATATATATATATATGGGGATAACAATAATAATAAGATGATCTTAGATTACAACTGTGGAGATTCAAGAGGAAGAATGGAAACAAATCTACGGATACACTGCAGAAGAGAAGGTAGAGAGGAGGTGTATTTAACTGATGAAGTTGTAGGAGTTGGAGAAGAAGGGAGGTGGAAATGGCAGAGGAGGTCCACTGATTCTTTTTCTGACTGGTGAAAGTGGGCACAGAATAAATTCCAGAAGAAATCAACAAAAAGTGGCAAGTAAAGAATCATGCAGTTTATAAAAACAAAATGTTCTCTATTTCTGGGTCAACCAATAAATCATCAACCATGCTAAATCAACAAAAAAGACATGTATAAAATGATTGTGAAGGTAATGAAACACTACCTGTTATATACGTAAACACAAAATGGAATTCTAATTCTAATTTTAATTCTAATTACAAGGTCTACTTTCAATGAATGGCTTAAACTAAAAAGGCAAAAAAAATAAATAAAAAACCAGGTATCTTCACAATCACCACTCAACTAGGACACACACAGCCCACACCCCAGAAAGAAAAAAATATTCGAGCTTAGCAAATAAGAATGAACGGCTCATTGGCTGGGAATCTTGAAAAGCTATGATAAAACTGATGGATTTAAAAGTGAACCACTGATATTAGATATACAATAATACAGTGTATTGTCCACCAAAAATATTCTACAGACCCATAATATACCTTTTCTTGTTTCTATTGGCTTTATATCTCTCATTTTTTTCATCTTCCAACTTTCACTGATGCCATCAAGACTGATAGGAGGCAGCACAGAACAAATTTGCTATATTTAAGATTGAAAATATAACATAATTGAGTGCCAAAACAACATATGTATTAAATGTTCTTGAATTGCAGTAAATCAGATTATAAAACATGATACATATTTTAAACATTCTAGTTAATACATTAAGCAGAACTACACCTAAAGAGAAGAGGTATGCATGTTAATAACAAACACAATATGATGAATCATTAATATACAAATTGAACCATAAACCAGAAACAGACAGAAATAATCCGGTGCTTCTACGTAGCCCCTAGTTCAGTCAGTTGAGACTATAAACCTCAATCTGCTTCTCAAGCTGGGAAGAGACGAGGAAAACAAGGAGGGTGAGAAGGACGAATCTTGTTTTCTTCATATAACACTTTAGAAGATCACAATATAGAGCAGGCCTTTCGTGCCCTTCTCTTCTTTTTCTTCTGCTTTGGCGGTTGGAGAACCACCTTGATGGCCGAATCAAAGACAGCTTTCACATTCTGTATATGCAAAAAATAATTAAAAAAAATTCGATTAATCAGAAGGCAATCACAATATTTCTCCTTAAGATTTATTCTGACATGAAAAAGACTTTACATACCTGTTGTGTTTTTGAACTACACTCAATGTAAACAGGAGCGCCGATCAGCTTTCTCAATTCCTCCCCCTTCAAGCCACATACAAAGCAAGGTGACAATTGTTGAGAATCTTGATGATATTAATTATACTATACATTTCTATTTCCGTATTATTATGCTTGTTATGTTGCTATCTAAACCTTTCATGTCTTATGTTGTCATATTTATCTAATTTCATATGCCTATAAATAGGCTCCTTAAGTATCTTATAACTGGCGATTTTATGTAATAAAATCTCCATTTCATTTCTTTATACGGTATCAGTGCAACAATTCTTCTAATAAACACCTCCAGAGATATTATTTGTGCCACCGTCTGCCACCGCATATTGCAGCAACATCCATGTTTCTCCTCCTCCTCAACATGTTTACATCAGCGCTACGATTCTTCTAATAAACACCTCCAGAGATATTATTTGTGCCACCGTTTGCCACCGCATATTGCAGCAACATCCATGTTTCTCCTCCTCCGCAACATGTTTACCAGTATGTTATATTTAATTCAAGCTTTCTCAATCAAAGTCGTTTAATTGACCTCTATGTTAAGAAGTTTCACTAGAATCTCTGTCAGCGGTTTTGAGGTGAAGAATTCAGAATTTTATGGTTTTGAATACGGGAAGTAACAGCTCATACCTGGGCTGTGGAAATGGACACTGCACCAGGGTGGTCTATAAAGAACTGCTTATCATCTCGAAGATCTACATGAAGTAGAATTTGCAGTCATGAAAATTAAATAATAATAATACAATAAACTAAAGCAAACGACAATCAGATTTAGTTCAATAATGTTAATAATGATAATTTCCCGGAAAATCATAACAAAGAATACGATTTTATTCGAAAAGTATGTATGGAACCAATACCATAACTAATTAAAATTGATCATCAGAAAGTATTCTGTGAGAGGCACCTAAGTATTATTGTTTTCTTATTCAGTTTACTTTCCATTATATATTTGACACTTAGTACTGGGAAAGTTGCTTCCTAGACAAAGTATATAACATTAAATTTGCTTACAGTTAAGACTTACAAATACCAAGTCACAGAATGACAACTTCAACAAAAACACTATGACAAAGATGGCTGAAATAAATCCACAGGAAAGCACATCGATTTCACACACACACACACACGGAAGGGATGTGATTGTAGTGACACATATCCAGCTTGCAAGCATATGAATAGTTTCAGAAGGGAGAGGGTGTTGGTAGTGAGAGACACCTCATAGCTGTACCTGGTATATAACCTGTATCTGAACAATATGTGTAATAATCTAAATCTTGACAAACCTAAATTTTGTTAAACTGGTAAAAGAGGATCCATTAAAGTTGTCTACAAGTTTGAAGTTAATCTAATAAGCACAATCTGCCTCTGACAATTCCAGATTCGTGGAAATATACAGTAAAACAAATGACAGAGACTTTACAATCACATTTATGCTTGAATTTGTCAAACAAAAATATGCACATAGGCATATAGCAATATGTAAATCTACAGAATCTTTGCTAATTAGGAGATAAAGACAACCGACAGTAGCTGCTATCTACATTATATTAAAGATAAGAGGAAAATAGATGTGGAAGAATCTAACCCAGCTTCGTCCCCACAAGAATAATTGGAACACCAGGTGCATAATGCCTCAATTCAGGAATCCACTAGCACATTAGAACAGAAAACATTAAGAATGTATCAGCTCTCGCGATCAGATATTTTTCATCCATTAAAATAAGAGGAAACAAAATTCTACAGAATAAATAAAGTCTCACTTTCTTAGCAACATTTTCATAGCTGGCCTTGCTAACGAGGGAGAATGCAAGCAGGAAGACATCTGCCCCGCGATAGCTCAGAGGTCTTAATCTATTGTAATCTTCCTGGCCTGTTCCATAAATTAAATCAATCAAACTCATGATAAGAAACTACTTGCAACGAAGACGCAAAAGAGGAAAAAGAAGAAACTTACCTGCAGTGTCCCACAATCCTAGATTTACAGTGTTACCATCTACAACCACATTTGCACTGAAGTTGTCGAAGACAGTCGGTACATAATCCTGTTGCCCAACACATTGCAAAAAGAGAAAAACGAAAGAGTTCTCAATACTATAATCATTGTTGTCCATATTCATCTTATATACTATCAAAATTGGGTCGACAACAAATAACGAGCAGATAATCACATCCATCGCAGTCAAACAGATCTTAATCAAAGAAAACTTCATCTAAAAGAGAAAACTGTGGCATTTTCATTTGTATCATAACAAATACAAAACCAGCATAGATTATGTTATGAAAGATCTCCAAATGAAACTTTAACTTAACAAGTATTTTCAGATAAGCAAGCACTTGTCAGCAAAACCGCAAAAACCAACCCTAAGGAAAACATCTATTTTCTAAGAACATAGAATAAAATTACAACAACAGATTTTAGAAAAACAAAGCTCCACCACTTATCTCTTTCAAAACAGTAAAAATAACTTCAAAATCCAGAATTCAATACTAAAAATCACTTCTTTTTTTCCATAGCAAAACGAGAGAATCAAGACAAGATACACAGGTCCACTCCTGAATTCAGCTCCCTAAGTAACACAAAACCCAACTCACTTCCAACAAAATAAAACAGCAACAAAAACAGACAAAACAAATAATCATAATTTGCTCATTTCAAGCAGGAAATTAGCTTTAAAAAAAACCCAAATAATCAATTCAAAAATTCCCATTTGTTTCCTCCATTTATCTCAAACAGCAAAGAAAACGTTAAACCAAAACTTATAGTTCGCAAGATAGTAAAAGTCAACACTTTCTTCAACAAAAGTTTTTTTTTTTTTTAAGAAAAGGAAAAAAAAAACTTTGATTAATTGAAAAGCTACAAAAAAAAATACCCACTAGAGAAATCTAAAAACACACAACAAATGACTGAGAAGAGAGAAAAAAAAACATCAAAAAGCAAGCTAACTGGTCATATTGAGCTCAGCTAAGCTGAAATTTTTCATTTTCCATCGCATTTTCTCGAGAACCAAACAGTAAAATGAGCTAACTGATACTGACCGTCGGGAAAGTGTTGCTGGTGTAGGAAATGAGCATGCAGGTCTTGCCGACGGCTCCGTCGCCGACCGTCACGCACTTTATGAACCTCGACGCACTCATTTCGTGCCACGTTTACTGTCACAGTTAGTCTCTCTTCTTCTTCCTCTTCCTCTTCCTCTTCTGTCTGCTACAACAAAACCCTAATCGATGTACAACGTTTTCGTATAAGCACAGAGAAGAAGAGTGAGTGAGTGAGTGAGTGAGTGCTTTACTGCTTTTTGTATTGTTCTTTGCTTCTGTTTTCGATTTTTGTCTTTCATTAATTTTCGTATTTCAGAGTTTTATCTTTTTTAATAATATCCCCTATATTTTAATAATCTTTCAAAAATAACCTTCTTTTCAAAATGATTTATGTTTTGTCTTTAAAAAAAAATTATGTTTTTTTAGTTGAAGTATTAAACAATTACATAAGTTCGAGTTTTTTTTTAGAGATAGGGAAGATTCGAATCTACAACTTCGTGATACATGTATGAGGGGTTTTACCATTGGACCAACCTCATCTTGTAAAAAAAACAAAAGATTTATGTTGTTATACAAGATTTATATAATTAAAGAAGTGGTTAGGAGTAAACAGATTCAAATCCAAGTATTTAAGAAAACTCAAAGATCGCAAAAGAGAAAAAAAATATAGAAACTAAAAACAAAAAATAGTCACTCTTATATTAACCCATTAATGAATAAGGATTCAATCGTTTGTAGTTTGTAGTAGTTATACCTTTCGAATTTAGATGAAAATTGAAAATCTTTGTTTGGTTTTTTTTTTTTTTTTTGCCAAAAAACACTTCTTATTTTCAAATTTTAGTTAAAAATTCTCCCATGATTACATACAATCAATATTATTAAAAGGAATTTTTATTAAATTCAAAACTAGCGAATAGCTTTTTTAAATCTTGTTAAAATTTAGGGAGTTTTGGGAATTATACTTTAAATTTTTAGATGGCCCAAAAATTTCTACTACCTAACATGTTTCCACCATCACTAGTCACTTTCATGGTTTATTAATTCTTTATCTTTTGTTGTTTTGAAAATTAATAAAATGCTGGGTAGATAAATGAATTTAAAAGTCCTTTTGTCCAAATTTAAGAAATAAAAAAATGGTAATAAATTACATTTTAAATGTGTGTATATATATATATATATATATATATATATTTCCAAATTTAAGAAATAAAAAAATGATAATGAATTACATTTTAAATGTGTGTATATATATTCTACTTTTTTGGCTTTACAAAAATTCCTTCGATATACTGAATTTCAATTTAATAAATATTAATTTGTCAAATTTTCCTTATAGATTGTTATATGAGTGGGACAGGTCTTATTTAAAGGACAATTTTTTTTTTTGTGTGAAACAAATTTAAAGGACAGTTTGTTCAAGTGAAGCATAAAAAGTTTTCTTGGTTTATTCTCAAATTTAGTGTTTGTTTGTTTCTCCGATTTATCATACCAAAGACAAAAAAATATATATTATACAAATTACAAATAAAAATACCTTTTTTTGTCGGTGAAAAAAGTGCGTTTATGATAGATTCCTCCTAAAAAAAGGTTGGTGGGCAGCTTTCCTTCATACAAAAGCATACATAAAAGAACTAAACTTGTGAATTACATTCTAAACGTATTTACAACAATTGATCTCATCAAATTAAGGGTATATTATACTTATAACGGTTTGATTAAGTCCAGATAAAAAATTATAACTAATTTGATTGTATAACACTCCTGCCTTTTCATTTGATTAAGGAATGTCATTAGAAAGATGATTGATACAATCATATTAAATTTATAAATAATGAATCATGTTTGTATTTAAAATTTTCATATGATTTGATTAAAGCACACATTAACAACCTTAGCTATGAATTTCTTGAGCTTGACCAATCACACTCAATGACTCTTGAACCAACTATAAAAAATTCATGATCAACAAAAGGGTAGGTTGTTAAGTAGTTAAAGGGTTGATTGATCCTTGGCCCACATAACCAATTAGTAGTTGAGAGGATTTGTATTTTGTTTCATCACCAAAACATGACACTTCAACTAAATTGCAAGATTTAATGCTGGCGATCTCGGTTAGTTCTCGACAAATCCTTAACCCGTTTGATGTAAGATTTCAAAAAGAAAAAAATACACTTCAACTGAATCACGCAATTTAGTGCTGGCAACCCTAGCAATTAGTACGAACTCCATGACCTAAACTATTCAACGGACTATCTTTAGACAACTAAATCAACCTGTGATTACACTTGTTGCCCCCTCTCAATTATATTATAAATCATGGTTGCTTTCAAAGTAATCACCCAATAATCACCATCACCTAACAAATTGCCAAAACCACAACTAGATCTCAATATTATATTAATCACAGAATCAAAAACGTATTTAGATGAGAAACATTCTAAACATATTAACAAATGTAGTTACAACTTACCTATCTAAGGAACCAAGGTCTTTGGTCCACATATGAAGTTAGTTAAGGAAGATATTGTACTAGTTACTTCAAGTACAAGGTGTTCTTATTTTCAACAATCTCTAATCTCTAATTGGCCCAACTAAAGATACAACAAGAACATTATTGAATTTGGAGAGCACCAGCTCCATGTGCATGGATGGCCAACTTTCCTGTTACTATCATTCATATCATCTCAACATATCTGTATATGGTCCTTTAGATGTCATGGTCCCCTCCCTACACAGAAGATACTATCAATTCCAAAATGACTGATAATGTACTTCTATTGTAAAATTAGTAGACACTTCCAAAGATGTCCAACAGATAGACCATATATTCTAAAACTTGATCAAACTTATACCACACATCATATGGGTTCAGAGTTTGGACTAGATTTTAATTTCTTAAAATCAACACGAATCCTATAGATGTGTTCAAGAGAAAAATGTTCAGCTCAGGAATTTATTCCTATTCTTCTTTTCTTTTTGACTAGAGGATGGGGGATTTGAACTTTGAACCTCAAACATATATTAGGAGGTGAAAAAACCATCATGCTATGCTTGCAACCACTCAGCTCAGGAATTTTACCATATCTATCCATTTAACAATCTATAAGTATCAATTCTTTAACCTGACTTGGCCCATGGGCCTGACCTCCCTAGACACGGGCTCAAGCTCGAGGTAAATTTGCATGGAAATTTGTCAAACCTGAGTCATCCTAGCCCAATTTAAACCTCTAAGCACCTTCGTGACAATATTGTTTGGTACAGCCTGGAATTTTATAAGTATCTGACAAAAACCTGTTTGAAATCTGCAGAAAGCTATGTATATAGATTTTGATTGTGATGTTGGATTTCCAAACATGATAAAACATCAATTGACTAGAAGGTAATTATCAAGCAATGTTCTGAAGATAAATAAATCAATAACTTTCCTGATGTGTCTTACATAATACTGGCTTTACATCTCAGTGATTTCCTTAAAAGAAAGAATGAGAGAAAGATGATCTTACAGAATTTTGCAGACATTGGTGATTATGCCAGAAACTCTAGACTTCAAGTTGCTCTGTTAATCTGCAGACGATTACAAACACTTCATAATTTACACCTCCAATCCTGAAATACACATTCTGGAGTCCTCAAAACTTAGACCAGGACTGTCACTGACTCACCAATAGATATTCCTCCGTGTTTCAAATTGTGAAGCAGTGGTTTAAACCATCAATCACAAAACTTGATCGTCCCATGAATTTACTTCACAAAGATGAAAGTTCATCATTGGGTGATGAGGAACCACCTTAAATCTCAAATTTCTTCATCGGAACTAACATAGTTTAATTCAATCATCTTTCCTGTTCCCAGCCTACTTATGTCTGCCAATGGTTGGCCCTGCTCAGGTTTCTGTCTTTTGGTATCTGGTTGTTGCTTTGTAGATGAATCAAATTTCAAAGTAGACGATTTCCTGAGGTACATGATAGATAAATTTTCAGTGATACAGAGATTTAAACCACAAAATCATATATTTTTCATATTATATAATCCGGTCTATGATTTACCTCTTCTCCAAGCTAGCAGTTTGTCGGCCTGGCATTACAGCTTTATTTGCAGTTGTGGAAACCCTTTCCGCTGTAATTACAAAGTAAAATATCTCAATCTATTGACACTGCTATAACGTGGACAGTGTAAACAGAAAAAAAAAATGCAATCCTGTACCTGTCATTTCATTAAGAAATCTTAATCCTTGTGAGTGTGTGTTTGTTGTCACTTTATCTGCTTTACTGTCATTCAAGTAAATCAATCAAACACATTGACAGTAGATAGAAGACATATATATATGCATTCACAAGGGATAAACATATGATACCCATAACAGACCTTAAAGCCTTTCTGAGTCCTTCCACTGATAGTATCTTCATTGGCTGCTTGGCATTTTTTAAGTTTGTTCGGTCAACCATGTAAATGCCTTCGGGTTTGTAAGGATGTCTAAATGCTGTTTTCAGGTTACTGTAAGAGGAAAAACAAAAACATATCGGAAGTATTTAGGAGAAAGATTAAATACAGTTAAACAAACATGTATACTACATACTGTAAACACACAAAAAGAGTTGAAGGATGCCAAGGTATTGGAGACTTACCCTCCCTTTAATTCAGTTCGAGTTGATGAAAATTTCTTGGCTGCTTTCTGTTCAATAGATAAATCAGATGTTTGTTCTAAAGATAAATTAGTCAGAAAAGATTTAGGATTTCGATAGGCATGCTTACCAATTTATGAAAACTGCAATATACCCCTTTACGCCTGAAACAACACAATAATTGAAAAAGTTTAGATAAATATATTAATAAAAAGAATCACTAGTGCAAGAATATTATAACCCTATAATCCTTAGATGGAGAAAAACTTGGACGGGACAGGTGCAATGGGCCCGCCGCGCTCACAGACTCACAGTATATGACATGTGGTATGAGAATTTGGATGTGTATCCTGTACTCAAGTGAAGCCACATGGTATGCTGTGTGTGGAACAGATGCATCGTGCATCCCACACAAGTTTTTCTGCGTTGGATGAACTAATGAATACAGCAATCCTTCAAGACTTTTCTTGCTTGAATCAATTATGCAATATATAGATCACAAACTAGCCATAAACGTTTCACCAAACTGCATTACTGAACCAAAAATTATCCTAAAATTCTACTTCATACCAGAACAGGTAGATCAATAGCTATGACATATACTCTGCAAAACAAGGTGATGTCTTTAGTTCCACAAACATACTTGTTTATGACAGCTGTACAAGCTACCCCATCACTTCCTTTTCCCTTGCAAACTCCATAGTCAACTGAAGTACCCAACTTCAGAATTCGGCTTGCGGAGCTCACACTCAAAGAAAAACCTGATCCCTGCAATCGCAAACCAGAAATTTTAATATTTTAACGAGATAGTAACAACTATCAACAACCCTATTAGTATATGGCAAGTTAATACCTTGCCAGCTTTGCGTACAGCACAATTGAACAGTGCAAAAACCGTTCCAGCCTCCTCTTTGCAATTCTTCTCATACGCATCACCAAACATAAAGACAGATATGGCAGTTTCATCCAAATACGCAATTTTCCATATAGAATACTGCTGTCCTATAGAACTAGTCTTGGGATAGCCCTTCTCTATCAACACTCCAGCAGTTGCCCAACAACCTGAAATAGTGTCCCCCGCCAATAAATTCCTACAAGAACCCGATATATAACATCACCAATACAATATTAAATCATATAAACTTTCATTCAGTTAGCAATTTGCATGTAATTTTCTTGCTCATAAGAGCAAGAGAATAACTTCCAAATCACAAGCATTTGACAATGCCATAAGATAAACATGGGAAGAGCATCATACTTTATAGCGGGTAACCGAACAAAGCGAATATCCGAAAAACGCTCGCTAAGCTCTGCAGAAGTGAGCACTTGGTTCCTGAGAATAAATTAAAATGTTTACAAAATTTCAGGTCTATTTCCATATGCTCTTTATATATTTGTTTTTTGCATAAAATAGCCATTGAAAAAAAAAATCAACATATGATAGTCGAAGTTGCTTTCCACTCTAAAAACAAATAAATTCGCCTAAATAAAGTGAAAACCATAGTAACAAAGGTCAGTTGATACATACATCTACTGTTCCTGAACCTAGAACATTAAATTTATATACAACACAGAACTATACTTTCACTTCTATGTTTCCTTCACACAAATTCAACAAGAACATGAAACTACATTGTCTAGGATTATCTGAGTTGGAATTGTCCTAAAAATTTACCTCATACGCAACCCAGAAAACTTCTCAACTTGGGGATCACGTAATCGGTCTGATTTTCCACATTTGTCAACTGTTTCAGGCTCATCATCAAGACAGTCTTGAACAACATTTCGAAAAGCAGACATGTCCGCCTGCCCTCTTTCCCTCGGAGACCCATCGTCAGACAGGTGACCTGCAAAACTCAAAGCAAAACAACACACCCCAACATGAATTTTCCAATAAACAACAACAGACACTACCATAGTACCATCTTATAAGCAAACAAAATAAAAAACTTTAATGGAGATAATAAACTAGCAAAGTCAATAGCTGTAAACAACCCATATAGAGAATTGAACATATCCCGTTACAGAGAAACGAAGAGAAACAAATCGAAACCCATCTATGAACATTCACATAGATAAGCAATAAACATGAACGCCACTTGTTTGATTACAGGCCTCTGAAACTACTAACCAAAATAATAGACACCCAGATCAAATTTCTATCAAATAGAGCTAAAATCAATCATATAATGAGAAAATTCCATTAAAAAAACTTAATTTGCGTTTAACATTCAATAACAAAATATATAAGATAAAACCAAAACGCAGCATACCTTCTTGTCTTGGAGAACCAGGAGGGGTCTCCAAAACCCTGTCTTCTTGGAGAGAGAGGAGGAGATCGAGGTCTTCTTGGTGGGTCGACATTGTTTTGTTGAATTTGTTTAAGAAATTCACTGGAGAGAGAGATTTTTGGTTCTGGTTTTTTTTTTTTTTTTTTTGCTCTTAATAAAAGCCAAATGAAAAGTGGTTTGGTTGTGGCGGGACAGTTTCGTTTCTTTGGAGGGAATTATATTATAAATTTGTTAAACGCAGCGTTTTTAATCAAATAATATAATGAATTTAATTGAAAGAAAAATCAGTTTCACTTTTTAAATATATAAAGAAAATCGAAACTTAAAATATAATTATGTTTTTTCTTGATTATTCATAAAAAATGAAATATATTTAAATATAAATAATTAAGATATAAAATATCTTATTAAACTTATATTACTCGTGATAAGTTCGAGTCCTACAAAAATTGTGAAAATAACTTTGTCTTGATGTCATTGTCAATATATATATATATAAATATCTATTAAACTTATATAATTCTTGCACATCCATTTTCATATTTGTGATGCAATTCGATTCATACATTATTTATATATATATATATATATATATGTGTGTGAAAACAATCGTGAGAAGATTTGTCGAAGTAGCTTAATCAAAATAATTAGTGCTCGTTTGGTTGAGTTTTTTACTGAATCAAAAGGAATACAAATGTCTATTTGAGTTTTTTAGAGTTGTTTGGTTTTGCTTTTGAGATTGTTTATTTTAAATTGAGTAGGGGTTAGTAGAGTTTAAACCTCGATTATACAAACGCTTATGGGGAAGTGCTTCTTCAAATAGATATTTAAAAAAAAAAATTCTGCCAACCAAATAGCTATAATTTTTTTTTCAAAAACTCTATTTCTAATAGATCTACTACAAGTAGCTTTTTTACCAATATAGGTTTTTCAAAAGTCTAACCAAACAAGTTTTTAGTAATATTTGATTTAGACAGGTTTCAGTAAATTTTTAATGAGTGACGATATTTGCAACCCATAAAAACTGTATGTGCATCCCAAATTAGTATGTTTTTAAAAATCCAATATTACCCCTTAAGTAAAATTACTAAGAGAACTAATTATTTGTTAGTACACCCACCAATAATTATTAAGTAGTTTCATATTTAAATCTTTTTTAATTTTTTTAATTTTTTTCCTATCAATGGCTTGATATTAATATATATCATAAAAACTCTTTCCATTTAATAAACCCTAGATTCTCTTTTAAATCTATTTTCAATCTCTTTTAAGAAAATACAAATTTATTGCTAAGTTTGAAAAATGAATCAAAATCATGAAATAAATTTGGCCGTGAAAAAGTAAGTTTTAGATTATTTTTTATTCAACGAACAAAATCATTATATATATAATCAGACTTTTAAATTAACTATATTATCTATATTTTTATTTATTTCGAACACACTTTAGACTTTCATTTATTTATCAATATTATATGTTTTTTCTTATAAATATATATTATATGCTCTTCAATTTCATGAGACACTTGTCATTTTTTTTAAATATCGTTTAACATATATCTAGTTCCACATCAATTGAGACATTATATAAATCTTGCATCCTTACAATTATCTCAGACAGAAAGCGGTTCTCTAATATAAAAAAATCAAAAAATAGATTTTTAACGAAAAATAAATAACGAAAATGGAGTTTTATTTTGAAAAATCCGAGAAGAGAAAATAAGTAGGAAAGAGAAAGAATGGTAAGAGAATCAAAGATAACAACATAATTGGAAATAATAATAAAGTTGATTAAATAACATAATAATAGTTATAGGTGGTGTATACTTACAAAAACTGATGTAGGACAATTGGCTTTGGACTTTGAAGAAGAGATGGATAGAAAATTGTCCAAAAGAGGTGTTTCAAAGAAACGGGCATAACTTTTCGCTCGGTTGACAGATTTCCTATTATAATATGTTTTCGGAAAGGGTTTTCAGAGCTCCATAGCTATCTAGTTAGTGTTTGCCCGGTTGACGTCATTTACTCTCTCAACGGAGATGTTTAAGTTAGGTTATCGGGCATCCGAAGATTTTTATGTTTTTATTTAGATGAGGATATTTTAGTCTTTTCTGTTTTTAGGGTTTTCTGAGCATATTTAAGGCTTTTGTTATCAGTTTCGAGGTATTCAATAAATTTAACAATTTGGTTTCAGTTTTTTTTTCTGGTGGATTCCAGTTTATGTTCTGTTAGGGTTACGCTTGTGATCCTAGAACTTCCGTACTGCGTCAATTGGTATAAAATCTTAGGGATTTGCTTTGTGCGATGGCCAACAACAAAGCCGGAAGAGTTAACCCTGACGACGCTGGTCGAAGGGATACCGATTTATGGGAAGCGATGGACGAACAACGACAATCGATGGCGAGGCTGGAGACCATGATGCAGCAACTGATGGAGCAGCAGCCTAATCCCAACGCCCCTGCCCCTGCCCCTGTCAACAGAGAAGGAGTCGAGGGAGTTGCCCTTAGCCGCCCTGGAGGTAGACGACCGCCTAGAGCTGCGAGACATGAGCAGTTCGAAGAATGGAGCGATAACGATTCTGAAGAGGATTTCGTGGGTTACCAAGGAGATCATCGATTGAACCCAAATCAACCTAGTTATCGGATCCGTGCAGACATACCACTGTTCCATGGAAAGTTGTAGATTGAAGAGTTCTTGGACTGGATTTCAGAGGTTGAGAGATTCTTCGAGTTTGCTGAGGTAACAGAAGAACGTCAAGTCAAATTGGTGGCATACAAGTTGAGAAGCGGGGCTGCTGTTTGGTGGGAGAAATTACAGATGGATAGACGGCGACAAGGCAAAGTTCCTATACGATCCTGGAGGCGAATGAAATAACTTATGATGAGCAGGTTTTTACCTCCTGACTATGAACAATTTATTTTTCAGAGTTATCAGAATTGTGTTCATGGTAACAAAACCGGTGCGGATTATACTGAGGAGTGGTCCAGACTTTCAGTTCGTAACAACCTCAATGAGACAGAAGGACAGCAGGTTTCGAGATATTTTGGGGGTTTAAAGTCGACCATTCGAGATAAAATTGGGTTGCAAGTCGTGTGGACAGTAGATGAGGCGCACAACATGGCCTTGAAAGCGGAGTTAATGGAAAAACCACCCAATTGTTTTTCTCATTACAAGAAGGACATGGGTGAGTCATCCAACACAGCCGCGAACATGAGTAGATTTTCACCAAGTGATGGACAGGGTCAGGCTAAAAATACTGCAGATCAAAGGGGTTTGGGTCCAAGTAACAATTTTGGCGGGTCACGATCAACTGCAGCAGCAGCAATGGGTACAAAAGAAACCCCGCGAGGAGCGCCAAATCCATACAGTAGACCAGGCGGTATGAAGTGTTACAGGTGCGGCCAACCTGGCCACCGTTCAAATGAATGCCCAGCCTGAAAACCGGCGAATTTCGTAGATGCTGAAGAAGAAGAAGAACAGAATTTTGAAGATGAGGGAAACATGGACGAGTTCTTGGAAGGTGCAGAAATTGCGGAGGAACAAGGGGAGCCGGTAAACTGTGTGATTCAGCGAGTCATGTGTGCAACAAAATTGGAGGGTTTAACGCAACGAAACAGTATTTTCAAGACTTGTTGCAGTGTGCAAGGAAAGGTTTGTGATGTGATTGTCGATAGCGGGAGTTGTGAGAATTTTATGTCCAGAAAATTGGTAGAACATCTGAATCTGCGTACAGAGAAACATCCCAAGCCTTATGCGATTGGGTGGATTCAAAAGGGACCCAAGGCGAACGTGGCAGAGTTGTGCAAAGTTCCAATTTCGATTGGGCAATACTACCGGGAAGATGTGGCATGTGATGTAGTCGACATGGATGCTGGTCACGTATTACTGGGACGTCCTTGGCAGTTTGATGTGGACATAACCTACAGAGGACGTGACAATGTTTGTGTTTTCAATTGGGGTGGCAGGAGGATTGCTATGGTTCCGAAACGGAGTTCAGTAGGGAGTTCAACTAAAGCCACGGTAAATGAGCAGTCTTTGGTCACTTTAATCACGTCTGTAACTGATTTAGAAGCTGAGATTAAAGAGGCACAAGAGGTACATGTTGTAGTGGTGCGGGCTTTAGTGACAGAAGGCAGAGAAGAGCAAAGAATTGTAGTGCCCGAGAAGGTGCAGACCCTGCTTACTGAATTTAGTGATTTGGTGACAGAAGACTTACCTGATGACCTTCCACCGTTGAGAGATATTCAGCACCAGATTGATTTAGTTCCGGGAGCAAGCTTACCGAATTTACCACACTATCGGATGAGTCCCAAGGAGAATCAGATTTTACAGGAAAAAGTGGAGGAGTTAATGAAGAAAGGATTCATTCGAGAGAGCATGAGTCCATGCGTTGTTCCCACATTACTTGTTCCGAAGAAAGATGGCAATTGGAGGATGTGCGTGGATAGTCGCGCGATTAACAAGATAACTGTCAGGTACAGCTTTCCCATTCCGAGATTGGATGACATGCTAGATATGTTGGAGGGGTCGAAATTATTCTCCAAAATCGACCTGAGGAGCGGGTATCATCAGATTCGGGTCAAACCTGGGGATGAATGGAAGACAGCTTTCAAAACTAAGGATGAGCTGTATGAGTGGTTGGTGATGCCTTTCAGACTATCCAATGCGCCAAGCACTTTTATGCGGCTTATGAACCAGGTATTGCGGTCTTTCATTGGAAAATATGTAGTCGTTTATTTCGACGATATATTGATTTACAGCCATAGTGAGGAAGACCACATGGAGCATCTGCGAGCTGTGTTAGAGGTATTGTTAAACAACTAATTGTTTATCAACTTTAAAAAATGCAGTTGGATGACAGCGCGGTTACTATTCCTTAGATATGTGGTCAGTTCGGACGGAATTTTGGTGGATGAAGAAAAGATTAGAGCCATTCGTGATTGGCCTACACCGAAGACAGTTGGAGAGGTGAGGAGTTTTCATGGGTTGGCGATGTTTTACCATCGATTTGTGAGGGATTTTAGTAGTATTGTGGCCCCTATTACAGAGTGTCTGAAAAAGGGAAAGTTTCAGTGGAGTGAGGCAGCCGAAACACCCTTCGCAGTCATCAAAGAAAAACTGTGCACCACTCATGTTCTTGCTCTACCCAGTTTTGAGAAGTTATTCGAAGTGGAATGTGACGCTAGTGGAGTCGGGATTGGAGCAGTGTTGTCACAAGAGAAGAAACCAGTGCCGTTTTTTAGTGAAAAACTGAGTGATGCGCGGCGAAAATGGAGTACCTATGATCAGGAATTCTATGCGATTATTCGTGCTCTAAAGAATTGGGAGCATTATCTAATTCAGCGCGAGTTTATTCTTTACACTGATCATCAAGCTCTGAAGTACTTGAACAGCCAGAGAAGCTTAAGTAATATGCATGCTCGGTGGGCAACTTACTTGCAGAAGTTTCCGTTTGTTTTGAAGCACAAGTCTGGGATGTTAAATAAGGTGGTTGACGCGCTGAGTCGGCGTGCAAGCTTATTGGTGACTATGCAGCAAGAGATTATTGGGTTTGAGTTTCTGAAAGAATTGTATCCTGATAATGAGGACTTTGGAGAGATATGGGGAAAGTGTGTTCTGAAACAGACTGATGGGGAGTTTCATATGACTGAGGGCTATTTGTTCTGTGGCAATTAGTTATGCATCCCGCGGAGCTCTCTGAGAGAGAAACTGATTCGAGAGTTGCATGGTGGTGGTTTGGGTGGTCACTTGGGACGTGACAAAACTATTAGTGGGGTGTCCGAACGTTATTACTGGTCGTAGTTGAAACGCGATGTCGGTAACGATGTTCGCAAGTGTTACGTCTGTCAAACTTCTAAAGGACAGGCTCAAAATACGGGATTGTACATGCCACTACATGTTCCGAATGCCATATGGGAGGATTTAGCAATGGACTTCGTTTTGGGTCTTCCACGAACTCAGCGTGGGGTAGATTCCGTGTTTGTTGTGGTTGACAGGTTCTCAAAAATGGGGCATTTTATACCTTGTCGGAAGACATCTGATGCATCACATGTGGCTCAGTTGTTCTTTCGGGAGGTAGTTCGTTTACATGATGTACCCCAGTCAATCACATCTGATAGGGACTCGAAGTTTCTTAGCCATTTTTGGGTGACATTGTGGCGACGGATGGATACCACTCTGAAGTTCAGTAGCACTGCGCATCCATAAACTGACGGACAGACAGAGAATCTAAACCGAACACTGGGGAATTTAATTCGGAGTATCTGTGGGGATAAACCAAAACAGTGGGACGTGGCTCTGGCACAAGCTGAGTTTGCATATAACAATGCTGTTCATACTGCTACGGGTAAGTCTCCATTCGCTTTAGTGTATCGACAATTTCCTAAGCACGCGTTGGATTTGGCAAAGCTTCCCAAGGTCACTGGTATGAGTGTTGCTGCTGAGACTATGGCTGAGCAGGTTCGTGATGTTCAGGCTGAAGTGAAGGCACGGTTAGAGGAGAAAAATGCAAAGTATAAGGCTGCAGCAGATGTTAAAAGGCGTGAGAAGTTGTTTGCTGAGGGAGACCAAGTTATGGTGTTTCTGCGTAAGGAGAGGTTCCCGGTTTGTACCTATAATAAATTGAAACCAAGGAAGTATGGACCGTATAAGGTGGTAAAGAAGATCAACAATAATGCCTATGTGATCGACTTGCCTACTGATATGAACATTTCCCGAACTTTCAACGTAGCTGACCTTTATGAGTTTTGTGATGATGTTCCGCTTTATCCAGATTATAACTCGAGGTCGAGTTCTTCACAGGTGGGAGAGACTGATGTAGAACAATTGGCTTTGGACTTTGAAGAAGAGATGGATAGAAAATTGTCCAAAAGAGGTGTTTCAAAGAAACGGGCATAACTTTTCGCTCGGTTGACAGATTTCCTACTATAATATGTTTTCGGAAAGGGTTTTCAGAGCTCCATAGCAGTCCAATCGGGGCTTGCCCGGTTGACGTCATTTACTCCCTCAACGGAGCTGTTTAAGTTAGGTTATCGGGCATCCGAAGATTTTTATGTTTTTATTTGTTTTCCGTTTTTTTTATTTAGATGAGGATATTTTAGTCTTTTCTGTTTTTAGGGTTTTCTGAGCCTATTTAAGGCTTTTGTTATCAGTTTCGAGGTATTCAATAAATTTAACAATTTGGTTTCAGTTTTTTTTTTCTGGTGAATTCCAGTTTATGTTCTGTTAGGGTTACGTTTGTGATCCTAGAACTTCCGTACTGCGTCAAAAACACACAGTATAATTAAAGAAATGGTATTTTTGACATTAAATGGGGTTTATTTACAAATTAAAGATTTAAAAAAAAAATTATGAGTATAATTACAAAATGGGTGTAGAAACGGTTTTTTAGGGATGCTATTATCGCCACTCATTTTTAGGGACCGTTTGGTATGAGATAATCAAAATAATATGATTTCTGGAAAAGTTAAGAGCATCTACAATGTAAATATAAATTTTTGAGTTTCTAACTAGTGACACATCAGCATATATATTCAATATGGATCCATTTTATCAAAAAAAAAATTAAGAAATGCATATTCACATCTCCAATACAATTATTTAAAATCAAATATGTATTCTATTTTGACCAATCATCTTAAAACATTGATTTCACTATCTCTCCTCTTTTATTTTTAAATTAAATATGTATCAATTTTTGACCAGTCATCTTAAAACATTTATCTCATTCCCTCTCCTCTTTTATTTTACCATTAAATGAAGTGTAATCTTATTGTTGGGAAAAAGTTAGAAATCATAATCAGCATTTCTACGAGAGTTTATAGAATTAAAAACTCAACTCCATATTCTCTAACTTTTTTTTCCACATCACCTCTATAATCAAGTTAGATAATTGCATTGAAGATATTTCAACCTCATTATCTAACTATCCTATGTGGCATTCAATTTTCTCTAAATGCATAATAGCATTGGAAATGCTCTAAACATGGTAACGTGATTCCTGGGAAACCTGTAGATATGTGTTTGGTTGTTTATAGAAATATTATGTCAGATTCCTAGGAATGTTATGTCAGATTCCTAGGAATGTTAGATAATTGTGTTTGGTTGCACATAGAAATCTTATATTATATATATATATATACATATATATTATATAATTAAATAGTTTAGATAATACATTTAATATATATAATACTTATAATATATATATATATATTATTATTATATATTATTTAATTTATATACTATATATAATATAATAATATATATATTCCATTTAATTTATATTAATTATTTTTAAAAAATTAAGGTGGGTCCCACGATGTGAATCAGATGAATTGTAATATGAAACACACATGTTGGGGTGAGTTTCACATTACCCCCTTGGAGGGTAATGTGATTCCCATGATAATCACTTTCTCGGGAATTGAGAAACGCAAACTTGCTATCAAATATGTGAATGCTATCAGATTCTCATTCCCATGCAAAGATTACAACATACCAAACGGCCCCTTAATTCATTTTCAATGTTGTCGGTTTAAATTATTTATTAAAAAAAAAAAAACTTAAACGAGTGTGGCCCACAACCCAATTAGATGATACTATGAGGCCCAATGATTGGATGATGGCCCAACCATTTTATTATATGCTAATATAGGCCCAAAGTTTTCTTGAGATTGTCTAACTTCTTGCAAGTATAAAATTTTTTGTTTTATGAGTTTCAAGAGTTTATTTATTTGGTAAAAATTTAATAATTTTGCACATCACGATAGAATTGATCAACAAAACTATTTTTCTATTGAAATATTGTTTTTTTTTCTTTTTATGATGTTGAAAAATAACTAAATAAACAATAATAATTAAAGTGCCTAAGTTTTCTTTTTAAATAAATAAATAAAGTTCTGACATATATACTTTATGGTCTAAATTACGAAACCAATTTCTTTGTTTTCATGTTTCGAAATCAATCATTTAAAATTTGAAAATTCTGGTGATTGTAGAATCAGTTGAACCAATCATGAGATCGGAGAAAACACTTGTAGAAAGAATGACTTCCAAATATAAAATATAAATGATAGAAATATATTTATCGGTTTCCATAATCTAAGAGCATCTCAAATGCAAGCGTGACTTGTGAAAAAAAAAGATTCAACATTCTGTTAATAATTGCGTCTCTAATGCAACCGTGCATATTCAACATCAAGCTGACGTGAAAAAAAAATAATAGGCATTGTCAACATGACCGTCCACTTTCATACAGTCTGTTGCACAACTCTTTTTTAGGTTGACTCAGCAAATATTTAAAATCGATATTAATTTTTCATCTATTTTTAGTAAGGAAATGAAATAAAAAAGGGCAATTACCAATTGAGTCCTGAACTTTTTTTAAAATTCCAAATTGTTTCCGACTTTTACAAAAGTGACCAAATTGGTCCTTACATTTTTCCTAAGTGCCAAATCAGTCCCTCTAACTAAGTTTTATCTGTCAACTTTAACTGTTTAGGGGTAAAATTGTATTTTACTCATAAACAATATAATATTGACACATGCACAGTTTTTTAACACATATATATTTTTATTTATTTTATTTATGTGTTTTGATTTTTAAATAATTTTGAAAACAACATTTGTATAATATTAAAAAAAATATTATATAAAAGTGATAAAAGACTAAACTGGGAATGAATGGTAACTTTGTTTTAAAAAATAAAAGTATAATTGGTATTGTCTTATTAAAATATTTTAAGATTTTTTTAGAGAATTTTAATTTTAAAAAAAGGTATAAATGGTGTTTCATTAATAATATTTTTAGATTTTATTGTAATTATAATAGAGAATTTAATGTATAGAGACAAAATAACTTTACTATAATATGACAAATAAATGATATTTACGTACTTTAACTAAAATTATTAAAGTCAACTGCTATATTTAACACTGTTAAGTCATTAGAGAGACCAATTTGGTCACTTCTAAAAAGATAGGGACTAATTTGACACTTGATAAAAATATAAGGACCAATTTGGTCACTTTTATAAAAGTCGCAAATAACTTGGAATTAGAAAAAAAAAAAGTCCAGGATCTAATTGGTAATTGCCCAATAAAAAAGAAAATAGGAAATAAAATTGGACACGTCATTAAAACAAAATGTGTTTTAAATGGAAGCATTAGAGACCAAATTTTAAGTTGATTGTCTATCAAGTCCATATTTATGTCACATAAGAAGCAAGTCTCTTGACATTGTTATCATATCAACGATTATTCATATGCTAACCATTTTTTCATCGGAGATACTCTAATATTGTCAAGAAATACTAAAAAGTAGAGTAAAATTAATTGACACAACAACAACAACGACATAAAAACGTTTTTTAAAATTCCGTTGAACCACCGCCCGCCAATTTCTACCGTTGAAAAAAGGCAAGTTTTCATTGAAGAACCTATTCTTCAGCGAATCCAATTTGTCCAATTTCAAACCACTAAATCTCTCAAAAATGGAAAAAAAATCACAACCCCATTTGTTAGAAACAAATTTTCACATAAATCAAGCTAAAGCCGATGGTTTCTCTGTATGGTGTCCTTGTATTTCGGGCATTCTTTGGACCTCTATAATTCTACCATTAATGAGCAGCTTAGATCTCAGCTTCTTCCGGGTACCTCCTCCGATCTTTTTGGTTGCATTTATCTTGGAGGACCCAGTTGGGGCTCGATTCGAAAGATAAACACAAAACATTTTTGTGTTCTTTTGAAGACAAAAAATAAATTTAATTTAAAAAATTAAAAATGAAAAAAAACCAAAAAATGAAAGAAACTAGCAGCAGTTGTTGTTCTCTGCTGTTTTTTGTTGTCTTTTGTTTGCTATCAGTATCGGTTCCGATAGCTGAGGCTTCTAAGAAGAAGAATGTAGCGTCTGCTCCGCAGGGTGTGACTTACGATGGTAGGTCTTTGATTGTTAATGGCAAGAGGGAGCTTATCTTTTCAGGAGCTATTCATTATCCGCGAAGCACCCCAGATGTAAGTTTAAGCTTTTCGATTGATTGATTGATTGATTGATTCGTATCAATCGTTTCTTTTGTTGTGTGTATACTGATTGTATTGATTGATGTTGTCGATTGATGTCATGATCATCAGCAATGGTCTGATCTGATTAGCAAGGCTAAACGTGGAGGGTTGAACACGATAGAGACTTACGTGTTCTGGAACATCCACGAGCCAGTCCAAGGACAGTTCAATTTCGAAGGACAATATGATTTGGTGAAATTCATTAGGATGATCCAGGAGCATGATATGCACGTGATCATCCGTCTTGGACCCTTCATTCAAGCTGAATGGAATAACGGGTATGATTATATGATTATGTGATTCGATCCTTCTTCCAACTCTTTTTTGTTCTCTTGAATCCGATTTTTCTAACATATTTTTGGACCTCAGAGGATTGCCATACTGGCTGAGAGAGATTCCAGGCATCATTTTCCGTTCTGATAATGCACCATTCAAGGTAAATTTGTTAATCCAATCATCGAAACATCGATGTTTGATTGATTTTCTTGTAAATGACATGAGATTGCATTGTATATATATGTATGCACAGTCTCAAATGCAAAAATGGATCACCAAGATCATTGATTTGTTGAGAGGTGAGAAGCTATTTGCTAGAGAAGGAGGTCCAATCATCTTAGCACAGATCGAAAACGAGTACAACACAATTCAGCTTGCATACAGAGAATTGGGGAACAGCTACATTCAATGGGCAGCAAACCTTGCTATAAGCTTTGATGTCGGGGTTCCGTGGGTCATGTGCAAGCAGTATGATGCTCCTGATCCAGTGGTATGTATGGTTTAACTTTTTAACATCTTTCTTTCGGGTTGATGATTCTTCAATGCTGTATTTCTATAATGCTGTCATTTTTGTTTTGCAGATCAATACTTGCAATGGAAGGCAATGTGGCGATACTTTCCCTGGACCGAATAGACCAAACAAGCCTTCTTTGTGGACTGAGAACTGGACTGCTCAGTGAGTACTAAATCCGGCTGGTTGTTCTTGGTTCAATTCAAGTCACTAACAGGGTTTTTTATACTAAAAAAAAATTGTTTTGTGTGATTTTACAGGTTTAGAGTATTTGGAGATCCACCGTCACAGAGAGCAGCTGAAGATATTGCATTTGCAGTGTCCAGATTCTTTTCGAAGAACGGAACTCTTACTAACTACTACATGGTAGGAAGACAGACACACCATTGATGATCAATCAATTTTTTGTTTTTTAAAATTGCTGACATTCTGTGTTTTTTGTAGTATCATGGTGGTACAAATTTTGGTAGAACAGCTGCCCACTTTGTGACAACTAGGTACTACGATGAAGCGCCTCTGGATGAATACGGTGAGGTGGACGATAACTATCCATCCCTGTATCAAACTTCTTCTTTCGATGGTTCAAAACATCTAATTTGAGTAATTTTTGCAGGTCTGCAAAGAGAACCAAAATGGGGTCATCTCAAGGACTTGCACAGGGCTTTGAACCTCTGCAAGAAGCCTCTCCTCAACGGGGTACCTAGAGTCGAGAAATTGGGAATTGATGTAGAGGTAAAAAAAAAAATCTTAGAGGCCTAATAGAAAATTTAACCAGAACACACACACAGAGAGACCAAGTTGTTTGTTTGTGTTGTTGCAGGCTAGAATCTACGAGGGACCGGGACTGTGTGCTGCTTTCTTGGCAAACAATGCTACAATCTTGCCAATCACTGTCAAGTTCATGGGTAACGATATCTATCTTCCCGCGAAATCCATCAGCATTCTCCCTGACTGCAAGACTGTGGTTTTCAACTCTCTATCGGTAAGGCCTAACGTATAATATATGAGCGAGAAACGAAATGAAATGAAAACAAGCCTTTTATGAGCTAATTAACAACAAACACTTTTCATTGTGTGAGAACAGATTGCATCACAACACAATGCTAGGAATTTCGAACGATCACTGACTTCACACAAGAAGGAATTGTCTTGGGAGACATATAAGGAAGTTCAACCAACTTTCGACAACCTACAATTGAAGAGCAAGAGCCCATTAGAGCTCTTTAGTTTGAATAAAGATACCACAGACTATGCTTGGTACTCAACAAGGTATTATTATCTCAACAAGGTCTCAAGCTGTATATATGATTGATTATATCTCAAATATGTATTGTTTTTTCATATCATCAACATCGTTGTGATTGATTATTGCAGTGTGGAACTGGGTATGCGCGATTTGCCATTCAAGAAGAACATTAAACCAGTTCTTGTTGTCGCCAGTCTTGGCCACGCGTTGGTTGGTTTCGTGAATGGAAAATATGTTGGTAAGTACTAACTATACTAGTAGTACACAAAAAACACAAGAGACCTCTATTCGTTCTCCATTTTTCAGCTAACTGGGGTCTAAAAATGTAGGAACTGCACATGGAAACCATGTTGAGAAGAGCTTTGTCTTCGAAAAGCCAATCGAATTACAAGCTGGAGTTAACCATATTACACTCTTGGGCATGACAGTTGGATTCCCAGTGAGTAGTAGTAGTAGTACCTTGCAGCTCTATATATTCGTAAATTCAAGCTGCATATCTGATTGATGAGTCTTATTTATTTATTTTTTTATCGATACAGGACAGTGGAGCATACATGGAGAAAAGGTTTGCTGGTCCTCGTTCAGTGGAGATTCTAGGATTGAACACTGGAACACTTGATATCACCAACAATGAATGGGGACACCAGGTAATCTATCAATCAATCAATGAACAACTTTGTAGACACCAAAAATTTCACCCGTGTATACACGAGACCGCCGCCCACGAAGTATTGTCCAGTTTAGCCCATTGGACCTTATGGTTTTATCTTTAAAAGGGCTCTCATAGTGTTGAGGCTAGCCTATAAGCCCCCAGTCAAGGGTAGTCTGTATTTCGCTCGTGTATGCACGAGGCTGCCGCCTACAAGGTATTGTTTACTTTGGCCCATTGAGTTGGCCTTGTGGTTTTGTTCTTAGAAGGGACCTTGTGGGATTTGTACGAGCTTTGTTTATTTATATCACAAACTAGTATTAATTTCTACTGATATGGAAGAAACCCACTAACAACAAGCCCTCAATCATGGGTAGTAAGTATTTCGCTCGTGTAGCATGAGGCCGCAACCCACGAGCTATTGTCCACTTTGGCCCATTGGGCTGGTCTCATGGTTTTGTCCTTAAAAGGTCTCTTGTGGGATTGAGAGACTAGCCTTGTTTATTTATACCATATACTAGTCTTGACTTCAACCCGATATGCCATAAACCCCCAAACAACAAACTTCTTTCCTTGATCGAATTCCTGAAGAACATCACTCATTGCTAATGATTCCACAGGTTGGCTTGGACGGAGAAAAAGTTCGCGTATACACACAGGGAGGATCACACAGAGTGGACTGGAACAAGCTAGAGAAAAAGAGGCCAGCTCTATCATGGTACAAGGCCTATTTCGATCCCCCGGAAGGAACTGAACCAGTTGCTGTAAGAATGAACAACATGGGAAAAGGCATGATTTGGGTCAATGGCAAGAGCATTGGAAGACACTGGATGTCATTCTTGTCACCACTTGGACAACCAACACAATCAGAATATCACATTCCAAGATCATACTTGAAACCATCAGACAACTTGCTTGTCATACTTGAAGAAGAAGAAGGAGTGAGGCCTGAAGACATCGAAATCGTTACAGTCAATAGGGACACCATATGTAGCTATGTTCAAGAAAATGCACCACCACCAGTGACTAATTGGGAAGTTAAGGCTAACAAGTTCCGATTCGTAGGAGATGGAAAGACAGTGTCACAATTGAAGTGTCCAAAGAAGAAGAAGATTGTTGCAGTTGAATTTGCTAGCTTTGGTAACCCAATTGGTTCTTGTAGTAGCTTCATTTTGGGAAATTGTAGCTCAGCAATTTCCAAAGAGGTAGTGGAGAAACATTGCTTGGGGAAGGGGTCATGTCAAGTACCAGTTGATAGAGCTATCTTTGATGACAAGAAACCTGATCCTTGTCACAACACATTGAAGACATTGGCTGTTCAAGTCAAATGTGCTGCTTCTAAAAACAAGAAGCACTAGGAGAATTGAAAAAACAAAAACACACAGAAAACAAAGAAAACAAAGAAAACAGTTTTCAAAAACAGAAATTGTGTTTTCGTGGTGTAATGCAAATGCAAAGCAGAGATCATTGGATTGGTTGGTTTGAATGAGTGAGTGAGAGAGTGGTTGCTGCTTAATTACTTTGCTTATTAGTTTAGATTATTTCTTCAGTTTTTATTTTTATTTTATTTATTATTATTATTTGAGCTTCCACAATCTTTATTTTTTTGTTACATGAAATGCTAATAATATATTGATTGACCAAACTCATGATTTGTAATCTTTTCTTTTCTTTTCTTTTTCCATTTATTGCTTATATGAAGTACAATTTTAGTGTATGATTCATTGTTTGTTTGTTTACTATCTGATTTATGGTATATTGTATGTAGAATTGCTTTTGTCATTGCAAGAAGCACTTTCAAAGGGAAAAATGCTAATAATTTATTGATTGACCAAACTTATGGTTTGTAATTTGTTAATCACTTATATTGTCTTGTCTTGTTTTGTTATTTTATGTTTTCGTTTATTAGTTATATAAAATAAAATATTTTAGTATATAATTCATTGATTGTTTGTTTTACTATGTGATTTATATTATAGTGTATGTAGAAGTGCTTTTATCACCACAAGAAGCACTTTCAAATGGGCAAAAGTAATTCTGTATCTAAGATGTGATGTTTAGTTAAAGTTGGAGAAATTATTTTTTTTATAAGTAAAAAAATACTTAGATTTATTATTTTTTTTTTGTAAAAACATTTTATAAGTGAGTTTTTAGAAAAGGGTTTATACTTTATATTGATTTTTTTAATAAGCACTTGATAGATATATTTTAGATAATAATTTCATATATTTTCATTGAAACATTATTACATAATTATTTATTTTTACTTTTACAATTAAATTCCTTAAAGCAGTATTAAAAATTTTAATTTTAAGGCTGTTGGATCATTTTTATCCAATTTTCTTATATGTACTCCTTTGAGAATTAAATATTTTCAAAGGAACTCAAAAACGGTTTTGGTATGGTGGGAGGGGATGAGGTTTTGGTGTCTAAAGTTGAGATGGTCTATATATTGTGATAAAGCTCCAAAAAGTACTTGAAAGGTACTATTAGTAGTTTTTGGACACATGATCTAAAAAAAGGATAAAGAATCATATTAAAAAAGAAAAAGAAAAAAAGATATTCAAGTGATTAAACATTGCATGCAAACCTACTAAGATTAAATATTATATTTATGGTTTTAATATCTACTCTCACGATACGGAAAGATATACTTATAAATACGAATACGAATAACGAAACTTGAACCCCACTACAAGTCTACAACCGTGAAAAAGAGAGGTAAGTTGATAAGAAATGTGATATGATAAGTTGATAAGAAATGTGTTAATCATATCGGTTCTTTTAATGATTTAGTATTTAGGTTTTTCAATATATTGACTATAGGAATTTGTACTCTTGGAAAAATAAAAACCCCGTATGTAGGTTTCTCACTTATAAACCATCTTATATATGAATCATCTGCTACATCATGAAATTAGCCATCATGAAATTAATGAGATTTTTGTACAGATATTAAGAAAAATGAAATATGTTGGCCCGAAAAAAATTCACAATTATTCGAATATAGCAGCTACTTTTTACAAATAAAATAAACTTACATTTAAGAAACTGGTAAGACATAAAAATAGTTACTATAAACTAAAATTTTGAATTTATTCTTCACGCATATCTTATTTTTCTTAACATCTATACAAGTTTCATCACGATGTTACATTATGATGTAGATGGAATTTCATTGTAGTATAGATGGTTTAGAGATAATATATGATTTGCATATACACATATACATTTACTTGTGTTTAAGCAAAACACAAAGCTCACATCTTGCATGAATAATTTCACATTTGAAGAAAAAAAGATACTAAAGAAATGTAAAAAAATATAAAGAGATGTGAATATGAAAATATAAAGAATATTCAACTTTAAAAGAAAGGCATAATAAAATTTTCAATCATTTATTCTTTTCCCTTTTCATCATTTTTTTATGCCATACATGTATTATATTCTAATTGCAAAATAAACTTGCCAAATGAGAAGGAAAAAAAAAATTCTAAAAATTCCTATTTATTTACACAAGTCCTAGGCTCCTAGCAGCCGAAAATGTAAGTTCCACAAATTCTCCCTCTTCAAAGCTCTGTTGAGACTCCTGCCAGATTGTGGTCTGACCTGAACAGAGTTCCAAATTAATATCGAAATATCAGTGACGGATCAAAAACTAAACTTTGCGACAAATAAACAAACGAGAAAGATACACACGACCAATGGATAGATTACTAGATTCACGAATTCCAGTATGCCAAACCTGAGAGTTGGCTTGAGTGAAGAGCAATGATATTCAAACTATCTGGGATTATATTGGTTTTCTAACTAAGCAAAATTATAATGTCTAGCAGTAGTGCTTAATTTAGAACTCTCAATCATAGTTATTAAAGTGTTAGGCGCATCAAAGCGCAAGGGTCCAATGGAGCCTGAGACGCAAGGCGCACGACTGATTGAAGCGGGACGCATCTTTTTTGATAGCTTTTTATGAATTTCCCAATGAGAGTAATTCATAAAAATTGTATCGACCAAATTTATCCTATAAATTTCAAGTTACTAAACTAAGTGCAAGGTTAAGAACTTTACGATCTATCAATAACACGTCATAATTCATAAAGCAATTAACATGCAATCATCATATTAACAACATAGACTTGAAGTTGCAAACACATTAAAAAGGGGGGGGAAACCAAAAGATGTTCAATTTAGTTTCTAGGCTCTAGCTATCCTAAACTCAAAAAACACAAACTCCAAAACATCATCGATGCATCTTCACCGTTGGTAGAAAGGCGCCCCTAGGAGGCGCCTGTGGCCTGGCCATTCTTCAGGAGCAAAAAAGTGGCACCTGAAGGCGCCTGGTGCGCCTTTGATAACCATGCTCACGATAAACCAACAAGGGTTCAAAGGGTTCGAATTTTTTAATATAAAAAAGAAGAGAGTCCGGCATCCAGGGAACAGTGACAATAGAACTTGAAACAGTGACAAATCGGAAATACTAACCTTGCCAATGATGCCATTATTTGTTTGACCAAAACGGATGATGCTACTTCCAAAGATGAATAATTCTTGACCCCTGATACTCTTTTAAGATATTTTATAATATACAAAATGTCGATTTGGTTAGTTTCGAGAACTCATGATAAATCGAAAGATCCCTGCCCCTCGTTGATTGCATATAGCAGTTTCTTGAACATAATTTCCTGTTCAAAGTACAGGAATTATAATTCAGGAGAGATTTATTTGTTAACCATATAAACGTAATTTTCACATCAAACATGATTGACAATTTCTACTTATTCACCAAATGTGGTAGTACCTTGGTCGAATACGGAGGAAGTTTCAGGTAATTAGCACAAGTCATAACACTTGGCAAGTCATCATCAGCTGATTCCGAAACGCCAGTTCCATTAGAAGCTGTATTACTTGCTGTCGAAGAATGCTGCACCATGACACACAAGGATATCAGGGCACATAATTTCTTTCAAACGCTACATTTGCAGTTACTCAAAAAATCAAAATTAAATATTTAAAAAACCGAAAACCCATCACACTACCTTTCTCACAATAGTCAGCTTTGGATTCAGCACAGCCAGACCACCAGGTGGAAGTCTAGGTGCACCTGTAACAAACTGGCAGAAAGCCCGCTGCTGATCTGGTGTGAGTTCTCCCATGATCTCAAGCAACTGAAGAAACGTAAAAAAAAAACAGAACACCATAAGAACGTCATGAATGATAAATGTAAACACTGATCCTAGAAACAAGCTCTTTAATATAGGAAAGAATCATACGTTAACAATTGCAGGGCTCTTGGCATTGTATCCATGATCGAATTTTATATGTTCAGACAGTGTCTCAGCCTGCGCAAGTTCAAATTCAACATATAACCATTAATGATATATAAAAACAGTTCGGTTCATGTCTTGAAATTTGTAGAATTGTAAAATTTATGTAAAAATGTACCTCCCACAACTCTCTACGACCACAAAGCAGATTGTCCAATTCATGAGGAGTAAATATTTGTAATGATGTGATGTCAAGGACCTGCTTGTTACGAGAATAGTAAGTTCTAAGACTAAAAATAAATAATACAAGACAAGCATATCCAGAAACAAATTCAACATAAGCAAGTGAAAACATATTTTAATTAACAAAAGCTTAAACTGGTTTAGGACAAGAGAGACATGAATCAACAAAAAAAAAAAAATAACATCCATACTAAGACAAGCATTTAAACAAATGCACGGTAGAGCTTGCAGTACATTTGCAACAATGACTCATTTAAGTTCAGAAATATTCTTAGAAAGTTCCGATGAAACATCAAAAAGCAACACTTGTTTACACTTTTACAAACCCAAGAAAATCAACAAAGGTAAAGGAAAGTAATAGACCTGGTTAAAGCCTGCTCTAAATGCTTCCACTTGCCGCATTATGCCAGTCTTGACAGTTGCATCAACCACCAAGGATATGTACTCCTCCAAGTTATTGATGTCAACCTAAAATAATTATAAAGTGTCACAAATAGATAGAAAAACTATATGAGAAATTGACAAGCAAAAAACAAAAAGAAAAAAGAAAAAGAGAGATGTATACAATTTCTTCTCCTGGTTTAAAAATATAGTCTGGATAACCAGGAAGAGTAAAATCCAAGCAGAGATCTTCAACTGGTGCCCCACGGAAACGTAAGTCAGAAATTACATCCCGATTATCACAACCAGTAGATTCTAAATATTGTTTCCGACAAACAAGGACATGCAGCTCTTGCAAAATTTTCCCAAACTCAGCATCAAATGAAAGAATATCATGCAAATCAAGTTCCTGCAAGATATTAGCAATTTAATGAGTCAACAAAAACAAACCTAGCAATATGCATTTGTTACACTTGAGAGAAACTATTGCAAATGGTTGCTCAATCAGCTTACTTGACCAATCACAAGTTTATAAAATGCTGTTGACAATGGCAAGTCCAAAAGCCGCCCATCTTGAAGAGCTTTAGCCATCACGCGACCAACCAACCGAAAGTACTCAGTGGCTTTAGAGAACTGGCTACCTTCAGAAGCATCAGCATTTGGAGGCCAAGGTCGAGGAAACAAACCAAGTGGAGCTTGGACTAGATCCCCAGTACTAGAAACATTATCAATTTTTCCATTTTTGCCTTCATCGCCATCAGTTTCCATAGAAGATTTCTCTGATGAAGAATTTGACCTCCACAAATTAAGTCCAACTTTCTGTAGGTCACGACTTAAAAGTGTATAAAACTCCAGGGTAGGGCCCAAACCAGTGCCAACTTCCCCAAAATATTCTACTTCAAGCACAGCTTTTTGACTAGAATACATCTCCATTACCTTTGCAGCAGAATCCAAAATGCGATTTCGGGAGACACGAACCTTCTGGCGGTCTAATCTCCCAACCCTCAAATCTCTTTCATTTGCTGATCCATGACCATCAGCACCCTGTTGCTGCTGAAGACGATATAATGCACGAGATAACCCAAAAGCAGTTGAATAGAAAAATTGTCGCCGTGTCTCAAAAGGAAACAAGAATGGGCATGCTTTTGTCAACTGGTAACACCATGAGGGAAGGCTCCCACTGCACAAAGCAAGGGCATCTTGAATTTGTCGAGCTAATTTAGGAGTGAGCTTACCGTTAATAAATTCTTCGGAAGGAACCCTAACACCAGTTGCACTTTGCTCATCTAAACTTGAGATTTTCCCCTCAGCATAATTGTCAGAAACTATCTGGGTTCTCAAACGAGACGCAAGCTGATTCAAACCCTCAAGTACACGCAACAGCGCAAGTATATTATATGTAACATTAGATTTTTCCAAATCACAAGGAAGTTCCCCTTGCAAGATGCTGTCTAGAAGTGACATTCGATGCGATTGGGTATCAGAATTTGAGTTGGCTGAACCAGATTTTGAAGATTTTGATGGAGCAGCAGAACTTGACCCTCCGATTGACATCCTGTCAGTTTGGCTATCTGCCCTCTGGTATGTAATAGTGTAAATATCACTCCACAGTCTGCTTCCATCACTTGCTATGAAATCACTGCCAGCATACCTCTCCTCATCATCCTCATCCAGCACAAGCTGACGTTGAATGGCCTGATAGATCGTCAAATGCCTGTTAAGCTGTTTCACACCAGCAGTGAATATCAACTTTGGAGGTTCATTGGAGCTGCCAAATAGAAGACGTCCTTGCCGATCTCTGGCTCCTCTGACACCTCTACCATTAGTAGAACCAACTCCAGCCATAGCAGCAGCAGCAAACGACATTGCGCCCCTTGAACCGTAAGAAGTGCCACTTCTAAAATCAGTAGGATCTGAGCCCCTAACTGCAGCAGATCTGCTACTAGATCCTGAAGCTGGGTTAGTGTGGCTATCACTAGCTGCTGGGGCAGCAGCACTATCCTCAGCCGAGTCTCCCAATTTAACATCATGTACTTTGTCAGCCATGCAAAGAGGAAGCGAATCGTCTTTTAGTACCTGAAAGAAAATAATGGCCTCATCAGGAATAACTATTACAATGAACCCAAAAACATGGAAACAGTTGCAGTCGTATAACTAACTTCAACAAGCAATAGTCCATATACTTTTTCTGACAAGTAAGATGGCATCATTTATTTCATTTGAGGACACTACACATGGAGAAAATTAACCTCTTGTTAGTCTCATTCAAAAAAAACTGAAAAACTGCAGAGTGCAACTATTGACATACCACACCCATGCTAAGACATCAGTACCTGGAAAGATTTCCATTTTTTATCCAGATATACAAACACAAATTTGAGTTGGTTTCTGCCTCCCTCAAACTAATGGCAAGATCAGAAACTTATGCAACTAACCTGCCATTATCTTTTCTGCCAAGTTGTAAACCATGATTAAACCTTCAACATTATACACCTTTTGACAATTCAAGTAATACTACCAAGAAGAGAGGTAAATATCCCCATAAAATTAGAAAAGTAATTCATATATACGAAGGGTGTAAAAGTGCAGCCACAAACCTCACACAGTACTGTCATTATTCGAATAAATGTCAAATTCTATTTTCTTCTCATCTTTTCAAAAGAACCATTTTCTATTAGGTATCCCAACCCTTTTCTGAGTCAAGACTAATTCACAGGGATGCACAAGTCACCCAGGAACCTAATGTCTGATTCACAGCCATTGCAATGCATAGATTCAAGTGGATTTGAGAACTTTCCCACTCTATTCCACACTAGTTCATTGCTTTGATTGTATTGTGAAATTTACTATCTTCATGATATATTAGAAGAAACAAAAAGTTAAAATCTAACCGACTAACCCCCTCCTCCTACAAGTGTGGAAAGTATAAAACTAAATACTTACATCTTCATGATCATCATCTTCCTCGTCAGAGATATCATCGTCTTCAATTACCAATGAATCATCAATCTCCACGGGAGATATCTCCAATTCCTCGTCCTATAAGGGAAAAGGAAAAGATTGGTCACAGTGCAGAAAAAAGGAAACAGCAACAATATTAAGAGAATAGTGGTGGGACAGTGGGAGGGAACATGTTTGTTCAAGATCTGTTGCCTGAATAGAACGTAAAGCGCCACTGATATTAGGTCAACTCTGATGATAAATGTTCAAGATTAAAGATTAATGTGCAGCATACCAGCATAGTACCACAACCCCTAGAATATCTACAAATCAGTAATACCTACTATAATGAACTAAAAAAGTCTAACTACTAGAATATCTACAAATTACTTATATAACTAAGTGCAACCATCCAAAGTTTACATTTCAAAACCCCCGGGATTTGTAAATATACATGCAAAGAATATAGTACTAAGGTCTCATATTTAGTTAAACATAAAACTCTTGAATCTTGATCCATAGAATTATGGCCACATATATAGTTAAACATAAAAACTCAGACTTACTATTAAAAGCATCACAAAAGTTTCACCTACACTATAAATCATGAGACTAAAACAGGAAAAGGCAATGAACTTTACCACACATCTTAGTATGAGATCAGATTTATAGACATGTATGTTCAATTTGAATATTAAATGTAAATGTTTTGACTTTTGAATGTACTATAAACACACCAGACTAAAACAAAAGAGTTCCATTTTCAACCCAGCCCCTAACACACACCAGTGGAAATCAAAGATACAAGTGATCTGTTAGCATGAATTAGAAAACAATCAAACCAGACACACTGGAGTAACAGAATACCTCAGAAGTCGAATCTCCAGTAGCTTGCTTCATTTGTGCATCTTTATCTAGAGCTGCTCTTCTACGAGCGGCATTTCTTGTTTGAGGACCTCTTGCATCCTCCTGAGCAGACTTCAAAACAGCTTTGCCCTTCCCCTTAGATGAGCTTGAGCTTTTCTCTTGCACAGGTTCCTTTTTTGTAGCATCCCCTATATTAACAGCTAACCTGGACCGTGAAGCAAAACGACGAGTCATGGGAGGAGTGGAGGTAGAAGGTGACGAACCACCAGCTCCAGTAGGTGTTGTCCCAGACTCAGAATTTCCAACAGATGCTGAGGGCTTCTGGCCAGATTCACCTCGCTGAACTCGTGGCCAAAGAAATTCTTCAACAGCAGCTAAACTTGCCAAAGGATCAATCAGTACAACGTTTGAAGAGTAATCACGGAGAGATTTTTCTCCTTGGGCTCGACAGAGACGCAACTTAAAAGGCTGAGATAATGCACTAAGTCCTGAAGAGAGACGAGCACTTCCACTAGATGACCTAGATGAGTGGCTTAACACAACAGGAAAACGTTCTAATGAGGACAAAGCATTTTGAAGCTTCTGAACTAAAGTAGTCATTGGAGCCACATTTCCCGCATCCACGCTAGAAGGAAGTGCAACAGCTAGAAATAACTTAAATCTTCTAAGTGCTTGTTGCCGAAGCTTCAGCAAATTGGCTTCTGAAATTTTCTCCTTAGAGAAATAGCCACAAGAAAAATAATTTAGCAAAGCAGCAACAACTCCACTACCAATAAACTCAAAAGTGGAAACACCATCCCCTTTGCTTAGTTCTGCTAGCATCTCAGATATCACCCCTATCAAGTGCTCTTCCTTACTAGCAGATACATCAGCCAGGCGAGACCCAGAAGCTTTAGATTTTCCCTTTGCTTTAGTCTTTTGGTCATCGACACCAACGTTCAACTTCATGCAAAGATTCTTTAGATGCAAAAGATGATCTGTAACTCCCACTTCAGTAGCCCCAGAATCAGAAGCAAAGTGCTTATCCTTAAATGCTTTAGCACATGCACTGACTGCAGTTCGAAGATTGGAATTCACTGATGGAATTTCTACTGAACTTGGAGGTGAACCAACATTTAGTGAAACGGGACTCTTTGATTCTTCCAATGAATTTCCATCAGGATTTGAGTTACCACCGCGTCGTCTATATCGCCTAGAACGTGATGATGGTGCAGATCCTGAATCATTATCCTTGTCACCAGAAGATGCTTGGGGAGTAACAGTGATTGGATTACCAGCTAAAATAAGTTGGTCTACAGCATGAACCACACCTTCTCTGACAAACATTTTGGAGAAAGTACCAGGAAGCTTTTCCATAAGAATCTCAGCAACCTGAAGCGCGGGAACTAATACATGTGGATCCTTCCATGCCAAAACACCAGCTAAGAAACTATATGGGTTCAAACAGAAAAGAACATGTAAGTATTATTTACACGATATCATGTGAGCATCTAAAGCAATTCTTATAGCATTTGAAAGTGGGTACCTTGATATGTTAGTTACACTTAAAAGAGACTGAATCATCTCTGCACTGCTGAAGTACTTCAGTTTTCCAATCACTGAAAGACATTTGTGGCGAACCGGGCTGTTGACACTGGAACCATAGATCTGCTTGAAAAGCAAACAGAAGATAAACATACTTACTAAAAACAAGTAAAGCTACAATCTATCTATTTGAACCGAAAAATGACCTGTATTAAAATAGGAAGGAGATCCATTCCAAACTGCTGAAGAAGTTCAGGCTGTTCATTTAATAATTTCTCTCGAGCTGAAATCTCAGGAGCATTTCCATTCGTATCATCTTGTTTCCCAGAACTAGTGGAAGGAGACTTCCTAACAATAGGACCTTTCACAAACATATTGGAGCTGGCTGGGAGGGAAATGGTTCCATGTGGCAGCGGGGGGAGAAGCTCATTTGCCAGGTTGACAATCTCAAAAATCTATGCGTTTAAAACAATATAAGTATAGTTATTAACTGTGTGTGAGAAATTATTTGAAAATAAAAAACAAAAGAATAAATTAGAAAAGACCGAAAGAGCACAGCCAGAGGCTTTAATGGGTATAATTCTTTGATATCTGTAAAATGCCTACTCTAACATATAGGAGGTTAGGAGCTATGAATAAATTTAAAAAAACAATGACCCGGCTATGGTAACATGTTTCAATGTGCCAAAAAACAATCTCATAATGAAGTGTCTTTCAAATGAAGGCAATGGTTACATGTTTCAATGTGCCAAAGAACCCAGACATTAGATGTAGCTCATGTTTCTGAGATCTACACCGGTTATTAAATATTTTGCTAAAAACAATCCTTCTTCCATCCTTTTTCTCGCCATTCTAAAATCTAAATGGGTTACAACTTCATGAGCTAGATTTTTTTTCCCGTAGGGACAATGTCCAAGATTTGCATCCCTTTGATGATTGCTCTTTAGTGGAGAAAAAGTTTACAACCTCAAAATGATGATACTCGTTCAATTTCTTAATAATGCTTGTAGAGGCGCCACAGAAAACTTGAGCTATAATGTGTTTTAATGACGGATTTATTATTTATTTATGAACCTTTACAGTCTTCAAGTCGCAAAAAACAAAAGACCAAATTTAATTATTCATCTACAACCGACTAAACAAGAAATCAACTATATTTTATATGAGTCCCAAGAAACAAGACATCCACTCCATTGAGATCCACAACTTATAATCATGTGACCACGAGAAATTGAAATATATAAAAGAAAAACCCATGGATTGGCAGGATAAGCTTCAATTTAGATTTTTAAGAAGCCAAACATCTTGAACTTTGAACATTCCAGTTAGATGAAAAAAACAATAGATAACAAAACAATAAATAAGCAAAAATAAATGAAATTTTCCATAACTTCCAGTAAGGTTGTGTAATGGTCATGGACAAAAACTTAAAACTTATTATCTTGCATCTACTGTGACAGCAATCAACATGCTGCCCTGTTCAATGAGGGAAGAAACATATCATGAGAAGCAAAAGGTACCTGCTCAGCTGGTCTGCCCAAAGCTGCCGGTACAGACGTGTTTGCAGAAACACCAGACCCTGACAATATATCTTTAAGAATGCCACTGATCCCAAGGTGAAGGAGGGTTTTGGCACAAAGAGGGGATCCACTTGCACAAGTGGAAAGCAAACGGATTAAACCCTGCATTCCTTAAAATCAGAAATGCATCCTTCACATATATAACAAAAACCAAAAAATTAACAGCAGGAAATTGAATTTACCGTATAGGTTGGTGTGCTGAGAGATGCCTGTCCACCTCCAGAATTACTAGTGGATATGAGAGAGGCAGCTTGTGTAACCAGTCCATGATTGCAAAGTTCATCTAATTTATCTGGAGATGACGCGAACGCTTCAGCAATTCGAGTCAAACAAACAGATGCATGTTCCAACACCTAAAACCACAAGTATCGCAAATGATGAGATGACAATGAAACAGAAGCCCAGATAGGACATTGCTGCCTTCAATGAAGAAACTGCAGATCCATGACTTTACCTTAGAATCGTGATACTGAAGAAGATTTGTCAGCAGAGGAACAGCTTCCATCACATAGTCAGCTGCGTCTGAAGGGAGTTTCTTGCACATATTTGCAGCAGTCGATAGTGCTACTCGCTGAAACATAGCACAAATGTAAGTACCAAGTATCAATGACAGAAAAATGGGATTTCTTTAACAAATATGAAAAACCCAAAATACCACCAAATTAGTTACCTGAACTCCTGTAGAGAAGAAATCCAGATACGAAAGAACTGCCATTAGAGCACCTGCTCGCAGACATGCAGTGGGGTGTTCTTGAGATATCTTCTTTAAAGCTTGCAGAGACTGCAGACATCATACCATACCCACCGTAAATAAGTACCCAACTACGACCAATATGCTCTATAAGTATTCTGACAACTTTAATTTTTTGTAAAACTAATAAAAAATTATAACAAACGATTACAGTGCACTGTATGCTACTGGGAAAAGTGAAAGAATGGCATCATCGACATATGTTATCATAAAAGAGTTCGGTCCATATTGTACTAATCAAACTTTTAAATAGTGCAATAACGTGTCTACAACTTGATTTGACAAAAGCAGTATACCTACCAATACCAGCTACATAACACTAGCATATTAGTTCTACTGTCAACTTATACTTTTCAATTTCCATTTTAAAGCATATAGAGAAACCAACCTGCTCAGCCAAGTCCATGTACTCAATTGTGAGTAACCTTGCAACGAAACATGTAACAGCCCCATAGTGCACAACAGCAGCACACGAAGACGGTAACACATCACACAAATGAGTCAGCGCCCTAGCCGCGAGCAACATGATATCAGGATTGCTCTCGTGATTCAACAACCCGACCAGCACGGGAACAAACGAGTCCACCGAGAAAGTGCTCAGACTCTCCTCAGTCCCAATCGAAAGCATCTCACAGAGCTGCGTCAGCGCCTCCACTTGCTTGCCTTCCTCTCCATCGGCCCTCAAGCCAGACAATATTTTCTTCAGCCTCCCGCTCTGGTGTGACGAGGATGCGGACCCCATGGCGGACGATGGCAGGAGGTCATCCAGTCCAGCGCCAAGCTTCCTCAGCAGCCCTTGCAAGGCGCTGCTGGCTGACGTCAGGTTGTGGTGCAAGATACCCACTCCACCTTCGCTGTCGTTGTCATCATCGTCCATGGCAGCGTCCATGTTCAAACCTAGAGCTCTACCGGTACTGCCCATGTCAGTCGCGTTATTGTTGTTGCTGCTGTTGTTCTCCTTCTCTTTTCCCTTATCGGCTGAACCACCTTCGGCAGCCGCGGAGTTCACCGCGGCTTTCCCGCGTCGGGAGTGGCGCGAGCCGGACGATTCTGAGGCTGGGTCCATAGCTAGGGCAGCTGCTGCGGAGGCGGCGGCGCGTGTGTTACGGGAGCGCGTGGCGGCTGAGGAAGAGGTTACGGCTGCTGCGGCGGATGTAGCGGAGGAGAGACGAGGACGTTTATTGGCGGCGGCGGAGTGAGAACGAGTGGTGGGACCAGACGAGGAAGAAGAAATCGTGGTCGTCGAAGGGGCAGTTGAGGAGGCCTCCGCCCGCTTCCGGCTCCGAGTTTCCATACAAAAACCACTCCAAAATCGGAACGGTTTCGCTCGCTCGATGAACCGAGCGAAGCGAGATCAGACAACTCCCGATCCGATTCTCATCTGCATCTCACAGCAACCGATCAATCAAAATCCTAGATTCACACACACAAAAACAAAAACAAAAACAAAGACGAGAAAATCAAACCAAATCCGTCCCAAATTCACGACACAATTCCAATTCCAATTCCAATTCTCAATCGAACATCGACCAGCAACAGAGAGAGATAGAGAGAGGTGTCAGGTATGTGTGTGAGAGAGAGAGACAGAGACAGAGACAGAGACAGAGAAACCCTAAAAAGAGAGAAATAGAGAGAGTGAGAGAGAGGAGGAATAAAAATGGATATTTTGATTGAATTTTATAATTGTTTTTATTAATTAATTGTTTGGAAGAGAAGAAATTAAGAGGATGATGAAATAATAATTAATTAATAGAGAGAATAAAAATATAAAAGGAAAGGTGAGGTTGCATGGCGGTGAATATCTCTCTCTCTCTCTCCGCTATCGGCTGTTGAGCCTCTCGATACTCGACTGACCATTTTTTTATTATTTGTTTAACCTAATTAAACCTTTTAATTATTCTCTTTAATTTTATTAATTAATTCATTTATAATTTGGTTTGTTTGGTTGTATACTTGTATGTCACGTTTTTGCAAAAATATGTGATTTGTGATTATATAAATATCAAGCTCCTAATCATTATATAACCCATGTTAAAGCACTCGTTATGTCTTTGAATGTTTTCTTTTCATATTTCAAAATATATGTAACATTTGACTTGTACTCTTTTTCACATTTCAAATTGTGTTTATAGCGATTAATCTCATTAGGAGTTGGTTGACCCTTAATCCACTCGGACTCGGTGATCGATTTCAAACACTCTATCTTATTGCTAGAAGTTTAAATAGTTGAAAACTTGAAATACTTTTCATTAAAGGATAATTATAGTACTTCTCTAGACTCTAATTTAAATGATAAATGATAAATGATATATCTTTAAATCAATTACTAAAAGAAACGTGTAAATAAAAAATATACTAAAGAAAGAGGTTAATGGTGTTTTAATTGATTTAATAAATATGTTTTTGCATATTTCGGTTTTTATATTTTCATTCAAGTTATGTTTGTAGCGATTGATCTCATTGGATGTCAGTAAACTCTTAATCCAATTGGTGATCGATTTAAAAAAACTATATACTTATTTTTCAAGTTAGAGGTGTGAATAGTTGGAATACTTTTCATTAAGTTATTCATAGTGCCTCTAATCTAGGGCATAATCAACCTACACTCTAATCTAATTATGTTTTGGTTGTTGCGTTTAATTTGCAATGATTGTGTTTAAGTCACAAGCATTAAGCTAATTAATCCATCGATTTGCTTTATTGAAACTTTTAAAAGATTTAACACAATAAATAAATAAGTAATAATTCTCAGCCTAAGAGACTGGACTGGGCTCGATTTGGGCTTCCAATGTAGTTTTTGTAGAAGACACGATCCGTTTCTTCAATGGACTACAAATTTATTCATGAAAATGGATTCTTTTACTTATATACGTAGATAAAATAAAATAAAATAAAAAACAACAACTAAAATGGTATATATTAATATGTAATTTCTCCTCAAAAAAATATTAATATGTAATTGATTTTGGTGATAAGGAATTTTTTTAATATATATATAATATTACAATTGTATAAGTCGGGCGCAAGGACATTATTAGAATTTGTGAAATTATTGATGTGAATATCAAAGGTTTACCCTTTAATCCACATCACTTTCATCGATAAAAAATAATAATAACAACTCATTTAACAATTATCACAAGACTTTTCATACTATTTTCTCATCTTATGTATTGATTTCTAATTATTTTCTAAAAAAATATATATCATATTTATTATGTTTTGCTTTACATTATGCAGGTTCGAGATTTCTGATAAATATTATAACAATTTAGTGACGAAAGGTAAAGTAGCCCAGTTATAAACCCATACACCCATATTAATAAAATTACAAGTTCGAATAACGTTATCATTTCTCTAACTCTCAAATTTACAACGAAGGTTTTCGATATTTCTTTGAAGGTAGTATTTGAATAATTTCAAAATCATAGCATTGAGTTTCGATGTTAGAGTAATCATCTTATAATATATATATATATATATATATATATATATATCTTGTCTAACTATATATGTACAAAAGCTTTCATATTCATTCTCTTTTTATTTCTTTCTGCTTTTATTGGTTATATATGTTGAAAACGACTTGACTACTCATGCGATATGCTACGATCTCACCAAATAATATGTGATTAAGATACTATTTGGAAGAGCTTGCCTGCCGACTAAAAAAGCTTTTTTTTTAAATTAAAAAAACTCTTTCCAATTATTATTTTTGTCGTTTCGTTGTCACTCGGTAGAGTTTTTGAAGAATTAAAAAAGTTGTTTTACATATACAGGAGAAGCTCAAATTTATAGCTTTTCCAAGTAGATTGTTTAGAGTTTTTTTAATAACACTCGAATTTCCAATATACCCTATAATTTAATATTTGTTTCAGTCTTTTGGTAATGCTATCATTAAAAAAACTATTTTTTAATTGACAATCAAACGACCAACAACTTTAATTTAAAAACTCTATTTCAAAAAAATCCAATACTTGTAAAAGATCTATTTGAAAAGCTTTTCCAAACGAGCTCTAAGTTGTCAAAATATTAAATTAACAATGTCCATTGTAGTTGCAAAAACTACATTCTCAACAAACTTTCGAGACCTAATGGAAGATACGTATTGTTTGAATAACTATTCGGAACGATAATGTTTCATACTTAAAAAAGTTGACTTAGAGGGTGCGTTTGGTACGCGGGACGGGACAGAACAAGGTGGGACAACGTGTTATTGTCCCGCGTTTGGCGCGACTTTAGTGTGGGACTGAATGGGACAAAAATCCCAAAAACTGGTACCACCCTTGACCCTTGGCCAACTTGTCCATGGCCATGGGACAAGTGTAAAAATGACCAAATTGCCCTTCATATCTCTAAAATATTACAAAAATACCAACTATAAATTAAAAACCCATCTCTCATATCATCTTCTCTCCTTCGTTCCACCACCAGAACCCATCTCTCATCATCTTCTCTCTCTCTCTCTCCTTCGTTCATCATCAGCTCTCTCTCTTTTTCATTGTTCGCCTCCTTCACGGCTCACGCCGTCGCAAAACCCAGTCGTCTCCCTCACACCGCCCCATCACCCGGTCGACTCCCAACGGCTCACGCCGCTGCAAAACCAGGTTGTCTCCCTCATGCCGCCACATCACCCGGTCGCCTCCCTCCCTTCGTTCATTCAACACACCATCTCTGATTTTAATTGATTTATGGATCTGTTTTTTTATGGATTTTTTATATGTTCTTGGAGATCTAAAAGTGAAAAGAAGACAATGATGTGCTTATTTGTGGGTTTTCGATTTTCGATTTTTGGATTTGGGATTTTGGGAATTTTCGATTTCGATTTTGGATTTTGGGTTTGCGAATTAGGGTTCTTGATTTTGGATTTTAGGATTTCGATTTTGGGTTCTCAATTTAGGATTTTGGGATTTCGATTATGCGAATTAGTTTGCTTAAACAAGTCTGGGTTCATAATTTGGGATTTCGATTTCGATTTAGGGTTCCTGATTTGGGATTTTGGGTTTCGATTTTGGTCTTGTTGTATTTCCTGGAAAAAAAAGTATGGGTTGGATGTTCAAATTGCATAGAACATGACAAATATATATATATATATATATATATATATATATATATATATTATTTATATGGTGGTTGTTGGGTTGATGTTATGAGTTGAATTTGAAGATTGATGATCTGGGTTGGATGAACTTCAATTAGGTGATCGTCTGGGTTGGATGATGTTCAAAATGATTCACAATTTTTTCGTAATTATTCTTTTTTAATGGTTGAGATTGTATGATCCATTATAATCAAGTATAATTAAGTATTAAAATTGATCATAATTGGGTATTAAAATAATTAAGTACTAAAATTGTCTTTTAAAATAATAATAAAAATGATAAAATATAAGTCTTTCAAAAAAGGAAATAGGGGTATTTTGGTCATTTGAACCTATTGTCCCGTCATGTTCCAGTCATACCAAACGTATAATAGTACACTTAACAGTTCTGTCCCAGACCTTCCAAACACATTACAAAACAACATGTCCAGTCTCGTCCTGTCCCGTCTTGTCATGTCCCATCTTCGTACCTTGGGGTGAGCGTTTAATGGATCGGTTCACTTTTCGAGTTAACCGATAAAAAACCGATAATGTTCGGTTTTTGAAAAAGTGAACCGATCCGATCAATTTTACAATTGTGAACCGATCAAAAACCGATTAAATTTGACCGGTTCGGTTTTTTCGGTTTTGGGCCAATAGGGCCAAATTCTTGGGCTTTAATTATTACACATATTTTCATATTTTAATCATTTTTTGTCTTTGACCAAATTAAATTATGGGCTTGAACAAATTAAAAATACTATATACAAATAATATTCATAAAAAAAACTAAGAAAAAAAAATGTTGTGACACACTTTCATTGTTTTATAGTTTCATAGACAATTAAACATTAAACTAAGTTTATATATATATATATATGTTGGATCTCGGTTCGGTTTGGGATAACGAACCGGAAAAAAAACCGATCTAATCGGTTTTTTAAAAAAATGAACTGAACTGAACCGGTCAACATAAGAAAACCGGAAAAAACCTGATTGGATCAGTTCTGTTCATCGGTTCTGTTCGGTTTTTTGGTTTTTTGCCCATCCCTATTCGTACCAAACACACCCAGATTGAATTGAACGATTTGATTAAAACAATATTTTAACAACTGTATGTATTATGCAGTCTAACAATCCACCCGTTTATCAAATTTAATGAAAGAATTATCAAACTAGATGGGTTAATATGAGATTATAGGATTTATTTATTTATCGATACAAACCGTGTTATCATAAGAACCAAGTAAATTTGAAAATATTGGTCGGCTCCCACCGAATCAAAGTTGGTATTATGTTTAGACCTATCTAGATCTCATAATCAAGTGATTCACTGACAACAAGTTTAGTTATATATTCCCCAAACCATATCAAAAGGCCAAAATTATATTCCCCACTAGTAAGGAAAGTTAGACCTAGAAGGTTGTCACAAACACTATACGGTCAAGGCCAAAGTAATGTAATTACACATTAACTGTATAAGTACTTAACAACTCTCAAACAAAATGTTGCCTTTTCACTTTTGAAATTGAAAAAGAAAAACTTGATATATAGTTAACATCATAGTCAAATCAGAAACAAATAAATTTTGTAAGTCCACTCTTAGTTTAATAATTGTGTACATCATTTTCGTCTTTCGAAATAAATATGAGGAGACCTCAATATATTGCCGAAATAGCGATTTGACTCCCTGATAGTAGCATATTTGACATGGATATAAACCTATGATTCGGTTTTGGTATCAAATTTTCATCGTAAAGAACGAATTAATTATTATAAATTAATATATAAATTCCAGATTACAATTTTAAATCAATATAGTACCTACTAATAGCTATATTTTATTATTTATATTGTCAAATGCTGACATGGCATGAGCATGTTCGTGTCTTATTTAAATATTGGCATGATTTGCAAGGCATGCACGTAATCCCATATCAAACGAATTATCATTTGAAAATTAGATGTCTTTAAAAAGGTTAGAAAATATTTGGTACCGACCGATCAGTAACAAAAATACTGACCAAACTAATAGAAGTCTAGCACGTGGTCTTTTTTTTCTTTTAGTTTTTACATTTATATCACAAATTCGGTTACGTATTATACTCTCATTAGTGATGTTATTATTTTGGGTATTAACCGGTCAGAAAAAAAAGAAGTATTATAACATATTTGTTTAATTGTATCAATTTATATGCAAATCAAGTGTTATCGAATCGCTCAAACTGTTTATATAATTTATTGTAGAAATATTTATACTTTAAACACTACCTCGTGGAGAGATTCTTAATATATATATATTTTTTGAAATACGACATCAATTAGGTCAGAATTCCGATACGAAATAATCGCGGTCCGAAATATAACTTTCATTACATGAGAGAGCTCTCTTCACACTTTACGACTTAATCAATGTAGGTTTTAAATATAGTACATAAGTGAAGAAGAAATACCCAACCATTTTACCAAGAGTGGTTGTAATTATTGTCATTTTTAACTACACAATTAAGATTTAAAATTACAAAAATACACCAAAATCTCACATCCAAGAGTTTAGTTTTTAAATGTTCAATTGATTGAAGCTTAGAAGATCACTTTTATTGTGAACAAACGACCATAATACCCAAGCATATCTATTATCTAATTCCCTTCATTAACTCACATGGGTAATATTGACACAAGTAATGTTAATATCTTAACTTAAATCCCAATTTTATCCTAACTTGTAAATGCAATGATACATTCTTTTTGTTCTTTTTCTCATCACCTTTCACTATTTCGAGTTAACATATACTAATATGTTCGACCATTTAAAAAAAGTTATTTAGGTTTTTATTTCAGGAAGGGCCTTCTTACTTATGAAATAGATGTTCCTACATCTATATATATAAACAACAAGTCATATATGATCTAACTTTATCAACCACTTCAACTGCAATACGGACAACTATCCATCAAACCCCATCCCTTTAACACTAATAGAGACAGTTACATTTAACTTAATGAAAAGTTACCGTGTCTCAACATAATGAGACACTTTCAGTTAACTACAAAAACACATCAATGGCACTTGTTACATGTCGGTTGAATGAAACAGTTACATCATGTGTTCAATATTGGGATGTCTAAGAGCATCTCCAATGCTATTATGCATTTGGAGAAAATGAAGTGCTACATAGGATAAATACTAAAAAAGTTAGAAAAACTCTCTCCAATACAATTATCTAAGTTGAATATGGAGATGATGTGGCAAAATTTTTTTTAGAGCATATTTGAGTTTCTAATTCTAGAAACTCTCCTAGAAATGCTGACTAGGATTTCTAACTATTTCCACAAATAATATTAAAGCTCATTTAATGGTAAAATAAAAGAGGAGAGATAATGTAATAATTGTTTTATTATGATTGGTTATAAAATACATACATATTTGACTTTAGATAATTGTATTGGAGAAGTGAATATACATTTCTCTAAAAAAAATTAAAAGTGGGTCTATAGTAAATAAAAATGTTGATGTGGCAATAATTAGAAACTCAAAAATGGATATTTGCATCGGAGATGCTCTAACATTACTATTCTACATCATATTGATTCCACCTCAGCTTAGACACGTGTCACGTTTCTCAATTCTTATTTGAATCATCATCATCATACGACTATACAAGGTCCCCACTGAAACAAATAATTGAAAGCTCCGGTGGGTCCACACCAGGTGGTGGGCCCTAACAGTAAAAAAAATCCAAAAGAGTAACGTGTCATGTCCTTGTAAAGCGTCGCAAAAACCTTCCAAAAAACGCATCGTTTTGTATTCTTCTGAGTATCCAACCTTTCTTCCTCTGTCCCTCAATTTCAACGCCGAGAGAAAATCTTACACACATCAAGGTACATAAAGACCCTCCAATAAAATCACGCCACGTCAGAAACGAATCCAATCAATATCGTACATTCCACGTGCCGTTATATCATTCGTATGGAGCATCGAAAAATCCTTTCCTCCACTTCAGTGTTTCCACGCTGATTTTTCTCTTTGGTGTCTCTCGCGGACGTCGGTCAAGGTCAAATCCGTCATTTGACATCTTCACAGCGATCTCTCCAGATAATGTTCTTTTAATACATTTAATTGTCCGAAAAAAGAAAAAAAAAATCATTCGGTTGCCGAACGGGCAACATTTTTTATTTTAAATATTTTCCTTTTTGAGTGAGGAAGCTGTTTGGTTACCGAGAAAATCAACAGAGAGAAAAAGAAAAAGAAAATCGAGAGAGAGATGGGAGTATTCAGTACAATCTTAGGTTTATGCGGATTCGGCGTCGGGATTTCGGCGGGACTCGTGATTGGTTACTTCCTTTTCATCTACTTTCAACCTTGCGATGTCAAGGTAAAAATTAAGTTGTTGAATTACTTCTTCTTTTGGTTTTTGAGCAAATTTTACTCTACTGTGATAACTGATATATGTGCATTTTATGTTTCTTGAGTGATTCTTAGAGATTATTTATATGTTGGTGTTTAGTGTTTTTTTGATTATGTAAAAGTGAATTGCCGATTAGTGGACTCAGTTAGTTGTTGTTTTAATGACCACATTGATCTGGATCTGGTGAAAACAAATAACTAACATTTGTAAACATTTGATGTTAACACTAAAAATGATGCATAATTACGATGCAAGCAGTAACAAACTTCTTTTATGGGAAGTTCGACTAGTAAAAAGTTGATTTTAGAATTATATGGGAACTCACGATGCAAATTCTTATAATTTTAGGAAAGTTGCTGCTGTTGCTCAGTTTAGGCTCGATTTCGAACTATTGGATGCACATAGAGAAGCTTGGTGGTAGTAGACTGAAGTATGTAGATGTCTGTTTGGGTGCAAACTAAGATAAGGTGTAGAGTAGCTTGAAACCAGAAACTATGTTAGTTTTCGAAAGCCCATTTTTCTCTAATGCTATGAGTTTATATGTTAGTGTAGAAAGAATGAAGATGGTGTGAATTTTAGGGTTGTAATAATTTTGAACTACTGGCATTCTCATCTGCGTCTGGTGAGGTTTATTTGCTTGCCTGTTTGTTTGGTCAGGATCCTGAGATTCGTCCGTTGGTTGAACAAGATACAGATTCTTTGCAGAGGATGCTGCCGGAGATACCTCCTTGGGTGAAAAGTCCAGACTATGACCGAGTATGTAATTACCGTATGGGACTTCTTTCTATGTTATTTTATGTCCCGGGTATTGCATTTTGTTTTGATAATTTTATTCTGGTTTCCCTTTTTTTTAGATTGATTGGCTGAATAAGTTCATCCTCCTTATGTGGCCTTATCTTGACAAGGTTTGATTTCTCTGTCTATTTATGCATTATCTATTATCAGCTATTGCTTCTTCCTTCCTGCTCATGTTGACTATGTTTGACTGTTTCTTTTTCCTGTCATAGGCTATCTGCAAGACAGCAAAGAATATTGCAACACCTATAATTGCAGAGCAAATTCCTAAATATAAAATAGATTCAGTTGAATTTGAAACACTGACATTAGGGTCTCTACCACCAACATTTCATGGTGAGTATACCTCTCATATACCTTATTTATAAATTTTTATATTTCCCACAATCTGTTTATGGGTGTTCCTTGCTTTTTGTATTAAGAAAATTGTTAAAGGAAATTAAAATTTTGATTTATGCTTATTCATACGTTTGCACCTGTAGGATTATACTTGGAGGATGCCTTCATGCGAGTTCACATTTATATTTTGTAATTTTTAAAGAAAAAAGATATACTATAAAAGTTGACTTGTATATAGAATATAAAGAAAGTAGATAGATAGCATTTAATTTAATCTTTGAGATGACAAAATGGTTTTACAAGAGAATATAATTGCCAGCCTTCTTGTCTCTAGAACGTTTATATTGGGCTTGTTCGTTGCACCTAACTTTCTCTCTTTTATACTGAATAGAATGAAAACTTCGAAATAACACAAGTAATTGGCTAGATGTTTCTGTCATTTCCATTCCTTTGGCATAATTCCAGAAAATGTTTTCCTTCCTGGTTGTATGCAGCGTGTTACCTATTAAATAGGTTGTCACAGACATTGCTGAAGTCTATTTTGACATTGGTTCATCTTGGAGATGCTTTAGACCAAATTGGTTTTGTTTTGTGTGTGTGTGTGTTTTTTCCCGTAATATTAATCATGTTGTACCTCAGAAGCACCTTGATGTTCTTATCTCTTTCCTCTTTATCATGTAGGATATGCTGAGATCAGTTCATCGCGTATAAATGTATAGTGTGTTATCAAAACTTTGATCTCTTTTTTCTTTTTTGAAATCTTATTCTTGGCAGGTATGAAAGTATATGTCACTGATGAGAAGGAGTTGATTATGGAACCTTGTATAAAGTGGGCTGGAAATCCTAATGTCACCATTGCTGTTAAAGCATTTGGGTTGAAAGCAACAGTGCAGGTTGTATTTTGTTCCATAGACTAAAAAAAAAAATCCTTAATATCAAATTATTGATGTTCGAGGGAGCGAGAGTTGAAGAATTGCTGCCCTTTAATACTGTGTGGTCTGTATGTTTCAGGTGGTGGATTTGCAAGTGTTTGCTGCACCACGTATTACACTGAAACCTTTGGTTCCCACTTTCCCTTGTTTTGCCAAAATTTATGTGTCTCTCATGGAGAAGGTTTGTAATAATGGCTAACATTAAATTTTGCTTGCTTTAAATGTCATAGACTCTATGTGAAATTCCTGTTTTGACACAAGAAGAGTGGATATACGCTGTGGGTGCGGGGATTCTAATTGTCACTTGTGTATTCAATATGCCTATTGTCGTCGAGCTAGAATACTCCTTTTCTCATCAAACACTATGTTGGATAGTGTTGGGGTGTTGGGGTGTTGGGGGTGATATTCAAACTCTAAATATGAGAGCCTGAGATAAGTTCAACATGTATAACTGTTGATAAATGAAAGATATTTATTGCTTTTATGTGTTATTCTGTTCTTGACAATTCTTCTCATCTGCAGCCTCATGTTGACTTTGGACTAAAGCTCTTAGGGGGTGATCTTATGTCAATACCTGGCCTCTACAGGTTCGTCCAGGTACAAAACTGACGTTGTTTAGGTCCTGTTGTATCTTTGTATTTAGTCTGTGTGTGCATCTCAGTTGAACTCTTTCAATGACATTTCTGAAGCAAGTGTCAGTCACCTGATTATGTAGAAAAAGTTGTGTTGTAAGTGTTAAATACAAATTGGTGGATTTTCCATCATTGTGTTTGCTTTTTAGTTAGGTGTAACCTTAGTAGTAAATAGGCTAGCTGTTTTGAACAGGGTTCAAAATTTTCTGTAATTTTCTAAATTACCCATCTTGTAAAACTGCCAATCTGATTCATGGTCTCTCAGCTGACCTAGAATAACCTATATGGAATGATTTGTGGTTGTATATTGTGCATGCTATTTGTTGATTAGCTAACAATTTGTTTAGTTATCAGAAGAAGTATTGTCCAAACATTGTCTCATGCGACATGAGATCTGATGATGGGTTTACACACATCTAACAACAGTTTTAAGATGAACGCATGTAAAATATCCACTTTGTCTTGTATTATCTGTGGGTGTTTTTGTAAGTGGTGTCAGTTTAATGATTTGGTTGTGGAAAGTTGGCTTATTTGTGCTAATTTCTTGAAGGACACAGACTTTTCTTCTCAGAAAATGATTGACGATTATCTTGTACAGTTATATTTATGCAAGTTTTTCTCCGGTTTATTGTTTTAAAAGTGTTTGAGTGCTATATGCAGGAACTTATCAGGGATCAGGTGGCTAATATGTATCTGTGGCCCAAAAGCCTAGAAGTACCAATTTTAGACCCTGCAAAGTATGTTTCTGCAAAATTTGGAAATTTTCTTGGGAGTTTTGATTGTCACTTTTATGTTTTGGCTGACTAAATTAACCGCAATATGCAGAGCCTACAGGAGACCTGTTGGAATTCTCCACGTGAAGGTTGTGAGGGCAATGAAGCTGAAAAAGAAAGATCTTTTAGGTGCATCGGACCCTTATGTGAAACTAAAGCTCACCGAGGATAAACTCCCATCCAAGAAAACCACTGTGAAGCACAAGAACTTGAACCCTGAATGGAATGAGGAATATAATTTCGTTGTTAAAGATCCACAGTCCCAGGCTTTAGAGATGGTTCTTTATGATTGGGAGCAGGTATTTTATTCTAACTCACCGGTTAGAAGTTGTAACGTCCATTTCCATGGTGTGTAAGCTGTTTTTCTCCTTTTGTTAGGTTGGCAAACATGACAAGATGGGTATGAATGTTGTTCCTCTGAAAGAACTTACTCCTGAAGAGCCAAAAGTGATGACTCTTGAGCTTCTCAAAAATATGGACTTAAATGATGTTCAAAATGAGAAGTCACGTGGACAGATAGTAGTTGATTTGACATATAAACCATTTAAAGAGGAGGATATACCAAAAGGTTTTGAAGAGTCCCAGGAAGTGCCGAAAGCCCCTGAAAATACGCCTCCTGGTGGGGGTGTGCTGGTAGTTATCATCCATGAAGCTCAAGAAGTTGAAGGAAAGCATCACACTAATCCATATGCACGAGTCCTGTTTAGAGGGGAGGAGAGGAAAACTAAGGTATACACTAACACTTCCATTTGAATATATTTTATTCTGCATTCATCATTCGGCTTCCACTGCAAAACAAAGCTTTATATATTTTAAATGCTCTGGCAAACTGTAAACATTTTTTCGGTTTTTGTTAATTTTTTGAAGAGAGAAAACTCGTATTTACAACTTTCAAAACATGCTAGACTAATTGTAGTGAATTCAGTAACAAAAACAGTAAAATTTTAGAAGCAGTAGATTTTAGAATGGTTTTTCATATAATGGATAGTGATGGTCTTTCTCACTGGTGTACAGCATGTAAAAAAGAATAGAGATCCAAGATGGGAAGAGGAGTTTTCATTCACATTGGAGGAGCCTCCTATTCGCGATAGACTACATGTGGAAGTTTGCAGCAGCTCTTCGAGAATTGGCTTGCTACATCCAAAGGTAATTATTGCTAATTCTTTTTTCCTTTTCTGTTCAATCTTGTTTACGAAACGAACTACAGGAAACGAGTGATGTTGGAAAAAGAATAACGTGTTCTGGTGGTGATTATGGAATACAAAGTCTCTTGTTTGTTGCTCTTATTATATAAAATTGAACCAAAAAGATTGTGGTGGAATCACAAGAATTTGCCTTAGCTTGAATTCACATTTGACTTCCATGTCTTATGATCTTTTTATTATTATTATTATTATTATTTTTTAATTTTTTAAAATTAATTGCACCAGCCCATGTCTTATGATCTAAACAAACCTTTATTGCATAAACTTGGTGGAAATAATGAGACATGAAAACCACTATTACGTTTCTAATTGTTGAATGCTAGCTATTGTGATTGATCGATGATGACCTTTAGATATATTTGGCTTGTTCATAAAGTTGTTGTGTTTGTCTTTTTCCATACGTGATAATAAACCTTGTTTTCTGAAACCAGGAAACACTGGGTTACGTTGACATCAATCTTTCAGATGTTATTAGCAACAAACGAATCAACGAGAAGTACCATCTTATCGACTCAAAGAATGGAAAGATCCAGATCGAGTTGCAATGGAGAACTTCGTCATAGAGCATGTTGGTCGATCTCTCTTTCCTTTCCTCGTCCACCAGGATTTGTTATCGAAGTAAAATACAGTTAAAAACATGAAATTTTTACTGCCTTTCATATATGAAATTTTCTTCTGTTATTATTGTACATGGTTGTAACAATAATAAAACCACTAGCGGAATTGTATTTCAGGTTTTAGGTTTCGATTTGGTTTGCTCATAGTTCATTATCAACACAAAAATAAGTAGATGGATTTGGCTTGAAATTACATGACTTCCTCTATCTTTTCAAGTGCTCTTTTAATGTCATTGTGCATCATATTGAAATTTGATGGTTTATACTAGACAACTACTCTTATGTGATGTAAGAGTAACTATGCTAACATTTATTTTTAGCAAAGTCATCGTGTATTTTTCAGTTCGAGTCCTACTTGTACTTATTAAATTGCAAGGTACGAGGTAACTATTCCCCCCTAATAGGAGTAGATATCCCTATTCCTTAACATGAGTAGATATCTGAGTTTTACATATATCTGGTCACGTTAGATCCGTAAATAGATTATATGTAGGTCATGTTTGGCACGCTGTATTGTATAGTATTGAATTGTATTGGATTAGACTGCAATGAATAGTATTGCATTGGACTGTATTATTAGACTTTATTAAATTATACAATATTTGTAAATGATTTTTGTTTCCAAATATTTTGTTAACTAATAAAATTAATAAATTTTTAGAATAAAAATAATATTATAAAGTATATATTTGTTGCATTATGTTTTTTAAATAATATTTAATATTTTTATTATAAAATTGTATTTTTAAAAATTGAAAAATTGTACTATTAAAATTTAAATATTAAATAATTAATAAAAATTATTGAAATTAATCTTTCTAAATATTTTTAATCAGTATGAATTAAATAATTATTTATATTTCATGATTCAACACACGTTTGTTATATTTATCTAATATTAACATTATTCATGATTTAATATTTAATATTTGATTTGAAATTTATAATAATAATAATAATAGTTTTATTTTATAAAATTATTATCACAAAAAATATTATAATTAATTTCAAAATTTTAATATTTATATAATTATTTTAATCCTTTATATAATTTGATTTGAAAAAAAAAACATTTACCTTCAACTTTAATATAGTTTAAACCCACTGTTTCACTGTATATCGGATAATACATTGTCTGATATATTAAAAATATTGTTTATATTAATTAATATAACATAATCCGGCCAAACACATGTATTGTATTATATAATATATTTTAAATCTCTTATCAAATGCTACAGAAAAACAAATAAGTTCGTACTGTACTATTGATCTCACTCGGTCAAATTAATAATAATAATAATAACAATAATAATATAAGATAATAACTATCCTGATTGTAACTTGGAGATTGTTACACTCAATTTTTCAAACTATCTAGTATCTACTGTTGAAAGTCATTGGGAAATACAACATGATAATATAAAATAATCTAATTATAATAATTTAAGGATAATGTTTGGATGGTAACCGGTCAGCATCTAAAATACTGATACAGTAATATAGTCCAATTGAATTATAACAGATGTCCTTTTTTCTTTTATTCATTCCAAACAACTAAACCCCTCATTTTCACCTGTTCAAATACAGAAACTGAATAGTTAGACAAGAAAGAAAAGAACACGTGTTACAATTCAACTGAGCTACATCACTGAATTAGTATTTTGGATACAGACTAGTTAACATCCAAACATTATCCATTATGGATAATGTTTTGAACCGGAAGTTTAATCGTTTGGAATAGATAAAAGAAAAAAAATATATGTGTTACAATTCAATTAGACCACATCACTAGGTCAGTATTTTGGATGTTGACCGGTCAGCACCATTATTCATAATTTAAATCCACATAAAAATTAACTCGCCAATCAATCTCAGCCACGTAGCGGTCTCAATCTTGACCAACTAGCTCAGTCGCATACAACTATAACTCGTTTCAGTTCACCTACCTAATCTTATTCGATAGGCCATTCTTCACTGACCATTTCTTCTTCCTCAGCTAAAAGCTATTATAACGGTCACAGTTAAGACTGAAAGTTGTTGAGTTTGCGGTGTGGTGTGAGAAATGGCGCTACCGGTCGTCGATACAGAGTACCTGAAGGAGATCGACAAGGCTCGTCGCGATCTCCGCTCTCTCATCGCCAACAAGAATTGCGCTCCTATCATGCTCCGCTTAGCGTAATCAAAACTCTCTCACAATTTCCTCTTCTACTGCATCATCACCGTGTTTAATTTCATTGTTTTTTGTTTGTTTGTTTGTTTGAAGGTGGCATGATGCAGGGACGTATGACGTGACCACGAAGACAGGGGGACCAAACGGATCGATAAGGAACGAAGAAGAGTTTTCTCATGGCGCCAACAATGGCTTGAAAATCGCTCTTGATTTTTGCGGTGAGATTTTTGTTTTTTGTTTGAAAAGTATATATATCTCTCTCTCTATATATATATATATATTATGTTTGGATTCATATTCATGTCTGAGATATGAATACAGAATCAATGTAATTGCTATTTAAGTTACCTGATTGTTGTGGCATGTGTGGATTTTCATCTGTGTTAATAAGTCAAACGCTTATTTTTGTATCTGATATGGATTTTCTCTTACAACAATCGTGATTGGAATAAGGTGTTATTAAGGAGTGAATAATAGGTGAGCTATGAGAAATTATTTGTTTTCTTTATGGATCACTGTACTTATTTCTCATGATTTGTGTATTTAATGGTTGAATTAACTGTTGGAGTTTGGGGATAGATTTTATTTAGTTGAGGAAAAAATAAAATTCTGGGTCGGTTCTGTATGGAACAATAAAACTGGAAATTCAAAGAGTTGGAAGAGTAACAGAATAATACGTTTAGGCAACTTTTTTTTGGTTTGTTTCTAATTCTGTATGTGTGTTGTCTATTCATTTCTTTTGTGTGGACCCTTGCGTGCTGCTTTACTTGCCTAGCGGAGGTGATGGTTTAAACATTGTGTGTAATTTTTGATAACTGTGTAGCTGTTGAAGAAGCTAAAATTATAATCATGTTATGTACTAATTGGTAAGATCTGCAATGATTGATTAATATAAGTCGATTTAGTCCTATTGGATATATTTGAAGCAGCAAACTGTTGTTTGACTTTTTTATGGCTTTATGTCCCTGTTAATGATCTAAAGTGATGAATTTTTAGTTTTGACTTTACAATGGATATCACACTTTTAGGCATGGAATTGATGTTATTACTCTCTTTTAGACAAATCATGGGTTCATGAGGTTTAAGCCTATGAATTTTGGATGGTGAGGTACCTGTTGTATTCCATTGATGGTCAGTTTGGCTCTTAACAAGACAGTTGCTTCTTTATCAAAAGTAGGTGCCACCAGTTCACATGCTTTTGTTTTATTAATGAGCACAGGCTATGTTGAAGCTTCCTCTAATGAGCTTAAGTTGCAAACATGGTTGTATTTTATTAGAGTAGCATCATAGGCACCTGTATATTTAGAATTAAATACATTAGCTTACAAGAAAGGTTGCATTATAAAATGGCTAATTTACTCCACAATCTATAATACATGTAATTTATTCTTTGATTCTTTAAATTTATTTTCTGGTACCTAATCATTACGAATATTTGATCAATTGTTTCTATAATTGTGTCATATTTAAGTGAATAATTTCATTTGATGTCTAATTTGATATATTTGATACTGAAATTTGGTGAATGATGTCAGAGGAGGTGAAGGCTAAACATCCGAAGATCACTTATGCTGACCTATACCAGGTGAGTATGGAGTTAAAATAGTCAGTATGCCTATTATATGAACATTTATATATGATTTAGTTTTGCTTTCATCAAACCTTTTTTTGGGGGGTTGGGGGGTCGCTGAGGGAGTTGGTGCACATCACTGGATTCTTTAGTGAAAGTTTAAAAGTTATCACAAGGACATATTTTCTTGGGAGATTATTGTACTTTTGATGGAGAAAAATTCTTTCCCTTTGTAACTATTAAGGTTTTCATTGGGGTTTGTTGCATACTTCATTTGTAAAGTTAGTCGTAATTTGGTTGTCCTACTTTTTTCCCACAAAATCATGAACAATAACCTATATGGAATAGGTTAAATCAAGAAAGAAATACAACCAACTTGAAGCAAAAGCAACTCATTTTGACTTGGTTTTTATGGGTGCAAGAGGGATGGAGAAATAGTCAGTCACCTTCTTCCTTGTTCAATACCTAGAGAGGTGTTTCTTTTCTCTTTTCAATGTTTCGTTGGTTGTGCCTAAAATGGTGGTGGACAAACTAGTGATTTGAGGGGCTTTAATAGTAACTAGTAAGAGCAGTGGTCTTGTTTTCGAGTCCCGGTGCCATATTGCTTATTAAGAAGCATATCGGGGAGAGAAATGGTAGACCTTGGATAGAACTCTCATTCATGGAGCTAAAATCAAGGATGTTGAGAAGGTTGTTTTTTGGTTTGTCTATTTCTTGATCAATGACCTTCCAAGCACTTTTGTTAGATGTATCACATTTAGAAACTGTCCTTTTCTTTTATTTTTTATTTTTTATTTTTTTCAGTGCACTCATATATTAACTTGATACTAGCATTTGTCTTCTTTTCTGTCATTCGTATTGCATAATTACAAATTAAAAAAAAAAAAAAAACTGAATTCTCTCACTGCTCTTCGAAGTGGAAGTTTTTCGTATTTCATACAAACTTTCATAGAATAAGATGAATGGTTTGCTTAATATGATTGTTAATATATTTATTACTTTACCATGTCAGAGATTGGTGCTTTTCAAGGTATCAGCTGACTAGATGCACTTATTCATCTCTGTTATGCATTTTGAGTTTCCTTGAGCCATCTCCTAGATATATCCCTTTCTCTGATTTTATGCAGGCTGGCCAAAGTGAATGTAGTACGCAATTAACATAATTACATTGAAAGATTAGGACTTACAATATTGAAGAGTGAAAAATTGGAATATTTGGTGATATTTGACATGTGACATAAGAGGTATTTAACATATGTATTTTCCCAAATTTGGTAGCTTAGCTATACTATTATTAAGGCATTAAAAAACTTCATTTGTCAAAAGTATCACTATTTCTATGATGACTGAATTCCTGAAATGTGTTTAAAAAATGTTTCTTCACAAACTTTGCCAGCTAATTGTTATCAAAATGTTCTTTCTTTGTTAAAATAACTTATTCTTAAGAACAGTAATTTTTGCGGATACTAGCTACTTTAGTTGGTAAGGTCTGTCCCAGAGTTTTGAGATGAAATCCTTGACAACCGAAGAAATATCCTTATATGTGGAGAATAATATGGAACGATATGATTTGAAAAAGTAGTTCAATTTAGGAGGAGTTATCTAAATTGTACGATAGATATGGACAATGGACAATTCTGAATGCACTTTCAAAAGCACTTTTCATTTTGTTGGCATCAGATACATCATACATGCCAAGTCATTCTTGGATTGAATTCCTTTGACCCTTTTGCAGAATTGTTTTTGGGCCTTTAAGCTTAATGCCAATATGTTGTTATCCAAGTTATTGTTTCTTAATATCCAAGAATGAATTTTAGGCTTGTGGATATGAAGAGTTGTCTGACTTTCTCTTTTTCCTGTGGGAAAAGTTCACTGATTCAATCACTTGTGTTTTTAGCTTGCGGGTGTTGTTGCAGTTGAGATCACTGGAGGTCCTACTGTTGACTTTGTTCCTGGTAGAAAGGTATTATATCATGGTATTTGAAAATATAGCTTTTACCATATGTCAGTGTGTCACTTGTTTAGTTAATTACTTTTCTTTTTTCTTAGGATTCGAAGATCTCAACCAAGGAAGGGCGTCTTCCAGATGCCAAAAAAGGTTTTTTTTTATTTTTATGATTCATCTAAAAATAATTTTTTAAATTCTTGTTTATGAGTGACAAATATGTGAAAATCTAGTATAATTGATGCTGCATGAATGACTCAGCTTTTAGACAATGAGATTCTGAAAATTCTTTCATTTTCTTAATTTGCCTAGATGATTGTTACTGTTATCTTAATTTATTATTGTGTTATGCTCGGATTTCCCAAGTCAAGGATGAAGAAGAATAGAGAGCATTTGACATTTTAGTTAGCATAAGTTATGCCTTAGACAGCTCATGTACTGTGTCAGCTTAGCATGGCTCTACAATGGCATATTAGGTCTACCTATTGTGAAAGTCCAAAGCTAGCTTATGGAGGTAACAAAAATTAAGAAGCGGTTCATGTTAGATTTAGATTCTACAGCTATTCTTGTGAAATCTTATTTTAATTAGGATTCAGTGATTTTTAGTTTCTATATTAAAGCAGAGAATGTATCAAGTTATGTGCACATGTTATTGGCTAAATGCTCATGTGATATGGAGGGACAGATTTTCATATATCCTCTTGTGAATCTGTGTGGTAGGGGTACCTCATCTAAGGGATATCTTTTATCGGATGGGTTTAACTGACAAGGATATTGTGGCACTCTCAGGGGCCCATACTCTGGTAACTCTCTCAACCTATTTGTGGAAATAAAAGAAATTCTCTTTACTTGTTTCTATCTATATCTAAGTTTGTGAATACTGGATAACTATTCATTTTTGTTGGTTGTCGCCCTATAGGGAAGGGCACATCCAGAGAGATCAGGCTTTGATGGCCCTTGGACCAGGGAACCTCTGAAATTTGATAACTCGTACTTTGTGTAAGATTTAAACCGTGCTTGGCATTTTTTTTTTTTTTTTTACTTTTTATCTTCTTAATTGGGTTATGTAGAGTATGATTTCAATTGTAAACAATTATATTGGATTCTAGGGAACTACTGAATGGGGAACCGGAAGGATTATTACAACTTCCAACAGACAAGGCTTTATTGGATGATCCCGAGTTCCGTCGTTATGTTGAGTTGTATGCGAAGGTATCATCTGCTTATCTCAATCGAATGATCCTGTTGCCAACCTTCGATGTTGTTTTGCTTATGCTGCATGTTGGCAACATCACTGAAACAATATAGTTTTCTGTTACGGTTACCACTCTATATAGAACTAAGTTTAGCTTCCGCATGTTAATTAGCATGGCCTATTGAGTATTGATGCACCCATTTTTGTTGAGCCGTTAATTGAACGAATCATCTTAATCTGAGTTCAACCTCTATAAATACCATGATTTGACCAACCTGAAACCTGGTTAACCAGTTCTTTCATTATTGTCATGTTTTGTTTATGTTTTAGAATATTTCTCTGTATTTTTTTCTAAGTAGCAAGTTTTCGTGTGGTAATTACGTTTTGGATTGGTTTCGTTGGTAATTACGTGTTATACTCTTTCTGCTTGACCTAACTTGAATGCCAGTTACTGTACAACAAATAGCAACTAGGTTGACATATCATGTGCGAGAATGAAATTGTTTCATGGACAAAAGCCTAACTATTACCCAACTCCAGAATGCTCTGTAGTTATTTAGATATGACTTGTTTGGTTTGAATGTTTCATTGCTAATTGGATCAAACTTGTTTGGTCGACTTTTCGGGTGCTTCATTACTGAACTTTCCTTAAATAATCTTCCCCTCGAATTAATTTGTTATTTGATATGGTTTTCCTTTACTTCCCCCAATTTATGGCAGGATGAGGATGCTTTCTTTAAAGATTACGCAATATCACACAAGAAACTTTCAGAACTTGGGTTTTCTCCTAGCGGATCCAAAAAGACAGTAAAGGACAGCACCATAATAGCTCAAGGCGCCGTTGGCGTTGCAGTTACCGCTGCAGTGGTGATCCTAAGCTACTTCTACGAAATTCGCAAAAGGATGAAGTGAACAAGAACAAGATTACTCGATATATTCGCTATGGATAAGTGAAATTTAGCCTGTATTCCCCACCTAAAAGAACTAAGTAGTTCACGTTTCTTCTTAAATCATAAAACAGCTTACAGGCCTCATTAATATGCCTGGAAGCAGCTAGTTGGAAGATTGAAAAACAACTCACTCTTTCCCACTTTTGAAGTACATCGTTGATGCCACATAAGTTTTTAGTACACACTTTCTGTCTATAAAATTCTGGGAATTAATAAGTGGGTCGTCTTTTTTTTTTTTTTTTTGGATAACCCGGGAATCTCCTCAACCCCGCTTAGCAAACCTGAATTGGAAACTGGGTCCCCATCGAGTCATTTTTGGATAAGAAAATCATTATAGTTTTTGGTATAGACAATAATATCATTATAGTTTCCTATTCAGTTTCAGAAAATCACTCACTTCACTTGCATGGTTTCTGGCTTTGATCCTTGACCATGACAACAAACATTTGATGCCCTATTTTCCTATTTTAGGCCCCTGTGTTTGGTATTTGATTTCAATTCGCGACTATTTTCCCATGTTGTCGCCCCACTAATGTTGTTTCAAAGTCTTTTAGAACGTGTGTTTGGTGTTTGATTTCAATTTGCGACTCTTTTTCCACGCTGTTGTTGTCGTCGGCCCAGTAATGTTGTTTCGACACACTTTTTATTCGATTCTTTTTAATTTTTTTCATTCAACAATTATTGAGTGTAACTATAAACGAAAACATTGGTGGGGTGCTAATAACTCGAGCCTTGTAAAAATGTGTAATATATATGATGACCTATTATAAGTTAAATGAAGATGATTCTCAATGATTTTAAAAATATGTTAGAACTTGGAAGCCTTCATTACACAGGTATTTTTTTTGTTTCTTTTTGACAGATTTTAGGTAGTTCTTTTTAGGTGCGAAAAGTCATATTCAGAGTAGGTATTCAATTATTGAGCTCAGCAGTAATAATACTATTTTAAGTTTATATTATATATTACATATATAAATAAATAAATAAAATCTTCATCATCTGACATTCTCACCACACGATTTTATATAATTTTTTTTTTCTATTACAGTATTATGACAGTGAAATGTGTGTGCAATTCTTCTAGAAGATCTAACTCAGAAAGTTTCTTAAAGTGATTTTCCCATAAACTCTGCAAGAAAATCCTCCAAACACTAATATTTTTTTATCTAGAAGAAGAAGAAGTGGTTTGAATTTTGTTGTGAAAAAAAAGAAGGTGATGTAAATGTAATTTTAAATAGCAATAAAATAATAATAATGTGAAGGAAAACTTTAATGTTGAAGTGGGGTCATGAAACAAAAACACAAACGGAAACAGACTGACACTGAAACAGACCTACAAGAGCCAAGGTTGAAGAGACCCACATGCAATGGCCATGGCCACACCCAACAAATCCAAAAGAGGTAGGTAAGGCAAACCAAAGTAAATTATAATATTATTAAATAAATAAATAAGGTTTTTTTTTATCATTGTTATTATTTGAACTTTGAGAGATTCCCAAAAAACCCCTGGGAAATTATTTGATTGGTTTTTTTTTTCTTAAAAAACAGTTATCTTGTTTCCAATTTACATAACCAAGGGTTATTTGAACTACATTTTGAAATTAAAAGATATTTTCGGTATACAATAAGGGGATTTTATCTAAATTCAAACCTACAAGTTTTTTTTATATTTTATTTTATTTTTAAATATATTAAGATTAAGATTAAGGGACGTTTTTGTTAATCTCCAATTAGGACAACCCCACAAATCTTGTTCAGCATATAGTATACCTAAGCACATGATATCCACAATCCACGTGTCGCCTTGCTGGCTTCTCACCACTCACCACACACCCTTTTCCCATTATTATTATAATTATTGCCAACCCTAATTTTGATTTGTTCATTTAGCTAGCTTACTGGATACCGTAACGTTTAAACATTATCTCTTAATGATCGTCCGTAAATTTTTATAATGTGAACGAAGCTTATGAGACACTAATTAAATAATTATCGATGAATATTGATGAACCGACATTGAAAAAAAAAACAATCTTAATGTTATAACAACTCAATTGTTGGATTGCATTTATACAATTAAATGCATAATGTATCAAAAAGTTTTGATTCATGTATATATGCCCTTTATGAGTCCTTTTAGCAAATCAAGTAATTGTGATTTTATATATGAAATTTGTATGTGTTATAATCTTTTAGGGTAATATAATCATGGGTATTTAATTAATTAATTAATTATGTATTCAATTGTAGGGCAGCTTGAATGAAATAAAGAAATTTGGTATCAATTATTAGTGTGAAGAACAGCCTAACTGATTGAAGTGATGTACCATCTGAATTACAAACAATAGAGTGTATGATCAATTAATAAGTGTAGGTACATGTTTTTCTTTTTCTTTTTAACTATAATTTTAATTAATAATTTTAATACATGAAACATGATGTTTTCTTCTCCTTTTCCAATTAAGGTATTTAATTGATAGCTTAATTTGTTATCGATATGTGAAAGCAATATGTATATATAGATAAGTTTAGGTAGTAACTTTTACTTTTTAGCTATTACAATAAATTTGGGTTCGAGAAAGGCGGACACGAATCAAACTCACAATCTCAATTGTATATATGTTAAAGACATATCAATGTCTCAACATTTTCTTGTCGAGTGTACCTTTTATTATAGGGATGAAATAATGAAATCTTGGCTATATACGACTACAAAGGTTTTTTTTTTTTTTTTTTCAACATCAAAAGGAGGCCAAGTTTGGACTTAGATAAGCTATATAGGTGTGTATAGTGAGTGTGAGAAATAGGTGAAAAAGTAGGTAAATTATTCACAGAAAACTACACACAAAGTGGCCTCTTTTTCATCTCTTTCTTTGAAAACTACTTTTATCCATCATTATCTTCTTAAACTTTTACTAGCCTACTTCAATGGATGTTTTGATTTTATTTGTAGGGGATAATTAACCGATGACCATCAATTTAATGACACACTATCAAAATGACTATTGGATTAGAAATTGGTTTCAAAATGGTCATTTTTACCGAAAGTATGACATTAATGGTCATTCCATCCAATTCCATCCAACGAGTGACATTTTGGTAAATAAGGGGACTATTAATTTATTTTAGATGTTTTTTGGAAATCAATTTTTTCTTTTATTTTTTGAAATGAATAATTATATTTCGTGTGTATATATGTATAGTATATTTCAAACATAGATATATATTTTGAGAAGATTAAGACTACAAAATCTAAAAAATCTAAAAAATGAAGAAGAGACACGTGTATTGATCTAAACTATTAATATATTATTGATCCAAAGGCTATACAATCGTGTTAAAATTTGTGTCAAAAATTGTGTGTACGTGATTTGTTAACGAGCATCATCGATATGCTATATATATATACATATTGCAATATAACAAGAGATTTCTACAAAATCGAAAAGCCTATAGAGCAATTTATATCATGGATGATATATGGACTACGGTTATATACTAATATCTTCTTCTAAGTTGAAAAGATAGATACATATATATATATATATATATATATATTTGATATGTTATATATATATACACACTAAATATAATTATTCGTTTACAAAAAATTGATTTCCTAAAATCATCTAAATAAATTAATGTCATCCCCTTATTTACCAAAATACCACTGATTGGATGGAATTGGATGAAATGACCATTAGTGTCACACTTTTCGTCAAAAATGTCATTTTGAAACCAATTTCCAATCCAGTGACTATTTTGATAGTTTCTCATCAAATTGATGGTCACCGAGATAATTATCTCTTATTTTTATTTACCAAATAGTATTTGTAATCCTCCATTGATCGGGGGTTGTAGTGAACGACAACAGAATCGTAATATTATGTATTTTATCAAATAAATATTATATATATATCACCGTAAACATAATAACATGATATATCCGGTTTTTTTTTTCCGAATAACTTTTATCATGATTAGTGCCAATTGAAAACTACATCTACCCATGATCTTAACTCTTACCAGCCACTTGAATTTCATGATGAGAGAGAGAGAGAGAGAACTTGGTGGTGGTGGTGTGGTGGGTAACAAATGATATGGAAATTGGAAGATGGGGTGAGAGAGATAACAACAAAAAGGTGAATCAACTTCTCCATCCCTAACCCTACCCAATGTTGCCTAAACTTACACCACAAGGCTGGGGCCAAACAAAACCAAAAAATATATAAAAAATAAAATAAAAATAGAAAAAACCCAAAAAATAAAATAAAAAAAAGCGGAAGGTGAACCAAAGCCCACATACAACCACAACCACACTCATCATATATATCTTTTCTCCCCTTTTTCTTTCATCATCTCTTTTTCTTTCAATCCAACCTCCAACTCTTCTAGAAGCCCTTCTCTCTCTCTCTCATGCATGATAGTGTACCAATAGAATAAAGAACCACAACTACCATCTTCCCATACTTGTACAAGAGAATTGCCAAACCGCTTGTACAGATATATTTCTTTTCCAAAATCCCCCACTACAGCTAACTATCTAAAATACATAATTATCTCATCATTTTTCCATAAAACCTCCCACCCCACCCCACCCCATCCCATCAATCCACACTCACCCCCTCTTTTCTTACTTAACTTCTGCCCAAAGTACCATACATATATATATATATATATATATATATATTTATATTTTGAATCTCTTACGAGAGATTCTTTATTTTAATTTCGATAAAATTTTTGATGAAAACACATCAATTTTAATAAATTTTAATCTGGTTTTTTTTATGGATAATGAGTTCATTGAAATCTACATATGAACAAAATTTGAGAATTTTTCGAATACTAAAACTATTTTTTTTAAATTTTTCTATATTTTATCTATTTTTCGATGTCTTTATATTAACAAAATTTAGATAAATAATCATATTTAACATACGAGATCCTGAACCTGATACACACAACCCAATATATATTCCTGAAAAAGAGTGTAATTAAATGACTATGAGATTGTACTTCTCTTCCGATACCTATCCGTATATAGTAAATCCAATCATAAAAAAACACACACATAAATAATTAGTTAGTTTAAAAAGATTTAATAAGGGGTGGTGTGGACCATTAAACACAGACCCACCTCCATGGGTGTTAGTTCCAACCACATGATATATAATATTTGTTATATATATTGAACACACATATAGATAAATAAATAAATAAATAAAAATTCTGGTATCTGTTGTTATTATTTAAGTGAGTTAGGGGAGATTTTGAGAGGTAACTAAATCATTAATCCAAAACTATATTAGAGTACTTTGGACAAACAAATTTTTTTTTGGACAATAAAAAAGGAAAAAAAGTTCACATCTTGTCTTAATGTAAGCTTAATTTGCTTACATATACTTATTGTTTTATATATATAATACCTTTCTTTACACCAACCTGAAGTAACCCCTATAGTTAATATATATATATATATATATATATATATAAATATAATTTATCTGGTACAAGAATTCCGTCCATTTTTTTATAAAGGATACAGATTTACAACAGTGTAAAATGAGTTAGAAGTTCATTTTGTGCCCATATGTTATTTTTTTCTTACGGGATACCAATTTACACCAGGAAATTAAAATTTGAATTTTTCGTACGAGATCTACCACCTGATCGTTTATGTGTATATATACATACATACACACATTATATCATGTAAGAGAGAGAGAGATAAGAAGAAGCCCACCAGCCAACTCTCTGAGATCTCTCTAACCTGTCTCACCAACTCACATCTAGAAGCAATTAGGGTCACTCCTCTCTCTCTTCTCTCTCTCTCTCTCTCTATCTATCCTCTCTCTAGCTTTCTCTCTCTCTCTTAATAGTCAACAGCCTATATATATAACAAACACTCCTCAACTTCTCACAAAGGGGCCGGCCTTTATGTTCCAGCAACAACAACACCACCACACAAAACCAAAACCAAAAACACACAAAACCAAAACCAAAACACACAAACACAACACACAACACACAACACAACACAACTAGAGCTCATCAACACAAACACATAAACAAACACAGAGAAAAAAAAATGGGGAGGTCTCCATGTTGTGAAAAAGCTCACACAAACAAAGGAGCTTGGACAAAAGAAGAAGACGATCGACTCATATCTTACATCAGAGCTCATGGAGAAGGCTGTTGGCGTTCACTTCCCAAAGCTGCTGGTCTCCTCCGATGTGGTAAAAGTTGCAGACTTCGTTGGATCAATTACTTGAGACCTGACCTCAAACGTGGAAATTTCACTGATGAAGAAGATGAACTCATCATTAAACTCCACAGTCTTCTTGGCAACAAGTTAGTCTTCTTTTTCCGACTCTGTTACCGAATCAGATATGATATGATTTGATATTGTATATTATTTTTTTATTTTTTAAGAAAAAAAGTTTGTTAATTCCTTGATGGGGTATGTTCTTTAATTGATAAAAAATGACAAAAATCAAAACTTTTTTTAGTTTTTGAAACTTTTTTTCAGTTTTTGATGGATTTTTTATGATTATGTGTAGGTGGTCTTTAATAGCTGGAAGATTACCAGGAAGAACAGATAATGAGATAAAAAATTATTGGAATACACACATAAGAAGAAAATTGTTGACCAGAGGAATTGATCCTGCAACTCATAGACCACTCAATGAACCTCCATCAACAACAACAACATCAACAACAAATCTTCAAGATGTCACCACCACCACAACCACAATCTCATTCTCTGCTTCTGCTGCTGCTTCAACAGATCAAAAAGATCACAACAACAACAACAACAAACAAGTAGTTCAAGTAGTTCAAGTGAAACAAGAGATGATGAGGTGTCCAGACTTGAATCTAGAGCTTAGAATCAGTCCACCAATGGCACCGCAGCAACAACAGAAGCAATCTGCAGAGACATTGAAGAAAAACGGAGGGATGATCAGAGAGCTCTGTTTTGCTTGCAATTTGGGATTACAAAACAGCAAAGATTGCAGTTGCAGTTGCAGTAGTAGCTTCAATATTGTTGTTGATCATAATAATACTAGTAGTATTAATGGTGGCAGCAACAACAACAACAGCAACAGCACTTGTTATGATTTCTTAGGATTGAAAACTAGTGTTTTGGATTACAGAAGCTTGGAGATGAAATAAAAACAGACTCAACTGGGTTTGAAAAAATTGAAACTTTGAAGATTATTATTGTAAGAGATTTAATGTTATTAGTTTCAAAAAATCTCTCTAATTTTCTCATTATTTTTTTACTCTAATTTGTATCATTAATTACTATATAGTAAATTTTCAGTACAGGTGGTCTTATTGTTGAAATGCTTTAATTTACATTTATTTCAATGTTATATATATATATATTGATATATATTAAAAAAAATGATTTATAATGACTGTAAAAGAAAAGACCTTTTTTTTTTTCTGTTCTTGGGGATTTTTTCCCTCTCTTTTTCCAAGATATAAAGTTAGGGTTTGTCAGACCCCCCACCATAAATTCAAAGAGGGTCATGTTGTATGATTGCTGTTTTGGCAGTACCAACAGGTAGAGATAGATAGATGAAATTTATTATGAGAGTTAGGGGTACTTTGAGAATTTCCTTTTTCTACTTCCTTCCAACACAAATTATTTACAACTTTGGGTACTTTAAAAGCAATTTCCAAATATATATATATATATATCAAAAAATAATTAAGATTGATTTATATGAAAATTATCAAATATAATTAAAATGTGAATTTGGAATTCTTAACCATTAGGTAGATCTAACAAATAAGATTATACATCTAAAGATTAAAGTTCGGTAACCAGGTTTTGTATTAATCCATTTTAATAAACATGAAAATATCTTATTTCCACCGCTCTAATAAAAAAGGAAAAAAACAAAAAAGCTATGGTGAGGATCTTATTGGTTTGATTCATGTGTGGAGAGATTAAAGATGATTTGAAGATGACTTTTCTATGTATGATATCTAGCTATATATGTAGCTTTCTCTCTCAATTTTTCTAAGACTTATGTTTAATTTTTCTTTTTTCTTTTTAAAGATATTCCCTTAGGGTTTGTCCTTTTATAGAAAAAAAGAAAAGAAAAGAAGAAGCAAAATTTAAAAGGGATAAGTTGTGAGAGGAGGAGAAATGATCATGAGGAAGATGATGGGAGTGGTGGGTAACCTATCTCTTCCACTACAAAAAATATATAAAAACATTCACAAATAAAATTGAAAATAATAATAATAAAACAATATAACAATTATTAATAAATGAAATGTGAAGACTGAAAAAATAATAATATTAATATATGTATATATATGGCCATATATAGTACCATCGTCCTTCTACCAACCTAACATATTAATTATTATAGGCCATCACCCAACCAACCACCATACAAGAAAATTTATTAGATTTGGAAACCCTAATTAGGTTTTTATTGTTATGTTTCTTTCAACCATGGACATATATGCATATAAATCTACCTACACTCATAAATATATCCCTATTAATTTATTAAAATCTCATGGATTACTTTTTCTTTTTGTATACTAACAACAACTTGATGATGGGTGGATTTTTATTGCTTGATAAATTTGGTAAATTTATTAAAACATTTGCAGTTTGCTCTTCATGTCCATTTCACACAATAACCTAATTTTGAGGATTTTTTTTTAATTTATTTATTTTGAGACTACAAGTTTTTAACAAATGGGTGTTTATTGTGTTAGAATAAATTTTCAAGGACATATTAAAAAATATTTTCTTTTTTGATGAATTTCAGAATCATCCATATTATATAACATTATATTATTGTTTTTTTTTTTTTTGAAAGCTCTCCTGAGCAGAAACAAAGAAATAAAGAACCCAGAACAGCTGGGAAATAACAGAGCAAACGAAGCCAAAGCTATTAATTACTTTTATAGTATTTTTTTGAAATGGACAAAAAAAAATAATGTTTTTCTTTTAAATTACTTTTCAAAGATAACAACAATTCGAATTCCTTAATTGGTGTCAACTTGGAAGTGAAAATAAAAGATCGATAGTTCAAATCGTACATAGCCGCAAGACGCAAGTGCAACACACAAGTTGAATTTGAGATACATTGCATTTAAAAGGAGGTTAATTTACAAATTATTATTATTGTTGACTTTTTGTTTATCCAAATCTAATAATTAAACATTAAATTAATGATCAATTTCGTCTAGTAACTTTGTGTTAGGTTACAGAGTTCATCGAATCTAACAAAAAAAAAGTAATTAATTATGTAATTGTGATGTTTACACAAGTTATTAAAGAGTAGAAAAATTAATAAAAATATTTGCAATCTTTAAGGGTCAATTGATAATATACAAGACAAGTAATTAATTATATAACGTAGTTTGTTTTCTAATAGTTCCAATTCAATGATCTCGATCAATCAAAGTTTTGTACATTCACTTTTGATGAAACGGTTGTTATAGCACTTTCTCCTGCACTTTCTCCTTAACTAAAATAATAAAGGTTTAGAGTCTCACATTTATCTATTAAACCGTAAAGTGTAGGAAGATCTCTTTACTGTAACGAGATTTGTATTCCGTTAGGATCCAACACAACATACCCTTGACCCAATTTGTATTAGATTTCAATTGTATAATAGCAAAATCTAAACACAAAAACATTAAAAATATGTCCAATAATTCCTAAGAAATTTCTACTTATAGCGTGGAACCCTACATTATCAATGAAGAACTAGTTTCAAATTTATCAATGTAAATGCAATTAAGAATTGGGTTCTCATATATCACTTGTGCTCCCCAATTGGATTGACCAAAGTGTTGTCGGTCAACTAGACCCAAAAAAAATTAATTCCTAACAACCACCATTAACAATAGTCACGTCACAATGGAAGGTTTTTTAATTTCTTCTATGACCTTTCACTAATTTTGGCTCTCTCCATGAGTCACTCTACATGATAATAATTATAACAAAATAAAAATAACAATAACAATAATAATAGTTATTGTACGAATAGATGTCATACCAACCTTATATTAAAACAATATTTTTGAAGAAAATATTGGAGGGTATATAATGCATAGCAATTAAATCTATAAAATCCATCCAAAGAAGAACAAAGAAAAAGAAAAAAGAAAAAGAAAAAGATATAAGAACCCCCCCAAAAAAAAATAAAAAAAATAAAAAACCCTAAAAAGAAAAATGATGAGCAAAAGCAAAAGGACATGAATTGTAGCTACTTGGAAACAAAGATCCAAAAAAATAATGGACATCTCCCCATAATAGAAAAAGTAGTCACTTTTCAACAATTCACTACTTTCTTTTTTATTTTTTCTTTTTCTTTTTCAAAGGTGTTAGGTAGAGACATTAGAAGCTTCCATTAGATATTTTTTTTTTCTCTCTCTCTCTCTCTTACTTTTTAGAGAAAAATTATTCAACAAGGTTTTTTAGTTATGAAATTATTTATTGAATTAAATTATTATTATTTTTGAATAATTAAATTAAATTATTATTATTATTATTATTATTGCTATTACTTCTCATGTGCTCCATCAATAAGATAAGGATTGTTATACCATGATTTTTAATAGTTCAACTCCCACCAACATGTAATCACATGCATGACTCTGTGGTGGGCCATTTGGGTTTTTTATTTTTTTTCTTCTAGATCCCTTACTTACCTAAATTGACCCACAAATCTCCAATTATTAACAAAATACCTTTACACAAAATATATATATATATATATATATATATATATATATAGATAGAGAGAGAATCATCCTTTTTCTGATATATCCAAATTGAATTTGAAAAAAGTGGTTTCTCCATCCAATGAAAAAATTGGTTTCAAGCCAAGTTGTAATTAAAAGTCATAAAAACTAATTACATAGTTCTTGCCCTACTTACATACTAGTGAGTTTATGGCTTAGTGTCCAACCATTCATTCCCCACGAATCTTGAATTAATTGTAATAGTTTAAAAATAAAAAATATCTCTTAAATAGTTAAATTTTCTAAAAATCATAGTTATGACTTACAAATTAAATTTATTTCTTTTATGCATATGAAGATTGAGTTCAGTTACTATACAGTTTCAGTATAGTTATTGAGTTATTATTGGTCATTGGATTTCAATCCAATGATCTAAATAATTTAAAATTTTAAAATTTTTTAAAATAAAAATTAACAGATAATTATCCTCTTTCATATAACTATAATTGTATATTTACAGTATTATAGCTAAATCCCTGACGATTTTATAAACATATGGGGTTTATTTTTTGAATAGTTATTATGAGGCAATTTGAGTTTGTGCTCCATAAAGACAGTACCACTCCCAGAAAGTAGGTGTACCTTCCATTCTCATGCATTGTCACTCAACTATAATAGAAATTGAATTTAAGTTACAAAAATTCCATTTTTATTGTTGTTTTATAATAATATATATATATAAAGAAAAATTATTATTCTCCTTTTAAGTTGACAAAAGACACATAAGATATACTGTCTATATTTGCAAAAAAAAAAAAAAAAAGTTGATTTAAGATGATCTAACTTATAAATCCGAATACACACAATCATATTCAGACTATTCCGAACTTGAATACATAACATTTGCCCAAAAAAATTACTAGTTATTATAATTTTTATCAAACCTAAACCTTTCGTAACTGCCCATTAACTTTCTTAACTGCCCATTAACTATAATGATCCGTACGGTAATCCAAACTCCCAACTAGAAAAAGAAAATATATTAGAGAGGGAGTCAGGAGAGAGTAAATGGCATGAATGTAAATTGAGAAGATATTGGGGGGAGATTGTAATTTTGAAAAACGTCTGTATCCCACACGCTACCAACTCCACTCTTTTTGGGGTGGTGGTGGTTGGCAGCCGTCCGATTCAACGTAGGCTTCATGTGCGCGGTTGCGGCGGCGGGCCCCACAATCCAACAATCACAGTCTTTCTCCCCATTTGCTGGGCCCCACCTCCCCTTCTAATATTATTACCATCCATCCAATATCTACAAATCCCCTCATAATATATATATATATATATATATATATATATATATATATTTATATGTGTGTGTCTTTTCAATTGATGGTTTTCAATTTTATTATATATAAAATAAATTATTATAAGCTTCTTTTTTTCCTCAAATTTTGACATGAAAATTTAAGATTTGTTTTTGATTTTTTTTCTCTTTATAAAATAATGTTATATACTTATTTTAAAATTTCTAATTTAAAGAATGCGGTCAATTATTTATAACAATTGGATGATGTGATGAATAAATCTAAAACACTTCTTATTTCAAAAAAATTGTGCTACACCTTTTATGATAATATTCTATGATCTTTTATCAATGTGTTTAAAATTGGTCACATTTAACTATAGAGGGTTTGAAAAATTATTAATTTTTTCTTTTTAAACATAATTTCACATCATCAAAAGAAAAAAAGAAGATGGATTGTAAGTTGCATCTTTGACAAAATTACTATTTCAAATTAAATTTGATGGCGGTAGTGTGTTCTTGCAAGTTGTTGATATGGAGATACATTGTTTATTCACATTCTCATATATATTAAAAAAAATAAAATAATGGAAGTCAATCACATGGCTAATTATTATTAATCAAGGCAAATGTGTGCATGGAAAGGGAGTCAATCACATGCCAATTAACACTAATTTATTTATTTTTATTAACATACACCATAATAAATAATTTTCTTAAATTTTGTAATCTCTTTTAATAACATGCAATACAACAATGATAAGTATTATCTATGCTTAAAAACAAACAAAAACCTCTTTCTAAATCTCAAACCTTTCAATTATTTGACATCTCTTATGGATAGGTACAATTAAATGTTCTCTAAATACATGATGTAATAATTATTTTTTATAACATGTTATAATAATTGTCCTAAACCCGATAACAGAGTTGAGATCCTCTCCTGATTTGATTTTTTTTTTTCTTGAACCCGTTTAAAAGTCAGACCACGAGAGAATTCGATCTAGATAATAATACATTGGGACATGGGGTGCACATGTTAGTTAGTACACATAGCAGGCTCAAGATAGCAAAAGTCTAGCTGGTGGGAAAAAGTTAACATGGTTTGGTGAGATATAGATCACATAAAAACATGGATATCTAATTAATAATAATAATAATCATGATAAAAGAAGAGAGAGTGTACTAGAGGAAGATAAGCATCAATCAAGCATGGAGGAGAGAGAGAGAGAGAGAGAGAGATAGATAGAATAATGTGTGGATGGATGAGATGTACATGAGAGAGAGTTGATATAGTTAGGTGGTGGTCGATGAGGCTTGAGGTTGAGGTGGTGAAGATGATAGTGATGGATCCCAAAGTCTCTCACCATATTCAGTCAACCTTTCTGTCTCTTTCTTTTTATTCATTCATTCATTCATAATATTATTAATAATGCATATACATATTTATATGCTCTTTCTTTTCCTTTTTCTTTTAGTTAGGGATATCCCTAACGTTTCCAACTTCAAATTTCATCCTTTGAACGTATCAATAAAGATGATTTGTTCAAATATCGACAAAACTCCTTGTTAAAAGGTGATTAAGTGCAAACATATAGATCAGATAATATAAACGATCATCCGAAGACTTTGAATTCATGGTACGGATATAATTTTCGTAGATTTAATTTTTTATTTATTTATATATATATATATATATATATAGAGAGAGAGAGAGATTAGTTATGATGATGGACCCCTCCTCTTCTGTCATCCATGCTGTTCTCTTCACTTGAATCATAAATCCCCCTACCTGCCCAACATCTTCCAACATTATCTTTTAATTCAATCTGTTCATATGCACACGCACACATGTTACATGTAGTAGTAGAGAGAGAGAGAGAGAACCTCAATGAAGTAGTTGTTAATTAATGAAGTCGTTGTTAATTACACGATAAAAGAATATACTTATGGGAACGTTACGAAACTAAACGTTTAGACTTGGTCATATATTACAAAATGAAATTTTCAATATCTTTTACTTTGTATTCATTATTTTCATTGAGGTTGAAAGTTTCTTAATCACTTTGTTTTTTTCAACCGACATAAAAAAGGAAAATGAAAAAGAGAGGAAGTGAATTGATAGGAAGCATTTTCATCCAATTGGGTGTGTGTGATTCAAGAGAATTTTGATTTATGAGGATGGCAACCCAAAATTGATGTTGGAAAATGATGGCAACCATGAATGATATATATTGAATCTAGACCGTTTGATATTGGTGATTTTCCATCATTTGATCAGCATGTGTTTCAAGTTGTTTGGTTTTAGTGTATGAGTCGATAATTTTGAGTTAAGACATAAATGGTACATGATGAGGAATTTATATTTATATACACTTTTCTATTTTAATAATAAACAAGAGAATAATTAGTTGAAAATTTTATTTATTTTAGATAGTTTTATTACAATAATTAAATGCAAATGAATTATTCCACAACAACAACAAAAAAAAAATCTAACTAGATAGTACAACAATCATAATAGATCACATTTTTATTTTTATTTTGTAATAATAATTCAATAAAATTAAATTACATTACACATCATATATAATATATATTCTTGCATGAGCATGTCAAAAAAAGTAAACCAAGATATATCAAATTTTAGAGAGTTAATGATATATATACCCTCTCTGTTTTTGGAAAATTTTATCAAAAAAATTAAAAATAAAATTACCTAGTCATCATGATGCATTGGACTTCAAGTAACTAGCTGTTTTCCAAATGGATTTCTAAAGCAACTTTATGATGACTCTAAAGATTGAAAACTCTTTATTGTTTTGTAGACTTCTTATGTAAGAGAAAAAAAACACAATATTGCTCCCTCAAGCAACACATTCTCTTTTATTAAACACAATTGGTCTAAGATTGAACTATTTGAACCTCACCCACATTAGAGTTATCAAAAAGCTCCAAATCCAGATCAGATTTCGTAAATATACAAATGTATCGAATAAGTTGAGATAGACTAGCCTAGTCGTTGGCATGTATAAGGTCTAACATTGAACGATTCGAACCTCGCATATATTAGAGTACGTTATTAAAAAGATCAAGATCCATATTATCGTTAGTAAAAGTAGATATATCCAATAAATTGAGATAATATAAAATTTCAAATCTCATCTTCAATAAGATTGAAATTTGGGTACTACTTAACTAATTTAGTTGTTAATATTAGGCCTAACATCGTACGATTCGAACCTCACCCACATTAACATATTCTTAAAAAGTTTTAGATCTATATCACAGTTCGTAAAAGTAGGCGTATCGAATAAGTCGAGAATCGAGATGGTATAGCATCTTATATTTTGTTAATAACAGTATTGCTTTTCAAGTTTCATGTTTTTAAATGATAGATTATTATTCAAGTATGTATACTACAATCTGGCAGGTAATTTAAAAGAATGTTATTGTTATTGTTTTTGTTGTTGTTGTCAATGAATATATAATAGTGGGTTGATTCTCATCTGTCCAAAGTCCAGACACATGTCATGAAGATTACTTTTCAAACCTTTATTTTAATTTAGTGTGACAATTACTTATCAAATATAATATGCAATCATGTAGGTTCTTGACTTGAGAGGAAATTAAATTCTAGGTAAATAATAATAATAATAATAATAATGTGGAGTGACTAGTGAGAGATCTCTCAACAAATCATATAATTTTAATTTATTTTATGTAGTAGTTGAAGGAGATTCAAGACCATCACCTCATTTTATGCAGCTGTGAAATTTTCATTCAGCATGAAAATGGTGGTGTCTGTCTGTCCGATAATGTTTATTATTATTTTTTTCTTTCTACTTTTTAAAAGTCAAGTAACTAACTGCTCAAGACAACCTTATATACAAGAAAAGTGACCCGAGCCAACCGGAACAACAGCTGCTTAAACGGAAACAGAGGTGGCCCGAATAAATTATTTATAAGTAAATATCGATTCAGATAGATAAATCAGGAGTTTAAGTAAATATTATATTGGTAAAAATATCTAGCCGAAATTTTAATAATATTTTCGATGTCCTTGCTTTCTTCGAAAAGCTGATGGTTGTTTGTTTCATGTACTATCAACTTGGTTAAGGACTTAAAGGCCCCATGAGAAATGCTATTAGGGATATCATCAAATATGCAAGAAAAGAAAACAAGCTGCACACAAATGACTGATCAAAACTCATGCATTTCGAAACGAAAGTTAAGTATTCGAATTCAATTTCATAATCATGCCCACATGTAAGCCTTCGAATTTGATGGTATACTGTTTTTGTTTTTCGGTTCAGAAGGTGAAAACAACACTGTCTAACATTCTAACAAATCAATAACTAGCATGGCAAGCACAGAAAATAGAGTTTTTAAACTCGATCAAACTAGGTGTCTTTCGGTGGGCCCTTCTTTGCAGCCTCTGCTGCTGCTTTCTCCGCTTCGATCTCAGTAACAATGGCATCGATCTCTGCTTCTTCAAGTTGTTTCAGCCCATCTTCCTTCGTCATCACAGCAACTTCTATGTTCTTACCTCCACTCTCAACAACCTAATTGTATAAACAGCACAAATAATAAGTTAGTACAGGTACAAACAAGCATTGCATTTTGTCATTCGGTGATGCAATAATAGACAAGATCAGAACTGCAAGACTCATGTGTCGGAGAAGTTAAACAGCGAAACTTTTTTCTCCCTAGATTCTTCCAATCACGATCATATGTCGTGAGCAAACACAACGCATGCAATGATGAACTAGCGTGCCAGACAACTTATTTAGTTACAAAGTCCATAAATATATCTCATTCAGCATTATGTAACTCAACTTTTAGATTGGTGCGTCTCATATATGGGCTTGATATATAGCCATCAAGTCGATCAATCTTAATGCAATAAACTAAATTTTTTTTACAATAGATGGGGAATTCTATATTAGTAAAGCTTTTACTTTATCTTTAATTGACACGAGGAAGTAATTTTTCATTTTGTCGATTCTATAAACTTCCGGTAAGAACTAGGTGAAAAAGAAGACTCTGCATAGAAAAAGGGCAACATCAAGGTTTGTCTACCAGATTAGGTGAATGAAACTCAGTCACAAACCCAAACATCTTTTACGACATTTAACACGAATACATGATCAAGTCTTTGTCCCATGGATCTCTCCTACCTTTGTCAATTAAGTAATCTTAATCCAGGCCAATAATCTGGCAGCTACAACTAAAGGTGATTGGTCTTGATTTAACAGCTGACTGAAATATTGGTAATTGATCAATTACACTGTAGCCAGTGAAAAAGGATTCCAAAATCAATAGGCCTTTGTTTATCCTTTTAAGTACTGCTAGCAAGATAACAATCTGTATGTTTTTCCATTTACTTTAGCACCATAGGCAATTACCATATTCCGGAATCATAATAAGATGTCCAGCTTCTGGTCATACCATCACAATGTAACCACAAGTCTAAATGTGCAATAACTGGGCATGAACTAATCAGCTTTTCACTTGAAAGTAAAACATGTTGTCAATTGTCATTCAGATTTCAGTCTATATCAAGCATCATCTTTTTGGATACCGAGAGACTCAATGTACCTAGAAATCATTCAAATATACTATGACAACAAGTGTTAAAAATACAAACAAGATAATAATGCTTTGTATATGAATTAGAACCACAAATTATATAATTCAATGATCTTATCATAATTGATCCAGTAAAATTATATCATGAATAGGCTCATTGTATGACTGTCATAGTCTGACTGATCCACAACATTCCCCAAAATTACAAGAAAATTAATATATATATTAAGTGCATAGTTGAATATATTTTGAATTTGATGATGTTTTGCATAGTATTAAGTTTTTTAAACTTGATTTGATTTTCATAAAGTCCAATGTAGACCATAATGTGGCTTGAAAACAAAGAATATAATCAAATATCATTGATTGGATATTTATTCAAATCCATATACACTTGGGTTCCAAAAAAATAAATTAAAAAAAAACCTGATATGAAACCACAGGCATGTATCATGCATGAATAGATATTTTAGAGGCAGGGTCCGGGAATGGATACTCTCTGCTTGAACCCAACCCAAAAAATTGTCATTCCTATCCTAATCAAGATAGATAAAAATCAATTATAGTATTTAAGATATAAGTTGAAGGAACTTTAATTACATAACTTGAGCTCCATTGAATAAGAATGGAAATGCCAATTATAAAGATGTGTTAAACACTGTTATAAATTGAATAGAATGCACCTAGAGATTCCTGCCCTAGACACAGCAGCCAGTGTCCCTCCCTCAAATCTCAATCATGATAAACAAAGCATCAAAGCACGTGAAAATTCAGGACCAGTGACTAGACATGTACAGACCGACCATGCATGCTTTGAAACTGTCTACAAAGCATATGCAGGATATAATTCCAGCAAAACAACCTGACTACAAGATGTAACCCACACCATATCAACTCAGTTTTATCCCTAAAATCTTTAATGTTGAAAATTCCATGCCTCTTATTCATACAAATAAAAGAATTAAATTTCCTAAGAAACAATTACATATGACAATTTTAAGTTGTATATATATGTTAAAACTCTTCAAATACTTTGCTTATCAGATGTGTGACAACGTGAAACTTACCTTCCAATTCCAATATGTCTCTCAGGTCAAGTGTCAACATTTTCATTACATTATACTAAAAGTAAAACAAAGTACACTCAAAGTATAAAGGCAAAAAGATATATAGGTTTGCAAATCCCTACTTGAAGAGAATCTCATGTCGACCGATTGAAGTGGAGACATTAACCAAGAATAGTTGCATACTAAAATTAAGCAGTCAAACATGAGACAAAAGCATTGTAAGAATGAATAACTTACTTCAAGTAGAGCACGGATTGCTAATTTCACTGTTTCTTGGCCAGAAGTTTCTTTGTAGTTTTTCTCTAGGAACTCTCGGATTGAGTTCGAGTTTCTCCCTGTGGCATTGGCTTTCCATGCTGAAAATGTTCCCGAAGGATCAGTCTGATAAAGAGAAGGGGTACCTGTGTATGGGTCAAAACCAACAATCAAGGTTGAAAGACCAAATGGTCTCACACCACCACTCTGTGTATACTTCTGTTGCAAACCAGCAATGTAACGTGTTATATATTCAACAGTCACAGGATCCTCAACTGTAAGCCTATGGCTCTGACATTCAATACGCGCTCTGTTAATCAAGACACGCGCATCTGCTTTCAACCCAGCACAAGCCAACGCAACGTGATTATCCAATGACACAATCTTCCTAACCATTCTGAAAGAAGAAGCCACAAAACATAAGTTCGCTACAGCTGCAACCCAATTATAAATATATATACACATGCAGTAAAACATTAAAGATCAAAAACATGCATTGAATATTTTTGACAAAGGTACAGATGGCACGCATAAGCCAATCCAAATAGACCCGCGAATGGTCAGAGTTCTAAAGAGCGATTTGAATCGGGTAATTGGGCTAAAAAGCCGAAATGCTGAGCCAAAACTTACATTGATATAAGTATCAGAAATTAGATTTCTAAACAAAGTAAAGAAGAAAACAAAGGTCAAGCTATATCAATATCAAGTTGAAATTTTTAACATAAATTTGTGACTTTGTACTTCCATCCAACCAATTATACGTATTCGAAAAACGATTCACTTCACACAACACATATATTTCCATCCACAACTACACATTATGCCCAAATTCATACTCTTCAACAAAATCAAAAACATGCATTGAAAGCAAACAACATTTTACTTCATGATGAATATTTTTGCCAAATGGTAGGGATGGCACCCATCAGCCAATCCAAATAGAACTGCAAATGCTCAGAGTTCCAAAGGGCAATTCGAATCAGGTAATTGGGACAAAAAGCCGAAATGTTGGGCCAAAACTTACATTGACAGAAGTATCGAAAATTAGATTTCTAAACAACTTAAACAAAACAAGGGTAAAGCTATATCAACATCAAGTTAAAATTTTTAACATAAATTTGTGACTTGAACATCCATCCAACCAATTATTAGTATTTGAAAAACAATTCACTTCACACCGCACATATTTATCCATCCACAACTACACATTATGCTCAAATTCATACTCTTCAACAAAATCAATTCACAGAGCAAAATCACAAAACAATAATACACTTTGATTTAAAAAAAAAATGTAAAAACCTAAACTTTATAACTCAACTCGCTAGTCTCAGTTTCGAAATCTCACAGTAAAACCTGTAAAACCTATATATACAAAAGTGTATCAAGTACCTGGAGTCTTGGAGCTTGGCAGTAGACTTCTTCTCTACGCCGAGGACGACGATGTCGGAGCCGCGGACGCCGACGGCGGCGTTTCCTTTGCGGACGGCTTCGAGGGCATACTCGACCTGGAAGAGGTGGCCGTCGGGAGAGAACACCGTGATCGCACGATCGTATCGGGCCATCTTGATTATCTGATTTCGGTTTTTTTGATTTTTGCTGGTTTCTTCTTCTTGTTGCGATCTGGTGTTTGAAAACACTGAAGAAGAAAATAAAAAGTTAACTTTGGACTTGGAGGACAAGACAAGTACTAAGCGAAGAACACTCAATGAAACGACGTAGTTTCGGTTTGGTTTTAGTAACGACGTCGTATACTAGCTGACCTTATTTATTTTTTTGGTATTATGAGATTTTACAAAATGAATTGCTACTTATAATATTGTAAGCGCTTATCCTTACGATTTACAAAATATATGTTTAGAACATCTCCAATGGTAATTTATATGTCTATCTTCAAGAAGTTATTTCAAAGTTACATTATTTGGCACTCTAAATTTTTAGAGTACCAAATTTGAAACTCTAAATCCACTTTCTAATTTTTATTTATTCCATTTTTCCCTGTATCCAAATTTACGTTTTTAATTAAATTCAATTATTATATAATAAGTTTTAATTTATAACTTTTATCCTCGTAAAAATCATACCATTAAAAATGTCTCATCTATATGACTATATCTTTAAAATGAGAATAATTTTGAATATTGAATAATAATTTTTTATTTATCAATTTACTTATTCTTACCATACATTATATTATTTGCATATTAATTATTATAAGTTAGTAATAAAATAAATACATTATATTATAACTTCCAAATGAAAATTACGACAATAACATAAACATATTTAAATAAAGATAGGAAAAAGAAAACAAATAACACAAAACATAAACAATAGCAACATAACATATTAATATTTCGGAAGGTCGTCCAAATGACTTTCATATCCACCTAAAATGATCCACCTTGAATATGGGAATTGCGAGTGTTTTTTCAATAATTTCCATCTTCATTTTTCGAAAGAATTTGCTTTCATCATGATTTGTTAAAAATTGGGTAATAAATAGAGAAAATTAGGTAACAAATAAAACATGTAAGAAATTTTGATGAAAACAATAGATGATAAAAATCTGGTTGAAAAAAATTAGAAAAGAGATAACTAAGAAGGGAAAATTAGTTGAAAATTGTTAAACCGTAAAAATTAGGCACAAAATTGTTTGATAAAAAAAATTAGTTAAAAATATATGGGAGAATATAAATGTTATATTTTTACTTAAAGTAAAAATAAAATAAAATAAAAATGTTATTAAAATAATATTTGTTAAATTTTTGTTGAAAAATAAAATTATAAAAATAATTTATTGAAGCAAGTAAAAATTAATAATGAAAATATAAATTATTTAAAGATAGAAATAGAGATAGATGTATAGACAGAGATAAAGATAGAGAGTATGGTTGAAGTGAACAAATTTTAGAGATGGAATCTGGAGAGAATATTCCTTTTTAGAATGGAGATGCTCTTACATTCCATTTAAATTTTTTTTATTAATGACAATTTTAATCTTAATTAAAATTACAAAACAAGACAAAAATAAAAATAAAAATAAAGACACTTCAAACTAGTTTTGTTTTCTTAGAAAACAATTTTTTTTTCCTTTTTTTTTTCTTTCTGTAATCACTATTTTACAAATCCGCAGATACCTTCTTCATTTTTTTCTAATATTTTAAAGTTTTACTTAATCGGGAAGTAATATAGAATGCATGGCAGATCACGACTTTCTTATGGCCCGGGGAAAAAATCTAAAATGAGGTCATTTGTTCATATTCATTATTTATAGTTTTTTTTTTAAATATTTATATCACCTTTGCTGAAATTTAATGGTATTTATTGAATTTTGAAGTAAATTTTTTCTATGGATAGTATAAAGAATGAAAAAAATTGAAATTTTTCGAGTACACAACTTTTTTTTCCAACTTTTTTGAAGATATAAACTTAGGGTGCGTTTGGTGCACGAGATAGAATTGAACTATTTTTAGGACATGAGATTGAATTGGATATGATTTGATTAATTATAGTGTTTCCCGTGTTTGGTGCAAGAGATTGGATTAAAAATAATCCAATCATGTGTTTGGGTAAGTAATGGGATTGGACAAAATAGAGGTCTAAATTACATAAACTTATTTAAAAAAAATTAAAAATCAAATTTAAAAAATAAAAAAGAAACATCGTGAACTAGGTAACCCAGACTTTACCCAGACCATCGATTTTGTTTTCTTCCTTCCTTATATTCTCTTCCTCTACTCTCCGTCCCTCTCTCATTTCCCCAAAGCAAAATCAAGCTTCTACAACCCTAGGTTCTTCGTCGTCGCCACCGTAGCCACTACGCCATCAACAGAAGGCAACGACGCACAACGGAGATGCAACTCACGACCCGCAAACGCTCGATCTGGACCAGATCGTGGATGACAACCGACGATCAAGATCGTCGCCGCCAATCGCACATGTTTGGTGCGAAAACCGACCAACTCAGGTGAGATCACGGGTCTAGGGAGGCGTTGACCCAAGATTGATCACAGGTCTGGGTGTGAAACCCATCGACCCAAGTGAGAAAACCTAGAACTGGGTTGATCTGATCTGATCGTTCATCAGATCTTCACACCACCAATTTAGAATTTAAACTTTGTTAGTTAATGGTTGATATTGTTGTTTAGGGAATTTTGGAATTTTCAAATTTTGGAATTGATTTGTTTGATTTTATGTGATACACCAGGAATATTACTTCTTCACATCATCTGATCATTGTGGTAGCCAAAAATGGTCTCTGGGCTTTAACGCTTGAAGCCCAATAAAAATTGTGTAGGGCCTGGACTAGGACTAAGTAATCCGGGTCGACCCAGTTTGTTTTTCTGAAAAGCTCTGTTGACTGGTTCTTCCAGTCAACAACCTCAATATCTGTTGAAAATAAACTGATAAGATCACGATGTGATCGTGATCTTAAAGAGAGATTCTTGTGATCATGATCTTGAAGAGGGATTCTAGGGATTCAAGTAAACCACGATCAAAAGCTGTTGATAGCCCCTCAATCTCTATAAATAAGACGAGACTCTCAACATGAAATCTCTCTGAAAAAGAACCTCTCAAAAACGCTGTCAAGCTAGCCGAAACTCTGCCGGAATCAACTCTCAGATCACTGAAATCCGTTCCTCAATCTCGTTTCTAGATATTTATTATTAACGCTCAGCCCAAGCGAATCTAAGGCCAAAATACAAACTTCCATCACCATTTCTCTTGTTTCTGTTCTGTTTTCATCTTTTTTGCAGGTGTCTCCTTGGAGAAGACGATTCAACGAAGTCGACCGAATCAACAGACTGTGTGGGCTTACCAAAAACTGATCCGACCCACTAATTGTAGAACGACCATCTACAGTTTGGCGCCCACCGTGGGGCCCACTACAGCCTGAAAACCAAATCAGTCGAATCGCTTGAGACGTTCTCAACATGTCTGGAGAGGAAAATGTTCCTACCATCGAAGAACAGATCGCAACTCTGACTGCCCAGATGACTGCGAACGCCGAACGACTGCGAGTGTTGGAAGCAGAGAATGTTACAGTCCGAACCCGCAACGCTGAATTACGGGCAATCATTGATGGAGTACCCAACAACGTAACCCCAGCACCTCCAGTCCCAGTACTCAACATGGAGCAGAACGCAGATGAAGATAACCCCTCAGCTTTGGGGAACAACAATCAAGGCTCAAGCCGTAACGAGGCATAAACAACACGCGCTGAGGCAAACCAACCTGATTCATAAACCCAGCAAGAAGTGCCACCAGCGCCAATCCCAATCGTCCAGCAGCGTCAGGAGAACGTGTTAAAAACCCCTATATCGCTGCAGTCGATACCGAATCTGGTAACCGGAGACTCTGGATTACATTTATTTGCTGACCCTGAGCTCTCTCGCATGTTTGCAGAAATTGAGGCTCTTATTCACAGGATCCCGGGAGTACCAACCCCTATAAAGAAGAGTACCGCGAATAGCTTCGCAGATTCACCGTTTGTAGACGCAATCGCGTTAGTGGAGATGTCCAGGAAGTTCAACTTTCCCAACATGAAACAGTTCGAGGGAACCACAGATCTAGATGACCACATAGCGCAATACAAGCAGCGCATGTTCACTGCAGCAATCCCACGTGACCTTAGGGAATCATGCATGTGCAAGGCGTTCGGATCCAGTCTTGGTGGCCCAGCCTTGCAATGGTATACAAACTTACCTAATAACTCGATTTCCTCTTTTGCGCAGTTAACAGGTACGTTTGTGGAGCAATTTGCAAGCAGCAGAAAACTGGAAAAACAGTCGGACGACCTATACACGATTGCCCAAAGAAGCGGGGATAACCTGAGAGCCTACGTCGGACGATTTAACAGAGAAAATGTGCAAATCCCAAATTGCAATCAATCGACAGCCATTTCGGCCTTCAGGAAAGGATTACGGTTCGATTCAGACCTATACAAGGAACTTACCAAGTATCCATGCAAGACGATGAAAGACGTGTTAGCGAAAGCATGGGCACAGATTAAATGGGAGGAAGATGAGGCGAACTACGTCGTTAAATCAAACAACCACATTAGGCGCAATGACAGAGTCGATCGAAGATCAAACGATAGAAGAGTCGAACCCTATCCAATAGGGAATCGACGCAACAATTCCCGATATAATGGGAGCGACAGCGAAAGATCATACGACCAGAACCCCCATAAAACAGGTCGATCAAGAGCCCCGATCCCAGAATACAACCTCTGTATAGAACCAATCGACCTAGTAGCAGTAATGAAAGAGATGGGAAGAACGGTCAAATGGCCAAGAAAGATGAATGCACCGCCAGAACATCGAGACCCCCGTTTTCGATACGAATTCCATGGAGACCACGGACACCAAACGGAAGATTGTGTTGCCCTGAAGCTTGAAGTAGCAGAATTGCTGAAAAGAGGGCACTTACTAGAGTATCTAACCGACAAAGGGAAACAAACTGTCGTTCGACGTGAAGAAAAACAACAAACAAACTTGAAAGATGGACCACGAGTACCACCTCAACAAGAACGAATTATTAATTACATAGCAGGCGGCTCAGAGGTTAGCGGAGTGAGTTATTCATCTGCGAAAAGACACACTCGACAGGTATCAAACGCAGAGATTCAGCCAGGCAGGAACCGTCCAAACGATATCGACGAAACGGTCACGTTCAAGTCGACCTATAAATCAGATTTATTTTCTCCTCACCATGACGCTTTAGTTATTTCATTGCACATTGCTAATTGCCTAACTAAAAGAATTTTAATTGACAACGGTAGCTCTTGTAATATTTTATTTAACTCTGTGCTCAAAGAAATGCAGGTTGAAGAATCTAAAATCAGTCGCCGGACGATAGTCCTAACAGGATTCAGCGGAGAACAAAAGTCAACACTGGGAGAAATCGTACTACCAGTCTATGCAGAAGGAGTGAATTTGTACATCAACTTTTTAGTAATCGACTGCCAGTCTCCCTACAATGCGATCTTGGGAAGACCTTGGATCCACGAAATGAAAGTAGTCCCATCGACCTACCATCAGATGATTAAATTCCCCACTAAATGGGGAGCACGTGAGATTAAAGGTGAACAACGGGCAGCCAGGGAATGCTATCAAAACACAATGAAAAAGAGGAAAGAGCAATTATAGCAACTACAGGAAACGAAGTTCGAGTCGACAAATAGCGAGCCAAATGTTGAAGATCTTGACGAAGTGTTGATCGACCCGGACGAACCAGAACATAAAGTACAAATTGGATCGAGACTGCCAGAAGAATTACGAGAACAGCTGATCAATTTCCTCAAAGAACATCGAAAAAGCTTCGCTTGGTCCCATTCAGATATGATTGGAATCGACCCTGACGTTATTGTTCATCAGCTACAGGTCGATCCCAACCATCAACCAGTAAAGCAAAAGAGAAGGAAATTCACGCCAGAACGAAACAAAATCATAAATGAAGAAATCCAAAAGCTGATCGACATCGGATCGGTCAAAGAGGTGAAATATCCTGACTGGCTGGCAAACGTCGTGGTCGTAAAAAAGAAGAACGGGAAATGGCGAGTATGCATCGATTTCACAGACCTCAACAAGGCATGTCCCAAAGATCCTTTCCCACTGCCTCACATTGATATGTTGGTTGACGCGATAGCGGGACATGAACTACTTAGCTTCATGGACGCTTATTCAGGTTACAACCAGATTCTGATGCATCCGAGCGACCAAGAAAAAACTGCATTCATCACCGAAAGAGGTATTTTTTGTTATAAAGTTATGCCATTCGGCTTAAAAAATGCAGGTGCGACGTATCAGAGATTGGTCAACAAGATGTTTGCAGAAATGCTTGGATCAACCATGGAAGTATATATCGACGACATGCTGGTCAAATCACTTGTCGCTCGACAACATATCGAACACCTGAAACAATCCTTCAATATACTCGACAAATACAGTATGAAACTCAACCCTACAAAATGTTCTTTTGACGTTTCTTCTGGCAAATTTCTAGGTTATCTGGTGATTCAAAGAGGAATCGAAGCCAATCTAGACCAGATTCGGTCCATTAAAGCGATTGAATCACCAAAATGTGTCAAGGACGTACAGAGACTCACAGGCCAAGTAGCAGCTCTCAACATATTTATTTCTAAATCATCTGAACGATGCCAACCATTTTTCAACATCCTTAAGAAAAACAAAGCGTTCGAATGGAACAAAGATTGCGAAGAGGCGCTACAAGATCTTAAACGATATCTGACTTCACCTCCTCTACTGTCAAAAAAGGAAGAAAATGAAACCTTATACATGTACCTAGCAGTGTCCGACACAGCTGTTAGTGCAGTATTGGTAAGAGAGGAAAATGGTTCATAACACCCGGTGTATTACGTAAGCAAGTCCCTGCTCGACGCAGAAACAAGATATAGCAAATTGGAGAAACTAGCCTTGGCACTTGTTACTGCCGCACGAAAGCTTCGGCCATACTTTCAGTGTCATCCAATCTTGGTACGTACCTCTTATCCACTCAAAAATATATTACATAAACCAGAACTTTCAGGTCGATTGAAGAAATGGGCGGTCGAACTCAGCGAACCCGACATCTCTTTCCAGCCGCGAACATCGATGAAATCTCAGGTATTCAACGATTTCATAGCAGATTTTACTCCTAACGAAAAAATGCAGGCTGTACAGGAGCTTATGAACCTCGAAGGAAGCACAGCCCAAGGAAATTGGACATTGTCGGTTGACGGGTCCAGTAACATCAAGGGAAGCGGACTAGGTATTGTGCTCCAGTCCCTCCAAGGGGAAAACCTTGAACAATCAATCCACTGCAATTTTCGTGCGACCAACAACGAGGCAAAATACGAGGCACTGTTGGCTGGGCTGAAGCCTTGCTAGAAGCCTCGGTATCAAAAATATCAAAGTTCTCAGTGACTCACAACTTGTCCTTCGACAAATGAACGACACGTACGACGCCAAGGACAAAAGAATGGCAGCATATTTGGCTAAAGCAAAACAATTGGAGTCCACATTCGACCAACTTTCCATATTGCAGGTACCAAGAATGGAAAATGTTCGAGCAGACGCCCTCGCCAACTTAGGGTCGACTACGACAAACGACGGCCCCAAATCAATACCCACTGTACATATACTTGTACCAGCGATACACGAGGAAGAAAATGTATCGCCAATCGATGATAGTTCAAATTGGATGGATCCGATAGTGGATTATTTACAGTCAAACTTGCTACCAGACGACAGATCCGAAGCAAGAAGAATCAGAGCAAAATCAGCCAAATTCTGCATGTTACACCGTAAGCTCTATAAAAAATCCTTTACAGGTCCATATCTGCGATGTGTTTCGCCTTCAGAAGCGTACGACGTACTTAAAAATCTTCACAATGAAGAATGTGGAAACCATTCCGGTGCTAGAAGCTTGTCGAATAGAGCAATCACAGCCGGCTATTACTGGCCGAAAATGCGATCCGATTCACAGAGACATGTAAAACACTGCAACAAATGTCAACGATTCGCTCAAGTGTCTCACCTTCCTCCATGGTATGCTTAATTCAATTTCGGCCCCTTGGCCATTTATGAAATGAGGAATGGATATTGTAGGAAAACTCCCAGCAGCACCAAGATGAGTCGTCTACATGCTCGTCCTGACAGACTACTTCTCAAAATGGGTCGAAGCAGGAGCCTTTCAACACATAAGGGATATAGAGGTAAGCAATTTCGTCTGGAAACAAATAATTTACAGGATTGGAATCCCGAAAGAAATCGTGACTGACAATGGGTCTCAATTTATTTCCTTCTACTTCAAGAATTTTTACGACAAGTATGGAATCAAATTGAGCTTCTCAACCCCACGCTACCCCCAAGCAAATGGCCAAGCAGAGTCGACGAATAAAACTATAATAAATACATTGAAAAAATGACTCGAGACAGAAAAAAGCCAATGAGCTGACAAACTTCCGGAGATCCTATGGTCATACAGAACGACTCCACGTCGTTCAACCGAAGAAACACCATTTTTGCTTGTATACGGATCAGAAGCAGTCATCCCAATCGAAACCCATCTCCTTACAGCTCGAAGCGAAAGCCCATGCGAAGGACAGAATAGTCTAGAACTCAAATACGAATTGGATCACCTCGACGAACGTCGTGAACTGGCGGCTTTAAGAATCCAGGCTTATCAACAACAAGTCGTTCGACATTATAATAAAAGCGTCAAAATCAGAATATTTAAAATCGGCGACTGGGTACTGCGAAGGGTTTTCCAAAATACAAGAGAACAAGAAGCAGGGAAGTTGGGTCCAACATGGGAAGGGCCATATCAAATAACAGATGTAAAAGGTCGAGGCGCCTACAAAATCAGAGACCTAGACGGTCGGGAAGTACACAACAGCTGGAACGCTATACATCTAAAACAGTACCACTTCTAAAACTCTACTATTTTTCTATAGTATTTATTTTTTATATTTTATCGATTCATCAACTAACATCGATCTACAAGGGCAATGATGACGCACTAGTTGCAACGAAGTGCAAAACTGAGCTCACTAATAACCATTTTTGCAAAGGAATTTGTTACCTAACACTTGAAGCTGTCGATCGACAAGCTGTTGCATGACTATTACAAATTTTGTTGATGAGACCCTGCATTCAAGGAGATATGACTGGACATCCTTATTCGACCGACAGATACAACTCCAGCCTTGCTACAACTTCCCGTATTCCTAATAAGAGAAGTTGGGGGAATACTGATGACTACATCAAATAAATTATCATTCTACAATCAAAAACACTTGTACGCGATGTTGTTGTAATAGTCGTGTCGACTAAAATTCTATGTAACGCTTGTACGCGATATTATTGTAATAGTCATATCGACTGAGCTCTATAAACGCTTGTACGTGATGTTGTTGTAATAGTCATGTCGACTGAAATTTATAAACGCTTGTACGCGATGTTGTTGTAATAGTCGTGTCGACTAAAATTCTATATAACGCTTGTACGTGATATTATTGTAATAGTCATGTCGACTGAAATTTATAAACGCTTGTACGCTATATTGTTGTAATAGTCGTATCGACTAAAATTCTATAAAACGCATGAACGCGGTATTATTGTAATAGTCATGTCAACTAAAATTCTATAAAACGCATGAACGCGGTATTATTGTAATAGTCGTGTCGACTAAAATTCTATAAAACGCTTGTACGCGATATTGTTGTAATAGTCGTATCGACTAAAATTCTATAAAACGCATGAACGCGGTATTATTGTAATAGTCGTGTCAACTGAAATTTATAAACGCATATACGCGGTATTGTTGTAAAAGTCGTATTGACTGAAATTCTATAAACGAGTGTACACAATATTAACAGTCGAATCGATCTTAAATACGCAAACAGTAGAGCAATTTTCGACCCAGTCGAACAATACAACTCGAAAGTTGAAAGTCACGTAAATGAATAACGCAAATGCGAAAATAACAGAATAAAATTCTTTAGATCACGAAATAGAAGTCCCATAAGACAATTCGTTCAACAAATAAAATAAATTACTGCGAAGAAATATTTCAAAGATTGGCTTGGTCTTGGGCAGGGTCTTGAGTCGGCTGAACAGGATCGACAACATCCAGCAGAGGAAGAGAGTCAACAGCAGTAGCGCCGGTATCAGGTCTATCATGCCCATCGCCAGGTGACTTTTCAGCCTCAAAACGTTCAGCTTCTTCCTAATCTGCAATTTCAGCATGGGGATCCCATTTTGTATGCTCCCCAGCCAAATATTGCCTGAAGAGGTCGACTCTGGCAGCACACATAGCCTTAACCGAGATATTCGTAAGCAATTCATTAAGTTCTACTATTTGCAGATCTCTCTCGGTGATAATTGCATCAGCATTCGCTAGCCTTTGATCTCTATCGACAATCTCGTTCTTGGATTTAGCCAACTCCGCATCTAGAGCGTTAGCTTTTTCTTCGATCAATTCTTTCTCTCTGATGGTCGACTCAAGATCCCACTTAAGATTGTCTTTTGCCTTCTGTAGATCAGAGCATTTCTTCTGGTTTGATAAATGTTGTTTTTCAAAGCCAATTGCATCTGGAAAGCCTACATATAAAAATATTTTTTTTAGTAGGGATCGCACGACAAATCTAGAAACATTAAAGACAATTAATACCTGAAAAGTAGAAATAAGGCTTGCATCCATCATCCCCTCCTTCGTCTTTCCCTTCAAAAGATCTCTATCTATTGAGAACAGCATGTCGTTCGACTTCTTCAAAAAACTGTCAGGCTTTTTGAAAACAGAGACTTCCTTCGGAAATGTGACTGAAGTCAGGTCTGCTATATTTTAACTACTTTGGTTGAAGCACCTTTCGACCCGCCTTCGATCGACTTCCCCTTGCCTTTATCTTCAGCGGTCCTCCTTCTCTTGGGTGGCCTTAAAGAGGTCCGTCTCCGTGGAGAACTCCAAAGGTTGTTCGACGACAGAGATAATTGATTTTTCTTTAGATGCTTCCTCGACATTCTTCTTCGCAAGAGCAGCAGCTCTTCTCTTTGCCATAGCTTCCCTTTGTTTCCTCAAGGCCTCTTCTGGATTAGGCATGGTGAACTTCATGCTTGATAATGAATTGGCTGCTAAACGACGTCCAGCGTCAATTATGGGAGTCAGAAGTTGCGTACCACAAAGAATCTCAATTCCTCTCCTAATCATTACGAATGACACTAAGTCTTTCATTAAAGGATAAGGAGTTCGAGGCACATTCCATGTTGAATGAATCCAAATAGTACTAGGCCTAAGGTTACCTTCGGCCATCAACACTCTCCAACCTTCTCTTCTCAGCAGGAATCGCTAAAACTCTTTGCGTACAACTAACGGCATCGTCACACCTAGGTTTACTCTCTGCATTTATCAACTCTACAAGGATAAAAAATTGTCAAAACTTGGTAATTACTAAGACACTAGACAGATCTAAACGACAACACTAGGAACGACACTAGGAACGATTCCATACCCTCCGGTAGGTGTACATCTCATTCCCAAAGGGACTATCGACCAATAGACACTTGGCAAAAAAAGAATGTATCTTTCCATCTACGGTCGTTTGTTGTGAGATCTGTTATAATTTGCTTCGCATTCGACCTCAATATCAGTGAATATCGACCCTTTTCATGGACATGTTCCTTCAGATAATAGTTATGCAAAAGTGAACCTATCCCAAAGGGAAAATTATATTTTTCACTGCAAAACGGAAAGACTTATGAGTATTCTCCAACTGTTGGGCATCAACTGGCCAGGGGCTATGTCATAGTACACCAATAGACGTCGAGCCAATGAAGGAACTGGAAACCTGAATCCCTGACGAAGATTGTACTCGTAAAAGCAGGTCCAACCAGGGATATCCCAATCTGTACGCTTATGTTCTTTTGGAGCACGTAGAACGACACTCTATGGAATCCCATAGAGCGTTCTTATACCATCCATATCAGCTTCAGTTAGCACGTTTCCCGGATTATCACCGGCCAAAATGCCAAGTGGTCTACCAGAACATGATGGCTCATCAACATCTATATATTCTGGAGACTTATCCCTTTGCACAATAGCGCATACAACACCAAATTCTAATATCATGGATGAATCTATCACTATTTCTATCGGCTTCGCTACCGTTATTTGACCATCGACATCTAACGAGTCGACCTCGATACCTCCAACATCATCCTTCGAACCAAGATTCGTCCAGGTGAAGGATGGTTCTGAGGTTGAAGAGTCGTTCGACATATCTCCAAAAAACTGATAAATGCAGGTAACTCAAGTCAGTTTTAACTAAATCTGAGATCACAACCTAAGATTTGGAGATCAAAACCTAGGGTTTCTAAACAATAAACCTGGGAATTTCGAGGCTCTACTGAGACTTATGAAATTTATTTATGTCTATCGACAAGAAAACATTGTTAAAATATCTACGATAAATACGTATCGAAGTTCAAACACAGAATAATTGGCAGATGAATTTCAAAACTAAAAAGCAAAAAATGAAAAAACACAGAACATTTCTGGGTATTAATATGATTCTTATATGTAAAACAGTATTATGTGTTGCATTAAAGAAAAGAAAAGAGGAAACGTTACGCACCTTGAAGGATAAAAACGATGATGATCTGACGGGAAAACTGCCTGGACAAAAACAACGATCTGATGTCTGATAGGAAATCGCCTTCGAACAAGTTTTGTGCAGATATTGAAGAAAAACCTTTGCTTTTGAGAATATGAAACGATGAAGCAGGAAGAGGAATAGTGCATTTAAATAACTTAATTTTTTAACCTAAGGAGTTGACCTAAAAAGCCACGTGTCGTTATCATGATGGTGAGCAGTTAACCAGGGTAAACTAAATTGAGTTTTGAAATTTGATCTGTCTCGATAAGTGCGTCTAAAATTATAAGTTAGCGCCAAATTGCCACCACGTCAGCCCTAGGAAATGAACTATCGATTCATTTTCTCCACGATCCTGAGCATTCGATCTCAACACGTCGAACAATCTACGGTCGAACGTAGCACGTCGATCGACCTTCCGTCGAGCGTGAGTTCGACTTGAATAAAAAAAAAACTACTCTCTAAATTCAGACTATTACTTCAGAGAGTGGGGGACAAACTGTGGTAGCCAAAAATGGCCTCTAAGCTTTAACGCTTGAAGCCCAATAAAAATCGTGTAGGGCCTGGACTAGGACTAAGTAATCCGGGTCGACCCAGTTTGTTTTTCTGAAAAGCTCTGTTGACTGGTTCTTCCAGTTAACAACCTCAATATTTGTTGAAAATAAACTGATAAGATCACGATGTGATCGTGATCTTAAAGAGAGATTCTTGTGATCATGATCTTGAAGAGGGATTCTAGGGATTCAAGTAAACCACGATCAAAAGCTGTTGAGAGCCCCTCAATCTCTATAAATAAGACGAGACTCTTAACATGAAACCTCTCTGAAAAAGAACCTCTCAAAAACGCTGTCAAGCTAGCAGAAACTCTGCCGGAATCAACTCTCAGATCACTGAAATCCGTCCCTCAATCTCGTTTCTAGATATTTATTATTAATGCTCAGCCCAAGCGAATCTAAGGCCAAAATACAAACTTCCATCACCATTTCTCTTGTTTCTGTTCTGTTTTCATCTTTTTTGCAGGTGTCTCCTTGGAGAAGACGATTCAACGAAGTCGACCGAATCAACAGGCTGTGTGGGCCTACCAAAAACTGATCCGACCCACTAATTGTAGAACGACCATCTACAATCATTTGCTTTGTTTTTTCAAAAAAAAAATAATAATAAAGAAGTTGGACTAAATTGAATCCTATGAATTTGCATGAGACTAATTTATCCCAAACTAGTGGGATACAAAATTTGGTTGGGATTAATTTATCTCATCCGATCCACCCACCAAACGTGGGGAACAGGATTGGAAATTGTCCAATCCTGTCCAATGATGTGTAACAAACACAGCCTTAAAGAATAACGAAATATCGGGCAAAAATAATTCTTAAATCCGAAAAATTCTCAAATTTTACTAGGTTTATATTTTAATTTTCTTATGACATATGCAAAAGAACGGGCACTACACTGGTGAGTGGTGCCGGTAGTGAAATTTGGAGATCGAGATTCGAGAGAGAGTATAACGAGCCAATGAGAATGTAGTATCTAGAAATTAGAGAAAAATAAATTGGAGAGAAAATAAGGATGTAAAAATGAGATTATGAGAATATGCAGGTGTTGATTCGGAGAAAGAGAGAAGGAAAATTAAAAATATGAAAGTTTGAAACCCTAAATTGTTTGTTTGGTGTACATTTGGGCTTTGACTCAATTTTTATTTGCATGTTTTCTATATTTTTTTGTCTTTTTTTTAACAAACAATTGGCCGATCTAAAATAAAAGTAATGTGTCCATCAATCCATCGTTTAAATTAATAATAAGTAACTGTAATTGAGCTTTTTTTTAAACATGAGATTGTGTCTTTGTCTAAAATAGAAATAAATAGGGAACAATAAAAATAAATGGGCCATGATTGAAGACTCATCTCATGTAAATCAAGACCCCTTTTTAAAAAGGCCCGGGAGAAAGGCCTAGAGCCGGCCCTGATAGAACGAACATTACTAATTCCTTTATTTCTAGCAAATACAGGTGGCCTTCCATGTCAAGTTAGAAGTTATAAATGGAACCAAATCACCAGATACACGAATTTATGCAAATGAAAATAGAAATTCAAAACTTTAGTAGATAGGCATATTTTATTACATGATATATCAGAGAACAAAGTTCATACCAAGCCTGCTCTTGCCGTTGAAATGCATCATCACTTTCGGATCCCAGTTTCACGCAAGCCATCTTTTCACACAATGCAAGGTGGGATGTCAACAACTACTCAACATCAAATAAAATGAAGTACCTTTATAAAAATTTATTTTTTAAAAATGGTGTGTCTTTAAAATAGGAGTGCTAAAGATAAAAGAGATAATTTTGGAAAAAATGAAAGTGTCTTTAGAATAAGAGTATTAAAAGAAAAAAAAAATAAATTTGGAACAAAAGGAAGTGTCATTAGAAATTTGTTGAATGAAGTGTCTTTTTAATAAAAAAATGTAAAAAGAAAAAATTGCAATGTTAATAGAAGCTCTCTAATATTATATGTTTTTATATGTTTTTTTTTCAATTAACAATAATAATAATAATAAAATAATTACTTGATCATTTGTAAATTTAGAAAATGTTTTGGTATATATTTCTGTCATTTTCCCCTATTTTGTAATTATTATATATTTATTTAAGTAGATAGAGAGATTATTTGGAAAAATAAACGACCTAATTTATTACATATTTAGTTGAATTTAATTATCTCCAATTAACATTACTACATGACTGTAAGAATGGTTTTGATGCTTTGCTATGGTTGTACGAGATAGTATTTGTATTAGATCTGTAAAGTTAAATGTTAAATTCGTGATATGATGTCAATTCATAAAATTTATATTTTTTTTTATAAATTATAGTATGTTTGATGACGATCATAGGGACCGTGAGTGGTGGTGGCGGCGGTGCATCATGTAGCCATGTAGGGATTTGAGCTGGGTTCTGGGTCAACCTTCTAGAGAATGTCATGACCCATTAACCAGACCAGTTTTGGGATGATGTTGGTGGTGGTGGACTTGGGATCAACCCCTCTAACAAAGGTATACGTTGTATATATGATAAAGATCAATTATTGGGCAATAGGTGTGGTAGCCACAAATAACACAACCCAAATAATTAGTTGGAGTCCAAATCAAAAGATTAGGCCCAGACGCAAGATCAAAAATGGTTACAACCCATCACTAAGTTAGCAAAGACCAAGTCAAATTCGGCATATCACAAGGCTGACTCATTCAAATATATTTGAATGCCAAGAGTCTCGGGATGTGTGAGATTATCCTGTTCTACGATCTCATGCCGAGATCATTGAAAAGATATCAACTGAATCTTCTTTGAATGAACTCTATAGCTATAAATGGGAGTCCCCCCCTCTATTTACAAACTCTCTCTCTTTTTCCGGACTCCCACCCATATAGAAAATATTCAATTAACACTCAACTTGCCTAGGTGGACCAATTGCACCATCATGATGACACCAGCTTAATCCACTTTTCATCATATTCAACTTGTCAACAATCCCAACGACCTTTGCTAAGCCACACATCAACAACTATGTAGCCGCCAGTCCAATTTCTGTATCCATTTCTCTCATCTTTTAATTTTTGAGTTCGTTCGATTACCTTGCCTTCGACAGACTTCAATCAATGAATCTCCAAGCATTGAACATCACTCCTTCTAAATAGATCGACGACGACCTTGTCTCGTCTCCTTCCAGCAATTTAATTTGCTAAATGCTCAGCCCAAGCGAACATAAGGCTTTCCGAATTACACCAGCCATGATTCAATAGCTTTGTTTATAGTTTGATTTAGATTTTATTTAATTTAATTGTTGATTTGGAATTATTTTATTTATTCATAAATTGTTTAACTCGAGCATCGGAGAGTCCACAACGGGATACCCCCCCCCCTTTCGCTTCGTTCTACCTTCTTATTTTTTACATGATATCGTAGCACACGACCTATTAATTTTTGTTCTACCATTGTCAGTGCCCACCGACTTATGAAAATTCAACCGGAGATTTTCGGACTCTTTAGTTTGGCGCCCACCATGGGGCCCTGACAATTATTTTGGCAAAACTAACATATCTGCTGGATCAGACGCTAAGCGAAATGGCACAAACATCCTATTTAACGAACGAATTACGACATTCGATCAACCAATTTTTTTTTAAATACTTTACAACGATATACTACTGTAATTTCATATACTCTATGTTTTTGTTAATTAGTAGAGTCAAAATTGCACCTACCTCTTTACTGTTCCGTGAAAGATTGATAGATCGGTATTGGCAAATCTAACGAAAACACTTTTTTCAATTCTTGTTTTCCTTGTTCTTCTACTTTGTTTGTCTTAGCAGATCTTTAAAAAAAAAAATTGTTCAGATGATCCAAGCACCAGGTGCCGACAAAATAAAATAATATATATATATACACACATTCATATATATTGTCCACCCGCAAATATATTGGATAGCAACATTTGAACAAAAAAGTGATTCAGGTCCAACTGCACAACGTTGTCCTACAAATACTAAATTAGATATAAAAGAAAAATAGGTTTGCCACATGTAACAAAGACGTCAAGTCAAGCTTTCAATCTGCACCAAGCCATATATAGTTACTTCGACGAATGACCTTATGAACCGAACGGTCCCACAAATAAGCAATAAAGTTGATCGATAAAGTAGTAGACGAGCGTTCTATAAATTTCACTCTACATCGAGCGTTCTCCAAATTTCGCTCTACGTCGAGCGATCTACGAAATTGGATCAAATTATGATCCTTGAAAAAAAAAATTGTTCTACAAGTTTCGCTCTCTGTCGAGACAAGCCGAAATTCGTCATGTAATGACCCTCCGTTGAGTCGAGCCGAAATTCGCCATGTAATGGCTCTCCGTCGAGTCGAGCCAAAATTTACCATGTAATGGCTCTCCATTGAGCTATATTTCGTGCTCCAAGTCGAGCTGAAATTTGCCATGTAATGGCTCTCCATCGAGTCGAGTCGAGTCAAAATTTGCCATGTAATGGCTCTCTGTCGAGCTAAATTTCGTGCTCCAAGTTGAGCCGAAATTTGTCATGTAATGGCTCTGCGTCGAGTCAAGTCAAAATTTTACCATATACTGGTTCTCCGTCGAAGTCAAACGGAAATTTACCATGGAATGGCTCTCCGTCGAGTCGAGCCGAAATTTGCCATGTAATGGCTCTCAGTCGAGTCGATATGAAATTCACCATTTAATGGCTCTCCGTCGAGTTACATGTGGACTGTCGAGATCTTTTTGTCGAGCCAAATTAATTATTTAGTCGCTCTCCGTCGAGCTATATTTCATGCTCCAAGTCGAGCCAATGTAATGGCTCTCCGTCGAGTTGAGCTGAAATTCGCCATGTAATAGCTCTCCGTCGAGTCGAGCTGAAATTTGTCATATAATGGATCTCTGTCGAGTCGAGCTAAAATTTGCCATGTAATGGATCTCTGTCGAGTTGAGCCAAAATTTTCCATGTAATGGCTCTCCGTCGAAGTCAAGCCGAAATTTTCCATGGAATGGCTCTCCTCGAGTCGAGCCGAAATTCCCCATGTAATGGCTTTCTGTCGAGTCGAGCGTTCCAGATTTCGCTCCATATCGAGCTCAAGTTTTGCTTAATGACAAGCTCTCCAAGTCGAGCTTCATGTTGAGTCTAGCCCAAATTTCGCTCCATGTCAAGCTCAACTTTCGCTCTATGTCGAGCCCAGATTTCGCTCTATGACGAGCTCTAAGTCTCGCTCTCTGTCGAGTCGAGCCAAAATTTCGCTCATGACGAGCTCAAGTTTCGCACAATGACAAGCTCTCCAAGTCTTGCTCCATGTCGAGTCGAGCCCAAATTTCGGTCCATGTTGAGCTTAATTTTCGCTCTATGACGAGCCCAGATTTTGCTCCATGTCGAGCTCAAGTTTTGCTCTATGACGAGCTCTAAGTCTTGCTCCCTGTCAAGTCAAGCCCAAATTTCGCTCCATGTCGAGCTCTAGTTTGCTCTATGACGAGCTCAAGTTTGCTCTATGACGAGCTTTAAGTCTATCTTCTTGTCGAGTCGAGCCTAATTTTCGCTCCATGTCGACCCTAGATTTCGCTTCGATGTCGAGCTCAAGTTTTGCTCGATGTCGAGCTCTAAGTATTGCTCCTTGTCGAGTCGAGCCCAAATTTCACTTCATGTCGAGCCCAACTTTCGCTCCACGTTGAGCTCAAACTCCGCTCTATGATGAGCTTTCCAAGTCTCGCTTCATGTCGAGTCGAGCTCAAATTTCAGCTCAATGTCGAGCCCAGACTTCGCTCCATGTCGAGCTCAAACTTCTCTCTATGACGAGATCTTTAAATTTCTCTCCATGTCGAGCTCTCCAAAATTTAGCTCTATGTCGAGCTCTCCAAAATTTAACTCTTGTCGAGTTCTCCAAATTTCGCTCCATGTCGAGCTCAAATTTTGCTCTATTTCGAGCCCATATTTGCTCCAAGTCGAGCTCTCCAGATTTCGCTACAAGTAGAGCTAAAATTCTCCATGTAATGGCTCTCTGCCGAGCTACATTTCGTGTTCCAAGTAGAGTAGAGATTCATTATGTTACCACTCTCCGTCGAGCTATATTTCTTACTCCAAGTCGAGCCAATGTAATGGCTCTCCGTCGAGTCGAGCCGATTTAGCCATGTAATGGCTCTCCGTCGAGTCGATCTGAAATTTTCCATATAATGGCTCTTCGTCGAGCTACATGTCGATTGTCGAGCTCTCTCCGTCGAGCCGAATTAATAATGTAGTCGCTCTCCGTCGAGTTATATTTCACGCTCCAAGTCGAGTCAATGTAATGGCTCTCTGTTGAGTCGAGCCGAAATTCTCCATGTAATGGCTCTCCGTCGAGCTACATTTCGTGCTTAAAGTCGAGCCGAAATTCATTATGTTATCATTCTCCGTCGATCTACATTTCATTCTCCATGTGGAGCCAAGATTCATTATGATACAGCTTACCGTCGAGCTATATTTCATGCTCCAAGTCGAGCCAATGTAATGTCTCTCGGTCGAGTCGAGTCGAAATTCGCCATGTAATGGCTCTCCGTCGAGTCGATCCGAAATTCGCAATATAATGGTTCTCCGTCGAGCTACATGTCGACTGTCGAGCTCTCTCCGTCGAGCCGAATTAATTATGTAGCCGCTCTCCGTCTAGTTACGAATAACGCTTAACACCGTCAATCAACTAAAGTCTGATGAAAAAAATAAGTGGACGAAATAAACAAGTTCAAACAACTTCTTAGGAGTTCGTTACAAAAGAATGAGGCTATTAAAAAATTAACCAACCCACGATTTTTCAATTCAACTAACATTGGAAACTACCAACGACTGTCTAGTAGACCGTTCAACGCAAGAGTTAGATCGAAACAATCTACTCTCTAACTTGAAGACTTCAACTTAGAGAGTGGGGGGCTAACCGTGGTAGCCACAAATAGCACAACCCAAATAATTAGTTGGAGCCCAAATCAAAAGGTTAGGCCCAGACACAAGTCCAAAAATGGTTACAACCCATCACTAAGTCAGCAAAGACCAAGTTAGTTTGGTATAGCACAAGGCTGACTCATTCAAATATATTTGAATGCCAAGAATCTCAGGATGTGGGAGATTATCTTGTTCTACGATCTCATGCTGAGATCATTGGAAAGATATCAACTGACTCTTCTTTGAGTGAACTCTCTAGCTATAAATGGGAGGCCCCCATCTATTTACAAACTCTCTCTCTTTTTTCAGACTCCCACTCATATAGAAAATATTCAATTAATGAATCCACTCGACTTGCCTTGGTTGACCAATTGCACCATCATGATAACACTAGCTCAATCCACTTTTCATCATATTCAACTTGTCAACAATCCCAACGACCTTTGCTAAGCCACACATCAAAAACTATGTAGCCGCTAATCCAACATCTGTATCCATTTCTCTAAATTTTTAATTTTTGCTTCGTTAGACTACCTTGCCTTCGACAGACTTCAATCCATGAATCTCCAAGCACAGAACATCACTTCTTCTAAATAGATCAACGATGGCTTTGTCTCGTTTACTCCCAGCAATTTAATTTGCTAAAAACTCAGCCCAAGAGAACATAAAGCTCTTCGAATGACACCACCTATGATTCAATAGCTTTGTTTATAGTTTGATTTAGATTTTATTCAATTTAATTGTCGATTTGGAATTATTTTATTTTTTGATAAATTGTCTAACTCGAGCATCAGAGAGTCCACAACGGGACACCCCCCCATTTGCTCTGTTCTACCTTCTTATTTTTTACAAGATATCGTAGAGCACGGCCTACTAATTTTTGCTCTACCATTGTCAGTGCCTACCGACTTACGGAAATTCAACTGGAGATTTTCGGGCTCTTCAATAGGTAGTTCCTAAATTTCATAGAATCAATAATTATATAATCCATGTGCATCACTTTTTTTTTTAAACATTACAAGAACTATTAGAATAGAACTGTTGGGACCTGTCGAGATCAAACAATTTATGTGTGTCCCAGATATCTACTCTCATAATGAGAGATAACTACTTTCCACAACTCGGGAAGAAAACTCCTCACACAGGCTTATAAAATGTGCATAATGGAATTTGAACCCCTCATCACTTATGTAGAAGGGGGACTGGTGCACTTCCAGCTCTGTTAAGAGTTGATGTGCTCCATGTGCACATCAATGGAATTATATAGAGTATTAAGATTGTGTGTAATCATTATATTAAATGGATAATGTTAAAGTGCGTGTGGAATTGTAAAAGGGACATAAACCTAAATGTTTTTTATTGATCGATCTCATACCTTCGAAAAACAAAGATGTAGAAACATAGGTGATGTAATAACTTTCCTTTTTTTTTAACAATTACAAATAATTAGGGGTATCGAAAAAAGAATACGACTTAAACTCATAACTAATGTGGGTGTGAAGAGTATATACCACTTGTCCAACTTCTTCTCTGCTCTTTTGAATGGTTTTTACGATACATGTTGACTTTGACTCAAGTAATAAAAATGGAGGTTTTCTTTTAGGATTTAAATCGCATGTCAAAACATAGTGTCTCAATTTGTATCTAACGAACTAAATTTAGTTATGTCAATCACTATCATGTACATTTAATTATTATTATTTTTTTAAAACGTTTACATTTAATGCATGATAGTGGTTGATATGGCAGAATTTGGTTGGTCAGACATAAATTGGGACACCATTTTTTGACAAACGATTTGAATACTTTGTTTTGAGAGACCAACCTTACAATAATCAGCACACGATACACTTAATAATCAAATCGAGGTACATGATCTTCCATGTATGATGAGATTGTTTGTTCACTAAATTTCACATAATCAAAAGAACTTCATGACAGATTATAGAAAACGAAACTTTTGATAATTTATTTTTTATTTATTTATTTTTGCAATTTGAGTTTGAATATTTGGTAAGAAGAGCATGAGTATAGTATATGTGTATATATACTATAAAACAGGGATATATAACTGTATTACAACTAAACTAATACTACAGTTCTAGTACTATCACACTAACAAATTCATTATTTGTGAATTTATCCATCAACTCAATTATGTTGTCAATTAATAGAACAACAACAATTCAGTTTCGGTACGACTTCAATTGGATTGAAATTGTAAGGAAGTGTTTACTTATTGAAGCAACAAAAGGAAGGTTCTTGTTGATCATTGTAATTCATCCATTAACTAGCTGGGACAACAACGTTTGATCAGTTACGTTACGACTTCAATTGGATTGAAATTGTAATTAAGTATAACTTATTGTATGAATATATAAGTGTAGCTAGGGTTCCTGTTGATCATTGTGGTGGGAGAGTCATCAAGCATATATATATAAATATAAAAGAGATGATAATCCATTAAAATGGATGGGAGTTGACACAAGAGGAAGCTCCACTTTCCACAATAGGTATATATGATCATTGAAGACAATAAAAATAAAAAAAGTTGTTCATGAAAAAGAAAAAGAAACAAACAGATCATTAGGAATTAGGATGTCAATGTGCATGCCATGTCTCTTAGTGGTAATTAATCAAAGTTGAAAAATCATGAAAATGAAGCCTAACTGCTACAATATATACACCTTCCACTAAGGGAATCAAAGACAGAAAATCACACAGTTTTGTAGTTATATATATATATATATATATAATTTTTCTATTGTTAGTTCGTCATGATATATTTTTATATCAGGACGAGGAATATGGACTATTAGATTTATATACTTTGACTCAAAGTATATGTACTTATCAAAACTTTTCTATAATCTGTGGTCTACATTTTTCGTCTTAATATATTTTATACCAGGACGAACTGACAGTAGAAAGACTGTATATATATATATATATATATATATATAGGGAGAACTTTAAAACTAACCATATAATTAGTGGGTTTATTGTTTTTACCCAAAATTAGCATTTTTATTGTTTTTACCAAAATTTCCACTATTTGGACAAAATTGCCCTTCTTTATTAACAAAAAATTCTCTATTTTCTTTTTCTTTTTCTTTCCCAAAAAAAGCAACTTTTTTTGCTATTTTTTTTCTTTTTCTTCTTCTTCTTCCCAGACCTCTAGTATTATTATTCTTCTTTCCAGATGTATTTAATTGTGTTAGACTTGGTGTGTTTAATTTGACGTTGCTCTGGTGTGTTTAATTGATTTATCATGGTGTGTTTAATTGAGTTGCCTTGGTGTGTTTAATTGAGTTGTCCTGGTGTGTTTAATTGGTCTGCCGTGGTGTGTTTAATTGGTCTACCCTAGTGTGTTTAATTGGGCTGTCGTGGTGTGTTTAATTGATTTACGCTTGGTGTGTTTAATTAGTCTACCTTTGTGTGTTTAATTGGTCTACTTGGAGTGTTTAATTGGGTTGTCGTGGTGTGTTTAATTGATTTACTCCTAGTGTGTTTAATTAATCTGCCTTTGTGTGTCTAATTGGTATGCTCTGGTGTGTTTAATTCGATTGCCGTGGTGTATTTAATTGGTGGCATGGTGTGTTTAAAGAAATCTGGAAAAATCCAAATTTTTCCAAATTTCCTCTTACAAAAAAAAAAAAAACTTTGAAACAATGGATCTCTAATAAATGTTATTTTCTTTAGGAAGAAATTTTTGTTTCAATGGAACAAAATCTGGAAAAAAAAAATTAACAAACATAATAGAAAAAATTTAACAAACATTTTAACAAACATTATCAAAAAACATTTAACAAAATCTGGAAATTTTTTTTCCAGATTTTAACAAACATATTTTTCCAGATCTGAAAAATCATTTAATAAAAAAAATCTGAAATAAAAATTTAATAAAATTTTTAAACAAATAAATTTTTCTTTAAACAAAATCAAATATGAAAAAAAAAATTTAACAAACAAAATTTGAATTTTTTAAAATCTGGAATTTTTCAAACAAAACGAAATCTGATTTTTTTTTAAACAAACAACATTCAAACTTAAACACAACTACAACCACCCTTAAAATCAACAGCTAACCAAAAACATTCCAAAAAAAAAATCAACAACAACCAGATCTGCAAACCAAAGGAAAGAGAAGAGGAACAAAAAAAAATCTTGGATTAAAGAGGAGATATGCGTGAGAGAGGAGATCTGATTGCAAAAAAAATTATGATGGAGAGAAGAGAGAGGCGTGAGAGAAAGAGAGAGAGAGAAAGAAGAAAGAAAAAAAATGAGAGGTGTGAGACAGAGATTGAAGAGAGAAAGAATGAAGAGAGAGAAAAAAGAAAAAATATGGTTCTGACCAAAGAAGAGAAAAGATGTAAAGAAAATAATGAGGGGCATTTCAGTCTTCACAACCAATTATTGGGTAAAAACAATAAAAATACTAATGTTGGATAAAAACAATAAACCACTTAATTTTTTTGACTAAAAAGGCCTATTTCCTCCCGGAGGTGTTTAATTGTGTTAGACTTGGTGTGTTTAATTTGGTGTGTTTAATTGAGTTACCCTGATGTTTTTAATTGGTTTACACTGGTGTGTTTAACCGAGTTGCCATGATGTGTTTAATTGGACTGTCGTGGTGTGTTTAATTGATTTACACATGATGTGTTTAATTAGTCTGTCTTTTGTGTGTTTAATTGGTCTGGTGTGTTTAATTGGGTTGTCGTGGCGTGCTTAATTGATTTACGCCTGATGTGTTTAATTGATTTACGCCTGGTGTGTTTAATTGATTTACGCCTGGTGTGTTTAATTGGTCTGTCTGATGTGTTTAATTGGTCTGCCTGGTGTGTTTAAAGAAATCTGGAAAAATTTCCAGATTTGAATAGATTTGAAAATTTTACAGATTTCCTCATACAAAAAAATTAAAAAATCTTTGAAATAATTTTTTTTTAGGAAGGAAGAGTATGCTTTGGTGTGTTTAATTGGTCTGCCTGGTGTGTTTAATTGGTTTGCTCGGTGTGTTTAATTGGTGGCCTGGTGTTTAAAGAAATATGAAAAAAATTCCAGATTTGAATAAATTTGGAAAATTTTCAGATTTCCTCATACAAAAAAAATTAAAAAATCTTTGAAACAATGGATCTCTAGTAAATGTTTTTTTTAGGAAGAAATTTTTGTTTCAAAGGAACAAAATCTGAAAAATTAAAAAAAAAAACAAAATCTGAAAAATATTTAACAAACATAATCTGGAAATTTTCAAAATAAACATTTTAAACATACAAAATCTAGAAAAAAAAATTAACAAACATTTTAACAAACATTATCAAAAATCATTTAACAAACATTTAAAAAAATATGGAAAAAAAAATTCCAGATTTTAACAAACAAATTTTTCCAGATCTGAAAATTTTTTTAACAAACAAAATCTGGAAAAAAAAAATTTAACAAAAATTTTAAACAAAACAAACGAAATCTGATTTTTTTTAAAAACAAAATCTTTAAACAAAACAAACAAAATCTGGAAAAAATCTGGAATTTTTTTAAACAAAACGAAATCTAATTTTTTTTTAAAACAAACAACATCCAAGTTTAAACATAACCACAACCACCCTTAAAATCAACATCTAACTAAAAAAATTCCAAAAAAAAAAAATCAACAACTAGATTTGCAAACCATATGAGAGAGAAGATGAACAAAAAAAAAATCTTGGATTAAAGATGAGAGTGGAGTGAGAGAGGAGATCTAATTGCAGTAAAAAATCTATGGTGGAGAGGGGAGAGAGGCGTGAGAGGAAGAGAAAGAAGAGATGAGAGAGAGAGAGAGAGAGAAAGAAGATATTGAAGGAAGAAAATAAAAGGAGATGCGTGAAAAGAGAGAGAGAGAGAGAATAAAGAGAGAAATAAGGAAGAGAGAGAAAGAAGAAAAAATAATGAGATGAGAGTATTTAGGTCTTTACAGTCAAAATTTGGGTAAAAACAATACAAATATAAAATTTGGGTAAAAACAACACATCATCTAATTTTTTGACTAAAAAGACCTATTTGCTCATATATATATATATATATATATATATATATATATATATATATATGTTAATACTTTTGAATTTTATGTGGTTATTTGGTTATTGTAGGTCTCTATTATATTAATCCTTCACACAACATCAGAGAGAATTTTCGCACGTTAATTAATTTCATATCGATTTTAATAATGTAATCAGTTATTCATGTCGCTTGATTGAATAAAAGTTGTTCAAGTATGGAACACATTTAATTATTTGTAGTTAGTTTTACCGGGAAATCCGTCTCATGATGCACTTGTGGTTCTTCTTGCTGATGTCACTTGCAACATAGAATGCATACATGAGACCGAGAGAGTGAGGGAAAGAGATGCATCCATCGGTTTTGCTTCGACTCATGAGTTTTACGTAAGCGTTTTGCTAGATCTAGCGATGTAAGTGTTAAGTAACCGTCTAATTAACACTCCCCTTTACATGTGGAGAACTCGAATCCAAGAATACTTGTTAAAATTAATTTACTCTGATACTAAATCAGATATCCACCCGTCTAAAATACTTGTCAGCAAATAACTCAAACAATGATATAAAGTACTCTAACCGTATACCATGTCAAGTTTCATTTGGTTCGAAGAAGTTGATGCATGCCTGCAACTTACTTTTTTGCAGACAAAGATAATCTATAAAGATCTGTCCCTCATCGATATATGATGATGAAGATGATCAACCGCACTTCTTTTAGTTTCAATCTTGTTTTTATTTCACATGAGAAATTCTCTCTCTCTCTCTCTCTCATATAATTGATTCCAATAAAGGTTTTGGATAGAGTAGTCTCACTCAACAATGGTGCATTTGCACTTCCTACTCTAGAGTCTTTCGAACGGTAGAACACAAAGTGTGGAAAGATTTATATATGCACTGTAACTTATCACATTGTAACTTTTTAATCGGATTCCGTCCATCCTCTTGACTGTTGTGTCCCGGAATCTAACCGGAGATATTTATAAGTAGGATATGTGTTCCTCCACCTAATAAACTAGTCTTTTAGTTTCCGAGAGTTCCACATACATTGGTTTAGAGAAAGTCTCGGTACAATTTAACAATTCATGCATACCTGTTAAGTAGATATTGTCCCTTTTGGTTTCAGTCACCTATAACCTAAAACTAGCCTATATTTACTTACTTTTTTGTGGGTGTTTATAGATTAGATATTTGTAGGTATGATCATCATAGTATCAATGACTCCATAAATCTTATTTAGCAGTGGCAATGCATTGATCTGGTCCACAGAAACTGAACTATATAGATATAAAGAATACATGAAATCTTTCTACAGTACTGTATATAGAGTGATATAATGAATTGTAGCCCATTTCTGATTAAAAAAAAAAAAATACTTGTCGAGGATATTTTTATTTGGACTAAATGGGGTTCGTGAAACATGTTTGGTTTTGCTCGCACGTATGCACTTATTGCACCACCACCACCTCCATCAGCATCTATCACCATCCTATAAAAAGCTTCACTTTCAATTCCTTTCAAGTATCCACATTTTCTTCTTCTCCTCTTATGATCACTAGCTCTATAGCTCTCTCTGTCTCTCTTAGTACGTATTAACATTTTCAGACAATATGTTGCCTAGAAGTCGAACTCTTCCAAGCAGAATCCACCACGGCGCTGTAAGTATTAACTTATAGCGTTCATCTGAACTCTGAATTATTACACGTTTGGACTGTGAAGATCTTTTTGATTACATTCTGTTTCTGATATATGTTTATGGTCATGTACTCATGTTTGATATATATACAGATAGAGGAGAGGCATGATATTAGGCATTACTTGCAAGTTGAAGTTCAGCCCAAAATTGAGACTGAAGCCATAATAAACCCTCAATCCAATTATAACAAGTGTTTTGATGACGATGGCCGCTTGAAGAGAACAGGTAAATATTACCCATATCAAAAAATGCTTCAGTGCCCCTTACGTACATGCATATAATTTTTTTGTATAAAATATTTTTACAAGTACCAAGCTAATCATTTACTTGGTGAAAGTAACCAAAGAATATATACCAATATGCTGTGGGCAACGATTTGAATATGTGATATATTATTAGATTGAGTGAGCGCTAATCATTTTTTGTTTGTAGGGACTTTTTGGACAGCAACATCACATATAATCACTGCTGTTATAGGGTCAGGAGTTTTGTCACTAGCATGGTCAATAGGGCAGCTTGGTTGGGTTGCAGGACCAACTATCATGGTTCTCTTTGCTTTGGTCAATCTCTACACTTCTACTCTCCTCTCTCAGTGCTACAGAGCTGGTGATCCTGTCACAGGACAGAGAAATTATACCTACATGGAGGCTGTCAAGGCTAATTTAGGTAAGATCACGTTTTCGTACGTAACGTTCAAATCCTTTCACCTAACTATATCTGTATTTGAGACTGGTCGACGTATGTACGTGTGTTTATTTGGATTTCAGGAGGAAGGAAGGTGATGTTATGTGGAATAATCCAATACTTGAACTTGTTTGGTGTGGCAATTGGGTATACAATTGCAGCATCAGTCAGCATGATGTGAGTTTTCTTTGTAAATTTCGTAGAACAACTATTCTCGTTAGTGTCTTATCGATTTAATACTGTTACTTTCAGGGCGATAAAGAGATCGAATTGTTTCCACGCGAGTGGCGGGAAAAATCCATGCCACATGTCGAGCAACGTATACATGATAACATTTGGAATTATAGAGATCATTTTCTCTCAAATCCCAGATTTTGATCAAGTCTGGTGGCTCTCCATAGTTGCAGCTATTATGTCATTCACTTACTCTACAGTTGGTCTAGGACTTGGAATTGGAAAAGTTGCAGGTACATATTAGAAAGCGTTTACGCCTTTACCTACAAGCTTTCGTACTAAAATCACTCTCGCATAAATCCGAACAACTTTCGAATTTATTTTTGCAGAGAATGCTAGTTTCAAAGGAAGCCTGACCGGTATCAGCATAGGGACAGTAACAACTGCTGGAACAGTTACCCCGACACAGAAGATATGGAGAAGTTTGCAAGCTCTTGGAGCAATTGCCTTTGCATACTCTTACTCTGCCATCCTTATTGAAATCCAGGTAAAAAACACGTGGGATTCCTGCACCTGATAATTGGTCTACTAAAATGATTATTATTTTCATTTTCGATTCTTCAGGATACAGTGAAGTCTCCTCCTGCAGAGCACAAGACCATGAAGAAAGCAACATTATTCAGCATCATAGTAACAACTGTGTTCTACTTGCTCTGTGGATGCATGGGTTATGCAGCTTTCGGAGACCTGGCGCCAGGAAATCTCTTAACGGGTTTCGGATTCTACAACCCCTACTGGCTCCTAGACATTGCCAATGTAGCAATTGTTGTTCACCTTGTTGGTGCATATCAGGCATGTACACATACCACTACCGAATCTTAATGATACTTCTTACATTCTGATCAATGATACTTCTTACATTATGATCGATAAGCTTAAGCTTTTGAGAACATCAGTTTAGCGATGTTCTGATCGATAAGCTTAAGCTTTTAAGTGTAGTGATCACCTAACAATCTGACGATACATGTATAGGTCTATTGCCAGCCTTTGTTTGCCTTCGTGGAAAAATGGAGTGCAAAAAAATGGGCAAAGAGTGATTTTGTAACAGCAGAATATGAGATACAAATCCCTTTCTGCAGGCGTCTACCAACTGAACTTTTTCCGGCTAATATGGAGGACGATCTTCGTCCTGTTGACGACCTTGATCGCCATGCTCATGCCCTTCTTCAACGATGTAGTTGGCATACTGGGTGCCATGGGATTCTGGCCTCTCACTGTATACTTCCCAATTGAGATGTACATGTCACAGAAGAAGATTGTGAGAGGAACAACACGGTGGTTTGGTCTTCAGATTCTTAGTGTGACCTGTTTCTTCATCACCGTAGCCGCTGGAGTCGGTTCCGTGGTCGGAGTCGTTCTTGATCTCAAGACTTATAAACCCTTCAAAACAACCTATTGAGATCCGTACCTGATCCGTGCATATATATCATAACTGTATTGTAGTTGTTTTTGATGTTGAGAATTTAATAGTTCAATAAAATGTTGTTTTCACTACTATCAACATCATTTTTTCCCTTCAATGCTTGTCGAAATTTCAGATTATAGCAATGGAAATTGATACAGAACTTTCAGGTTTAACATTCATTGAAAAAGAATAAATACAACCTAGATCCTGTTTGTGTGTATAACATAACAGCTACTCAGAGAGTTGAAAGCGAAAAATCGAAATGGATACAGATTAGAGTATCCTAGCCTTTTCCTACTATCATACAAGAGGCAAACAAAGGGTAATCCGAAAATATTAGAGTTTTCGATCACTTCTTTTTTTTGCCTGTAGAACTTGCTTCGGCAGCTGCTTTCACAAGAGTTGTGGGTTTGAACGCACTCTTCGGATTCAAAGCCTTCCTTATCTTGAAAACAGCCCAAGCAGTCCCAATTGCATACCCGGCAGCATCTAGTCCTTGATTTGTTGCCTTTGCTGCTTGCTCTCCATACCTGCAAGCAACGATGAAAATACGATTCATACTCCAGTTTGTTGAAGCGTCCAATGTCAAATCACACATACTAGCGTGACACACACACACTGTCTTGCATTGATCTTGCCATTACTATGTCTTTACGGGAATACAGACCTCAACACAACCGTGGCATGACAAGACAGTTACGGGGCTTTTCGTGTGAAATATAAATACAATAATATCAAAATTTGTATGGACCGCAACTGGACAGATTCTCAAGAGTGGAAATACACCCGTCTTAGGAGAAAGTATTCACCTCAAAACAACATAAAATTTATTTTGTTGCATAACATCAACATGATAGACTTTAATGCCAACTTGCACACGATAATGATTATTACCAAAGCATGCTCGTAGTGATAATAGCAATAACCACAAAGGGGCGAATAAATTATATTGTTAGGTTGAGATATACCTCTTTGATACAAGTCCAGTTGTTACAACTGATGTCGTTGACATGACGTTCCTTCCGGCAACTTCAACAGCATCACAGACCTTATCTGCACAAGCACACAGAACAAACAAACAATAACGTAAGCAAGGGCATTATTATACATTCCCAAAACCACCCAAAATTAAGAGGGAATACAAAAAACGAAAAATGGTTTTGAAAAGCCTTCGAGTACCAGCTAAACTGTCTAAATTCTAGTCTTAAATTAAGTTCAAATATTTGTAATATCACCTATATAAAATGCCTATAACTAGTTCTTAACAATAATAATTTCCCACAAAAGCATCCAACTTTCTAAAACGTTCATTTTTGGCGATCATGATTCTTGAAAATATTGAAGAAGAAGCTGGAGAAACTCCTTTCCCAACAGTTCCATTAAATATCAAGCGATAGAAAAACCCCAAATAAGGTTTTCAATAAGCCATTCTACTACAAGTTCAGATCACAACAAGGCATATATCATTATAAATGGCACAAATTCGAGGACTGAAATTTATAAACATGATGTATTATTATGTTCTTCAAATACAAGGATATGCAACCCAACTACCCAAGGGTATATAGGAGTTCGAGAAGAACTTACTGAATCCATCCAAGGAAGCAAGGACAATTTCTCCAGGCAGAAGGCTAAAAAATTTCTTCCCCACTTTAGAGTTGACGATCGGACTTGTGAAGAATCCGGACACTTTGACAACCCCGGAAAGGATTCCCGTGGCCACATTCTCCGACATCTTTGTCAATTTCTTAACCCTGAACAAATGAGAGACCAATCATACAAATTACCTCTCCATATTGCTAATACAAATCAGAAAATTTCAAAATTTCGGTACTCATTCATCTAAATTTGATCAAAATATAAAATTAACAATCAGTAGAACTAAACAAAGCAGCACATAGAGCAATTATATGATCAAATCACACACATACGAAAAACAAATCGAAAAAATCCGAACCTTTTGATCCTCTTGATTGTATCAGGACTAATATCCGAATCCGAACCGGGTCCCATCCTCCTACTCAGAAACTCATTTCCCCACCTCAACCTATCTGCAGTCACATCCCCACACCACAGAATCCCCCTGATCAGCTGCCCTGACCCCGTGGCGATCAATCTGGCGGCAGAGCTGCTGTAGTCCTCTACATTAGGCCCCAGAGTCGTCCAATACGCCTCCGAGCTCTTCTCCATCAGCTCCTTCTTCTCCTCCGACTCCTCCATCTCCTTCGGTGATATCTCCTTCGCAACCACCTCCCACCTCTCCAAGTTCCTAACTTTCTTGACCGAAAAGCAACTGTAATTCTCCAAGATTCTGTCCAGCTCCTTCAGCGCCGCCTTCTGCCCTTTCGCCGCCACCGGTGAGCCCGTAATTCAGCAGCTCGTACTGGGTCTGACCCGATTCGAAGGTACCCGTCGTTTCCGGGTACGCGAAGAGTGAAGAAGTAGTGGGATTCATTGAGCTTGACTGCTACTTCGTCTTTGGCTAGAGGCCACTGTATCTCGTCGCCGATCCTCGCGAAGACGGCGACCACGTTGCCTCCCTGTGAGAGACTGACTATGGAGAGCTCACCGGAGGCTAGCTCGACGCTCTTTTCTCTCTCGATCAGGTGGACTATAGCCCCCTGTAATCTTCACCAGAACTTGCTCGGAGGGCGGTGGACAGTTTGCGATATTCGAATCGGCGTCGTTTTCTTCAGGGTAAAGATTCTCCGCCATGTCTTTCACGTCTATGGAGGGATACAAAGAAGAAGATGAAGTTGAGGAAACAGGAACGGTTTCTGGGTTTGAGAGAATCACTTCTGGGTACAGAGAATTCGAAGGCTTTTTTTGAGAAGACATGATTTGATTTTTTTTCCTTTAGATTGTTTTTTGATTTTGTGATCTTTAAAACAATACAAAAAAAAGGAACTGCAGATGGGTTTTAAGGTTTTTGTCTAGTTAACTTAATATAAGAAGAAACTGGAAGCGGATCAGATTCAGTTCAGACTCCAGACAAAACCGTGTCGGTTGACAGTTTGAAGAAGACGTAATGATGCTTACGTGGCAACAAGAGAAGAAACTGGAAGCGGATCAGATTCAGTTCAGACTCCAGACAAAACCGTGTCGGTTGACAGGTTGAAGAAGAGGCTATGATGCTTACGTGGCAACAAGAGAAGTGGCCGCGTATTGAAAGAGTAAACTTTATAACAATTAAAAAATATAATTAATTATCTCCCGCGCATTGATGAAGAAAGAGTTAAATATCTAATTTTCAATGATAATCTTCCAAGAGTATTAATTGACCGAACTATTACGCTCCAACGAGATCCACCGTTACAATTAGATATAACCGAGATTCGGTTCAAACCGTGGTTCCGATTGAACCGAACTGGAACAGTAGAAAAAAATCGAAATCAAAACCTGAATTGGAACGGTAGGATCGGTTCTGGAATCAAACTGGAACCGTGAGTCTTAAAGTTTCGGTTCCGGTTCTTTAACAAAAAAAAATTGGTCAGGAACCGACGGTTCGGTTCCGATTCTGGAACCGTCAGTTCCAGACAACTTTAAAAAAAAAATTTACAATTTTTTCTTTCTTTCTCTCTCTTTAACTATTTCATTCTCTCTTTTTTCTAGATCTCTCTATTTTTATTTCATTCTTTTTTTTCTAGATCTCTCTTCTCTTTTCTCCCTTCTTTCTTTCTTTCTTTCTTTCTTTCATTTTTCCAAAATCCACAGATCCATGTTCCACACACACACACACACCCGGTTTCATCTCTCTCTCTCTCTCTCTCTCTCTCTCTCAGTTCTCACTTCTCACACACACTGTGAGACACACACATCGGCCATCATTTTCTTCCTTCTTTCTTCGTCTTCCTCAGTGGCTCAGTTTCTTCGTATGTGGATCTATAGAATCGAAGGAATTTGTGGAGGAGAGAGAGATCAATATGTGGATATGTGGAGGAGATAGATCGATGAAATCGATCTGTGGAGGAGTGGATCTATGGATTCTGGAATTAAATAGAGATAAGAATATATGCAGAGATAGATGAAATGGTGTGTGTGAGAGAGAGAGAGAGAGAGAGAGAGAGAGAGAGAGTGAAAGAGCCGAGAGAGAGAGAGAGATGAAGCCATGAGCCCATGAAGGTAATTTGAGAAAATCTGAGTTCGGGAGATTTGGATTGAGAAAATCTGAGTTAGGAGATTTGAGTTGTGAAATTGTTATTTGAGATTAGGGTAGACATGGGGAAAATCTGGGTTGGAGAGATTTGGAGATTTTGGGTTACCTGATACAGTAAGTGTTATTTGGGTTAATTATTATTATTTTTTTAATTTTAAAAAAAGAAACTGAACCGTCTGGAACGGAGGAACCGGACCGGAACCGGAACAGGAACCTCCTCCAGGCCGTTCCTGTTTCAGTTCCCGTTCCAGGTTCCCCTAGAACCGGAACCGGTGGTTCGGAACCGGTGGTTCGGAACCGGAACCAAACCGCGGTCATGTCTAGTTATAATTATAGACCAATAACAATTCTATTTGTAAGAGAAGGAAGGGCAGGTGTTTCCTTAATTATAAACAAGAATAATGCTAAACATCTCATCTACAATCCCACTATTTCTATCCCAACACACGTGGCAGCTGATGTGTCACTTGGTGAGTGAATACACATTAATTGATATTTATCTCTCTTACCCATGTATTCACTCACCAAGTGACACCTCAGCTGCCATGTGGGTTATGATGAAAATAGTGGGATTGTATGTGGGATGGTAGCATCACTGTATAAACAAACGAGAGATTCGAATCCCTTCACGATTTGAAAAGGGACATGCCAAATTATGTAATTTAAAGACACAATACGACCTCTCAATATCCACACTCATTGTTGTAATGAGGTGAATCCCAGTAAACCCTAACCCTCGTTACAGTAATGTTCGATCTTGGTAGATCTCGTAAAAGCTGACCCTTACGTTGTCAGCCATTAGGAAAAATCATAATACACTGATTGGACTTAAGACTGTCATTGTGGCCCATTCCAATGTTTAAAACAAAAACTGGGTCGGCCCAGTTAAGGCCTTGACTGGACTGGCTTGGGCACAAAGTCTCATATGTGCTGCCTTGGAAATGACAACAGAAAATAACTATATGGAAATACAAAACTTACCCGCCATTAACAGTTTTCAATATTCTCTTAAGTTCTATGCTTTTTAACAAGATTAAAAGAACCCATTTTGCTCCTTTTCAATTCACCAGATTCTGCACTTCATGCGGAACCTATTTTTCCCGCTTCGGTCCGTGTAACTACAACAAGCTCTTGAGCAACTATTTCAAATCAGGATTTATTAGAGAAGCAGAGGACCTGCTCGATGAAATTCCTGAGAGGGATGTGGTGTCATGGTCCACATTGATTCATGGCTATGCTATAAATGGGTTTCACCGGAAATCTTTGGAATCGTTTTCCCAGATGCGTTTCGCAGGATTGTTTTTTAATTCCTTCACTATGGTTGGTGTACTCGTTGGCACCGCAGGGTTGCGGAACTTGGAACTTGCAAAGTCTGTTCATGGGTTGATTGTGAAATGTGGGTTGGAGTCTAATTTGAGGGTCAGTACTGCGATGTTTAATACAGTATGCGAGGTGTGGAAATGTGTCTGATTCGTATGCGATATTCTTGGGACTTAAGAAGCCGAATTACGTTTCCTTGCAATGCTATTGTTGCTGGGTTAATACGCAATGAACATTTCGAAGAGGCTGTTTTTTTGTTTGACCAATTCCGAATGTCTGGTTTGGTACCCAATGTTGTATCGATATTGACAGGTTGTTCGGAGTTGTGTTGCTTTAGGGGCTAGGACACTCTGTGAATCCATTCATGGTTTAGTAGTTAAGTTGGGTCTTATTTTGGATATAACTGTCAATAACTCGCTACTTGACGTGTATTCATCTCTGATGGATCTGGATACTGCTAACAAAATTTTCAAAGAAATGGAATGTAAAGATATCATCAGTTGGACGATAATGATGGGTTTATTGATCGACCTCCAAAATGCCTGTGAGGCTCTAAACATCTTTTGCAAAATGAGAAAGAGTGGGATCATTTGTGATTCAGTAGTCGTTATAAATCTGATTTCCGCTTGTGCAATTTTGGGGGATTTGAAGAGAGGAAGACAAATCCATGCACAAGCTGTTGTTTGTGGCTTTGAGTCAGAACTGCATCTTGCAAACTCCATCATTGCAATGTATTCCAAGTGTGGTGATTTAGATGCTTCGAGAGCTGTGTTTAATCAAACAACTGCAAAGAGTTTGGTTTCATGGACAGCGATGATTTCAGGATGTGTGCAGAATGGATGTGCAATAGAGGCTTTGAATCTCTTGATTAAGGCAAGAAAAGAAAAAAAATATTGCATGGATTCGATAATGTTAGTCAGTGCTCTTACAGCTTGTGGTGAGCTTGTTGCTTTAGAAATTTGCCAGCAACTCCATTGTTATTCTTTTCAAGTTGGTTTTCCGCAATATAGGCCAGTTCAGAATAGTCTCATATCGACCTACTCAAAGTGCGGGAATGTGGATCTTGCCTACGTTGTTTTCAAGGAGATGGGTTTTCTTCAAGACGTAGTCTCATGGAATGCAATTATTAGTGGGCATGGGATTAACGGCCAAGGGGAAACTGCTCTCACTCTCTACCGTAAGATGAGGAAGTGTGGGGAAAATCCCGATAGTGCAACCTACTCGTGCATTTTGAGTTCTTGCAGTCATGCTGGGTTAATAGATGATGGCTTGGTGATTTTCAAACAATTGGTTGAAGAAAATAAAGTAAGTCCAAGCCGAGAACATTATGGTTGCATAATTGACTTGCTTGCACGAGCAGGCCGCTTATCAGACGCAAGTTGGATTGCTGGCAAAATTTCGAAAGGGATGGGTACAGATTTTTGGAGGGCTTTGCTTAATGGTTGTGTTCTTCATGGTAATGTGGAGCTGGCAGAACTTGTAGCAACAAAAGTGTTTGAGCTGGACCCAGAAGAATCTGATCAAGCTGTGCTCCTTTCGAATGTTTATGCATCGGTTGGAAGGTTTCAGGATGCTGCAGCATTGAGATCGAGTATGCAGAAGAAAGGGTTAATTAAGAATCCAGGGATTAGCTTTCTCAATAGCAGCTCTTGTGAGTTCAGTTGATAATACCTTTTTTGATAACTGTAGAGGAGAATCTGTTTATTCTTACAGGCATTACAGAGTACGAAACCTATCACTTGGCTCTGATGATTACTGAATCTATCAGTTTTCATGATGGTACGGTATCTTATGGATTCTGGCTATATCATTTTATTTCGTGAAGAAAATGGAGAGAAAACTGCCAGTATTTGGAGCAGAAATAACACTTGGTGGTTCCAGAAACATCAATTGTCTCATCAGACTTCATGAAGTTGCAGTTCTTTTGAATGCCAAACACCCCCATATCAAAGGGCTACTCGATGCAGCACTAAACAATTGCTGAAGCTGAATTGATTAGAGCAACCATTTCAAATTCTATGGAGTTACACGGTAGGATCACATTTACCACAATACATATTGCAAATTTCTCAGCTCGCAATTTGACATCCATTGCCAAAATCATCAGTACCTAATATTATCATCTCACTTTTTTCTAATATTGACCTTTCGTAGTGAAATTTCTTATTTTTCTGTATAGTTGACCATGTAAAGGAGAAAAAACCTTGTGTAAAATTTATGGATAGTGAATTGAGCATTGAAAATACATTTGTTCATTTTCTAATGATATGACGGAAAAACCTTATCGTCACTAGTTGTATATCTCTCTAGCATACCATGTCGTAACAATGAGTGCATAGTCAACTTTGCTGCAAGCATTAATTCTTTTTCTTTTCTGTTCTTTTGCTCGACAATCCGTTTCACTTCTAATATACATGTGTTTCTGTATGAACTGATCAGCATTAGATATTCCTTCTTGTTAGTAGTACTACTTCAATGTTTAATGATAATAAGACTGTCGATGCATAATGGGTTTCGATAGGTCATCGGCATGCTTATATAGATAAGTCAGGCCAAGGTACGTGCCTGTTCTTTCGAAAAACTTGGATTGATATTTTGCAGAAGTAATAGCAGGCAGCCGGAAAACTAATGGTATAAACATGCTGCTGTGGTGATTTGCATTTCCTCTCAGCCATTGACACCAGCTGGAAAACCGACCGAAGTACAAGGACTAAGGCTGACCTGATAATTGCAGAATCACAATAGAGTTCCACAGATAGCTAAAGCAGAAGATAATGACGATGGTAAGCTTCTTTTTTATTTTATTTTCTTTTTCTATTTTGTTGTGGTTCATGTGTATATCTACTTGCTTTGAAGATATGAGTAGGTACTCATCTTCAGGATACCTTTGTTTCATGATCCTACACTTCTTTTTCATATAAAAATTGCCACCTATTGCACCAAAATCTAGCTATTCAACTAATCCACTCCAACCCATCTCTATCAGGATCACATACATACATTTCTCAGTTGCTCTTTAACCCCCTGTCTCTTTCTCTTTCAAACTGCCTTAGTGTCGCTTCTCCTTTTAATTAAAACGTCTATTTATATGCTCTCGGAGAGTCTCTAAAAGGCTTCATAATTCTAATTGATCGATCCTACTATGATCGTCCCAACAGTCTAAACCAAATGCAGAATACATAGGAACATGTAAAAAGGAGTTCATATATTGGCAAAAAAATTAAGAATTCTTGTATTCTCTGTGAAGAATAGATAATACGATCACACTCTTCCATTACTATAAATTGATTTGTTTGTATTCAATATCTACATAGATCTCGGTTTACCGAATTTTTCTACTCACTAATCACTTCTGTGCTATTTTTCTTCTCTCTATTTTTTTTTTCGAATTCTCTGTGGCATATAACTGATTCGATCACCCAATAATGATTCTCCATTGTTGATCATGGAAGCATCTTGCATACTTGTGTGTTTTGCCATGGCTTTGGTGACTCATTATTCAATTGTTTGGAGAATATTTTAAAGAATCAAATCCTGAAAAATATATCATTATGCCACTCCAACCCATCTTGCATACTTATCTATATTGGCAAAAATAGTGACGGCACCTTACATACTTGTGTGTGTTGCCATCCATGGCTTTTGTGACACGTTATTCAAGTGTTTGGAGAATATTTTAAAGAATCAAATCCTGAAAAGTATATATATATATATATATATCGTTATATATTGTTCATTTCTATCTATTAGCAGCTTCAGTTTCCATTAATGCTTTTTCTTTGTCACCTTCACTGTTTTTGAACTAACTGAGATGGTGAATTGTGGTTTCTTTACATTCAAAAACAATGCCTACAAAGAAAGCACTCAACATAATTAGTTGCTGATTATTATTATGCAATTAAACATTAGAAAATACAGAAGATAGCAGCTCTTGTGAGTTTGGTCAATGATACCTTTTTTGATAAATGTAGAGGAGAATCTGTTTGTTCTTACTTCTTACAGGCATTACAGGGTACGAAACCTATTAGCTGGCTCTGATGATTACTGAATCTAGCAGTTTTCTTGATGGTATCTTATAGATTCTGGCTGTATCATTCTTATTTAGTGAAGAAGATGTGGAGAAAACTGCCTGGATATGGAGCAGAAATGACATTTGGTGGCTCCAGAAACATCAATTGTCTCATCAGACTAACAAAGTTGCAGTTCTTTTGAATGCCGAACACCCCCATATCAAAGAGCTACTCGATGCACTAAATAATTGCTGAAGCTGAATTGATTAGAGCAACTATCTCAAATTCTATGGAGTTACTCGATAGGATCTCATTTACCGTCAATTCTACATGTCAGTTGTTATGACGCTGCATATTTACAAATTTCTCAGCTTGCAATTTGGTATTCATTGCTAAACTCATCGGTACCTAATATCATAATCTCACTTTGCTCTAATATTGCACATACAGCGAAAAAAAAAATCCTTTTGTAGTGCAGGAGAAATTTCTTATTTTTCTGTATAGTTGACCATGTAAAGGAGAAAAAACCTTATGTAAAATTTCTGGATTAGTGGATTGTGCATTGAAAATACATTTGTTCATTTCTAATGATATGATAGCTTAACCTTATCTTCAGTAGTTGTATATCTCTCTAGCATACCATGTCCCAACAAATGAGTGTATTGTCAACTTTGCTGCAAGCATAATTCTTCATGTTTTCTTTTCTTTTTCTCGCACAATCCATTTCACTTCTAACTTACATGTGTTTTCAGTATGAACAGCATTAGAGATTCCTTCTTGTTAGTATTACTACTTGAATGTTTATTGATAGTAAGATAGTCGATTCCTTTTGATAGGTCATCGACATGCTTGATATATATAGATAAGTCAGGCCAAGGTACATGCCTGTTCTTTTGGAAAACTTGGATTGATATTTGACAGAAGTACTAGTAGGTCACCTTAAAACTAATCGGTTTCTGTCACCTAGTGTAACAGTAATGGTATAAACATGCTGCTGCTGTGGTGATTTGCTTTTCCTCTTATCCATTGACCAGCTGGAAAACCGACCGAAGTACAAGGACTAAGGCTGGCCTGAAATTGCAGAATCACAATAGAGGTCCACAAACAGCTAAAGCAGAAGATATTGATGATGGTAAGCATTTCTTTTTCTTTTTCCTTTTCCTCTTTTGTTGCGGTTCATGTATATATCTCCTTGCTTTGAAGATGCGAGTACTCATTTTCGGATACCTTTGTTTCATGATCCTAATTCCTACGCTTCTTTGTCGAATAAAAGTTGCCACCATTGCACCAAAATCTAGCTATTCAACTAAACCATTCCAACCCATCACGTGCATTTCTCAGCTGCCCTTTAACCTCCCGTCTCTTTCTCTTTCAACTTGTTTTACTGTTGCCTCTCCTTTTGAATCAAAATGTCTATTTATATGCTCTCAGAGAGTCCCTAAAAGGCTTCGTAAACTCCAATTGATCAAACCCGCTATGAGCAACCCAACAGTCGTGACCAAATGCAGAATACATGGGAACATGTAAAGGAGTTCATATATTGGGAAAATTCAAGAATTCTAGTATTCTCTGTGAAGAATAGATGATATGGTTACCCTCTACGATATCTATAAATTGTTATGGTTGTATATTCAATATCTATATAGATCTCAGTTTACCAAAGTTTACTACTCACTTCTGCTATTTTTCCTCTTCTTCTTCTTTTCGAATTCTCTGTGGCATATAATGTTTCAATCACCTATAAATGATTCTCCATTGTTGATCATGGAAGCATCAGCATATTTAATCACCAAAAATAATGGTGATGGCACAGCTTGCATACTTGTGTGTGTTGCCATCCATGGCTTTGGTGACACATTAATCAAGTGCTTGGAGAATATTTTAAAGAATCAAATCCTAAAAAGCATATATTTCATTATATATTGTTGTTCATTTCTGTCTATTCAACGGATTTGATAATGTTAGTCAGTGCTCTTACAGCTTGTGGTGAGCTTGCTGCTTTAGAAATTTGCCAGCAACTCCGTTGTTATTCTTTTCAAGTTGGTTTTCCGCAATATAGATCAGTTCTGAATAGTCTCATATCGACATACTCAAAGTTCAGAATAGTCTCTGTGGCGTATAACTGTTTCAATCACCCATTAATGATTCTCCATTTTTGATCATGGAAGCATCAGCATATTTCATCACCATATGTGTGTGTTGCTATCTATGGCTTTGGTGACACATTATTCAAAGTGTGGGAATGTGGACCTTGCCCACGTTGTTTTCAAGGAGATGGGTTTTCTTCAAGTCGTAGTCTCATTGAACACAATTTTTAGTGGGCATGGGATCAATGGCCAGGGGGAAACTGCTCTCACTCTCTACCGAAAGATGAGGAAGCATGACTGATCCTTTCTCTTTCTGGGTTTTTCTGCTGATAAGGTACGAGGTCTTGTACATGATGGGTTTGTCAGTTTTTTTTTTTTTTTTTTGACTGAATTATGTTTTTTTTTTGTTTGATTCTATTATTGGGTCTGGTTTGGCTCTGTTGTGGTTGTTGTTGGAGGTTCTAGTGGTTGGTTGTTTTTTTCGATTGGTACCATTATTGTAGTTGTCTGATGATAAGATTATGAGTCTATAAAAATGGGGTTTTTTTTGCAGTTGAAAAGTTGGATAATTTATCTGAATATGTGTTTAATCACTTATTTTCAGTGTGAATGAAAATATATATGATCAAATAGCAACTTCTGTATACAAAGAATTATCAAAACCTGGCATGGAAGGGTATAATATGAGAAGAATTAAACATTTTGAGAAACATATTAGCAAGTCATTCAAAGGCAAAGGAGTTCCTTAATTGGATTTTGCTTTCCACTCTGTTCTATGTGTGCTCAAATAACAGCACTCCAAAAGCCTGATCCATATGTTGTGAAAATTCAATTGTGGTTATACACTTTGTATTCTAAACTATGAAAACAAGACACCGATGCTTTTATACCGTTTTACTTTTGAGAGATAAACAAGAGTAATTAGTATTAGGAAAGCTGTAAAGGGAAGGAACTTGTGCAATCAATCATTTCTGATCTAGAAGAAATCATTTCTAGATATATATGCTAGCTCTATATGAGTTTAACTAGAAACAAGAATAATCATAAGAAGTTTTAGATATTTCAGTTGATATTTTCTGTGTCAAGTTTGTAGCCTCTGTAACTACGGTATCCCACTTGGGTCAAAGATGTCATACAATACAGGCATTGTTACACCATAGAGAGGCATTATTTTGAAATTCTTATAACAATCTAAAACATTATAATGTCTGCTCTATGTTTCTAACTATTGAGCTATGTCTATTTTTTCACTTGAGCTTAACTTTCTACTTACAATCTTGATTTTTCATGTTCTTTGATCTGTGGAAAGTGGTTTTCTAAGTTTACATAACGCTCGTGTTCATCCCTGGACAAGAAGCTTGGAGCACTTTTTACTGCAATATGATTTCATTGTGTGAATTCCAAAAGTGACCACAGAATGGTTCATAAAGGTGATTTGGTTGTTATTGGCATCTGTGTGGGTCTGGCCCTTAGCATCTTGATAGCTGTCCTTGCATTTTTCGTCATAAGATGGTACAAAAAGCATGCTTATCTTTGGCGGTGTGCGCAAATGACCAAAGTGTTCCTACTCATCCTGTACACATAAATGGCTTTGGTACAAGCACTAAGTTCAGCACATCTCTTTCAAATTCTGCAGCTTTTAAGGGATCAGAATACCCTCAGAAAAATTCTCAGGTTTCTTGGTGGAGTAATCACAATAAGATCGGTTTGCTTCTGCATCTGGCATACCTAAATATCCATTCAAGTCAATTTCTAAATGCAACCTACTCGTGCATTTTGAGTGCTTGCAGTCATGCTGGGTTAATAGACGATGGCTTGGGGATTTTCAAAAAATTGGTTTAAGAAAATAAAGCAAGTCCAAGCCGAGAACATTATGGTTGCATATTTGACTTGCTTGCATGAGCAAGCTGCTTATCAGACACAAGTTGGATTGCTGGCAAACTTTCGGAAGGGATGGGTACAGATTTTTGGAGGGCTTTTCTTAGTGGCTGTGTGCTTCATGGTAATGTGGAGCTGGCAGAGCTTGTAGCAACAAAAGTGTTTGAGCTGGACCCTGAAGAATCTAATCAAGCTGTGCTCCTTTCAAACGTTTATGCATCAGTTGGAAGATTTCAGGATGCTGAAGCATTGAGATCGAGTATGCAGAAGAAAGGGTAAATTAAGAATCCAGGGATTAGCTTTCTCAATAGCAGCTCTTGTGAGTTCGGTTGATGATACCTTTTTGATAATTGTAGAGGAGAATCTATTTGTTCGTAGAGGCCTTACAAAGTATGAAGGGTTTCACTTGGTTCTGATGATTACTGTATCCATCAGTTTTCTTGATGACATCTTATGGATTCTGGCTGTATCATTCTTATTTCGTGAAGAAAATGCGGAGAAAACTGCCCGGATATGTTCTTTCGAATGCCGAACACTCCCTTATTTAAGAGCTACTTGATGCACTAAAAGAATTGCTGAAGCTGATTTGATTAGAGAAACTACTTCAAATTATATGGAGTTACATGATAGGATCACATTTACCACAATTCTACCGTCGGTGGTTATGCCGCTGCAGATTGCAAATTTCTCAGCTTGCAATTTGGTATCCATTGCTAAAATCATCGGTACCTAATATTATCATCTCACTTTGTTCTAATATTGCACATATAGAGAAAAAAAAAACGTTTTGTAGTGTACTGAGGAGAAAGATCTTATTTTTCTGTATAGTTAACCATGTAAAGGAGTAAAAACCTTATGTAAATACTTCTGCTCATTTCTATTGATATAACTGTTGGAACCTTATCAGTCACTAGTTGTATATCTCTCTAGCATACCATGTCCCAACAATGGGTGCATTGTCAACTTTTCTGCAAGCATTAATTCTTGATCTGTTCTTTTCTTTTCTTTTGCTCGAGCAATCCGTTTCACTTCTAACATGCATGTGTTTCTGTATGAACAGAACAGCATTAGATATTTGTTCTTGTTAGTAGTACTCTACTTGAATATTTAATGATAGTAAGATAGTCGACGCATTTTGATTTGGCCTGTTCTTTCCGGAAAACTTGGATTGATATTTTACAGAAGTAATAGCAGGCAGCCTGAAAACTAATTGGTTATGTCACCTAGTGAAACAGTAATGGTATAAACATACTGCTGTGGTGATTTGCATTCCCTCTTATAGCCATTGACACCAGGCTTGAAAACTGATCGAAGTACAAGGACTAAGGCTGGCCAGAAATTGCAGAATCACAATAGTGTTCCACACATAGCTAAAGCAGAAGATATTGATGATGGTAAGCTTTATTTTATTTTTTTCTCCTTTTCCTATTTCGTTGTGGTTCATGTATGTCTCCTTGCTTTGAAGATGTGAGTACTCATTTTCAAATAAAAAGTTGCCACCATTGCAGCAAAATCTAGCTATTCAACCAAACCACTCCAGCCCATCTCTATCAGCATCACGTACATCTCTCAACTTGCTTTAGTGTCGCCTCTCCTTTTGAATTAAAACGTCTATTTATATGTTCTCAGAGAGACCCTAGAAGTCTTTGTAAACTCTAGTTGTGATCCCACTACGAGAGTGACCAACAGTCGTAACCAAATGCTGAATACATAGGGACATGTATAGGAGTTAAGGAGTTCATATATTGGCAAAAATTTCAGGAATTCTTGTATTCTCTGTGAAGAACAGATAATATGATCAGTTGATCACCCTCTCCAATATCTATAAATTGCTATTTTTCTTCTTGTTCTTCCTTTTTGAATTCTCTGTGGCATACAACTGTTTCAATCACCCGTCAATGATTCTCCATTGTATTTTTTTATATATAAAAAACATGTGGTGCCTAGCGGCGGCTGATTCGAATCTGAAACATTTCCGGGCTGAATGAGTGTCGTTCACCACTGAAGCCACATTAGGATGGTGTTGATCATGGAAGTATCAGCATATTTAATCATATTTAAACACCAAAAAAATGGTGATGGAACCGTGCATACTTGTGTGTGTTGGCGTGTTGCCATCCATGGCTTTGGTGACACTTTTTATTCAAGTGCTTGGAGAATATTTTAAAGAATCAAGTCCTGAAAAGCATATATATTTATATATCTTTATATATTGTTGATTTCTGTGTAGTAGCAGCATCAGTTCTATTGCTTTTTCTGTCGCCTTCATTGTTTGTGAACCAATTGAGATGGTGTATTGTGGTTTCTTTACATTCAAAAACACTGCCTACAAAGAAGGCACTCAACATAATTAGTTGCTGATTATTATTATGCAATTAAACATTTGGTAAATACATTTCCTAAATATATATTCATTCGGGATTATTCATTATTTTCAGGATCCATTAGACATGTCTGCACGGGTGGAGCCATAAATTCAAGTTTGAGGGACATTATGTAAAACAAAAAAAATAGGGGCCAAAGTGAAAAGTATGTAAAATTTAATAGTAATTTTTTTTAACTTTTTCAAAAAAAGAAAAAGAAAATCTATTCAAAAATTTCGAACAAGTTACTGTAAGTGGGCCGGAAAGTTTTCAAACCCAATACATTCTAGCCCATTAAAGGCCTGCAATACTGTTATACGACGTCGTTAGCCTTCGGCATGGTGCAGCTACTGTTATTGTTAATAGTACTACTGAGTACTGCCACTTGTGCTGGTTTCACCGGTAATCATTATTTCTACTACTTTGTTATTAAATTCTGTTCAATAAATATATATTAAGAAATCTTTCAATTTGATCTTAAATTCAATGTGTAACCATTAATAAAATTAACTACATCTCTACAAAGATTGCCAACCTAACTAATTAATAAATTATCACTGTGAGATTCCGTATGTTTTTTCGTTCGGGATTCGATTTTGTAACGTTATAAAGTAACTTTGTAATGTTACAGATCTTAGAATCCTATATAAAAAAATGTGTGAAATCCCGTCAATAATAATTATTATATAGGGTAAGAGGTGCACACATACGAAGTCATCTCTATAGAATCTACACAACAGCAGAATTCTAATACTCTATGTTCGATTCATAAAATTCAGCATAAGAATTTCAGATATAATTTACACATTAATATAGTGTTATTCGTTCAGGACAGGGTCCGATGCCATGAGACTTTGGTCGTTTATAGAAACCAAAAATTTTGAGTGGATTGACACTTTACTAATTGGGAAGTTTGTAAAGTGTGAATTTTACTCTTGTTTCTTTTTGGTTGATAAAATCTAACATTAAACAGAAAATCATTCAGTTTTTTTGAGTGCTTAATTATAAGAAATTTCTGATCATGATGTAAAGTTTGAACTTATAGAACAATATGAGCCTATCTATATCTATTACTTGTCATGAGTTATGAAACTTCAAGAATTGAAAATTGCAGCTCGACAAAACTTGAGAGCTGGCTATTCATACATGTAGCAAATTAGAAATTCTTGCCTCATACAATTAGAGCACTCATTGATAACTTCTTTTTTCAGATATAATATGAAAGCTGGTTGTTGATGAAGGGGAAAAAAATACACACCAAGTTGACGAATTGGTAATTTTCATGGTTTCGAGTTTTGACAAAGAAATGTCAAATTGTATACAAACATCATGCAATGTGAAGAGAATTTAGATTTTAAAAGAGGAGCCCCTTAACTATCTGATCGAGTTGATGCTCTTTAACTTCAATATTGTTTGTGCGATCAACGAGTCCCTCAGATTGCTACCAATCTTACCTCAACCTTGAAACTATTCAGGACCATGTCATTCAAAGTGGTAACATTGGTTTCAACTGTTTGCAACTCTAAAGAATGTATAGCTCCATCAATCTTACGAAACCACCCCGCTTTTGCTCATAAATGTACTTAATCAAGAAATTGCTTTCACTAATCTTGTTCACCTCTACAAGTGCCCTAGAAAAGAATGTTCATTTCAAATTTGATTAATCAGTTAATTTAAGTGTTTAAAAATTATTATTGAAAGTTGTAAGATCAGTGAGTGACAACTACTATATAAGAGATACTGCTAGTGAATCTTTATACCTCTAATTTTGAGGACTTCAATTCTGCATTCTCTTTGCATTCCTCTTCTTCAATTTCCTTGAGCTCCTCATTGAGCTTCTTCAACTCCTACTGCAACTCCCCTACATATTCAATTGCATCTCCAACAATGGTAGTTGTATCCATCTACAAGAATTCATTAACCAACAACATATAGGTACAGATATATACCAGATAATAACGGAGAAATCAAATTCCTATATATACACTATTACATAATTCGGGGTTTTTTGGAGAGGGGAAAGACTCGAACCTACAACCTCATGGCGTATGTGTGAGGGGTGTGATAGGTTTACCACCGGATCCAATCTCATCTCGTCAAATTCTTATATATCATAGTAATTGACTTACAAATCATGTTAACCTTGGATATCTTGGAGACCTGAACGTGTACAGTATAGAGCCTATCTTTGAGCTTGTTCCTCCTCCTTTCCACGAAAAGATTCTTGGATTTGTAGGTTTCCTTCTTGCTTTTGGACTCTGAATGATGCCTCATCTCTTGTCACAGACTTATTATTGCAACCTAAGACCAACTCTGACTTTTGTACCTCAACATGTTTACGTCAACATACATTGGTTTTTCATAGCAAGAAGATTCAATAATTGGTTGATACATAGGCTCATTTTGAGAAGTAACAAAGCTATAATTTGAATCCAACGATGGATGTTCCAATCGAAAGATCGCTCAAGTTGGCATAGCTTCGTGTAGGTGTGACTTGTTCTATAGAGATATTACAATGAGCCACAATAAAGTCTATGATGTTTTAATCTTTTTGGTTTCTGAAAAAAAAAATCTCATCAACTGAAATATAAGAGTAATATTTCAATCAAACAGTTGAAATGCAATAAAACTATAAACAAAATCTTACATGTTTAAAAACAAAGAGCTTGATAAGAACCCCAAAAACTGGTAATAAAAACTCGGGTTCCATTTGATTCCTAATTCTACAAAGTTAATGCACCGATACATTTAAAAAAAAGTGGAGATAACTAGAACACATGATACAGTAGAAGTATCAACAGAAGTATAAGCAGATCCTCGCCGACACTATGATACAAAAGAATTATCGCGTATTGAATGCTTCATTGGGTCATAAATGTAAGGAAAATTTAATTCCTTGGCCTTTTCAATTGCGAGTTCCCGCAAAAGATCGTGTACTCTAAAGGTTGCAACTCTCCCCTAACTTATTTTTCCAATTTGTATAAGCTTCTATTTATCAACTCATTTAAATAATCTCTGGCCACATCTTCCATTATTTTTTTCCAATTTTCATCTTGAGATATGAAACCTTCTGCTACCCATAGTTGTATCAGTTCTTCTACGTCAATGTAAGGATTGGAAAATTAGGAACTAATGTTAGGGATTTAGTACGGGTCCATATTAATTATTCTCTCTCTCGACCTCTCTAATATTCTGATCTATTTCTCTCTTTTCTCAAGTTCTGATCGCTTCTTATCTTCAAACTTTCTCTTTCTTCAATCTTCTACGAACTGTTCTTCATTTTCCAGCAACATTCAAACCTGCAAAATCAACCCAAAAACTATCAAAAATCAATTTAAATGCCTAGGGCATGACAAATGGTATCAGAGCAACTTTCCAGGCAACCTGTTGCATTAGTTAAAGCAATTTGCAAGCAGGAAATCAAAATGGTATCAAAGCATCCTTCCTGCAACCTGTGGCAACATTCAATTTAATTTTCTCTCTCTGACTTCTTATCTCTCAATCTAATTTCTAAATTCTATCTTCTGTTCTTATTTTCTTTCTCATATCTTCAACCATTATTCTTCAAATTTCTCATATATTTCAACCAAACTGTCAAAAAAATCCTACAAATAGAGTGTACAAGAAATGGATGATGAAACTTTCTTGAAGGAATTACACAAAATATTCTCAGAGACGCAGGAAATATTGAAAACCAAGTGGAGGAGCAGTACAGATCCAAAGGGCTCCACTAACAAGGTATTTTCTAGCTCAAACCTAGTAGAGACAGCCAATTCAAAATTTCCCTAAGTTTGATGGATCCGATCTAAAACTGTGGATCCGAAAATGTGATAGGGCCTTTCTCCTTCACCCGGTTCCACAAGACCAGAAGGTACTAGTGGCTTCTAATCAATTCGAAAAGAAAGCAGAGATATGGTATCAACTGGTTTATGCTAGGAGAGTGGGTGTGACTTGGAGAGAATTTAGTGCGGCTGTTTTGGACAGGTTCTTGAATATGACTCAGGAAGAAATTATTGATGAAGAAATACTAACAACTAAAGAGGAGGACGTTGGAGAAAACGGAAAAATGAAAAAGCGTACAGAAAGGAGCTCTGTTAATATTGAGCCTCCAGAAGTTGAAGTAATTGAAAACCTACCAACAAAAGAAACAAATGTTATTTTTCCAGTAAAAGGAGGGGACACCAACAATTGAAGCTTCAATTGATGCCGAAGGAAACACACGACCAATTCTGTCAACACTCGCCTACCCAAACCAAAACACCACAAAACCAATTACCATATCCAATCTTCCCAAGCTATTAACCTGAACACAGAACCAACACCAAATCTACCAAACAAGCTACCTAAACACACCAAACCAAGCTACTTGACCACACCAAAACAAGCTATTCATAGAACTAGCTCAGCAACACAAACAACAGTGGTTGTGGGCGAAAATTGGAAGCAAACTAAGGTTGGAAAATCTTACAGGAATCAGCTCCGGGTCATTTCGATGTCAGATGGCCAGCTTTGGGGCTCTCCTGTGGCTGATCGAGCCCGGAAAATAACCCAAGTGGTGACTCCTGGCGTAGATCGTTTCCGAACGAGGCCAGAGAGACAGGTTCTGGTGTTCCCGGAGACCAACCGTGTCTTAAAACGGGTCCATCACCGATTCCACCCAACTAGCTCAGGCGCCGCCGCCGCCAGATTACCCAAGCCGTTCCTGCCGTAGATCGACGCCGATCGAGACCGAAGAGACAACTATTGGTTTTTTCGGTGGACAACCGAGCTCGAGAACTGGTCCAAGTACTCTCCGTTGCACAGCTGCGGACCCAGGTGATTGCAATCTTACGCCACCTACCTGAATTCGATCCAGGAGATCGGCGATCGCAGGGAGAAGAAGGGATTGTCCGATGGGGTTGTGGCCGATTTTGGAAGAGGATTGATGAAATTTGGGGATCTACTTGGGCTTTTATCGAAGAAGAAGAGAAAGGCATTGTTAGGTTGCGAATTTTGTGGAGTTTTGGCCATTTTGGAAGGATTTTTGAAGCGTTTCGACGGCGGATCAAGGAGAGAAGTCGTCGGTTTAGTGAAAGGAGAAGAATCAGAAATGATGAATATGCTAAGGTTCGTCATGGTGATTACTGGGCGACTAAGATTTGGGGATTAATTTTTAGGTATTTTGGTTTTGGGTTGCCTAAAGAAAAAGAAGTTAGGGATTTGGATTTGAAGAATTTGGGGATTTCTTTTGTTTGGGTCAAGCTTTGGTCAAAGAGAAAGCAGTAGATTTATATGGATGACTTGAAACCTAAAACTCGAAACAGTGTCATTTTGAAGCTCTCTGATGGGCTCTGGGCAAATTGGGACGCCAGCAGATTTGAGCCTATTACGCCAGTATTGCAATTAGTCCATTTCAATTTCATTAGCCAATTGGGTTATCACCAGAATTGGTTTGGTGAATTGATTTGGAGAATTGGGCCATTATTGCAATTAGTTTCATTTCAGTTCCTCGGCCAATTGGGCCACTATTCCAAGCTTTCATCTTCGAGGACAATGATGTTTTGAAGGGAAAGAGAATGTAAGGATTGGAAAATTAGGAATTAATGTTAGGGATTTAGTATGGGTCCATATTAATTAGTGTGTGTCTCACTGTAGGGAATCATTTCCCATACGGTTCTATCTTAATTAATGTGAATCTGTTGTAGGGAATTATCTCCTTGGGAGTCTATTATAGTTAGTATAAGTCAACTGTAGGGAATAATATTTCTCTAGAGTCCTAATTAGTCTAGAGTCCTTATTACATGGGTATTTCATTCAATTTCCTTTATATGTGAGTATGTAACAATCATTTCAATATCAATGAATATTACAATCATTTCTCAACTAATTTCTATTCTCTCTCTACAATCTCTCTCTCGACCTCTCTAATATTCTGATATATTTCTCTCTTTTCTCAAGTTCTGATCGCTTCTTATCTTCAAACTTTCTCTTTCTTCAATCTTCTACGAAATGTTCTTCATTTTCCAACAACATACAAATCTGCAAAATCAACCCAAAAACTATCAAAAATCAATTAAAATGCCTAGGGCATGACAGTCAATCTCAAGATCCTCGGGAAAAAGACTCAAGTAAAGAAAACCTAGCTTTAATTGATAAGACAAATCATTAAAGCTTAAAGCAAATAAGTGGGGGATATGAATCGAACCTTTCTTCAAATCTTGCCAAATATGATCACGCACCACTTTCCAATCTCTTGATTTTGTCTTTTTTGACAAGAGTCCCGCTAATACAATTATTGCAATCGGTAGACCTTCACATTTTTGCACCATCTCAATTCCCAAAGTCTTCAATTCTTCTTCTACATTCGTTTGTATTTGGTTTTCCAAAGGCTTTCTCACAGAATAGTTGCCAACTCTCGTCAAATGTTAGAAAACTAAGTTGATGGACATATGTTCTCTCCTCTGAATTCTTACCATTTCTTTACTGTGAGTAGCAATGCAGTTAAAATATGTTGGTCCATGCCCCATAAGGCATGGCTGGCTAAACAGACTGTGATGTGCCAGGCACGGCACGATAAGTAATATGGGGGCACGGCACTGGCACGACCCAATGGGGTGTGTCGGCGTGCTGTGTCGTGCCTTCTCGGTATGCCTTAACAGGCCGGCCCCCCAATTCAATTTTTTTTAAAAGTTTTAAGTTTTATTTTTAAAATTTAAGATTTAAATTTTAAGTATTAAATTTATTTGTTATAATATTATTTTAACAATTTAACTTATGCATTTGTAATTGTAATTTGATTATCTTATTTTTATTTTAGTCTAATAAAATGTAAAAAATAGATATATTTATTTAATAAAATAATTTAAAGAATAAACAAGTGGGGGATATAAACAAATTACGTCGATCTCAAAATCCTCGGGAAAAATACTCAAGTAAAGAAAACCTAGCTTTAATTGATAAGACAAATCATTGAAGCTAAAAGCAAATAAGTGGGGGATATGAATCGAACATTTCTTCAAATCTTGCCAAATATGATCTCGCGCCACTTTCTACTCTCGTGGTTTTGTCTTTTTTGACAAGAGTCCCTCTAATACAATTATTACAATCGGTAGACCTTCACATTTTTGCGCCATCTCAATTCCTAGAGTCTTCAATTCTTTTTCTACATCGTTTGCATTTGGTTTTCTAAAGACTTTCTCACATAATAGTTGTCAACTCTCATCAAATGTTAGAAAATTCAGTTTATGGACATATGTTCTCTTGTCTGAATTCTTACCAACTTCTTTACTGTGAGTAGCAATGTTGTCAAAACGTGCTGGCCCGAACCCATAAGGCATGGGATGTTAAGGCCTGGCCGGCTAAACGGGCTGTGCCATGCCGAGATGGCACGATAAGGAATATAGGGGCACGGCATGGCACAGCACGGCTACCAATGGGCCATGTCAGCGTGTCGTGCTGTGCCGTGCCGTGCCTTCCCGGCATGCCTTAGCAGGCCGGCCCCCCAATTCAATTATTTTTTAAGTTTTAAATTTTATTTTTAAAATTTAAGATTTAAATTTTCAAGTATTAAATTTATTTGTTGTAATATTATTTTAACAATTTAACTTATGCATTGTAATTGTAATTTGTTTATCTTATTTGTTATTTAGTCTAATAAAATGAAATGTAAAAAGTAGATAGATTTATTTAATGAAATAATTTAAAGAATAAATAAAGATAAAAGATGTAAGATGTACGATGTAAGAAAATAAAAAATAGATGAAAATATGAAATGATGAATTATTTAATAAAAAGTGTATAAGTGAAAGTCATATAAAAAATATAGGTAAATATATGAATTTTATTTACTTATGTAGATTTCAGTATGACATGATTGTCTCATTAAAAATTTATCCAAGAAAAACATAGTGGGATAAAAACTTAGTAATGGAAAAAGAGTGCAGTCGAATTACAAGTAGTCAAGTACATATAAATGTATAATTAAAAATTAAAAATTAAAAAAAGAGTGTAATCAATAACTCTTCATTCTTCACTCCTAGATCTGGTTACTATAGAAACCCTCATTGACGTATAAATTGGCGAAATTTTGAACAACTTCTTCATCTTTCATTTGATGTTGCATCTTCATTCGAGCTATGCTCTCAATCCCGAATGCATATTAATACCTCTACCATCTTAGGAGACAAATAAGCTCTTCTTGGTTCAATTATGCATTCACTTGTGTTGAATGCCTGCTAAGAGTGCATACAAACTGATCTTCAATTCTAGTAATGGAGGTCCATGTTCTAGTGTTTTATTGCCTTGGTGGAAAAAAATCTGGAGAAAAAATTTGCCCTTTAAAATTAAATTTTTTTGTTGGAAGGCATGAAAAGGTATTCTCCCAACTCATTCTAATCTTTTTAAGAGGAAGATTTTAGATTGCCCTTTATGTCACCTGTGTAATAGGGAGTCCGAAACTCTTGATCATGCACTTTGGGGCTGTAAAACTATCAAAACCCTTTGGGGGAGTTGCCATTTTCTTCATAGTCTGTGCATATTCAAGGCAATGGGTTTTTTTTTTGATAGATTCATTTGGGTCTTTTCTTCAGTCTTTCATTGAGGTCTTTAGTAGGGATATTGTTGCTAGTGTTTCGATAGTGAAGCTAGTCCTAAGGTTCATTGTTGGAGACTTCCAGTGTCGAGGTGCATAGTGAATGCTGATGCTGCTGTGAATGTTTTCAAAAGTGTCAATAACGTGGGGATTGTAGCCAGAAATGACACAAGTAGTTTGTTGTGGGCTGTTGCTAAAATTTTAGGGGATGTGTGAATGTGGATGTGACTGAAGCGTTAGCAATCCTTGAAGATTTGTAATTGACAGATTCTGAATCCAGATGTCCTGTGTTGGTGGAGTTTGATGCTCTTAATGTAGTTAATCTTTGTAGGGACTTTCTATCTCTAGAAATGAAATTAATAATGTGGTTCAGGACATTAAAGATTTCTTGGAAGACCATGGCAATTTTGAAGTGCAGTTTGCTCCCAGAAATTGTAACAAATCAGCACATGATGGGGATCACGTACATGCCTTGTAAATCATGTCAATATTTAAACAAGACACGTTCATGCTCATGCTCATGCTCATGCCATGCACTTGACAATCTAAATAATAAAATATAGTTATTATATTAATTTAAAATTCTTAATCTGAAACTTGTATTTTAAAGCAAAATATATTATTGATACAAAAACCGGATCATGGGTTTATGTTAAGAACGAATTTAAGAAAAAAGAAAAAGAAAGAAACTGAGGAAGGAAGAAGAGTTGAGGTTGGATAGTCTGTGTTTATTTTCTGGATAATCTTTATCAAATTCAAATGGGACCTTTAATAGGCCTCAAACACGTTACAAAAGATAACAATAAAATAGGGATCCTATGCTTAGTGGGACTGAAGTCATGGAGAATCTTCAACCACTCCTAATCTCAATAACAACTTATTAATTGACTAAATCAAATGCAAAGTAAAACTACCACAACCATCCAGATCAGGTCTCCTTCACGTGTGCTGCTCATGCCAAGATTCTAGTAACCATAACACATGCAAACTAATGACACCAGCTAGTAGACCATGGACTGATAATGATTCGTATCATTCCACCCGCCTTAAACAAGCCTTGTCCTCAAGGCTAAAAGTCGGATACGTCCTGGAAAATTGCCACAAGTTCTCCCATGTCGCATCTTCAGGTGGAGCTCCCTTCCACTGGAACAATACCTCTGTCTTCGGACGATACTTCCCTTTTTGAATAACCCGACGTTCTAAGATAAACTCTGGCTCCGAAATCACGGTAGCGTCTTTAGTCACAGGAGGAAGGGCTGTAACAGAGGTTTCAACTGGCCCCCATTTCTTTTTCAGCATACTCACATGAAAAACATCATGTATTTGAGACCCAGCTGGGAGGTCTAACTTGTACGCAACCGACCCTATTCGAGCAATTATTTTGAAAGGCTCGAAGAATCGAGGTGCCAACTTTAAAGAACTTCGAAATGCCACTGTCTTTTGTCGATACGGTTGCAAGCAGAGGTAAATGTAATCACCTACCTCAAAGGAAATATCCCGGTGGTGCTGGTTTGCTCGAGCCTTCATGCGAGCCTGTGGCTTAATCAAATTTCGCTTAAGATCACGAAGGACTTCCTCCCTAGTGCGCAACAAGTCATCCACTGCTTGGACCTTGGTAGTTTCCGGAATGTAGGATAACATTGATGGTAGAGGAATTCCATAGACTGCCTCAAATGGAGTAATTTGGGTGGAATAGTGTGTCGCCGTATTATACCCGTACTCAGCCCATGGTAGCCATTCTACCCATTTTTTTGGTTGATCATAGGTGTAGCATCTTGGGTACTGCTCAAGGACGCGATTTACGACCTCAGTCTGGCCATCGCTCTGTGGATGATAACTTGAGCTAAAACACAGGGCGGTTCCATGCAATTTAAACAAGGATTTCTGAAATGCGCTAATGAAAATTCTGTCCATATCACTGATGATGGAGAGAGGCATTCCGTGTAATTATACAATGTTTGCGATGAATGCTTTCGCCACCGTCAAAGCTGTATATGGATGTTTCAGAGGCACGAAATGTGCGTACTTGGAGAGTCGATCAACGACAACCATGATCACATCATGATACTGAGAGGTCGGCAATCCTTCCACAAAATCCATGGAAATCTCGGTCCAAATGCGTTGCGGAATTGGTAACGGTTGGAGCAACCCGGCTGGCCGGAGAGTTTCACTCTTGCAACGTTGGCACACATCACAATTGCAGATAAACTCTTTTACTGCAGCTCGAATACCAGGCCACACGAAACTGGCTGATATGCGATTGAGTGTCTTTATGTAGCCAAAGTGGCCGCCGACTGGAGATGAATGTCCTTCTGCCAAAACCGCAGGTAACAAGGAAGATTTGGGGCTCAAGTGTACCTTTCCATGTTCCAACCAGACCCCATTACGCTGAACAAATGTATGCAAATTACCGCTGCTTAACGTGGCATAGTAAGGGTCATGAATTACCTCTTGTTGAAGGGTTGACCACCAGTCTGCCACTGGTTGTGTGATGGCCAAAAAATGCATCATGGTCGCTCGAGAGAGAGCATCGGCGCCCTGATTTTCGATCCCTCTTTTGTATTGAATGGAGTAGTCGTACCTCATAATTTTAGGCAGCCATCTAGCTTGAGAGGGAGTCATAATTCGCTGCTCAAGTAGGTACTTTAAGCTACGATGGTCGGTTTTGATGACAAACGGCCTACCTAAAAGATACGGTCGCCACTTCCTTACGGCTTTAACCACAGCTAACATTTATTTATCATAAGTTGACAAGGCCACCGCAGTCCCCTTCAAGGCTTCACTGAAGTATGCTATGGGCTGATTTTGCTGTGACAAAATTGCTCCTAAACCAGTCCCACATGCATCGCATTCGACGACAAACTGCTGTTCAAAATCAGGTAGACGCAAAACCGGTGGAGAGACAAGAGCGTTCTTCAACTGATCAAAGGCAGCTTGTGACTCGGCTGTCCAGCGGAAGCCGTCCTTGGTCAATAGCTTCGTCAATGGAGCTGCTATCACCCCGAATCCTTGGACGAATTTTCGGTAGTATCCCGCAAGGCCAAGGAACCCTCTGACTCCCTTAGCTGATGTTGGTAGCGGCCAATTCTGAACTGAAATAATTTTTGTTGGATCCACTGCAACAGCTTCCAAGGAAATTCGGTGCCCCAAATAGTCAACTTGTAGTACCCCAAACTGACATTTCGATTTTTTTACAAACAATTGGTGGTCTGAAAGTAGCTGTAACACTTGTTGTAGATGTTGAATGTGTTCGTACCAAGACCTGCTATACACCAAAATGTCATAAAAAAAACTAAAACGGACCTTCGTAAATGTGGTCGGAAAATGTCATTCATAAGGTTTTGAAAGGTGGTCGGAGCGTTGGTCAATCCGAATGGCATTACAAGGAACTCATAGTGCCCATTATAGGTGCGAAAAGCGGTCTTCGGAATGTCATCATCTTGGACACGGATTTGGTGGTATCCGGATCGTAAATCTAACTTCGAAAAATATTTTGCACCGTGTAGTTCATCAAGCAACTCGTCGATAACCGGAATAGGAAATTTGTCCTTCACAGTGATATCATTGAGAGCTCGGTAGTCTATGCAAAATTGCCAAGAACCGTCCGATTTCTTGATCAATAAAACTGGTGAGGAGAAGGGATTGTGGCTTGGACAAATTATTCCGGACTTGAGGAACTCACATACCAACTTTTCGATTTCATTTTTTTGGTAGTATGGATATCGGTATGGTCGTGTGCTCACTGGTGGCTGGTCTGGAATTAAAGGAATCCGGTGATCATGTCGGCGCACAGGTGGCAGGTTTGTGGGTTCTTCGAATGTGAGCGAATTCTGACAGTAATTCAAACAGCTCGGCTGGGAAATTATTTGTGTCCTGGTCCAATTGTGAGGTCGATGTCATCATATGGAGAAAAAGACCATTACCTGATAAATGTAGCATCTCCTTGTTACTCATGGGTGCGAGTTCGGCACACTGTAATCCTTATAAAGTATACCGTTGTCCGGCCTGATTGAAGGACATGCTGAGCTTCTTGTAGTCAGTCTCAATAGGTCCCAACGTTTCCAGCCATTGGACTCCCAAAACGGCCAGGCAAGCAGCCACGGGCAATATGTAGAAGTCGGCACGGACTGTGAAACCTTGAATTATAAGGGAAAGACCCAAACAACATCCAGTACATTCAATGGTGTCTTTGTTCCCTACTGTTACCTGGAATACCTTGTCACGTACTATAGGCAACCCGAATTTTGTCACGACCATCTGATCAATGAAGTTATGGGTACTTCCTCCATCAATCAGTACCGTCATCTCCCTGTTTCCAACCTTTTCGATGACTCTGAATGTCTGTGGGTGTGTCGTTCAGGCCAGGGCATGGAATGAGATTTCCGATATAGGTTCTTGGGGAGGTGTCTCAATTTCCATATCAATATCATCGGTTTCCTCCGCTGGCAATACATCCTCCATCATGAATAACTGTGGCCGAGTGCAACGGTGCCCAGGCGTAAATTTCTCATCACAATAAAAACAGAGTCCCCTTTCTTGTCTATCTCTGGCTTCTTGATCTGTAATACGACGGATTGGACCTTGAATTTTTGTAACTGGTTGGTTTGCTTGTTGTGTGGGTGAAGGTCCAAGAAGTCCAGCTGTTGGGATTGGCTGTGATCGAAATGATGGTGCAGGTATTGTAGGACGGAATGCACCACCTGGTTTCCTCTGAAGTTGGTTACGTTCCTCAATTAGATGTGCCACGCTGATGGTGTCTGAAAGAGTTTTTGGCTGCTTGACTCGCACGTCTAGTCAAATGTCATCCTTCAACCCAGCTATGAAACTCCCTACTAAAAAGTTTTCTGGCAGTCTATCGACCTTGTGTGAAAGTTTCTCGAAAGCTTCCTGATACGCAGTAACTGTGGAGGTTTGTTTGAGCCGGGACAAGGCCTCGGATGGGTCATCATAATCGGTAGGTCCGAATCGGTGGAGGACAAATTTTGTGAATTCAGCCCAGCTCAAAGGTCCTTTGAATTTGGTGTACCACCTATACCATTGGAGAGCAACTCCTTCCAAATGGAAAGAAGCAAGTTGTACCCGCTGTTGGCAATCAATGTCTTTAAAGTCGAACTATTATTCTGCTTTGAATATCCACCCTATTGGATCCTCTCCTCCATAGGTTGGAAAATTTAATTTAAGGTGGGTCTGATTTCGGTCAATATTAGTGTGATGGGAGGCGGAAGGTTTGCTGTGCGAGGCTTCACCGACGGAGAATGGATTGACATCTTTTTCTGATGTGGTGCGGATTTCTGTAGTGTTTTGGGTTTGGTGTAGTTTTATGGCTTGTAACTCGTTAAGAATTTGATCAAATCTCGATTCATGGCTAGCGAGAATCTCATGGACTTCGGAGCGGAATTCCGCATTCGATTTCGTTCGTGTCTCCATAGAACCGATGGCTTTGATACCACTTGTTAAAAACGAATTTAAGAAAAAAGAAAAAGAAAGAAACTGAGGAAGGAAGAAGAGTTGAGGTTGGATAGTCTGTGTTTATTTTCTAGATAATCTTTATCAAATTCAAATGGGACCTTTAATAGGCCTCAAACACGTTACAAAAGATAACAATAAAATAGGGATCCTATGCTTAGTGGGACTGAAGTCATGGAGAATCTTCAACCACTCCTAATCTCAATAACAACTTATTAATTGACTAAATCAAATGCAAAGTAAAACTACCAAAACCATCCAGATCAGGTCTCCTTCACGTGTGCTGCTCGTGCCAAGATTCTAGTAACCATAACACATGCAAACTAATTACACCAGCTAGTAGACCATGCACTGATAATGATTCGTATCAGTTTATTGATGTCAAATGCTATTAACACGGGTCAGATAGCTACTTTGACAAAATATATATACATATATGGTCAACATCTTGTAAATCATGAGATTATGTATTGAATGATGTGATGTTGACACATCACGTGCCTACACCATTTGTGAAGGAATTTGAAAAAAAATTTAGAAAGTCTAACATTACTTATATATATATATATATATATATATTGCATTACCTAGTAAATCTAGGATAGACCAAAATAAATCTCGGATAAAAATTGTTCTAAATTCAGTCATTACCATAATTTAACTCTCTTTAAATGGAACGGAAATTTACTCATTATTGGTCCCTGGATTTTGATTTGGGCTTTAAAACCACTATGAGGGTGGGTTGGCCTTGGGTCACCCGCATATCCAACCCAACTACACTGTTAGGTTAATTGGCTCTCTTTGTTTCTCTAACAAATCCCACCGATTCAACCCAAAGCATCGATTTTTTAAAACTTTTTTTTAGAGGAAAAACAAAACAAAGAAATCACGAATTAATGTATTGTCGGAATGTAATTTCTTTCTTCATATGACTAAAAATTAAGTAAAATTATTAATCTATTGAGTTGTGGCAGAATTTCGTGAAAAATAACTAGGGGGTCTTGATTAAATTCCCTCATAAAAATAAAGAATATTATAGTCCAACTTATTTCATAAATTAATAATTTTTTAATACATAAAGAATTTATTATAAATCTATTGTTGATTTAAGGCTAACTAGATCTTGTTGTCATCGGGAAAATTTCGAGTGATAAAAGGTAATGGATTTACAAAGATTAGACTATAATACAAACATAAAGATGATAAAATTAGATAATAATTAAAAACATAAAATGAAATAATGAAGATATATACAGTACTTTTGTTTATTTAATTATTTCATAAATATAGTAAATTTCAATATAAGTCAGTGGTTCGAATCCTACTAATTGAATTTTTTTTTTAAAAAAACATGATCTAGATAGATGATTAAATAAATAATATAAAAAAAAGAATCAATAAATAGAAATGATAAAAATTACTAAAAAAATGAATATTATCCCACATGATAATGCAAAATTAATATGTTTAAATTGGACATATAAATTAGAAATTAAAAAGTAATAGATAAAATAAAAATGAGAAAATTGCACTAGATTTCCTTGAGGACAGTCAAACCTGGTACATTTGTACAATCAAACACTAAAACATAACCTAACTTAAATAATAATAATAATAATATTAATAATAATTAAGAAAGTAATTTTAAACCCTCGTTTGATAGTGACCAGATGAGATTGGTCTAATGGTAAATCTCTCACACCTAAATCACGAGACTGTGGGTTCGAGTATTCTTAGAAAATTGGTTCGGACATAACCCGAGATTGTAACTGGATTGAGTCTCAGTCTCATTAAATCACTATTTGAGTTAAAATTCAATCTACTCCAAAGAGATCCGAACTTGACCCAGATTCTAAGTGATCAAACCGAAATTGGGTATTAACAGTATATATATATATACTGTACACTACTAAAATGAGTTCATTTATTCTCACCGAAAATCTAGATGTATATAATATATGTAAGTGTGAACCAAATTGGTTATTTCAATGAGTGATAAGATTCTCCTAGTCTTGTTTCTCCTAACATTTTTTTTAATCTAGTGATATTGGAGCATAATAGACATTACAATGTCAAAAATTGTTCTGTTCTTTTCTTCTTCTTTTTTCTTTCTCTTGCTTAATTACTCTTTGGAAAAAAAGAAAATAAAAACAAATATCTCGTGATTTCTTGGTTGAAGATTTCAAAATATAGGTCATTAGGTCACCAGCAAGTTGGCATTAAATCTCCCTAACAACCCAACAAAATCTTTCAGTGATGTACACTGGTCGATTTGTACAGTCAAATCAAACCTAACCAAACTCTTTCAAAATCTTCTCCAAGTGTGGGTTGCATTCTTTTAAGGGCAAATTGTACAAACTTCTTATGAATTTAACCAATATTGTACTCATATGTAATTTTTGTCAAAATTGCACATACTTCCCCTGCTTTTCATTGATTAATTGTTTAACTAGCCTTAAAATTTTAAATGACTAAATTACCCCTATATTAATTATTATATTTATGGATTTTATTATGATAAAATAAATTATCTAACCATTTTTTTATTTAAACTGTTATGGATTTTATTACAAATAGAACCTAATTAATTAACTAACAATTTTTTTATTTAAAAAAACATTTTTAAATAAAAATAAAAACAAATTGATAAACATGTTTTCTTTTAAAAAAATATTTAGTTAATTAATTAGGTTCTATTTGTAATAAAATCCCTAACCGTTTAAATAAAAAATATTTGTTAGTTAATTAATTTTATTATAATAAAATCCTCAAATATAATAAATATTATAATAAAATAACTAATTCAGGGGTAATTTAGTCATTTTAAATTTTAAGGCTAGTCAAACAATTAATCAATGAAAAGAAGGGGAAGTATGTGTAATTTTAGCAAAAGCTATATCTGAGTGCAATATTGGTTAAACTCATAGGAAGTTTGTGCAATTTTCTCTTCTTTTAATGAAGCAGATCGAATTGTACACTCAAACCTAACATAACTCTTTTAAAATCTCTGCAGTGGAAGTTGTATTCTTTACCTAACTCTTTTGAAGTATCTTTCAATAAAGTAAGTCGAATTGTACTGTCAAACCTAAACCAACTCATTTGAACAGTCAAAACTAATCCGGTCAAAGTCTTAAAAGATATTTCATGATCCGTACAAAATACTATCTGAATATTGTTTGAACAAACACTGGAAATTTTGTTTTTTGAAATAAAATAAAAAAACTTGTGAAAGTGAAAATGAGGCCAGCCCTCATATCATAGTAGTCCTATTTAAACAACCCTCACTCCCATATCCTTCTTCACTACTCAACCCACAGACACCTTCCATGGATATATTCACCGCTCATGAAGTCATGTACACAACCCTCTCAAATTTCTCCTTTACAATTACAAATTTTGGAATGGACGTTTATGGGAAAATCAGCCAATCTCGTATCTCACCTCTCTTCTCTTCAAATGAGTAAACACCTAAATTTTCTCTTTAATTATATATATATACACATTTATATGTAAGTAGTTCATGTGTAAGTATAGGTTTCTTATTGTTTTTTTTATAGGTGAAGAAGTCGAGGCAATGAAGATGATGTTTGCCGGAGGCTGAATGCAGGTTTATTTCTTGCTTTCTATTTCGTTTGGAGTTAAATGTAAATTTAACATGTTCTAGTCTTCTAGACATATTTGGTGCTTTCAATCGTTAAAAAGTATTGGAAACAACCTATTTTAGATTTTGATCACACAGAAGGTCAAAGAAGTGACAGAACCTGCTCTCGCCTTTGTTTGAATTATCCTATGCTGATTTATATAGGTATGACATGATACAACCTAGATTTAATTTAAATTAATTTCATTATTCATTTAATCCTAATTGACTTGTTCTGTTTTGTTTTGTTTTTTAATTTCTGTCTTTTTGATTGATCTTCAGTTACTTTGTTAAATTCAGATCTGAATTATCTAGTACAGTTTGTGATTGAGTTAATTTACTACTTTTTTTCAGTCAAAATGAGAAAGAAGAGAAGCAATTCTGATCTAAATTGTGTATTTGTGTGTTCCTTTACTTGTACTTAGATTTACTAGAGATACAATGTTGAAATGTGTATACAACATGTGTATCCAATTATGCAAACGTACTCTTCGTTGCTTGTGTTTATTGACAATGTAGAAATTGCAAATTCTCCTTATTGTGATTGTCTTGATGATGTGCGTTTATATCTGATTTGATTTGCTTGCAAACAGATTTTAATTGATGTAATGCATGATTTCTATATAGAAATATTTAGTTTACTGGCAATTAATCTATCTCCAAACATAATGCTGCATCGGTCTGTGCTTTAGATGATTAGATTTGAATTGCATGTCTGCTGGTCTGGTTTAGTTTCATATTACGACCATTCGATCCTAATTGTAGCTTAGTTTCTATTATTGTTAATTGTAATCATCAAGTCTAGAAAACTAGGTTTGATTGAGCCTGTAGCTTTGATATTTGATATTTCCAAAAGTTTTATGATATTTTATAAAATCTTTGCTCAAGTCCTTTGGTGTTGTTTGGTTGGATTCTTTTGAAAAAGAGGAGGTTAACTGGTGATTAGAGATTCATAGTTTAGTTTTAGTAGAAACCGTATCTTGTTTGGTAAGCCTATGAACTATGATAGAGATTAGAGAGAGTTAACTGCTGTGGATGTGTCTGGTTTCTGCCTTCTCCTGTGTGTTTTAAAATCAATGTTGCTTATTGCCAAGTGATAATTCTCTTTGTATAGAGTTTATACCCTGAAATTGTAACAAATAGCCAGATATGCAATAGCTTTATTATTTGGTGCTATATATATATATTCTTTTCCTGATTGCCTTAGTTTGTTGGCCAAGATGGATATGCCTTGGTCATTCTCTTTTTGGTTGAATACATATGCTATTTTTTAGATCTTCACTGTTAATTAGGATTTTTATATCCTTATATGTTGTTGTAGATTGTAATATGAGCCGATATTGATTGTTTTTTTTTTTCCTTTTTAAGCTTGCCGGAGTGGTGCCGGTTGAGTTAATTGGAGATCCAACTGTACCTTTCATACATGGCAGAAAGGATTGTAAAGGCTATGCTATTTCTGAGCTGCTTCCAAATACTAGGCTTCCTGAACAGGAACAGAAGAAGAGCTAGTTATGTCGCTTCTTTCGTTTTTTTGTTTAACCTCCTAATGCGTCCCTTCAAAAAAAAAAACCGAAAAATGGTGATGGCACTTTGCATACTTGTTTGTGTTGTCATCCATGGCTTTGGTGACACTTTTTATTCAAGTGCTTGGAAAATATTTTAAAGAATCAAATCCTAAATAGCATATGTATCTCTTTATATATTGTTGATTTCTTTCTATTAGCAGCTTCAGTTTCCATTGCTTTTTCTTTGTCACCCTCATTGTTTGTGAACCAATTGAGATGGTGTATTGTGGTTTCTTTACATTCAAAAACACTGCCCACAAAGAAAGCACTCAACATAATTAGTTGCTGATTATTATTATTATTATTATTATTATTATTATGCAATTTAACATTTGGAAAATAAATTTCCTAAATACATTCATATGGGATCATGATATATTTATAAACCGGATCTTTTTTCAGGATCCATCAGGCATGCCTGCAAATTGTAGGGGTGGAGCCAGAAATTCAACTTTAGGATCATTATATAAAACCAACAACTTTGGGGGCCCAAAGTGAAAAGTATGTAAAATTTAATAGTAATATTTTAATTTTTTAAAAGAAATTAAAAATAATGGTGGAAGGTGGCCAACGGCCTTTAGATATGAGGTAATCAAAATAATTTGATTTCTGAAAAAATTAAACATAGTAATGTGATTCCTGAAAAACCCGTATATATGTGTTTGGTTGTGTATGAGAATTGAAAATACACAAAGTGTGTCTAATACAACCTAGAGGGGGGTGGTGGTTTCTTTACATTCAAAAACACTGCCCACAAAGAAAGCACTCAACATAATTAGTTGCTGATTATTATTATTATTATTATTATTATTATTATTATGCAATTTAACATTTGGAAAATAAATTTCCTAAATATATTCATATGAGATCATGATATATTTATAAACCGGATCTTTTTTCAGGATCCATCAGGCATGCCTGCAAATTGCAGGGGTGGAGTCAGAAATTCAACTTTAGGATCATTATATAAAACCAACAACTTTTGGGGGCCCAAAGTGAAAAGTATGTAAAATTTAATAGTGATATTTTAATTTTTTAAAAGAAATTAAAAATAATGGTGGAAGGGGGCCAACGGCCTTTAGGTATAAGGTAATCAAAATAATTTGATTTCTGAAAAAATTAAACATAGTAATGTGATTCCTGAAAAACCCGTATATATGTGTTTGGTTGTGTATGAGAATTGAAAATACACAAAGTGTGTCTAATACAACCTAGAGGGGGGGTGAATAGGTTTTAGTTGATTTATTACCAACTTTTCGACTTAATCAATCTTAATAGTCATACCCCATAATAGCAATCAACCAATCCAATATAAATATGCGGAAAACAATAAAAACACAAAAATTGATTTACGTGAGAAACCCTCAAACTTGGCAAAACTCACGGGCTATCCTTCTAGCCACATGCGGTCCTCAAATCCACTATTTGAATGAAAGTTTACAACCTAGGTTGACCTCAAGTCATACCTACTTGGTCACTAACCTTTTCACTCTACCCAACGGGCCTTTAATAGTGATTCTAGACCACAAGCTTGTGCACTAATCCACTTAGTCACAAAGCTTAACAATCAATGAAGAGATAAAACAACCTATGTGAATATGTGACAATATTATATCATGCAATTAATGTTAGGCTACACCAAGAGCTTATCTAGGGATTTAAAGATGTCAATAAATACAAATCCTAGATATTAATATCTAAATGCAAATGCATGAAGATTTAGCTAAAAGGGTAAAATCGTCCTAAATGCTAGCTATCAATGAACAAAGCTCTCAACCAACAAACAAAAACTCATACGTGTTATAAATGCCAATAAACATAAAGATATGTAATAAAATCATATAAAAGAGCTAACCCTAGGCAAACAAGAACATAAATAAATACAAAGAGATTTAGGGCATGTTCAAGTTACCTAGTCAATGAAAGTAAGAAGAATCCATGATGAGATGATGCTTGTAAGATGTTAGATGCACATGGATTTGTGTTTGGTTGAGTAAATATGAGTTCTTGGGAGTTTCTCTCTCTAAAGGAAGCTTGACCTCTCAAAAATGGCTTCTTGAACTCACAAAAACGAGCAAGAAGGAAGAGAGGATATATATGGGAGCCCTAGTCAAAACTGCGTCGTTTTGAACTTAGGCCACAAAAACCCGTCAATACCGCTTGATGGACCGCGTCGCAGGCAAGTGTCCAGACCGCGGTACACACAGCAGTGCACAGTCTGGACAACAACGCGGTGAAGGGCGATGTGCATGCAGGTGCACAGGCGGCGGTATGGGCAACAGTGGCTTACTGGACAACACCGCGACTTGGATCACTATGTGTGCAAGTGTACAGGAAGCAGTACATGAAGCATGACCCTACTGAGGTATACCGCTCTGTATGCCGCAGTGCAAGCATGTCTTGCCAAGCGGTCTAGGCCGCGCTAAGAGAAGAAATTCTCTTTTCGGGGCAAACACAACACACTAAGTGATGTGCAAAAAGTGCAAGTGTGGAGTGTGAAAAGTGACATACAATACATCATTCAATTACATGAAGATGAGAACATAATGCAAGCAAGTGAGTGTGTGCAACTCGATCTCTTCAAAGAAAGTTAAACAAGTGAGATACATTTGAAGTGCTCTTGAGAGAGATGATGTCCTTGAAGCTTGATCACACCCAAGAGGCCTAATTTACCCTTACATAATTAATCCCCCAATGTGGTTTGTCAACGAAATAAGCCATTCAAAATATGAGGAACTTACAAGAATATTATGTCAGATTCGTGGGAATGTTAGATAATTGTATTTGGTTGGATTATTATATATAATAATAATATATATATATATATATATGTATATATATATACAGTTCTTTTCTCCTCAGTGTGCACTGATATAACTTATATCAGTGCGTTGCATGTGAACCACTAATTATGGAGAAGTTTTAACAAGTGCATACACTTTGAGTCAAATTATGTAAATCTAATGATCTACATCCAACGCACTGATGAAGTTATATCAGTGCGTACTGACTTGAAAATTTCTGTATATATGTATATTAATATATTTATTATTATATATACTATATAATAATAATATTATTATATATAATATATATAATAATAATATAATATAATATATTATTATATATTATATATAATACATATAAATTACTATATATATATATATTTTTATTATATATTATACTGTATATATATATTAATATATATATTTTTAATATAATATATTATTATATGTTTTTTAATATAATATATTATTATATGTTTTTATATATTATTATTTATAATGTTATTATATATATTATTTAATTCATATACTCTATATATATATATTCCATTTAATTTATATTAATTAATTTTTTTTTTAATTTAAGGTGGGTCTCATGATTGGAATCAGATGGAGGGTAATGTGAAACCTACTTGATGGAGGTGGGTTTCACATTACCCCCCTCGAAGGGTAATGTGATTCCCATGATAATCAATTTCCCGGGAAATCAAAAAACGCAAACCTGATAACAAATATTAGAATGTTATCAGATTCACATTCTCATACAAACATTATCCCATACCAAACCAAACGGCCCATATGGGCTCCCTTGTATTTTCGATATCAAATGGATCAGGGGTCTGTTGGAACTTGTCGAGATTAAATACTGAATGTTTCATTCGAATATCTATTTTCATAATTGGGAGATATAAAATGCTTATAGTGGGATTCGAACCCTCCAACCCTTCACTACTATCGATAAATGACACTATTAGAACTAAGAGATGTTGTGTCGGATTCCATTTTCAAATTTAGTTTTTCGATTTTTTTTTCGTTTTACCGTTAATAATCGACTGTGTAGGCACGTTAAGCGAATTGGCTGGTCCGGTAAACTAATTCTACCCCACGTGACCAATCAAGTTGGCTAAATGAAGTTCGTGTGTCTGGTCATGTGCACATCACTGAAATTAGCCAACGTGACTAAAATTGCAGCTAATCTAAGCCCATTTAGGCCCCGTCCTGCAGCTGTTTTTTTTTTCGTTTTTGTTTTCCAAAAACGATTTCCAATTCGCATTCGTTAACCGTTTTTCATTTTATTTTCGAAAAACAAAAAAAATTTGAAAAACACAATTAGTTTTAAAAGTGAAAAATTTGAAAAACATTTGAAAGTTGTTTTTCGTTTTTTTTTTGTTTTTCAAAAAAATTAAACAAATTGTTTTTTTCTTTTTATAATCCACCACCACCAGACATATCTTTCTTCCTCATCTCCATACTCTTTCTCCTTCATCAATCTGCTCGCTGCCGATCTGCTCACTGCCGGCGGCCGATCATCATCTTCTTTCTTTCTTCTTCTTTCACCGATAGCAGATCTGCTCTTCCGTCTGCCGCTCACGCTCGCTGCTCGCTGATCTGCTTTTCTATCCGCCGCTTGCGCTTGCGGCTCGCCGCTCGCCGAGCTGCTCTTCTTCTTCTTTTCTTCTTCTTTTTCTTCTTCTCCGATCTGTTGCTAGATCGGCCTCGGCCTTGGTGCCACCGATGAGTTTCCTGATGAGTTTCTTCTACTCTGTTTTGTGTTTATGTGTTGCTTTTGTCAAAAAAGAAATTGAAATTCTATCTGTTGCTTTTGTCAAAAAAAAAATTGAAATGAGACCCGAAATCACGCACAATTGTGTGATGAAGATTGGACCAACTTTACATTATTACATTTGTTTGTTTATTTGATGTTTAATTATGTATCAAAAGTAATGAAATGAGTTTAGATGAAAAATTATGGGAATAAAGTGGCTAATAATTTATTTGTAAAATTTTTAAATGAGTGTATAATTAGATGAATTAAAGATGAATTATTGGGTGGCATAAAGTAAAGAACTTTTTTGGATGACATAGTTGATAATTAGATGAATTATTAACTCATTTTTTATTCAAATTAAAGAATTACAATAGAAAAATTAATATATATTTTTTATTTTTTTATTAACCTACCGGACGCGTTTTTTCCGTTTTTAATTTTAGAATACAGTTTTCAATATGTGCTACCAGACGCATTTTCAAAATTCGAAAATGAAACAAAAAACACTGTTTTCATTTTCATTTTTATTTTCGAAAAACAGCCACTGAAAAACGCTTACAGGACGGACCATTAAAGTCCTTTTTTTGTTTTTTGTTTTTTGTTTTTACAATGTTTGGGCTTTAGTGGAATGTGAAGTGAACTAATGTGCCTACAAAAGTAAAGTTTAGAGTAACGATATTTACACCCTTTAAAAATTGTATACACACCCCAATTTAGTATTTTTTTTGAAAATCCAATATTACCCTTTAGTAAAATTACTCAAAGGACTAAATAGTTTATAAGTACACACCAATAATTATTAATTGGTTTTATATTAATCCTTTATAAATAAATAAAAAGAAAGTTTCCTATTAATTATTTGATATGATAATAAAAGTCTTTCTATTTTATCAAACCCTAACTTCTGTTTTAATTAAAATTTTCAATTTCTTTTAAGGAATACAAATTGATAGAGTTGACAAACAATTTACTGCTATAATTGAGTGAAACAAAAATAAATACTAAAAATAAACTTTCTTATGAACAATTGTTTTTTTTAAAATAAAAATTCTTAGGAACAGAATAATTGATATACACTGTCATGAGCTGATAGTCTCTTTTTGCATATGGTCATTCTTCTTGGTTGATGTAACTAATGCTTTCTATAAATGGGTTTTAAGTTTCTAAAAAAAATTAAAAAACTAAAATAGCTAAAGCAACACAAGCACATGTTACGGTTACAACAAGTAGTTTTTCAATTCGGTGGAATTTGAGAATTTTGAGCTTAAAAAATATTAAAAAATTTAAAACAAAATTTAATGCAATTAAAAGAAATTTTTTTCAGACAATTTTTTTGTGACATCCAATGTTTTTGCAGGAGTTAGAAATTATTTTTAGGAGAAATTATTTATTTGAATAAATATATATAAAATAATAAATTTTAAATAAATATGATTATATGACAAAATAGTGGGGTGTGCTTACAAAAATATAATACAATAAAATTAAAGAAAGGGTATTTTTGCCATTAAGTGGGGTTTATTTACGAACCAGAGATTTTTAAAATATTTTAGGGGTGTACATACGAAAGGGGTGTACATACGATTTTTTAGGGGTGTCAATATCGCCACTCTAAAAGTTTATGGGGTGAATTTTGGCCAAGAAATAAGCTGCCTCTAATCAAATGGTTTTTAGTATTATTAAATTATAAGTTTAAGAAAATACATTACATTTGCATTCATTTTCTTCTAATTTTTCTATTATATATATACATATAAATATATATATATATATATATATATATAAAGGAAATACACATTTTTAGTCAAAAAATTAGGATGTTTATTGTTTTTATCCAGAATTAGTAAATTTATTGTTTCTATCCAATAAATTTCTATGAAGACTGAAATACCCATCATTTTCACTTTAGAAACATTTTTTTCTTCTTCTCTCTCTTCCTTCTTTATCTCTCTTCAATCTCTACTTTCTCTCTCTCTCTCATATCTCTCTGCAATCCCACCAAAACCACAAAAAAAAATTACAAACAAAAACTCACATCTCCACCCACCACACCTATCATCGATGCTGCCTCCCTCCACGCGGCACGCCGCCAACACCACATTCGCTCCATCTCCTATGAAACCCAGCAAACTCAGTCGTCGAAAACACCGGCCACCACGAAACCCACCTTCTCGCTATCTTCTTTTTCTCCCATTTCATGTGATTTTGTGTTTGAGTTTTGTGGTGGTTCACTGGTTCGATTTCGGGTTTGGTGGTGGTGTGATTTCGTCGATTTCATGTTTTGATTTTGGTGGTGGTTGACTGGTTCGATTTTGGGTTTGGTAGTGGTGGTTGACTGGTTCCATTGATGAAGATCTGAAAATCCATCAATGTTCTTTTTTAATTTTTTTTTGTTTTTTCAATTTTTTTGAATTAGATTTCGTTTATGGGTTTGTGAAATGGGTTTTTGTTTTGTTTGGTTGCTAATAAAATGAAGGAAAGAGAAGGGAAATCCTTTGTTTTTTTTTTAAAAAAAAAAAATTGGTTTCTAGGTGTTGATGAATTTGGGATTGTAAAGATTGATGATCTTCTTAGTTTTTTTTTTTGTTTTTTTTTCCAGATTTCTTTAAACACACCAGACCACCAATTAAATATACCACGGCAACTCAATTAAACACACCAGATGTAAACCAATTAAACACACCATGACACCAATTAAACATATTAGTGCAGACCAATTAAACACATCAGACCACAAATTAAACATACCACGACAACCTAATTAAACACATCAGAGCAGACCAATTAAACACATCATAGCATACTAATTAAACACACAAATCAATTAAACACACCAAGACACCAATTAAACACAACATGGCAGACCAATTAAACACATCAGGCAACCAATTAAACACATCAAGGTAGACCAATTAAACTCAATTAAACACACTAGGGCAACTCAATTAAACACATAATGGCAAGACCAAATGTAAATCAATTAAACACACCATGGAAAATCAATTAAACACACTAAGTCTAACACAATTAAACACACAAGGGCAAAAATAAAAAAAAAGGGCAATTTTGTCCAAAAAGTGGATTTTTTAGTAGAAACAATAAAAATACTAATATTCGGTAAAAACAATAAACTTCCTAATTTTTTGGTTATTTATAAATTTTACCCTATATATATATATATATATATATATATAATTTACGGTGACGACGAATTGAACCTGAAATATTTATCTGGTTGAATGAGCGAGTCATTTGTATTCGTTTCTCTTCTAATAATCTAATTTAGATATATCGAAACTTCAAAAGAGTCGTTTCTAATATACGATAATATAAAAATCATGAATTTCATAAACTAAAACAATAATATGTTATGTATAACACTTAAAAATAATTATTATTTATTGTCAATACATTTTCAATTATTTATTCCCGATTAATGATTCACCATTGCTGATCTTGGAAGCATCTTGCATACTTGTGACACATTATTCAAGTGCCGGAGGATATTTTAAAGAATCAAATCCTAAAAAGCATATATATGTATATATATATATATATACATACAGAAATTCTCAAGTCAGTACGTATTGATATAACTCCATTAGTGGGTTGAATATGGACCATTAGATTTATATATTTTGACTTAAAGTGTATGCATTTGTCAAAACTTCTCCATAACCGGTGGTCCACATACAACGCACTGATATAAGTTATATCAGTGCGCACCGAAGAGAAAAAAACTCTCTATGTATATATAAATTTTCTATTTCAAAGAATCAATCTATTAACAGCATCAAATTCGTCTTCACTGTTTTTGAACCAATTGAGATGGTGTATTGTGGTTTCTTTACATTCAAAAACACTGCAGCCTAGTGCCTACAAAGAAAGCACTCAACAGAAATCTTCTCAAGAAAGATCTGATATTACCAATTAATATAGAACAAATGCAATTAAACATTTGGAAAATGCATTTCCTAAATATATTCATTTGGGTTTATGTTATCTTTATAAACCGGATATGTTTTCAAGATCCATGAGACATATGGTTTGACGAATCCTGTCAAGATCAAACACTATGTGTCGCAAATATTTATTTTCATAATCAAAAGATATCAACTCCCACAACATAAGAGAGAATACTCCTTAAATATGTGTTAGATTCGTCAATCTTACAGTAAGAAAGTCCAAATAAGTGAATAATTAACAATTAAACTCAAAAACTTTAATAGCATTTTGTAAAGGGTGTGTCTATTAATCAACATAATCTTGTCTCCACAAAAGGCTATGAAGTTAAGATTTGCTTTTAGTAGGTCAGATCATGTCCAAAGTAGAATTCCACCATGTGGAATCAAAAGCTCATTAATCCAAACACAGTCCAAAAATTTTAATTTATTATTTATAGATTAATAGTTTAGTCTAACCTAGCTAGGGTTTCATATCATATAAAATATCAATTCAATCTGATTAATTGCTGCTTAAGTCTTAGACTTTTACACGAAACTTTTCAATTTGGGTGAAGAACCACATTTTTCAATAAAGTTTGTCAGAAATCAATGGTGTTTTTAATCAATTTATATTAACTTGAACCCAATTTGAAAGCTTTAAGTGACTTGCAAGTAAATTTTGTCCTAAGAATGCTTTGTTTAATTAGTAATTGTAGCTTTTTGGCAACTCACAGCAATTATTGGAGCTTCAAATCCGGCATCATGTGTCGAGAGATATGTTTATCGTTAGAATAATATGCCTACTAGCAATTTCAATAGATCAATAGAGATGAGTTTCGTACATCCACTCTTAACAAAGTGGTTGTTTAAATTCTTCTTTCACATTTATAACCACACTTCCTCTTTCACATTCTTACGTAAGAGTTTCATTATCGATGGTATATTTAATGGTTGATCCCTTTATATCCCAACAGACCCTAACCCGAATTCTTAATATTAATGGGTATCCCACAATGTCGCAGTCCTGGCTAAAATGTGGGTACAAAACATATGTGGGGGTTGGTGTGTGACCTACCATTTTAGTTGATAATACGTTGAAGTGGGAGGTCATGAAGTTTCATCATTGAATTTCGTGGCCCTCCATGCTTTATCTTGTAATAAATAGAACATATATGGGGTCATTTTCTTTTATTAATCTTACTTGATATCAATGATATGCATGGAACATTTAAAAAAAAAAAAAACTAGCTAGGTTAAAAAGCAGAGTTTATTATTGAGTTTTGGAGGGGTCCAAAGGTGTCTTTAATCATTCAAGCTCTCCATTGCCCTTCTCAAACTCTTGTTAATATAAAGAGAAAAAAAGTGCTGTGTTTTATCTTTATCTTTTAATGTTTTTCTCTTTTTTTTTTCTTTAAAGAAAAAAAAATAACAATTTTAGAACTCATGTTCACAAAATATGCAAAAATCTTGTTAATGTGTGCTTATAACATCTGCCAACGGAATCCTATATAAAATTTAGGCTTAATTGCACAAACATACCCTAAATTTAGATGAACTTGCACTCATATGCAACCTTTCCATTTATTGCACAAACATCTCCCGTAAGATGTTGACTTTTTGTTGACCAAAAGGGAATGACGAAAATACCTTTATATGAAATTATCAATTACCCCCTGAGCTTTGCCCATAAATAAACTAGTCCCACTATTCTCTATAATAGCAAATCAACCCCTGAAAACATTTGATCTCTAATTAAAAAATTAAATGCTTTTAATAGGGATTGAACCAACAACCTAAACCAAGAGCTCAAGCCAGCTGAGCTACACAAGCTTAATGATACAGAAGTGTTGATTTAAATATATATATATATATAACTATTTTAAGTCTTAATTGTACAAAATAATTTAAATATATTTCTTTTCATAATTTATAAACTCACATTTAATAATAATATATAAAAACAGATTAATGAAAATGAAAAAGAAAATAAGATAACAAAAGGAAAAAAATCATTTTAAATCTGTTAAAATTATGAAAAGAAACATATTTAAATTATTTTGTGCTATTAAGTCTTAAAAATAATTTAAATCTATTTATATAATTTAAAATGAACTCATATATATATAATGTTTTAAATAGATTCATATTTAATAATAATAATATATAAAAACTGATTTATGAAAAGGAAAAAGAAAATAAGAAAACAAAAAGAAAATAATTATTTTAAATCTGTTAAAATTATGGAAAGAAATATATTTAAATTATTTTGTGTAATTAAGCCTTAAAATATAATTATATAAATATATATTTATATATATATATTTAAATCAACAATTTTATATCACTAAGCTTGTGTAGCTCAGTTGTTGGTTTAGGTTGTTGGTTCAATCCCTATTAAAAATATTTAATTTTTTAATTAGAGGTCAAATATTTTCAGGGGTTGATTTGCTATTATAGAGAATAGTGGGACTAGTTTATTTATGGGCAAAGCTCAGGGGGTAATTGATAATTTCATATAAGGGTATTTTCGTCATTCCCTTTTGGTCAACAAAAAGTCAAAATCTTACAGGGGATGTTTGTACAATAAATGGAAAGGTTACATATGAGTGCAATTTCATCTAAACTTAGGGGATATTTGTGCAATTAAGCCTAAAATTTACGTATAATGAATGGAAGTACATGTTTTTAACATCATTAAACATACTGTATTATTAAAATATTGAAATTAATGTTTTAGTATCTAGTTATCTACTTATGATGTTTATTATTATTACAAATAATATAATACATATAATCAGGAAAAAAAAAACAAAACAAAATTTGCCCGTTATCTAATGATTTAGATACTCCCGAGAAACATTTAAAAAATAACTAAAAATATTTTCATGTATCTTATAATATTAAATTACAATAACATAATACATTAATTCACAATCAAAGTATAAAAAATAAAAGTTGTTGACTCGAAGTTTGTAAAGAATAAAGGGGGCAATTAAACAATTTGATCGAGTCAATTTGATTTAATTTAAAAGTTCATCAAGGTGGGGACATTCCAATGGAGAACTAATTAAATTAAGATTATAGTTATAAGATCTTAGTAAAAATTAATATATATATATATAATTCGAATCTTGAAAATGTATATATATATATATATATATATATATATACTTTTTCATTTGTTTGAAACTGCTAGTGAATCATTGTATGTTTAATTAAATTAAAAATAAATAAATAGGCTTATACTACCATAATCCATTATATATATAGTCTATTTCTCCTAGGTGCATACTGATATAAAATACATCAGTGTATTGTATGTGGGTCATAGATTATGGATAAACACCGACAAATATATACAGATTGGATCAAAACAATTGAATCTAATAGTCCACATTCAAGACCGATAAATATTTATCGGTACGCATTAAAGAGAAAAATTTCTTATATATAATATTTATACTTGTCTAGAATATTTGGAATTTAACATTATAGAGATTTGTATACAAAAGGTCTTGTTCCTTCATTAGTTTAAGTGAATTTTGTTATTGCATAAATATTTCGTTAGCTACATAAAATAAATTGTTGTATTATAGCAACATTGTTATAACTTACATACTGATACTATAGTAATATCGGTCGCAAATCGCAATGAGCTAAAATATATTCGAAAATAACCATTAGAGTTTGTATAATTGTTGTATCTATGGGTTTGCAGGGAGCTAAAATATATTCGAAAGCATTGGTACAAAAGTAACCATTAACCATTCTCTATCAATTAACCGACTGAGAAGTCATGCATTTGAATCCCATATGTTACCAGTTTATCATTTAAACATGTACCCTAATTGCCCATGAATCAAGATTGTTTTCTGATTAAACTGCTGCCAAATGGTATTTATAACAAATAAACAGAGAAAAACAAAAGCACATGATATATACATAAACTTATAGAGCAATAACTTGTAATAATTTCTTCTTTTTTTTTGTGTTTTTATGATAATTTGCAATTATGTGAAGTTGATTATATAAACTTATCAAGTTTATATACACAACATATAACTTAAAAATAAAGAAAAATAAACCAAAAAAAAAGGTAAAAAAAAATTACCCTCACACTAAACCATCTCTCTCAAAACAGTTCTTGCCCCCTCCTAGTCCTACCCTCTAATTAAACACACACACACAACAGAACACTCGTGTTATCATCTATTAAACATTTAACCATATCCTCGGATGATCCCATCGGTCGAATTCGAATACGGGTTTACAAGGGATCCAATTGGGTGACAACAATGGGGCTCCGAACAACGTGCTTCCCATCGGACCAAGAGATTGATCCGAAAACCGCACCTGAATTATCCAACACTAGGTTCTTACTATCAGCAGTGACTGTCACCACATAGCTTCTCTTCTTGACAGCCTCTGTGAATGCCAATTTAGCCGGCTTCACCATCACGATCACCCCCTTCGACGGAGGCGACTCGATTTTCACTCTGTACACAGCATTCGGTTGGCCCACATTGGTGACAGTCCGGATGAACGTCTTGCTCGAGACCCCCCTAGTGGCGGTAGAGAACAATGCCGCGATGGAAGGGTAATTGAGGTTCTCAGGCTTCGGCTTCCTCACCGGACAACTCACCGGTGATCGAGTGATCACTTGAATTAGCTTAGGACCGTAACCATTACCGCACAAGAAGTTGATATAATCATCATTGGTGATATCATATACCAATCCCGGGTCCATTGCGAGATCAAGATTGATATGACCAGCACCGTAATCATAAGGTGTGGATGGTTTTCCGGTGGATTCATCGGTCATGGATTGGTTCACATTATTGATTACACTAGCAGTAGTCATCAATGCGGATCTTATCGAGGCGGGGCTCCAATTCGGATGTGCGGATTTAAGCAAAGCCGCAGCTCCACTAACATGCGGACAAGACATTGAAGTTCCGGACACAATATTGAACTCGGTTTTCCGGATATCCGAATCCAATCCGGTCGGACCCACCGCATCCGTCCAAGCAGCCAAAATGTTAACACCAGGAGCAATCAAGTCGGGTTTAAGAATCTCCGGGTTTAAACCGTTGGGTCCTCTACCCGAAAACGAAGCCACCACCGGAGCCGGCTTGATTCCGAGAATGGTACCTTTAAAATCGATCGTGGCCGTCGGATTGCGACCGGACGAAATGTATTTCTTGATGGCGTCGCCTTCGTCGGAGCCGAGAGCGCATGCCGGGAGGAGGTGGGCGTCGCCGACGAGACCCTCGCCGTTGGAGATTCCGTTAGCTAAAACCATCCCGACGCCGCCGGCTTTTTTCACGACGAGGCCTTTGGCGACTCTGGGGCTGCTGCCTCTATCGCAAATGACGATTTTGCCCCTCACTAGATTAGGATCCAGAGAATTTTCCATGCACAGAGAAGCAGAGAGGATACCAGATTTTCCAGGATATACAATCGGGTACATTTTGCCGACCAACGGTGCGCCGGAGTAGAGAGAGACGCCGGAGAGTCTACGGCCATCACCAAGGATCACCTCCGCCGGAAAATTCCTATCGATTGTGCCGGCACCGACTGAGACGATCCAGGGAGCGACATTTGTCACCGACATTCCGTTAGGACCACCGTTCCCGGCGGAAGACGACACCAACACGCCTCTTGAAACGGCGCCGTAAGATCCGATAGCGATGGGGTCTAAATAATACGGCGATGAAATACCATCTCCGCCGCCAATAGAGATCGAAATGACATCAACTCCGTCGTTCACGGCGGCGTCGAAGGCAGCGAGGATGTCTGAGTCGAAGCATCCGGAGTTCTTCCAGCAAACCTTGTAGACGGCAAGCCGCGACTTCGGCGCCACTCCTTTGGCGACTCCGGCGGCGTATCCTTCCATGCTAGCGCGAAAAGCATAGCGTCCAGCGGCGGTAGAGGCGGTGTGCGTGCCGTGGCCGTCGGCGTCTCGCGGTGACATGAACTCAACAGTTTCATTGATTCCTCCACCGATCGGACCCGGAGCTCTCAACGCCGCTTCGTGTCCTTTCGAAAAAAACCTAGCTCCGATTATCTTCTTGTTACAATTCTTCGCTGTGAATTTGACTCCTGTCTGACACACACCTTTCCACTTCGAAGGAACTGGACCGATGTTCAAATCCGAGAAACTACGTCGTTCTGGCCAGATTCCAGTGTCGAAGACACCGACGATGACGTCGGATCCATAATCGGAATCGGACCACAACCCGCGCTGGTTTCGGAGCCCGAGAAACTGAGGGGACCTAGTGGTATGGAGCTCACGCCGCTGGTCCTCGATGACGGCGAGCACGGCGGGATTGTCGGTTAAGGAGGCGGCGCGGTCAGGAGAGAGAGTGGCTGAGAAGCCATGGAAAACGGTGTCGTATGTGTGGAGTATTTGAAGAGGACTGGAGACGAACTCGGAGGAGTACCAGTGGAAGTGAGTTGGGAAAATGGACGGTTTGTATTGAGAGTCGATGCGGATGATGTAGGTTTTGACCGTTTGATCGGTTGAGATCAGTGATTGGATTGTGAGGAAGGAACCGGAGAGAAGAAGGAAGAGAAGGAACTGTAACGGAGTGGAACCGGAGAGAAACGAAGCCATTAGAGGTAGTGGAAGTGAAGTGAAGTGAGTGTGTACCGACAGAGATGGTGTGATTTAATAAGACAGAGATAATTGTCTTTTTTTTTAATTTAATTAATTTTAATTTTAATTAATTGATTGATTGATTAATTAATTGATATTGTCCTTTTGGATGACTGCTGAGTCAGCTTTATTATTGCGGACCCCAGATTACTGTTTTTTGGAGCCCTTGAAAACGACTGCGTTTTCGGATTGTATGTCAGGGTTTTTTTTTTTCCTTGAAACAGCACATAAAGATAAAAAGAAAAAGTAAAGGAATTTAATTTGATAAAGGGACGGTGAGAATTTGCTTTCTAGGAATGAAAATGTGGGTCTCGTATTATAGTGTTTGATAATTAATCACCGTTGGATTGCATCTCGATTGATAATGACCGGATCAATCGAAAAGGAAACCATTATTTGAATTCACAATTTTATTAATAATGGTACGAAAATGCATCTCGGTTGATAACAATCGGATTAGTGGAAAAGAAAGATACTAATCGAATTCACAATTTTATTAATAAAATCATGATTTATATCACTGATATTATTCGAATCCGTAATATTATTGATTAGGGTATGAATTGCACTACCTTAAATTGACACGTTTCAAATCTTCTATAAACAGTAATAATTGGATTTATGGGAAAGGAAATGAAGACATTATTCGAATTAACAATTTTTATAATGTGTGCATGAACTACACCAATTCAACTAACATGTATCAAACCTTCAATGGACGATAACAATTATGTTAGTGGAAAAGAAAGATATAATTCAAATTTCTATTCTTTTATCACCTCAATTAACACGTGTCAAATCTTTAATAAACGATTAAATTAGTAGAAAATGAAGATATTATTCGAATCCACAAATTTATTAATAAGGGCATGATTTATATCATTTTAATCGATACGTATCAAATCTTTAATAAACGATTATGATCGAATTAGTACCAAAGGAAGACATTATACAAAACCACAGTTGTATTAACAACGGCATGAATTGCACCACCTCAACTAACATATGTCAAATCTTCTGTAAACGATACACACAATATTGTCGTTTTTCTATTTACAGCCTTTACACATGTCTTTGTTTACCAATTAAGTTAGCTCGTCCAAAGTCCACAATATGCAACGGAAAAGACATACGAAATGTGTTGATGAGTTGATTCTCTGCAGGTCTGGATAAGTGTGTGTTTGATATGACTTTTCAAGTAGAGTTTTTAGAGTAAATCTTTTTATAATAGAGTTTCTAATAAGTAGAGCTTTCTAACAAAAAATTTTTGGTTGTGTAAATTACAAAAAAGATGTTGACAATGTATTTTTAAAAATAGCTTTTGGTTGGGTAAATTACAAAAAGGGTGATGACAATATATTTAATGAAAGAGTTGTATGGTGAAATATTTAAAATTTATAAAGGGTAGTTGAGACAATTCATATGTTTTAAAAAAACTCAAAAAAAGCTTTTTGGAAAAGCTCAAATTTTAGGTTTCTCCAAATAGACATAAAATAGCTTTTATAAAGGGTAATTGAAACAATTCATATATTAAAAAAACTGTTTTGAGTTTTGCCAAACAACTAAAAAAAACCTCAAAATAGCTTCCAACTTAAAAAAGCGCTTTTGATTCTTACAAAAGTCATACAAAACACACAACAGAAGCTGCATTATTTGTAAGACGCAACTGATTTTGGTTTTGAATTTTGTATGGGTGGGTGGGAGTGAGGTTTAATTTTTTTTCATGCAAATTTCAACACTCACCTAACTACTACCACTACGATTGCCGCATTTAACGGTCGTTGAGTCCAATCTCTCTCAATGGGAGACAGAAACGTTTTTTCCTAACTTAACTTTAACGATCTCTATTAACCGAGGTTTCATTGATGTGGAATCCGTACATGAGAATTTTCATTTATTAAACTATAAAATATTGAATATATACGGTAGTTTATTTTCTATTTAATTTGAATAGTATGAAATGGTTAACCAATCAAATTTGTTCACATATTATACGGTTTTGAGTTGAATGAAAAATGCACAATACATCATATAAATTCTAGATTTTTTTTTTCATGTGATTATATTATTAATTACTAGTAAAACTTCCATAGATTTCACAAAAATATTAAGTTTAAATTTTTGTTATAAGCCTTCTTCAAAATTTTAAAATTGTTGTAAAAATATCAAAAATCTATTATCTAAACCCATGCATGTAGAAAATTGATTTATAATTAAATAATTTACATCCATGTATAATATTTGCCCTCAAATTTGTTACAAATTCATATTAAATTTAAAATGTTAATGATTTTGAAATATACAATAATTTGGTTGTTTTTTTACAAAACAATAATTTAGTATTATTAATTCAATCTCAATATATACAAATTTTGTTTTGTGAATCTTAACATATACCGAATCGTTCAATGACAGTGCTATTTATTATATTACTGACAACAGTAATGACAGGTGGCAGAGAATCATGGCCAAACATTGCCTCACAATGTATCTTTTACATAAATAAATTTAATTTCTTCCGGTATCTAAAGCATTGACATATTATATATACATAATGTGTAGAAAAAGTAATTGTTTCAATTCGTAGCAAATTGTTTTCAAGGAAATCACGACATACTTAACAAATACAAACTTTTTTACTTTTTGATGATATAAGTCAACAATCAACAATTTACTATGTAGATTGTCGTCACAAGAAAGTGATACAAGAATGATCATGTCAAATTTCATTGTCACAACATATGTGACCCTTTTGTGACATAAAATATTTAGTGATGAATTGAACATGATTTAGTGTCACTTTCACTATTATGTTTTTAATAGCAAAAATAGTGAATGCTAACTGCTAAGTTGTTAAATTGTCAATGTCTACTAAAATTGTACTAAGGAGTATCAAAATCAAAATTTCCTAATTAGAAGGATTCTATCAAGTAAATAAGTGGGAATAACAAAACGATCAAAACACAATTTAACTAAATTGAGGTCGATTAAAAGGTAACTCGATCGCTCACTCGCAACATAGCAGAACATAGCTAACAAGATTGTGATATATGTAATAAAGTCTTTTCACACATGTACATTCAAATATATAGTTTTAATGCATACCCATTTTTAGATAATAGTAGATAGAAACAACGGTCGTATGGAGTCCTATTGAAACCAAAAAATATAGGTCTGCTTGCACCCATACTAGAATAAACAGAGTTTTCTGAAAAAACCTACTAGTGGAGGAAGACCTCCTAGGGATTAGAGACATAGAGCTAAAGAGAGAGAGCCGAAAAATGATCTTTTATGTATAATCCCGTATAATCTCGAATGTATGTTTACATAGGATTGATGGTCTAAATTTACTATATCATCATGGGTGGAAGATTAAATATTTAGATTAGATATAGTTATCGGTAACAATAAATAGATATTATTTAATCTCGATAGATTCTGATATATTTTAACCCGAAGGCGGGTAACAAGACAGGCTGTCCCAAACAGGTTAAAGATAAGGGTTGCCTTGCCTATGGAGTATGGCCAAGGCAGGTAGATAATTTGGTCAGATTCCAACTAATCCAACGGCTGAGATCAACCTTGAACATGCAGTCATCATTCTAGAGGCCCCAATATTACTGGTTGAAATGGACGGTGAGGATGATTCAACAGTGTGCATGCAAATAGACGCGTGGAGGACATGTGATCATTCTGGCTTTAGATAAGTTGGGTCCCACGTCACCTGATTTCTGACTGTTCTGACATCAACTGACTTTTGTTTTTCAACGACAGTACTTGAAAAAGTGTCTGCTGTTGGAGGGTACATTACAGCTCAGTGTACCTCCTTTTCTATTGGACAAGGCAAAAAAATAGTACACGATCAGAAAAAAGTCAAAACATAGATTGCTCTCGTTGAGAGTCGAACTCAAGACCTCCCGCTTACTAAACGGGTGCTCTAACCAACTGAGCTACGAGAGCTTGTTGAGAGATTCTTGTGGATTAAACTATTAATCGATCACATGTTCAAATTGTTGCTTCATACGTTCTATGCAAAACAAAATCCAGAAGAGAATTGATTTGTTCGAATAATGTAACATACGAGCTGTAATTAAACATGGATTGCGAGCTTACGTTATGACTGATGTATCGGTTACGACTCATGTTGTATTGTTTAGGGGATGAATTTTGGGTACGAGTAATTTTCATGATTGAACAAAATTACATTTTAAACCGACAATAATGATTTTTTATCAAGGGGTACTACTTTAACTCTTTACTACTAAAGAATAATCTATGGTGTATGTACTTTGACGCACCGTGTTAACATTTAATATGGTGCATTTGATTTTATCTGATTTCAACACATAATGTAAGGTATTGACGGATTTGAGATTTAACATGATTTGAGATATAAATTTTGAAATAGAATAAAGAAATTCTTTTGAGTTTTAAGTCGGTTGATAGATGATATATATCATGTCGTAGTAGTGTAAAAGGGGGCCGGCCCGGCCCACATCAGCACGGCCCACCGGTCCGTTTAAAAAACCGGACCGTGCTTGGCACTGTCCGTTTTCCTAAATGAGGGCCCGGCACGGTCCCTTCGTGCCGTGTTAGGCCGGCACATGGGCCAATTAGGCGGGTCAAATGGGCCGGCCCATATATATATATATATATATTTTTTAATTTTTTTACATATTATTATTTTAGTATAATAAAAAAATGTTTATAATAATAGATTATAGATACATTTTTTATTTTATTTAATGAATTAATTCAAAGAATAAATAAAGATAAAACATGAAAGAAAATAAAAATAGATAAAAATATGAAATGAAGAATTCTTTATTTATTTCGGACTTTCAGTATTACATATTTACATGATTGCCTCATTAAAAACCTTACCAAGAAAACCCAGTGGGATAAAAACTTGGTAAGAGAAAAAGAGTGCAATCGTATTACAAGTAAATGTACATGTACAACCTAGTTCTGGACCTGGTTACTGCCGGAACCCTCATCGGCATATAAATTGGAGAAATTTTGAATAAATTGTTCGTCTACCGTTTCATTTTGCATCCTCTTTCGAGCATGCTCCCAATCCCGAACGCATATTAATACCTCCACCATCTCTGGAGTTTGGTTCAATAATTCGTCCACTCGTGCTGAATGTCTGTTCTAAAGACACAGTGGACACGTGGATAACCAGTATGTCACGTGCTAAATGTGACAAGACCGGATACTTGTAGCTATAGGTCTTCCACCATAACAACAGATCAAAATTCTCCGTGTTTTCGTCGGTATCAAACTGTGCTTCAAGGAACCTATTCAGTTCGGCACCAGAAGATGCAGCAGATCGTGTAGTTGAAGAAGAAGAACTTGTTGATTTGTCTTTTTTCCGGCGTTTGAGAATGCTCCAACTTGTCGACAACGGTTGTGTATCCGGTTCTGGTGATGGTTCCGTGTGAACGCCGCCAAACCTGCGCTCATAAATACTAAAAACTTCGAACAACTTGTTAATAACTGATACAAACATAAAATGATAAATTTACTAACTAAACAAACATATTAAATTTAAAATATAAAATTAAATAATAACACTTAAATAAAAATGTACCTTTGAAGTTTGAACTTTGGTGTCTTGGTGGATAGATTAGAGAATAATAGTTATATAATAGTAAATTACTAATAAAGTATTATAATAGTATATTAATAGTGTAGAATAGTAGAGAGAGAGTAAGAATGAAATTAAGAATAATTGAAATTGTATAGAGAGTTTGAGAATGGAGAGATTGAGAGAATTAGAGAAAGTGAATGAAAAGTGGAATGTGTGGGAGTATTTATAGAAAAATTAAAAAAATGGGTAAAAATATAAAAGACAAGAGTTGAGGAGGCAAATTGCAATTTTTATAGTTTTTTAAAAACATAACCGTTGGCTGACGTCAGCCAACGGTTATTTTTTTTTTAAAAAAACAACCTTTATATTTATAAAAAAAAAAAAATTCTACGGGCCCAACAGTCGGCACGCCGTGCTTGGAACCCTGACTCGGCACATGCCAAGAATGGGGGCCGTGCCGGGCCCTCCAGGCCCAGCCTATATTTACACCACTATCATGTCGGTATCCGATTAGATTAGAATTTAGATGTTAAATATGAATGCATGAGCATGGTATGAGAGTGAATACAAATGGGTTCATTTCAAGGCCAGCCCAAGGTTTAAGAATTAGTGGACCATATTCTGGGCTCAATATAGGTTGCCTTTATCAACAAAGACAATTTGCTACAAAACAACCTTAACTAATGCATGAATCATTAGTGCAAGTATGTGGAAAATTATAAATTCGAATCACCTGAATAAAATTAATACAATACATAAATAAATATCTTAACTTAACTACAAACCGTCCTGTGATAGCATACAGCAAAGCTAGTCCGGCGATAACTACACCTTTCGATTATAAACCACTTCAATTGATCTAATAGTTGATTGTTCAAACCTTGATTGATTCTTGATATTGCATAACATGATCAATTTATTCAAACTAAATCCATGAAAATGAAATTGTGGGATCGAGTTATATCATTCTCTCAACTCTCCAATTTATATATATATATATATATATATTTTTTAAATGATATAATTTCTCTATAAAACCCAATTAAAACAAGGGTAAGAGAACATGTTAACAATCATATTTTATTGTAATAAGACAATGAATGTATTTATTAATATATGTTTTTATTTCCCTTTCTAGTAATAAAGTGATTGTTTATGGTATATGTCGACACTACCCTTAAAACAATTCATTGAAAAGTCAAGAAAAGAAAAAGAAGAAATGGTTTAATCTTGAAATTAAAATGATTATGACACTCAACATAATGATATTGATTTTGATGGGGCATCATATTCACCATGACATTGGTGGGTATAATAGCCCAAATTAGTTGGAATGCATGCATGAGAAATTACTCAGAGTAATTATAATTACACGTTTTTTTCTCCCTCGGTAAAAGAAGAAAATGATTTGGGTAATTGAAGTAAAAGTTATGAAAAAAAGAGAGGCTATAATATATATCATTCAAATCACAAGCATTGGACATTATAATTATTAGAAAATTTGACTCATTGTTGGTAAACCTAAAAATATCCAAAAATAATAATAACTTACATCATCTGTTAACTCAAGCGGTGTGTATCTATCTCGCTTTCCATGCTTGTAGTGGAAGATTTGAGTTCTAACATATATGGGGAGTTGGGAAAGTTTTTCCCGTATTATTTGGGACGTGTATATAGTATTTGATTTCAATAGGTTCCGATGGATTTCTAATCCGTTCAAAAATGTTAGATTTAAAAAATAATGATAAATAAGGTATGAAATGGTAGGAATTATGTTCTCTCAAGAGTTAGGTGCCAAAACATTATCGATTTCTAGTGATTTTCCTCTTTCACAATTTTTAATTATAGCTATCTCCCTATCTAGCTAGGTTATATATATATATGACTAGCTAGCTTTTGTGATAAAATAAAATCATTTAAAGATATTTTTCAAATTATCTAATATAAATATATATAAACAAAACACAGTACGTACTAATTTTATATTCTTTTGAAATGTTGTATTAATTGTATTTAAAATCTAAAAAATCAACCTAATTCAATATGATTTGATGATAAATGATACTCATTCATATTAGTATATAATATCTCAAATATAAAAAAGAAAAATCTTGACAATCATGCATGTCTTTTCTGTATGAAATATTCTCATTATACATGTCTCTCTATTATCTTAGCCTTAATTACTGTGACTTCTTTGGTTCTTTTGGGTGCATATCAGGTTAGTCAAAGGAATTGATAGACACAACAATGTTCCAAATTATAACTGACAAGAAGGACAGGTCATCCATCTGATCACCTACTAATCTACTAATATGGTGAGAACTCATGAGATGGATTTATGTAAAACCATGTAGACGGGTTTCGAACCCATACTCATCGGTGGTGCTGGATCGATGGTTGTATAAAATTAATGACCGGAAACAATTACGTGACCGAAGACCAGATCGAAACAATTATGTGACCGGAGAATGTTTCCACATAGCTCAAAGAAGATATATATTATGTTGCGGTGATGGGTGAATGAACATTTTTTACTATCCGGCCAAATTAGACGATAGTAAAATTATATTATTTTTTATAGCTTAATTAATTTCTTTGATGTGTTGATCTTCTTCTTCTTCTTCAACAAAAAATCAATTTCTTTGATCAGAACATCATGTATTCATTGTAGCAGAAAAAAGCTTTTCAAGTTCCACCTATTTATTTATTGAAGAAATTTCAAGTTCCAGACAAATGAATCCATCCAACATTACAAACCCAATTTAGGCATAGTTTGATGCTCATTTATTAGGGTTTTGATCAATCAAAAACATTTCTTCATTTTGATCATTTACATTATATTACTGAATTGGATAAAGTGATAAACATTACTTTCAAAAGTCTGGAAAATTCCATACTTATTATGGTAAACACTTTTAGATACAAACATCTGTGTTTCATTTAAGTGTTCATATACTTGGTATATAAGAACTAATTAATACTTAAAATGATTTTGTGACGTACCACTAAATACATTCTTCTAAGAAAAAATACTTTCATTTAAATAATTTACGAAAATGCAAATGAATCAAAACGTTAAATTAAATACAAAATTATTCTACCTTTTCAAAAAATAATAAAAAATTATTCTCAAATACATTCTTTGACGGGTCATCATATAAATCTTAGTGCATAAAGGTAATTAATTACACATAAAAGTAACAAATTAGATGAAAACTGAAAAGCACTTAAATAAAAAAGTTGCTTTATTACAAATTAGAGGATTAACTTAACTTACATTAGTTTGCCAAGCCAAAACCTAGAAAGCGAAAAAGCAATAAAAAGATACCAAGAAAAACAGATCTGATTGGCAAGTTATTATCAATTATATTAAACATAATTAAGATGCCATTGACAATAATTTATCCACTTTTTTTCTTATAATTAAAAACAGCTAGCATCTTTAATTAATTTAGTTTTAATTTACTTGGCTCTGTCTTGAATCACATCAAATCCCATCTCAGTTGGATCAGTTGCTTGAACTTCATAGTGGATTCCATCAAGCACTCTCCTCACTCCATCTTTGGAGGTTGCATACAGCATTTTTGCTCTGATTCTTGATGCTGTTGGGGCCCTGTAAAAATAATAAAATCAAAGATAATTTTATTTTGACATGATTTGATGTGGATCAATGGCTGTGATTGATTATTAATTAATTACTTTTGTGAATTATGATCAATTTTGGTGGGGTCTTTGTTATCTTTTTTTTTTTTGGACAAAATCCAACAAGAGGGGAAAAACGTCAAGAAAAACTTATGGCATCCCAATTAGGTTGTGGGGTCTTTGTTATCAAATATATATGATCAATGATCAATCTACTGATCTACTATTTATGCTTGTGAAATGACCAATCTTGACATTTTACATTTTTACCTAAATGGTTTTTGGGACTGCCCATCTTTTTCTCTTTAAAACTTTAGATATCATAGTATTATAAGTAATTTTATACTCACTTTATAATATTACAACAGATAAAAGACGTCCCCTTATTTTTAACAAAATCTAGATTTAAACCCATAATTTCATTGACATAGATGGATTTTTGATAGTGTTTTATGCATAATAACTAATAAAATCTAACAAATTATAGTAATTTTTTTTCCTGTTAAAAATACTCTTTAAAATAACTCTCTAATGTTTTCTTATTGTTTTAATTACTAAAATATTTAGATTAAAAAAAAAACTAAAATATTTCAGAGTTAAAACTAATACCAAATCCACATCCTCCATATATATCAAAGGTCAAAATTGTCAACAAACAAAAATTTTGACCACCATGATATATATATAGCAATAGCATACTGCTATACATCAGTAGGTTTCGGTCTTTCAGATGTGGGATTCTTTACTTGTTTCTTACAAGATGTGTAGCATCACAGAAAACGTGCAGTATTCTAGGCATGATAATATATGGATATATATAATGAAGAAAAATAAAGATAAAGAAAGTTGACGGACCATGCAATGAAGAAGATCTTGCTCTTCCGGCAGTTATCAACAGTGACAAAGTCAAAATCGAACACTGCATACCGGCAGTCGTCATCTGGCAGAGACGCCGCCAGATCGTCGTACCCTTCTCTTGCTCCGCCGACCTTGTCGACGGTGATCAGCTTCGATTTCTCATCAATCTTGAACACTATGTACCGGTGTACCTTCTTCCATTTCATCTCCATGAACGAGTTCTTGCACTCGTCGGTCACCCACGTCCCGGTTGTCGCCTGTAAAAACAAATCGTTAACCATAACGTTAAACTAGATTTGATATATCGAAAAACAAAATAAAATAAAAATTAAATGAATTGTATAGTGAAACCATTTTGAAAGCCATCGCCATTGTTGTTGTTTGATGAAGAGCTCGAATTGTTGGAGGATGTGTGTATGTGAATGTGATGGGGTGGTCATTATATAAAGTTGTGTGGTGTGAAAATGCCATTAAAGTTGGTAGATATTTACAAGTTTGTCCTTATCACATGTTTGTGGTGTGCATGCAAATTATAAAATTATCAATTTGCCCATAGTTTTGTTAGGGTTTGTTTGTTTGTCCTTGCATTATTAATACATAATAATTGGACCAATCAATTTGCATAGTTTTCAGGATTAATTCCGTCTCCATGAATAACTGGTATCGTCTACTGATCTGAGCGTTTTATTGAGTTTTTAAAAATATTATGACAGTGTAAACATTATTAGCGTATAAAGTAATATTGAATTGCACGATTGCTTTGTCTACTTTCATACTTGAATAATGTAACACATACATAGCACATATATATACGAGTTGTAACTACCATATAGATTCTTCAGAAAAAAAAAACTACTATATTGATTAAGAGTTAATATGGTTGATGATGTGTAGATAACTAATTTTGTGCATTTTTTTTGAAAAATGTAACGTTATAATTTTATTTAGGCTGATTTTCACAGATCTTCCCAGACTATACCTAAATTCGTATGTTGCCCCCTGATTTTTTTTTTAGGCACTAAACCCTCTGAATTATCGAAAATTGGCAAAAGTGGACGGAATGCTTACAGAACCCTTGTTCCGTCTCATTCCTCATCATGTGCGCATCACATGTCTCCGTACGAAGGGCATTTGGGTCATTTCGCGCTTGGCTAATTGGCACTAATGCCCCCTAAACTCTTCCAAAATATGCATTATGCCCCCTATAGTTTTTTTTTTCGCCATTAAACCCCTTGAACTCTCGTTTTTTGGCAAACACTTTGGTTTTTTACCCCGTGTCACCTATTGCAAATTTATGAGAGTTTAGGGAGTTTAATGACAAAAAAAAGGTATAGGGGGCATAGTCCAAATTCCGGTATAGTTCAGTGGACATCATTGTCTATTAGCCTAAAAAATTAAATTTAAAACTATTTAATAAATATTACAATAAAAAAATCAGATTTAATAATTAAGAAAAAAACTAGGCTAGTTGTCACAGATAGTTTTACCGGTTTTAGGGGTTGTTTTACCAGTTTTACCCTTATTTGTGTTTTTTTTTTTCTAAAGATTACTGTAATTTAAAAACAAACAAAAAAATGCAATCCAAACAAAATAAAAATTGAAAATCAGTAGAATAAAAAAACAAAAATAGAGAATCAATTGAAAAAAAAATTGGAAATAGTTTTCCAGATCAACACCATAACCCAGAAACCACTGTCTTCTAAAAAAATCTCTCTAACTCTCTCATACACCAAACTGAACCAACATCTTTCTCTCAGGCTCTAGCATACAACTGGGTTCGACCCAGATCTGGGTTCAAACCAGAACCGAGATGGAAAGAAAGAAATAGAAAGATGAAGAGAGGGAAGATAGAGAGAAGATGTTGCGGTGGTCATGTGGGTGTGGGTTTGATTTCTGACCGATGTTAATGTTGATGAACAGATGATATGGGCGTTGATGATGATTTCAATTTCAATTTTTTTTTTCAAATTCGAGTTTTGTTTTCTGTAGAAGATATTTTTTTTTTCAATTTTTTTTAGATGATGGTGTGAGTTTTGATTCCTAGTGATGATTGTGTTGGTATGGCCGTTGATTTCTGGTCTTAAGAATGGAGATGATGGTGTGAGTGTGGCTGTTGATTTCTGTGTGTTAAAAGAAGATGAAGATGAGATTAAAGTGGTTGTTGATTTTTGGATGTTAAGGAAAATGACGATGGGAATTAGGGTTCTTTGAGTTTAGATTAGTTTTTTTCTTAATTATTAAATCTGAATTTTTTATTGTAATATTTATTAAATAGTTTTAAATTTAATTTTTTAGGCTAATTGACACTGATGCCTACTAAACTATACCCAAATTTGTACTATGCCCCCTATACCTTTTTTTTTTGCCATTAAACCCTCTAAACTCTCATAAATTTGCAATAGGTGACAGGGGGTAAAAAACCCAGGTGTTTGCCAAAAAACGATAGTTCAAGGGGTTTAATGGCGAAAAAAAGTATAGGGGGCATAATGCATATTTTGGAAGAGTTTAGGGGGCATTAATGCCAATTATCCAAGCGCAGAATGACCCAAATGCCCTTCGTACAGACACATGTGCTGCGCACGTGACGAGAAATGAGACAAAACAAGGGTTCCGTAAGCATTCCGTCCACTTTTGCCAATTTCCGATAATTCATGGGATTTAGTGCCTAAAAAAAATTCAGGGGGCAACATACGAATTCAGATATAGTCTGGGGGGGAATCTGTGACAATTAGCCTTTTATTTATTTATTTTTGAAATATTACACTATTACATAAATTTCGAATTTTTTAAGAAGGGAAGTACTCAAACCCGCAACTTCGTGCTGTATGTGTGAAAGGTTTACCACGTGACTAACCTCATCTCATCAACGATATTCTTTTAATACTGAATACCTACTAAATTTGGAACATTAAAATTTATTGCAATAATAAGTACTTTTTATCTCATTATTTAATGTTAAATTGCCTGAATTCAACATTCCAACTAATTAGTAACTAATCATGTCGACCTAAAAAGAACCTAAAAATTATTTATGTCTAATTTATACATATACTCTTAACCAAAGACTTATCTAATTACAACTCATTTGCGATGGATTTTACAAAGAGTGGTGATATTGGCACACCACCTACTGATCTATTCATGCCTCACTTTTTAAAATTTTGATTTAATTAAATAAAATTAAATGTTTTTATTAAATTTTTTGGTTTATTTCCAAAACTACCAATTTTAACTTATTTTTCAAACTTAATACATACCATATATGATTTCTCTATCTCTTATCTCTGTATCTGCATATAGAGGTGTCCACGGTTTGGTTAAACCGGCGGTTAAAAACCGAAACCGAAATTGGAAAACCGAAACCGAAACCGAAACCGGCAGTTACAAAACCGGTTGGAAACCGGTTGAAACCGGTTCGGTTTCGATTTAGGCTTTGGAAAAACCGCCCAAAAACCACCCAAAACCGGCGGTTTAACCGCCGGTTTACATAAAAAAATTAAATAAAAAACCGTCCAAAACCGGCGGTTTAACCGCCGGTTTACATTAAAAAAAAACCATCCAAAACCGCCTAAAACCGTCCAAAACCGCCAAACCGCCGGTTAAAACCGAACCAAACCGAAATTTTTCGGTTTTGGTTTCGGTTCGCCCTCTCCACAGAACCGAAACCGGCCCGAACCGGAACCGTGGACGGGTCTATCTGCATACACCTCTCTCACCTCCATTGATTGATATAATTTTTTTCTTCTTATTTCTTTTTTTTTTAGTTTTTTTTTCTTCTTATTTCATGATGGAAACGAATAAATAAAAAATAACAGAGTACTTCAACACAACGATAGCTTGATATCATTCTGAAGAAAAAAAATAAACTTCAAACTTATTTTCAGAGAATGAATTGTTTCCAGATACTTACTATCATTGTCAGACAATTCTTGCTTTATGTCATTCTCAGACAATTCTTCAAGATGTTTGATATCATTCTTAGATAATTCTTCCATATTCTTGATATCGTTTTCAAACTCTTTCATAATATTTTAGATGTATGTAAGAAACATATTTTAGGGTTAAGAGTTAATTTTTTTTTTTTGAAGAAACAGATTACTGGGTTTTTTTTTAAAAGGTATATGAGATTTTAATAGATTTACTTTGTAGAAGATTTCTTTCCTAAATTATATGTCTCGTAATTTTAATAAAGGAAAAAAAAAGAATATTATATAATTAAAAAAGTGGGACATGAATAAATCAGTAGGGGGTGTGCCAATAGCACCACTCTTTTACAAATCTGTGTATATTTAGATATCTATATTTATTATTTTTTCTTGATATACCACACATATGGTACGAGTGTGTGACAACTCAAAACCAGACATTTGTTATTTTACTCATTCTAGTCCCAAAAAACTTGGAATTATTAATCAATTAATTAGATTAAAATGGAATTTTAAAAAGAAAAAAAAAGATTTATAATTAAATTTATATATCATGAATGAAAATGGAGTTTTGGTTTTCAACAATGTGAGTAAAGTTTTGCATGCTATTCTTATCTCACAACATTCAAATGACAGCACTTGGTTTTTCAATATTGAAATAGTGATAATTTTGTATAATTTCCTCTTACATTCTAGTCATTTCTTCTTGGATTAGAAAAGTAATACTATTTCAATTTACCCAATTAATGAGTAGGTTTCAGAGCAAGATCCCGCATATATATACATATTTTTATATATCTTTGTTTTTTTACGGGATCTCGATTTATAACGCTACAAAAATTATCGTAAAATGATTATCGTAAAATGTTGCAATCTGAGATTTTATACGAAAAAACGTATCAAATCCCGATAATTCTTACTCAGTCAATGGCCTGTTATTTGTTCTTTACAAGCAAGCATCCTGTATTTTACATTTTTACCCAAGACACATGGCAACAGGAGTTCCTGCCCACCATTGCACTCATCACAGATTTACTACACCAAGATGTTGATAAGTTAGAGAGTTCTTGATACATGATTGTTGATCTTCAACATTTCTCTATAGAAATAAACGATACGTACATATATTCAAGTTTGATCTCAATCTTATTATAGATGAAATTAGGGGATTGATCTTGCTATTATCAAAGTTCATGATCCTTGTCAGAAAAACAACAAGTATCAGGTGCAAGATCCTCTACATAAGATTTTTTTAAGGTGATTCGATTTTATAATGTTAACTCTATAACATTACAAAGTCAATCATTTAAACCGATCACTCTCTCATGTTACAAAGTCATAATTCCATATAAAATCCTATGCATGATAATTATTATATACATTGAGAGAGATAAAAACGGTGGTCCCACTTGGATCGCACACCCACATCTCCATATCGATCTCTCTATTTTTGTGTAAATGTTCCTCGAAAGACTAGTCTTTGCGTGGAAGCAAAGGAAGAAGCTCACAACGATCACAAAATACGAACAAGAAAAAAAGTGGCCAAATCGAGTCATTGCATCCATTCATAATCATGCATACCCAAGAAGAGGTTGTTCAATTGCCACAAAATTGTCCAATTTGCTTTATCAAATTATTTGTTTTCTATGTATATATGATGTTCATTCACTTAATTCAAGATATATTATATATTCATAATCTTGAGTTTTCCAACAAATTTGTCGAGGAATATGTAGTGGAGATGGAGGCAACATCCTAGCAATAATCATCCCCATAAAACAATGTTGCATTGCATGTGGCTTTTTAAATATATTGGAGATAAGGATTAGTAATTCGGATCCAAGTGCATGTTCACGAATGAGAAAAAGTGTTCAGTAGGATAGACGTATAACATCATTTGTGAATTGGTTCGATCGAAAGAGGCTTTTTTGTCTTTCAAATGTATTGAAATATGATTTGTAGATGTGCATGTATATAGTAAAAGATTAGTAGTTAGAATGAGATTTCATGGCTGAGAATAAGAAAAAGTTACTAATAGGATGGACATACTACATCATTCGTTCATTCAACGGTCTAAAAATATTCAATATTGTAAAAAATAATATATTAATAATTAGGATGTAGACGTTGATCGTGAATGAGAAAAAGTACTTTTTAGTAGAACAATAAGACGGACGTATAACATTATTCATTGATTGGATCGAATATAACTTTTTTATCTCCAGATTGCACTAAAATATGTGTAGTAGATGTGTATGTATATAGTAAAAGATTAGTAGTTAGGATGTGAACGTACATATTATGTTGCTCGTTCATTCAACCATCTACCAAAGGATGAGTAAAATGTCCGGTCGGTCACTTCTTACTATTTGAAAGGGTACACTTTTTGATGACGTTAAAAGCACCCGGTAACGTGCGGAGAAGAAGAAAAGCTTGGATGAGAAGAGAATCTATATCCTCTAAATGCACTAAGATATGAGTAGAGGTTGGAGTGAAAGAGTACAAACACTAAAATCTACTTCATGCAATTGCAAGCAAGAGAACAAATGGATGTGCAAAGGGAGACATGTACTTCATTGTGGGGTGGGGTCTCTCTTTTGTGGAAAACAGAGCCAGCTACCTTGTGAGTGAGAGACCCCGCCATAGAATGCGCGAACATGCATGGCCACAAGTCTACGACTAGAAATTATCAGGTGTGAGATTCCGTATGTTTTATTCATGCGAGGTCATAGTTTATCACATCCTACAATCGGTTTTAGTTTTATCTCTATAAAATTGATTGTCACATACGATAAACTATGATCTCACAAAAAAAAAAAAATGATTGATGTTACACCTGTAACCGTCCTCTTTGGATAACTATAATTAAAGGCATGGTTTAGGTAGGTTGAGACCCTACAAATCTTGCCTTATAGTTGTTAACTTTTTGTTAATGGAAGTTCATGATCAATTTTGGTGGTTGCAGCAGCTTCATCTGACTATTAAAGAAGAGATGCAATGCAAGAAGAATCATATCTGGGGTGTTCATGATTTTTGTAGACTGTCAAGAAACACCCTGGCTCATTCTTACTATGCAAGTCTTCTAGGGACTTGTACATGTTACTAACTTAGGTTTAGCACATACAGTGTCTTGCGTAGCACATACAGTGTCTCGCAACCTCACTTCGGATAGATACAAATGTCCATCAAGATCCATTATCAGGCACGGAATATAGTAGATTAGTCTTTCGAGTTGATTGTAAATTCTCGGTCTGTAAATTGTAGTAGACCGGATTGTCCCGAAGACTAAGGTTTCAGGCACTCCTATTTACAAGAGGGGGGCGTTATTGCATAGGCCACTTTTGTTGGTTCCAAACTTAGGATTGTATCAATTGACACCATAATGATTGAATCATCATATAGAAAGTAATTAGGTTTAGTACATACCGTCCATTATCAAGCATGAAATATATTAGATTTAGTCTTTTGAGTTGATTGTAAATACTAGAGTAGACCGAATTGTCCTGATCGAATGCTATGATTTCAGGCACGGCATTATTGCACAGGCCACTTTTGTTGGTTTCAATTGTCTCTCATGCCTGGACCCTTTTAGCATTAGCATCAGCATCAGCCAGATTTCGATTTCACCTGTACAATCTATGGTCTCAACCAGTGAGCACATCAACACAAGAAAAGACGGTGTGGCCCAATCACGCCACATCCGGACACTATCATTGATCATGATCTTCTTGCATTTATCCTTGATGTAAACTTTTATGCTGTTCCAGAACTCTGAAATCTCATCTGATAAATCGATGAAATGGTCTAACACAATTATAGACCCTAAAATACTTAAAAAACGTGTGAAGAATCAAGTGAGTTTCAGTCATTAATCTAATATTTTTGAAGTTTTTCACAGCGTTAATAAAAAATACGGTAACAAGACTACAAACTTCAGACATCCAAACAGAAATAAAAGCACAATAGTTCAATAAATCCTCGGAGGCTGTTTCCTTGCATCTGCTTCTTGTTTCGACTGTTACAAGAGAAACAGAAGAGGGCAATAAAGGACTGATCCAAGTTAGAAAGCTAGTTCTGGGATCTGAGATCGATGATGAAGTAGGCCTTGACGATTCAGTAGTAACATTAATTGTGTCTTCACTTGTCATCTTTCGGTGGCTCATCTTCATTCTTCTTTTCTTTAGATGACTAGTAATTGGAAAGAAACAAAAGAGAGAGCACAGTGAGTTTTAACATACACCTGATATATGGTAAATTTGAGCAAATATAAAGTCATGATAGTAAATACTAAAACCTGACATCACAAAATAAAAAGAAAGCTAATACAAACATATATATGTTTTATCGATATAAGTTTTATGAGCACACCTCAGCTTGAGCTTGCATAGATGCGATCAGTTCTTTCACTGAAGGATCATTTGGGTCAACACCTGGAAGCTGTGAGAATAATAAAGCGTGAGGACGTAGGTAACATATATATCAATTTGTTAACCGTGAGTTCATAATGGAGATGAACGAATACTTACTGATGCAAGAATAGATGATACAAAGGACTGATCCCCCAACACCTTGCTTACATCTGATTGGTTTGATGCATCTTTTGCACCTTCCTGCATGGACATTTGAACAGCTGCAAGCAGCAAAAAAGAGGGAATCGGTCAACACACATTAGAAAAGGATAATGATAATTCATTAATTAGTTTAACCTAAAAACTAATGTGCCATGTTGACAAAATAAACTAAAATCAGTTTCACAATGACTAGGGTAATGCATAATGAATTAAAGTTGGAAGTTCCAGTAGCTAGAAAGACAGCACTAGAAGGCACTGAACGTATAAATTAATGTAACAACTAACAAGGCAAACTAACATTGCAAATGTTCTTCTAACCACGCATTATTTGACAAGAATTTAGCATTTTAAACATTTGTTAAGAGAATCAAAAGCAGAAAACACATTAAAAATTGCCAAAATATATACAAGATTGACTATGTAAATAGCACATATGTACCGTTAAATAACCCTAAGCCTTGGAAAAAACAGCCTCCCCATATTACAGCAACTCCAAGCCAAAAAGGAGAATAATGTAAATTAAAGATCATTAACATAAAAGAGATCCTGATTTTAGGGATGTAGTATAAGATTCCAAATAAATTGACTTCAATATGGTTGAACAAGGTTTATATCCATGTTGGAGTGTCCGTGACAAACTGAACACACGTAAGCAATGACAACAAAAATAATGCAACACAATGAATTATATATCCAAAAGTAAATCAAAATGCCTCAGAAAATGAGAACATACCCAAGGCCAATTCCCGATCCTCGTTATTAGTTGCTTCTGACATATCAGCATCGACGACAGGATCAGCTCCAGCAGCATCCATTGACATTGCTAAAGCTTGTTGTAGTAAAGCATTCTCCTCATCCTATCACAACCACCATTTTCAAAACCAATTTCAAATGAAATGGTTGTTTGCAGCATATGTTAGTAAAAAAAAAAAGGTAAGTTTGAGTTGAGCATGATGCATGATGCATCAACTCACACACATAAATAAGTAAAAAGTGACACCAACCATTGGATCAGATGTTTTCTCTGTTGCTTCAGCAGCTTTAGTGTTGACAACTTCAGTCATAGCTGCATCCTGTGAGTTGGATGTCGCCCCCTCCCCTTTTCCTTGTGTAGCAGCTTCGTCAGCAGCCCTTTTGGCAGCAGCTTCCTGCCTAGCTCTCTCCTCTTCCATAGAAACTCTAAGGGCAAGAGCTAGCTCAGGATCTAGATTGGGATCTACACCAAAATCATAGTCAGATCCACCACCAGCTGCAGCTGCAGCTGCTGCCGCTGCAAAGCCACTTCCTCCTTCACCATCAACATTGAACACAGGTGTGCTGCCAGAGTAAGAAAATCATATATGTTAAGTATATGCTACTAAGACTTAAGGCATGACATAGGTTACACCTTCATTTCCAAAAAGTATTATGTCATGCAGCCTTTTATCACCGCTTCTAATAGCAACTATAGTATAGTGAGCATTTCTTTCTTACAAGAAAAATATTCCAGTCACAAGTCCAACATCACTGGACAAGTACTCTAGAGTCTAGACATTAACATGTTAGTGAATCCTTAAATAAAACTAATCCAAAAGGAAAAGGGGGAACATCAAACCTGATAAGTACATCAGAAAGAGCATTTGGACCAGCGGGAACATGAACTATGTGACTGCTGTCATTGTTATTAACAGCAGCGAGAAGGGCCTCCAACTTCTCAGGTTTCCCATCATCTTCTTCACCAAAATTAACAATATCAAGAGCCACACTGTTCTTCTTTAATTTCTTCCCAACCATCTCTAATATCTTCTTGTCATAATTGACAGGACTGCGAATATAGAGGATAAACATAAGCTAAACGTCAATATATAGGAACAGTCAACAAAAGGAGCCAACAAAATATACCTTCCAGCAAAAACAATAATTCTTTGACGCTGGTTTTTGTTTTGGCGATGCTTAAGAGCCAGTTGAGCAATCTGGATCCCAGCTGCTATGTTCATCTCACCCCCCATTTCGAGTTCTACATAGGAGGGAGGAATTTAAAGAGAAGCATGAGAGAGGAAGAGATATAGCATTCAGTAATGAACAAATAAGAAAGAGAGAGAATGCTAATTATTCTGAATCCAACAAGAAGACTGATTATGCAAAGGAGAATTGCTGATAATCTGATATCTATAAGAAAGGTCAAGGTTTCAAAAAAATACGAAGAACCATCAATGGTTCTTTTCCCTTTTGGAGGTTAACAAGATAAAAATTACACCAACCATTTGTGTAAGACACTAGACTGCCCCATTCCAATTTCAATCAGCAAGCCAAAAACAAAAACCAAAAAAAAAGCACACAGGAGCGTTATCATCTAATAGTCACAAGCTAACTTATGACCATATAAAACATCCATTCATAAAAAAAATCATCAACTTAGTGAACCCTTTCCATAGTAACCCAAAATTCAAACACAAAATTGTCATAAAAATTCCATTTGAGTAGTTCACATGTCAAGCTTTTTTGTTGCTTAACGTTTGAAACCCTTGGCCAAGTGCTGTGCAGCCTTTCCCTGCTTAATTGGCATAATATTTCTCTGGCTAACCGAAAAAAGAAACACAACATTGAAGTTTCCTAGGAATGGATCACATCGCTCCTCTCACCAATTTATAACTCCAAAACCACCTTAAAATCATTCAAAATACAACCTTTAAATATCTAATTCAACAACTATTAGACTCATTTACACAAACCCTATCCAACCCCAAAAGGGCATAAACATTTTTCCCATCTCCATCATTATCAAACACCAGTTAACCACGAAAAAAGCCGAAAACATCTAAGCGAAAACACATCTAATACAAATTCAAATTTATCAAAACAACAAGAAGCATACCATGCATACAAGCCAATATCTTTCCAAGATCAGTAGTAGGAGTAGTCAGCACACGAACCCCTTTTCCCGCCATGGTCAAAACCCCCACCGTATTCTCCGGATTCGACTACAACAACATAAAAAATTAAACCCAAAAAATCATTTTCTCTACAAAACCATAAAAATAAATAAACTTCCAAAAACGCACAAAAAAAATTAATTACTTGGGTTTTGGCTCCACAGATGAGACTAACTGCGTCTGCTTGAGCCCGCAATCGAGAAGGCGTGTAGTCCCCATTTCGCATCCACTCAGAGTTGTCAATGCATATCATAGTCGCCTGATTTCAATCGAAAAATCGAATACCCACCAAGAGTTTACATCAAATTCATATGGGTGGATTCAAATCAAAAACGAGAAAAAATAATTAAAAAGTTAAATTGAATACAATACTGACCTCGAGAACCATTGTTTTGGCGGTTTTTGTGTGTAATTGAAGAGTAAAGTTTTGAGCTTTCTCGAAAACAAGTCGATGTGTTTTCTATTTTTTTCTCGTATAAGTTTGCTTGGAGAATAGACTTTGCTGTGTCATGTGTGTTTATATAAATACTGTATTTTTAACACTAGTCCTTCTTTTTAAGTTATTTGTATTTACGACCTTGTAATTTACGTTATTTTCACTATTTTCTATAATAGAACATCTCATGCAACGGCGTTGTTTCGAGTTCTTTAGGCCTTTCCACAACAGGGGTGGCATAATCAATCCAAATTTCTATTGAGGTGTCAAAACTACCGGACGAATCCTCTCATAGTCTGATTCCGTACAGTCCGAAATTGATTTAACCCCAAGCCGGGCCGGGCCCTTTTGAATAGACATCACGTCTTAATAAAATTCAAAATTGATTTTTTTTTCTTAGATTTTATTAATATGTAGATGTCTACCCCGGGATATAATGATTCAAGATTTTATTAGATAAATTTTTAGAAGTAAAAGTTTATTGGTATTTGATTGAGACTTTTTAAGCAGTTGTATAAATCTTATGGTATTCAATCAGAACTTTCAAAAATTTTAAAAGTTTTGTAGTATTTGATCTGAATTTTTTAAAACGCATCAAATTATCTAATAATATTGGATTGAGATCAAAATTTATAGAATTTCACGATCAAATAGATTGTTTAGACTTTTTTCATATGATTTCACAATAAAATAGATTGTTTAGACTTTTTTCATATGATTTGTGTAATGAGTTGGACCTCAAAATTTTCTCACCCTTCCCCTCAAATACTTTCCGGATTTCCCACGCTCTCAAATCTGCTCAACAATTCTCATCATCTTCTTCTTTTTCTTTATGTTTTCCTTCTGCCTGTAAATGACAACCCTATTCCATTAGCAGATACAGATACAGGAATCAAAATCTGGGATTTTGCAAGAAAAGTTATGGGTGTAATCGCTTTTTATCCTCAATCTTTGTTGTCTTTCAACAAGCAGCTCAAGCTGAGAAATCCCATTTTTTTTCCCGAAGAGGTATGTTTATATTTACATGTTCCTCATCTCCTTCAATCACTTTGGATTTTTAGCTTTAAAAGTTTTGATCTTTTATGTGGGTTCTGATGTATAAACGCCTATGAAGAGGCCAAACTCCAGCTGAAGCTTTACCAAGCTTAGCAATGGAGGTTGTTCTATATAAAAACAGAGGAAAATCCAAGGGTTACAACCCAGTATTCATGAGCAATCAAAAGCTAACCAGAAAGGAAAAATAGCCAGCAAATAAATACAAGTCTGGCCCCAAAACAAAATAACAAACTAATCATTAAAAACGAGTCCTTGATTGCCACATGTCCCATCTGATACGTTCCAATCCCGAGAGCCAAAACAGAATCGAAGCTCACATGATGCACTTCCCGAATATTCCACAGCTCAAACGACCATAAATTTCAAACCAGCAAATGACACTAGAATTGCCTTGTGATGCTATATCAACTCCATCCCACCCTTTTAAAACTCGACCCGAGTTTAAACAACAACTTCAGGTGTATCGTCCGGCGGATGGTAAGTGAAAATATCAGCCACATTAAAGGTATTCGAAATACGAAGGTCTGCTGGAAACTCTACAGTGTAGGTATTATCACTAATCTTTTGAAGGATGCGACAAAGGCCTATCTTGCAAGCCTGCAATTTCTGATACGATCCCACAGGAAACCGTTCCTTGCGAAGAAAGACCATCACTAAATCACCTTCCTGGAATTCCTTAAATCGACGACGCCGATCTGCTGCTTGCTTATACTTGTGATTAGAGTCTTCAAGCTTCAATCTGACATCCTAGTGGAGTTTGACAATATGCTCTGCCAGTGTTGCAGATGGTTTACTTCGAGACTGAGGCACGTCTAAGAGATCAACCGTCTGATTAGGTGGCTTAGTATAGACAATAGTAAATGGTGTCTTCCTAGTAGACCGATTGACCATACTGTTGAAAGCAAACTCCACTTGGGGCAAGGCTGCATCCCATTGCTTTGGTTTCTCCCGTGCTACACAGCGAAGTATATTTCCCAGCGTACGATTCACTACCTCAGTCTAGCCATCTGTTTGAGGGTGGTAGGCTGAACTAAATTGCAATTTAGTTTGAAAGCAACGCCATAACTCTTTCCAGAAATGGTTCATAAAGCGAACATCACGATCACTAGTGATCGATTTTGGAATTCCATGCAAGCGAACCACCTTCCGAAAAAACAAGTGAGCAACAAAACTGGCATCAGCTGCCTTCTTGCAAGGTAAGAAGTGAGCCATCTTCGAGTACCGATCGACTACAACGAAGATGGAATCAACACCCTGTTAAATACGGGGTAATCCCAACACAAAATCCAAATCCATAGCAAATCCTCCCAAATTGAGTCAGGAACTGACAATGGAGTATAAATGCCAGAATTTTGTCGTTGTCCCTTCGAAACTTGGTATATAGCACATCGTTCTACAAATTTAGAGACATCCATCCTCATGTTTGGCCAGAAAAAACGTTATTCCAAGAGAGTTAATGTCTTATCGCGACCAAAATGGGCGGCAAAACCACCAGAGTGCAACTCAAGCAATATAAAATCACGCAGAGAATGGACTGGGATGCAAAGTGGTGGCCTTTGAATAAATAACCATAAAAAACATGATAACCAGGGACAAGTTCCATTCTCGCACATTTGCTCCAAATATCACCAAAATCTGGATCATTGGTATATTCTTCATTCAAACACTTGAAACCAGTTACCTATGTTTTCATTACTGCGAGCAGAGCACTATGACAACTAAGTGCATCAGCCACCTTGTTCGAAATTCCCGCTTTGTGCTTGAAAACGAATGTGAACTTTTGCAAATAGAGAACCCATCGAGAATGCATTCTGTTTATAGTCCTTTGGGAGTTGATGAAATGAAGGATCCTATGATCCGAATAAAGAAGAAATTCTTTTTGAACCAGATAATGTTCCCACTGGTGACACGTGCAAACCACTGCGTAGAACTCCTGCTCATACGTTGTCCATTTCTGACGGGCTTCAGAAAGCTTTTCACTAAAGAATTCAATCGGGCGACCTTCTTGAGATAGCACAGCTCCTATACCCCTCATTGAAGCATCGGTTTCCACCTCAAAAACTTTGTCAAAATTTGGTAGAGCCAAAACAGGTGTGGATGTGAGTTTAGATTTGATCTCTTTAAAACTAGCCATTTGCTCGGGCCCTCAATTGAACCGCCCTTTCTTTAAGCAATCTGACATGGGTGCCACTAAAGAGCTGAATCGTTTCACAAATCTTCTGTAGAAGGTTGCTAAACCCAGGAAGCTACGGAGTTCAGTCACTGGTGTTGGTATGGGCCAGGAAGTAATAGCATATATCTTCGTTGGATCAACCATGATACCTTTGTCACTAACAATAAACCCCAAGAACAAGAGTTGAGAAGAGTTGAATTCACATTTCTTGAGATTGAGGAATAGAGTGTTAGCTTGCAGTGTTTCAAAAATAACTCTCAAATGTATTAAGTGATCCTCCTGAGACCGACTATAGATGAAGATATCATCGAAATATACAACCACACATTTACTAGTAAATGGTTTTAGAATTTCAGTCGTGAATCTCATAAAGGTACTTGGGGCATTACAAAGACCAAATGGCATAACTTGCCATTCAAAGAGTCCATCCTTAGTCTTGAAGGCCGTTTTCCATTCATCGCCTGGCCTAATTCGAATCTGGTGATAACCACTTCGCAAATCCAGCTTGGAGAAGACACAGGTCCCCTCTAATCGATCTAACATGTCCTCAAGGCGTGGGATAGGAAATCTGTATTTGACTGTGATTTTGTTAATGGATCGGTTGTCCACACACATACGCCATGCTCCATCTTTCTTAGGGACAAGTAAGGCTGGGACAGCACATGGGCCAAGGCTTGGCTTGATTAAATTCTTGGCTAATAGGTCATCGACAATGGTTTTCAAAAGATCATGTTATTGTGGACTCATGCGGTAGTGAGGCAGATTGGGTAGTGAAGCTCCCGGTTGTAGATCAATATGGTGTTGTATAGCTCTTATAGGTGGGAGGTCAGCAGGCAATTCATCAGGAGCAATATCATTGAATTCAGTGAGCAATTTCACAATTGGATCCGGCAACAATGTATTTCCCACACATTTAGTTAACTCTTTTACTAACAAGGCTAACATAACAGAGGAATCTCTTAACTCATTATGGAATTCAGTACCTGAGATGGCAAGGAGAGTTTGTGAATGGCCTGGAACTTTCTGCTTGGTAGTTTTGTTCGAGCTGGGCAGTAGAATCACCTCCCTGCCATGCCATTCAAATGCACAGGTGTTTGCTTTGCCTCAGTAGGTTATGTCCCTGTCATATTGCCAAGGCCGGCCTAAGAGAATGTGACAGGCATCCATGTTAATTACATCACACACTACTTCTTCTGCATAGACCTTGCCAATGGATAAATGCAGTGTGCAAATTTTAGCAACATTACTCTCAGTTCCCATTCGAATCCATCCAAGTTTGTAGGGGTTAGTGTGCTTCACAGTGGGGACTGGGGAGGTTAAGTGCTTTAACCATGGCTCTCGAAACAAAGTTTTCACAAGAGCCGTTATCAATAATAACCTCACATTCCAAATTTTTCACTGTACATCTGGTGCGAAAGATTGAGTTTCTTTGGTTAACACAATGCTCCGCTAGTAGTAGCCTCTCAAGAATGCAAAGCAGTGGGTTTCCTTCGTCACCATCAAGGATTGTAGGTGCTGGATTGTTATATTCTCCACAATCTTCAATAATTCCCTCTTCCTCACCCTCATGCAATTCAATCAAATGGACCTGGCTACGGGTTGGGCACTCATTAGATCTATGGCCAGGCTGATTGCATCGAAAACACTTGCACACAATAGGCCTTGCATATGGGTTTGGTTGCTTAGTAGTGACTGCCTTCTCTAGAGCTTGAGAGTTGCTGGATGTCTCTGTGGTTTTTCGAGTAGATGACCCTATAGATTGATTGCTTTTCAGATGATCACTAGCTATAAACTTTCTAGTCGAACCACTGCGAGAGGAGCTGCGTTGAACCTGTTTTTCACCCTTGAAGGCAAGATTAACAGCCTCATTTAGGCTCCTAACAGAAGTCATCTCTAGTTTTTCCTAGAGTTCCTTAGATAAACCACCTGCTACCTTGCTTACAATTTATACACTGAAGATAGAGAGTTTGTGAAAAATTAGTTGGTAAGAATCGAGTCCGTAATAACTGTTTCATTCTAGGCCAAGAGGTGATGGGCTCAAGACCTTCCAATTGCCTGCTAGCTTGGATTTGTTTCCACTAACCTCGTGCTCCACATTTGAATTTTTAAGCAACAAATCTGCATTTCATGGTTTCTTCTACTCCCATACAATCAAAATAATCTTCAACATTATCAAGCCAATCCAGGAAATCCTCAATGTGTAAGTATCCATCAAATGCAGCCATTTCAAGTTTAAATTTGTCAGATCAAGTTTGATTACCTCTAGGTCGAGTATGATTTGGATCAGGCTGGTGATTGATTATATTCCAAAGGGTCTCGTCACCTTCATCTTCAACATTGTCGAACCGCGGAGGAGGAGGTGGAGTTTGAACTGGGATCTCCCCACTGGTACCCCCAAAATCACCCTCAAACGTCGGAGGTTGTCGTCGGAAATCGCCCCTACCACGACCACGACCACGAGCAAAGACACGCAGTGTTTGTTGATGTGGGTGTCGATTCGCCGTCCCGCCACCGAGATGCTCTGTAAACATTTGGCGAATATCCCTCGTCAATGACTCCATCTTCTGTTTCATCTTACGATCCATCCTAGCTTCGAGCATGTCTAAGGCTGCCCAGAGAGCCTTCGTTTCCTGTTCAACGACGTGGAAACGGCTTGCGTCTGTATCATCACCGGCCATCGCAGAGAAAAGGGGAAAATCCCAAGCTCTGATACCAATTTGATGTATAAATGCCTATGAAGAGGCCAAACTCCAGCTGAAGCTTTGCCAAGCTTAGCAATGGAGGTTGTTCTATATAAAAACAGAGAGAAAATCCAAGGGTTACAACCCAGTATTCATGAGCAATCAAAAGCTAACCAGAAAGGAAAAATAGCCAGCAAATAAATACAAGTCTGGCCCCAAAACAAAATAACAAACTAATCACTAAAAACGAGTCCTTGATTGCCACATGTCCCATCTGATACGCTCCAATCCCGAGAGTCAAAACAGAATCGAACCTCACATGATGCACGTCCTGAATATTCCACAGCTCAAACGACCATAAATTTCAAACCAGCAAATGACACTAGAATTGCCTTGTTATGCTACATCAGGTTCTTTGTGTTTTATATGTGAAGTTCATTTTGTCATGAGTCATGACATAAATGTTAATGTGATGCAACTTTTTTTTTTTAACTATATGCTAGTCTGATTGTGCTTAGCTGTTGAGATCGTATGTTAATTAAATTTTGAGTCTGCTACTTCACAAATGGAATATAAACTCTACACAAGTACACTAGTATTTGGTGACATGATTTTTCTCATTCAAAGGCTTTGGCATGGATGTTCTGAGTTAGGTTTGATTCAGGTGTTCACGTTTTCCTGGTGAATTTGCATTTGGATACTAATAGGAGTAATGGTCAGGTAATATCTATCTAGTTTACTTTACGCGGTATGTCCCTATAAAATTTAGTAGTTTATATTGTTAATGTCATTAAATGTGTGGGATACCATGAGTAGTTCAATGATACATGTCCTGAGCAGAGGTTTTACAACGTTTGTAACTTAAAAGCACTGATGAGAAACTGTGTCAAAGCCTAACCTTAACGCTAGTGTTGGATATTCTTGTTATTGTTTAAGGGTATTAAATAGATTTTGTTTGATCGAAAAATTATTTGTTTCCATTCCTTGTAACTATGATTGAATCGTTAAAAACTCCAACTTTCTCTGATCTTTGTCAGTAAACTATGCAGTTCCAAAGTTAAATTTTTAGTTCTAAAATCGATTTCAAGCGTTTTCTTAAACCTTTTTTTTTTTTTTTTCATTTTGGAGTTGTTTTATGTGTCATGCTTGTGCTGCCTAGGGTGATAGCTGCAACTATGTTGTTTGCAATCCTTGAATATCTAGTTGTGTATATTCATCGTATACAAAGCTTAAACATGATTTCTTGACCACATTGTTGTTTATCACTTTTTGCTGGCTAGAATCTAGTACTTACCATCTGATTGTTTACTTGAAATGAAATCTGAATATCGGCATATGGATCTGTTGATGGAACTGAATTCTTGTAAACTACAGACTGAAAGAGCATTCTTTGATGCAGCTTGTTGAATTTAGCAGAGATTGCAGATTGGCCTTCTTCCCTTTTGCATTCCAAAAGAATCCCTATAAGTTGACTGTTCTAAACATAAACTCTGATGGAAGTAGAAGAGGCGGACCACTTCACAAAGTTTCTGCTGCTGGAAGATCGAAGAAAGGGGAAGGAGGAAATGAGATACCCCAATTATCTGATGGTAATGGATCCTCATCTAATCAGGACTCAAAGAGAGAGAGACTGCGAGCAAGAAGAAGAAGCGAATATCTATGGGATATGGCAACATTCCATTCCAAGGATTATGTACCGGAAGCTTTACCTTCTATTTTCTCGCTTTATCATTTTCTAACTCAGATGCTTGTAACGGTCAAGGGTGGGGTGATCAGCAAATGGAGAAGAGAAGATGCGCCTCAAAAAGAGGAAGAAATACAGAATAATGAACCAGTAGCAGACAGAAAATTAACTCAGTTGCCATCTAATTTTGTGAAGACTGAAGAGGTCTCCCATACCATCTCCATCAACCCGAAGTGGCAAAGTCCCCGAACTGAAGAGTGAAACGGAAGTTTCAGCAGGCATAGAAAGAAAGGAGCAGTCAAAGTTGCCAAGAGTAGAGGAATTGAAACTTACTCAGCTGAAAGAGCAAGCAAAGGCTAGAGGAATCAAAGGTTACTCAAGAATGAAGAAGAGTGAGCTTGTTAAATTACTGAGGTCCTGAAAAACCTTGTAGCCTTGATGGACTATTGAGTATTGACTGACAAAACAGGAGCATGAAGGGAGTGAATATTGAAGAAACTGATCCTTACTTTTATGTTCTTCTAAGTAGTTATTGTTGGAGATTCTCTGTTTATGGTTGATTGTTGAAGAAACTGATCAGATTATTGCTTTGGCACAATCGACTTTACTAAGTTTAACCATCTAGTGCAGAATTTTTCCACTCAAACAAATTCATTACGGTAGACTCAAAATAAACAGCACAAATTCCATTTTGTCAGTGCATTGATTGTTATAATTCTAATGATTCATTAATATAATCTTATCAAGTTCATCCTAAGGTAATTTTATCAGGCTTGTGTATTAGCTAGCAAATTTATATAATCCTTGCAAATTTATATAACTCTGAAAGTCTAGACTATATAATCCTATAGTCTTTAAAATCATAAAAATCAATAAAATCTTTGTATCCTAAAATTGAGTGTATTTTGATAACCTTTTATGAGAAATAATTATCTTTCTACAAAATTTAAAACCACTACTATATGTTTCTAATCTCAATTGAATTTTCATTTACATGATCAAGCATTATGATTTTTATAATAAAAAAAATACTTTGACGGAAGTTGGGGAGACCCGGCAAGGTCACCGACTCGCATCAATGAGAGTGTAATTTCGCATAAATAACACACCAAGGCATGCAAAGCAACTTAGAATCTGCCTAAAAAAATTAACTCTTTTATTGAACAAAACAAGCCTCTCAACATTGTACAATGTAACAATTGAAGGTATGCACGATCTAGATTATACAGAGAAATGACAGATTGATGATGATGGACAACACATGATTTGAATTCAAGGAGGACACACAATTTTTGGATTCAAGGTTAGATATATGTAATTTACACACTGAGAGTTCTGGGGGCATAAGACGGGGGGTGGTTTCTGCTGATGGGTAAGTGAACGTAGACCTCGTGAACATGCGCCTTGTAGACTTCTCCCCGATCTCTGTCTATGGCAAAGCAGATGTAAACAGTGTCGATCACATTGTCCAAAACATGGACAAAGAAACTCAGAATCACAATCAGCAGCACCCATGCAAGAGCCGCAATGAAATATGAATCGACCCCTAGCTTGGTCACAGCCTTGTAAGATCGCACAGGCCTGGTTATGCACATCCGATGTAAGGAAACAAGTTAGAATAAGAAAAAGAAGTGTCAAAGAGAAAAGGCATCTGGAAATATATAGAACTTCTCGACTATCAGTGAACTGTTCATTTAATGGCATCATAATCAAGTGATCTCAGAGCATGAGGTCAAAAACTCAAGCATACTTGCTTTTGTTTAATTAATTAAAAAGTATACATATTGAATAAATTTAGGCCACCATTGCATACCATGGTCCACACATTTTATCCATTTCCGATGCCTGATGCCTGATGCCTAAATGCTAATACGAAAGCATACAGATTTCAGTTATCATATGCTTGATTAACATAACTAAGCTACAACCAGCTTCATTCTTACAATCTAAACATAAATCATCATATGGATAAAACCGCCTAAAAACCATTGTTAAAGCACCGGCATGATGAGTTCTCGTACATCATGATCATCTACAGATATTTCATCAAATCACCCCTTAATTATTATCTTTGGTTTCATAGAATTTAAAAATTGAGATTGTTCATATCATCATTCTATAGGAAGAAAGATGCATGTTGATCCGTTAACCTGCAAGGCTGTCTCACCCAAAACACCGAGATGGCATCCTTGCATACTCAAGAAAATTTTTCTTGACACTAATTTATAACGAGTAAGATAGTATGAATCTGTATAATCTACTCACCGCGATTGTATACAATGCTGAGACGACAAAGATAATTCCAGCTAACAAACGAGTCGACACAGTCTCAACGAAAACAGCAGAGAGAAGATTACGCTTTAGAAGCTCGTATGTCATCCTCGCGGAAGAGCAGTAAGCTTCACCAGTTATCGCTGCAAAGTTGATGGTGAACTTGTTAAGAAATTCTACAGCTGTCAGTAAGGTATTAACACAACACCGCAGTATAAGATTCACACATCCAGGAACATCTTCCTGTCTGGCACTATCAACAGTAGCACGAACTACACGTACTCCACATATAACTAGTCCAGATAGACAAACAGTTCCTGAGGAGGGACCTAAGGCGTTCCTGCAAAAGGTCACGACGATAACATGAAATAAATTAGCATGAGATTATAAGAGATATTACTAATGTTTCTCCAATTATGATGCTGATTAGACAACAGTGAAACCTACAAGTGACGATGACTCAATAGTGAAAACAGTAAGAGAATAAGCAAATTCAAATGATACCAAGTTACAACTGTAATATCTATATAATCAAATACAAGATAGGAGGATAACAAAATTAAACGAAACTCTTAACATTGAGCGTGACCAATATTAAAAACCAGTAAATTTATCATTCAACAGACAGCTAGCCATAAGAAATTAAATTCAAATTTCAAATATTTATAAAATGTAAAAGAACAGCAGTAAGCAGCAGACCACACTCTTGACTGCGAAGTCTGTTCACATGTACAACAACACATCCTAAGTATATATACTGTTGTCTAGACATATTAGCATTGTCCCAGTACATAGATGCATCTGTTCACATTGATTAATTTCCCCTCTCTACCCTAGTTTTTCTAACAATAGTTTAGTATATATTCATCATTGTCGGTCTTTGAGCCAAAGACCACCCTTCATTATGTTCTCACAAACATTTGATTTCTTTACAAACATTTGATTTCTTTACAAACAAAAAATTTACATAATGCTGTAAGCGTAGTTGCATCCAGGAACTCGTTGTTTGAAGATTGCTAATTTAAAGAGACCAATTTATTCAACCTAAAAATACCGATATCTACAATCATGAGAAACCATATAAAAGAGCAATGCCAGAAAATTGAACAAAATTAAACTGGATAACTTAAGCTGAAAAATAATAAGAATATCATGAATTCACCTCAAAGAACTTCTTATACTCCGCTTAGGTTTCTCGTCCTCCTTTGAGAAATACCACTGTGCAGTAGTCCCACTAATCACATAAGCTTGTGCTTCGACCATTGCAGTCAAAGACCACAACATGGTGAGAATCGCCAACGCAAAGTACGCGGGCACCCAGCTATCCTGTTTCCACACACATTTATACAATCCACTCGATTCTTCTTTCGGGACAATCTTCCCATTAAATCTCGAGAACACCAAGAACACAACGATAGGCGAGTAATAAACCACCAATCCTAGTGTCAACAATGGTAACACCAGAAACAAGCCCAAGTTTTTTGACAAGGCATCCGAAGCAACCCCAATAATCTTAACAGTCAGCTCGATTCGATGCCAATTAGCAACAATTATCCACACAACAACACCAATTATCAAGAACACAAACACGAGAACCAGAATCCGATACACCAATGGCAATGCATCACTACAAGTGGAACTAAGAGTACAAGCTACAAACCAGTAAACATTGATAAAAACAGGCACGAGCACGAAAAACGGAAGTGAAACGTAAACAACCTGCTTAGTGTAACGTTTGAGCAACAAAAGAAGCAAAAAACAAATGGGCACACTCAAAATAAAGTTACCACAAGGGTCCAAATCAAAGCTCTCAAAATATCAGAAATTGATGAAGAAAAACCAGACCCCACAAGAACCCAGCTATCAAATAGTGAGAGTGATAGTGAAGCAGAGTCGTTAACGCAAGAGCTTGAACTGGCACTGTAAACAAAAGCAGAGACGTTGGTGTAGTTGGAGTTTCTGTTGCAGATTGAGAAGATACCAAACCCGAAAGTTGTGAGGACGAAGATCAGGAAGAGGACGAGGAAAGGGAGGTCCTTCAAGGGTCTGGTCCCGTAATTGTAGGAGATCTGGAGGTACTGGCTCGGGTCGGGTTCTGACGGGTCGGGGTGGGAAGTTGTGGTGTGTTCTTCGATTGGAGCGGGTTTGGTAGATAGGAGAGGTTGAGATGGTGAAGATGAGTCGTAGAAAGATATGGGTTTGTTGGGGTCTTCATCAGAGCTGCCCATTTGAGAGAGAAAGATTGAAGCTTGACTGAAGAAGAAAAATAAATTTTACCAGTAACAGAGATATTTTGTTTTTGTTTTTGTGGTTTTTCGATGATGATGATGATCTAAAGAGATGACTTTTTTGGACTGTTATTGTGTTTGTGTTGTGTTGAGTTGTTTATTTGTGAAGCGGTGGCATGAAGACAGGTGGTTGTGTTTTTGAATCCATTTATAAAATAATTAATTATTGTCCACGTTTAACACTACAGTGATCCGTCAGATATCTATCGTAATTCGTTGAATTAAAAAAATACAAGAATGGTTTGAATATCTGTCTTCCATAATTGAAGAATATGATATCTATACCTCTTAGAAAAAACTCATATACTGTATCTTTAGAGCTTAGAGATCAAACACTACACGAACGATTAAATATTTATAGTAACATATCGAATTAAACGATACATAAACTATTCTGATAGCTACATCACCTGCCATATCAGAAGGATATATATTTAGACTATTACTCGTAGAGTCGTAGAAGAAAGTGACATATGTACTACACAGTCTACACTTTCCGAGCTAAGAGGACAACTAACGAAGAAAAGTTTTGATTTTGATTTTGATTAAAAAAAAAAAAATTTCACATTTGGGAAACTATTATGGTGTGTGCACAAATTCATGATTTTGATTATGTTTATTGATTTTTGTTTTTTTATTGAATATAAAAAATCTGTATCGATCTAAATTCATTGTTATAAAAGTGATAAATTTTAAATAAATATCAGCCTATTTAACTGAAAATCAATACTAATATTACTTTTGATATGATCAACAGATCAAGCATCAGTATTTACTAAAAGGTATCACCCAAGTTGTAATTTAATATTCTAATTCTCATTTTAAAAAATAACAAAATATATATTACTCAACAAACAGTCAAAAGCCCACCTAGCATTCCTAAGTTTATCATTGACTCTTTATTTTGAAAATTTTATTTATAAGTGTTCTTCTAATATGAGAAAAGAAATGGAAAATTAAGAGAAGAAATTGTTTGATTGATCAAAAGTCAAAACTAGTGAAGTCAACTTACAAGGCTTATTCACAAAGTATTGATTGTTAGCTAATCATACAAGAAAAATCACATCATCAACCAGTATTTTCTTAACATTGCTTGAATATGAATAAAAAAATATGTAAAGTACCAAAACAATTTGTGCAAGCTACTATCTGTTCTCTAAAGTATCAAATCAAATTGACGTAAAAAGATAATCTTTTAGAAATATTCTTATACCAATTTATTTTCCACTCCAATGCTTCCAACACCAATTTAGTGTAAAAAAGTATATTTATAAGAATATTTTTTCAATAAAACTTTATATAATATTAATTAATTTCTATTAGTTAACTTAAACAAAATTAATTAATTTTTTGACATAAAAATATTATTCTTAAATAATTAATTGCATAATATAAAAAAATAAAATAATTACTCACATAATTTTACCCCAAATTTTTCACAATGATATTATTCAACTTATTTATCCAACTAATTTTCATTTAATTATTTCAACTAATTTTTTTCACCATAGTATTTTTTTTTTGAACTATTTTGTCATGTAATTTTTTTAAGTATTTTGTCATTTCTTTTAATGGCACTAAATTAAGTTAATATAAAAATTTACCATTAGTTAAATGCATAATTAATAAGTAAAATAAATAATTTAAATATATATATATATATTAATATTTGTGTCATTTTAAAGATCTCGACGAGATCTTTCCAACTGTATAATTTTTGAAATATATATTATTATAAATAAATGTGGGAGGATTAAATTATGAATTATAACAAATACAAACATTGATTTGACAATTTAAAAGAAATAATAATAATAATAATAATAATAATTAGTGTTGATGAGTGATCAGTGTTTGGTATAACACAAGTGTAATACTATTCACTCAACACTAAATTTTATCTTCGAAATTGAAATTTAGTGTTGCGTTGGAGCAACCTTTTACTCCAAGTTGGTGTTTTAGGTCATTTCCAATGTAGAGTATTAAAAATTACACTAAATTAGTGTAAAAAGAGTATCTTTTGGAAATATTCTTACACCAATTTTTTTCCACTCCAACACATCCAACACTAATTTGATGTAACATAGTAGCTTTACAATAATATTCTCTCAATAAAACTTTATACAATACTGATTAATTTCTATTAGTTAACTTAAACAAAATTGATTAGTTTTTTAGACATACAAAATAGTATTCTTAAATAATTAATTGCATAATATAAAAAAATAAAATAATTACTCACATAATTTGACCCCAAAATTTTCACCATAACATTATTCAACTTATTTATCGAACTGACTTTCAATTGATTATTTCAACTAATTTTTTTAACATTAATTTTTTCTCATTTAATTTGTTTCCTTCTAATTTTCTCCATCTAATTTTAACATCCCGTTTTCTTATCCATATTGGTGTCATTTAAATAATATATATATATATATATATATATATATATTAGTATTTGTGTCATTTTAAAGATCTCAATATAAAGATCTTAATGAGATCTTTCCAACGGTATAATTTTTAAAATAAATAAATATCGGAGTGTTAAATTAAAAATTGTAATAAATATAAAACATTGATTTGATAATTTAATAAAATAAATTTTTAAAAAAATAGTGTTAAGTGAATAGTGTTACACTAAATTTAGTTGAACATTTTTCACTCAACACTAAATTTTATCTTGGTAATTGAAATATAATGTTGCATTGGAGCAATCTTTTACACCAAGATAGTGTTTTTACACTAAGATAGTGTACCATTGGAGATGCCCTAAATTTGTGTAAAAAGAGAATCTTGTGAGAATATTCTTACACTAAATTTTTTTCTCACTCCAATGCATCCAACACCGGGCATCTTCAATCAGTGTGTGAATCTCCATTTTGCAGTAGATTTGGACTCCAATCGATGCGGCAATCTCCAATCCAGATTGCGGCCCCAATTTCTTCAACGCCAGATTCAAGCGCACTCTCTTCAAATGTGCTACTTTGTTGCTTAGTTTTTCTTCTTTTTTTGAGTTCCTCAATCTTTACTTATCCACGTATTGACTATCATTCAATAAAATCTATTATGATTATATTTTATTTAAAAGTTTTGCTTAATCACAGTTTTGCCCATATTAAATCAAATGTATTCCGATTGTATCATTTTAATTATCTAATGCTTTAAGTTAATTTTTATTTGTTTTAATTTACTAATTTGTTAATTTCTTAACTTATCGTAATATTATGTTAATAAGGGGTGAAATGTTAATTGTTGAGAAGTAATAAAAATGTGAATATTTATGAAATATTCTTTTTTGAGTAAGATTTGGTTCAATAGATTGGAGATGGTGGTATAGAAGTTGTTGTATTTTGCTGCAAAGTTGCAATAAATCGGTGCAATTGCTTGGAGATGGTCCTACAAAAATATTCTCTCAATAAAACTTTATATTATACTAATCAAATCCTCCAGATTTTTAAATGGTTCATTGAAGTTATTGTTATCGAGTTTTTTTTATGTTGGACCCTAGGGTTATAGATTGCGCAGCGGAAGGGTTTTAAAATTTTTATGCAATCATTAAACTAACCCATTTGTACAGTAATAATCAAATGCGATAATAAAATGAAGGAACTTTTCATACCTACGTAGGAGGCTCCTTCACTTTGATACGAACTGCTCCTGATTTGAACCACGTGATCTTCCTCGCTATCTCCCGGAACTGGTGACAGCGTGTGGGCGCGTCACGATATTCAGGACCTGTATGGATGAAGAAGAGAAGAACACACATACAAAAACAAACTCTAGAGGTGCAGCCCTTGTGGTCTCACCACACCCTAACTTTTTCTCTTTTGTTTGCTTTTGCTTTTTGCTGTTCACAATTAACCTTTTTTAATCTCTTCTCTTCATTCACTTTTCAATTGCTGTGTTATGTTGTCTCATTCGGTTTCTCTCTTTGTTTAATTAAATATATATCTCATATATATTCGAAAACCAACAAACTAAAATCTATTTGATTTTTAAAAAACTTTACAAAGATATTTCATATCTTTTTTTTTTAAATTAATTAAATATTTATTTTTAAATTCAAACATTTTAAATTCAATTTCAAATATTTAATTTAATAAAATAAAATAATCATATTATTTTATTTTATTCAAAATCAAATATCAACTAACACCCTCCATTTAGTGATTAACAACATAATTAAATAATCTTATTATTTAATTTATTTAATCACCATTATTCATTAATTAAATAATCTCATTATTCAATTAATTTCCGAATAAATACGTGTCACTTTCGTAACACAATTAATTGGACAATCCAATTAATTAACCGTGACCCTTGTTACCTAAATCGATCGGGCTAGCAAGGGGACCTAATGGACCCACAGTATTTTGAGCTCCAATAATCCTTAGAAATCATTAATTAAACTCTTTAATTAATATTTCATGATTATTAACTTCGGTGTTATTCCACTAAAAACCCGAAGCTGCACTCTCTCAACTGTAGACGTTTTTACACAAACCAATAACTCTCGGTGTCCATCGATATAGCTATTATATATGGTATAATCCTCCACAAGTAGTTCATAATTAGAGTTGAGTCATAATGTCCGTTATACCCCTCTAATCATATCTTTCCATTAAGTACCATTGATTCTCTAATGAACAATAAATCCTACATTCCTTACGAAATTAGGAGAGCGCTCATATTGTTCAAGCCCCGAATCAACCCTTAAGGGAACTACCATCTACTTCTCACAAGAAGGAGTGGATTCCACTATTGTGTACAAACCTTTCCAGCCACAAGCCAAACCACGATCCCAACATACAGAGTATATTTATCGGGAATGCAACTCCGACCTCACCCATGATATATCAAAGACCACGATCTAACCTGAAGGAGTCGATAAGACACTCAGGATTAAGATCACCCACATATAGCCATCATTAGTTGATATATATGAATCTCATCGTTAAACGGATCTTAGTGAGAGATTCATATAGATTATGACCCAGTCCTATATGATCACATCATACAAGGTGCCTCCATTCTCATATCTACATATGAATGATCCAGGATAGGATCACCGTACACTACGAAATGGACCGTAGCTGTAGATTAACCACAAATAAAGTACCCAGTTTTATTTGCTATCTACAGACTCTTTAAATTGCTCGTTTCAAACTGAATCCATCTATATATAACACTCATATACTCAGTTCGAAATTACATCTGGCAATTTTGGATGTTAAGTGCACATGTTATATAAAGTATGACACAAAATGAATGAATATACTACTTCTTTTATTTATGTTCAAATTATATTTACATATTACAAACTTTAGGGCAAAAACCCCAACATTTTATTGCTAAGTTATGTTAATATTTGCTTTATTTTAGGGTTTTTTTTGTTATGTATTTTTTTGAAGTATTTTGTCATGTATATTATTTTTTGAAGTATTTTTTCATTTTTTTAATTGCACTAAATTAAGTTAATATAAAAATTTACCATTAATTAAATGCATAATTAATAAGTAAAAAATAATATATATATATATATTGGTGTTATTTTAAAGATCTCGACGAGATCTTTCAAACGGTATAAATTTTGAAATAAATATTACTATAAATAAGAGTGGGAGGGTTAAATGAGGAATTGTAATAAATATTAAACATTGATTTGATAATTTAATAAAAGAAATAATAATAAAAAATTTAGTTTTGAGTGAATAGTCACTAAATTTAGTGTTGCACTTTTCATTCAATACTAAATTTTATCTTGGCAATTGAAATTTAGTGTCGTATTGGAGCAACCTTTTGCACTAAGTTAATGTTTTTACATTAAGAGGTCATTTGTTTTTTTGTTTGAAAACTAAACAGCCTTGTATTTTTTTGAAGACTGAATAGGGAATGAAATCTGAACTTGAATGACATGTTTTTTTTTTCCTTACATCTGAATGTATTGTCAACATATTTGTTTTTTAAAAATAAAATTGTCTAAATGACATGTTTTTTTCCTCACATCTGAATGTATTGTTAACACGTTTGTTTTTTAAAAGTAAAATTGTCTGAAACTAAATAATTTTACATTTATACCAATGTTAAACAATTATAAATATAATATGGAATAAAAACAATCCAAAAATAATAATTATATATGAATACACATAATTATGATCTTATTCTTCGATTACAAATAAACTTCATTTTTACTAAGAAAAGAAAATATTTTTTTTCAAAAAATAGAAGGGCAGCAGAAAAACTCACACAAAACACTATAAAAAATAATATATAAATACATCACTCTAATATCGTAATAAAATATTAATATTAAACACCAATACAAGAAGTGATTAGGGTTCTTTTTTTATTTTTAAAGCTATTTAAAATAAGCAATATATTAAAATAGAGATTTCTATACCGTATATAATTATGATGAAATTGGAAATAAAACAATTTAATAATTATGATTCAGACTCATTAAGTTTTAAGTGGAAAAAATAACTTAATAGGGGGTCGTTTATTTTTTCCACTTAAAACTTAATGGGTTTGAATCATAATTATTAAGTTGTTTTGTTTGTTTTTTTAAGTGGTCAAACAACTTAAAAATACCAGAAAACGATTTAAAATAAAAAGTAAAAAATCATAACTTTTCACTTAATTGCAAATGACTGAATTGCATTAAATGCAATACAAAATCTTTTCTTCCAATACTATTCCCCATATATAACATATTTCCAATTTCATCATAATTATATATGATATAGAAATATTTATTTTAATACCTTGCTTATTTTAAATAGCTTTAAAAAAAAGAACCATAATTACTTCTCATATTGGTGTTTAATATCAATACTCTATTATGATATTAGGGTGATTTATTTATATATTATTTTTTTAGAGTGTTTTATGTGAGTTTTCCTACGACCCCTTTTATTTTTTGAAAAAAATTATTTTTTCTTTTCTTAATAAAAATGAAGTTTATTTGTAATCGAAGAAGAAGATCATGATCATATGTGTTCATATATAATTATTATTTTTGAATTGTTTTTATTCCATATTATATATATAATTGTTTAACATGAGTATAATTGTAAAATTACTTAGTTTTAGACAATTTTACTTTTAAAAAACAAACGTGTTGACAATACATTCAGATGTGAGGAAAAAACAAACAAACATGTCATTCAAGTTTAGATTTCAGCTTCTATTCAGTCTTCAGAAAAATTCAGGACTGTTCAATTTTCAGACAAAAAAAAACAATTGAACCCTTAGTGTCGGTATTACATCAAATTAGTGTTGCAATGAAGATGGCCATAAAAACTAACCGTAGAACTCTTAAGAATTAATGATGCATTTATGAATATGAATCAAACCGAAAGGGAATAGGAATTAGATATTCCAATAGAGGGTAAAGTGCAGACACCAAACTATTGTATAGTATAGCATTCATTAAATTTTCCAAATATGTCAAGTGACAACAAAAATTCCATATATGGGAAGGAACATTAAAAGTGAATCGTGCAAAAAAAAAAAAGGAAAATGTAGAAATATATGCTATGGAGAATTACAGTTTGGTCCTTATATTTTAAGGAAACATTAATTTTTTAACCGATTTGTGTGCATTAGGGTCTTTAGTCCACATCTTTTTGAAAATGTATTAAAAAAATCTCTCTGACCAAAAAGTTGATAGTCAACATTAGTAAAAGTGTCAAAAAGACAGGTTTGCCCCTAAACAATGTGAAAAGACTAAAATACCCCTTAAACAATTACTCTTTCTTTTAGAAGGGATTTAAAGACTGAAATGCCTCTCAAACCCTTTGACATTTAATTAGAAAATTGAAATGTTTCTATCAATGATTGAACCATTAACCGATTCAAAGCAACAAACTCTTGCTAGCTGAGCTATTACAACTCATTGTTAGTGGTTTGTTGATTTAAATGCATATATAGTTATATAATTTGTTTAAAATAATGTAAATCTGTTTATATAATTTAAAATAAAATTATATATATAATTTAAAATAGAATCATATTTAATAATAATATATCAAAACAGATTTATGAAAAAGAAAAAGAAAACAAAAGGAAAATAAACATATTTAATTTTTTCCCTTTTCAATTTATGGACTTTGATTTTCTGGGTTTTTTTTTTATCAAATTGAAATAAAATATTTTTTGAAAAGGAAAAAAATTAAATAAAAACAAGAGAGAAAAAATTTACGGGCTTTAATTTTCTAGGTTTCGTTTTGTTTTCTTAGTTTTTTTTCCATTTCAAAAAATATTTTATTTCGATTTGATAAAAAAAACCCAGAAAATCAAAGTCCATAAACTAAAAAGGGTAAAAATTAAATCTGTTTTTTTTTCCTTTTGTTTTCTTTTTCTTTTTCATAAATCATTTTTGATATATTATTATTAAATATGATTTTATTTCAAAATATATATATATATATATATGATTTTATTTTAAATTATATAAACATATTTACATTATTTTAAACAAATTATATAATTATATATGCATTTAAATCAGTAAACTACTAACAATAAGTTATAATAGTTTAGTTTGTTAGAGCTTGTGACTTTTAATCATAAAGTTAAGGGTTCAATCCGTGATAAAGATATTTTAATATTCTAATTAGCTGTCAAAGTGTTTGAAGGGCACTTTAGTCTTTTCATAGGATTTAAGAGTAATTATTAGAGGGGTATTTCAGTCTTTTCACATTGTTTAGGGGTAAAACTGTCTTTTTAACACTTCTATTACCGTTGACTGTCAACTTTTTGGTCAGATGGACTTTTTGATGTATTTCCAAAAAGATGAGGACTAAAGACCTTAATACACATAAGTCGGGTAAAAAACAATGTTTCCCTAAAATATAATAACCAAAATGTAATTTCCCCTGTATACTAAGATTAACAATTTTTTATTTTATTTTTTGAAATTCAAAGATTACCAAATTTGGCTCTAAAAAATTCCTCGTAAATTGGCGAAACCTTCTGCAAAATTTCTCAAAACCCTGAAAATAAAAAAGTAGTTTACTTGCTTACTTGTTAGAGTAAGGAAACGTCTCTCTCTCAAAATTTTTTTTATTTTTACTCATTTGGGACTTGGTCTCTTTCTCCATTTTAATATTCTGTATCCTCTTCAGGTTTTTGTCAACTTTGTATTTTATAAACCACTCAAAAAATGATGTCTTCCAGGCAAATCTTAGCTTCAACAAGATACCTGAGGACGACTCACATTTTCTCCCCTGTAAGGTCTCTCATGGATGCCACAAAAAAGTAAGATTTTCCATTGACATCCAAAGTTTCAGTAAGTTTCAGGTGCGGGATACCGCACGTAATTCTCGTGCGGGATCATTGATTGATTGTCAATACTTAAAATTTTCTGACTTGGAAATTTTTTCTATGCATTTTTCCATATATGTTTTCAGGATTGAAGATGTTGCAAGTGTTGATGTTCATGCTGCAAAAGATCTCCTCAGCTCCGGTCATCGTTATCTAGATGTGAGGTAGGGTTGAATATTGATCTCAGGAAATTAATCCTGTCAACGTTCGAATGGATTTTTCGATCTTTAAGTATTTGAATCTGATTTTTATTTTTATTTTTCTGTAGGACAACAGAGGAGTTCAACAAGAGTCATGTTGACAATTCTATGAATGTTCCATACTTGTTCAAAACTCAAGAAGGTGACTAGAATTTTTCATTATTATCATGTAATCTAATCTGATCTGTTTCTTCTCTGTCGAAATTTTATGTTTACGCGACTTTTTTTATATTGTTTCGTATTCTGACAATATTCTAGGTAGAGTGAAGAACCCTGAATTTCTCACCCAGGTGTCCTCAGTTTGCAAGAAAGATGACCACATAGTTGTGGTAAATTTTTTATACTATTGTTGTATCTTTTGTTCTAGCTAGATTTTAAAAATGTTATTGGTAAATTAACAAGACGGGGTTGGCGAGAATATGTACGAAATAAACTCATTATATAGGAATTGCATTCATGAATATGAGAATATCTCGAATTTGAGTCATTCTTTACTGTAGATGTCCGGATATTTTTACCCGTCTCTGGATGAATAAAAGATATGTACTTTTTTTTTTCTTATGTTGTATAAAGGGTTGCAACAGTGGAGGCAGGTCACTCAATGCTTGTGTTGATCTTCTAAATGCTGTAAGATTACTCTATAAATCTATACTATAACGAATGTAAAGTTGAATTCATAATCAAATCTTGGCGATTTTTCGAAATAAAATTGGAAGTGATCATGAGAAAATTTTATGTTGGTGGAGGCAGGGCTACGAGCGAGTGAAGAACATGGCGGGAGGTTACTCGGCCTGGGTTGACAATGGACTTGCCGGCAGTGAAAAACCAGCTGAGGAGATGAAAACTTCTTGCAAATTCCGTCCATGAAAGGATTGATCAGAGCAGTGAATTTGTTCAAATTTATTTTCTATTGCTGATATGTTTCTGTAATGGATTATCATGAATTTGAGACGAGGTTTTTATATTAGTAATGCAAAATGTTGTGAATGGTTTGTTTTGGGATGTTTGTTGCCATTGACACAATAATATTTCTTGTAAGCTCATGAAAAAAAGCTTACAAAAGTCTACATGTTCGACTGTTTTCACTCCATTTTTGTCTCGCTAAACTTATCACAAGGCAAGTGTAGAGGAGACCTCAGTGTTGTAACAGTATTTAAAACAGGGTTTCGATGGTTTCGGTTAATAAGGTTCGAGCCAACCGAAAGCCTGTTTAACTAAATCCCGACCCGGATGCTACATTTGATGATGGAATAAGAAAACAAAACATTTTCCTTTTCATTGCTTGGTAATAAACAAGTTTGTATTTATAAGAAGTTACCAGATACAAAAGGGCATGAATGATACAATATTTCCAGGAAGAACCTAACAACTGTTAAATCTAAAATCATGTTTTGATGAAATTTTCCATAAACATGATGATACAAAAGAGGGACCAAAAAAGTGAATCAATTATCTAAACACAAATTAGCAATCTCATAACAGAAAAACTTGATGTTGTTGTTGATGACGATGTCGGTGGTTATATAACATGAAGGCGGCGCTCATCTTTCCTCGTCCCATTTGCTCCTTGGTATCACTCCGGAGTCACCAATAGTGACCTTCTTTCTAGGTTTTCCACTGTAAGTTCCAGCTCCGCCTTCAATTGCATAAACAATGTCCATGCCTTGCATAACCTTGCCAAAGACAACATGTTCCCCGTCCAACCTGGAAATCACATGCAAGTTATGGGAAACATTTGACATTCATCTTGTCATGTATTATCATTTGACAACTCAAGTTTCGCAACCACAAAATCAAAAGGAAAGAAGGAAAACATTGACAGAAACAGCACGGTAGTTTCTGATACTCCAAAAGTATATGAACATAACAGCCGATTCACATAATATTACAACAGAGATGAACAAGGCATGATCTACACGCATGCAGTGAATGAGAGATTATAATACATCGATAGCAACTCTTTCAAGATGTCAAATCTTTCATAGATGGATTCAACTGCATTAGCATTCAAGCTGTTGATATGTTAGATGATTATGCTTATAAAGGGCCACAGAAGCACACAATACAATTGGTCAACGACTCAACTATATAAGAAACACACGCAGGCCAGGGTCTTTCAACATTTTTTGTGTTTTCAGAATGTCACCACAGGATAGCTTACCAACTGGCCTTGACAGTGGTGATGAAAAACTGTGAACCGTTGGAATCAGGACCGGAATTCACCATAGAAACAACACCTACAAAGAAAACTGAATAAGTACGATCCACGGTTCGAACATAAAGTTTAAAGACAATCAAAAAAATGAGTACACATTAGAATCACCTGGATGTGAATGTTTAATCTTAAAATTCTCATCAGGAAAGGTGCCACCATATATCGACTCACTTCCCTTCCCATCACCGCGAACTATATCTCCACCTTGAATCACAAACCCAGATATTATGCGATGAAACGGTGTTCCCTTGTAGTGGAGAGGTTTCCCATTTGCCCCTTTGCCGTTTTCCCCTGCAATTGAAGAGATTAAGATAAGCTGAGCACATACAATGAATATAGTTCTATTAGTAATATCTAGAACTCATGTTGACAAAAAAAATATATATAACATACAGATAAGAACCTCAAAATACCTGTGCATAAGGCCCTGAAATTTTCTGCACAAAAGAAAGAAAGAAAGAAAGAAATTAAGCATTAGGAATCTTCTAAGGGGCAGGCACATAACTAAGAAATATCCAAACCCTTGTAAATTTTCAATTTTCAGCTTCAGCATATTATGTCAACATGTAATCATACAGAGAATGAGCCCTCTAGAACAACCCCACATGCAGCGAATTCGGAGGGAAGAGTGTATCTGTGCGGTATGAATTTATGATAATTCAGCACAAGGTCGAATGGTCAACAGAGATCCTGACAAAGCAGGATCATTGCCGGGGTGTTCTAAGCAGTTGTGCATGAACTGGCACTCTCGAGACTCGCATGTGCTGCATGTTGACAGTTCAATACTTATTTTATGCACAAACTAGCGGCACCTATGTGATACACAATTTGCAAATCAAGTGCAATGCCACAGATTTAGATGAATAAGGCTTTCAATATCATGATTTGTGATGGTAAGAATTCAAAGAGAAGATTGACGACATACCGACAGTTTTGGGTACAACCTGGCCATACAATCCAATAACAATTCTACCTGCAGAAATCCAGGAAAATAATTGGAAGTTAATTAGAAATGAAAAATGAGGAAATATTTAAATACTGCACAATTCTCATATGTAACAAAATCAATGTAAAAGCTAAACTAAACATCGATGAACGATATTGATACAACAAAATTTAGTAAATTCTATTTCTCTTTAATTTAAAGATGAAAAATATCAGCTGTCATGCAAAAGTCTCAATGTGAAAACCGAACCAAAACGTTGTTCCTCAATGTCAACATCCAAGAATACTCTGTGGGTAATTTCAAACTCCTCTTCGACCCTCTCCTCCTCCTATGCATCAGGATTGAACAAACGGATCAATTTAGTCAATATACAACAAAGAGCTGATGGAGTGACATCATGTATATAAGCAGTATGCAAGTATATTTAGTCATGTCAATTATAAATTTATAACATAGATGAAAGTACATTACGAACATGGTAGACAACTAAAACCAAAATAGAACAAATCGAGAGTCTAAAAATATATTCATTCAACATCCAAAAACGATCACATGTTGCGTCGCATAAAAGAAATCTTAATAATCTTCCATAATGAGCACGTCCTAAAAATGAGCTACTGTGAATACCAACGATTATATAGTTTTCATTTCTTTGTCCATATTATTTACCAACCCAACTAATTCTAGTCCTTAGATCCAACGAAATCAACGTATACAGCACTTCACTAAGAACATGTATAACATAACTAAGACTGTTCTTGCATTGTAGAAATCTTCATCTAATACTTGCATGTCAACCTCATTTTAGAGCTTCACCATGAGTCAATACACTTCACGAGCAAAAAGGACAAAAGAACTTAAAAGACGTTCTCAACTCAATGAGCTACATATTTACTGCACCATCTTAAGTTGTCATCCTTACTTAAACGGTTAAAAAAACCAATATCTAAAACAACAATATAGAGTTGTCCAACTCAAACAGTTGAATCCCCAAGCAATCTTTCACTTATGATTCTCCACAGGCAAATCCCTCCTGCTTGACTCTTGAACTAGTTTACTACTTCATTATCAAATTTATTAATATCAGCCGCTAGTGCACGCCACAGTAGTCATCAAATTTCTATGAGAAAATCGTTTTACAATTAGTTAAGCACACCAAAGTTGCCATCCATTGACCAGCCCATTCAAGCAATCCATTATACATAGTCGCGAAGCTAGATTAACAAGCAAACACTACGTCGAACCTATGATCAAATATGTAGCAAATACAAACTTTCTTCTATGAGACCACACACACAAAAAAAAAAAAATCAACTTTCGGGTTCTAAGCAAATCAAAAAAGGAATTGGAGAACATATAAGCACAATGACAAGTACTAAAACAAGAACAATCCATATTAACACAAACATCCGCCGCCAGAAAATGAAGACAACCACCACCAGTATCACCAACCGCCGGTTACAATTAGATCAGGGCAATCAATATATAAAGAAACAACAAACAATGTAGTTGAATTTCACTAATAGTTTTCTTCCACAATGATCCCACATCAACATTTTTCACAGAATTCAAAATAATGCACACTCCAATCACAGAAACCGAAAACCAAACCAAAACCCCAAATCAAATTCTCTACGCAAAATTTACAATTAGATCCGTCCAAACCACAAACACACAGATAAAACAAAAGGGTCAGAGAAAAAACGCACCTTTTCCTGTTTAACGAAAGCGAAGACGATTAAGACAAAAACGACGACGAAGATAATGAGATTTCGAGGCCGGAACAAAACTGAGATCTCTCTACGCATCTTTTAGCTGGGTTTCTTCTTTCTGTCTCTCTCTCTCTATCACTATCTGCCTTGAATCAGCAAAAATCTATACTCGCTTGATCCTCCATGAACAACAAAACACAACACAAATTCTCTCTATCTCTGTTTGTGTGTGAAAAAAAAAACAATAGAGAACAGAACAGAACACAACCCAGATGACAAGTCACTGTCAGTGGTGGTGGTGGTGAGGGGATTCTTTAATGGTTTTGTTGCAGAGAGTCAGAGACCCTGTAGAGACGCTGAAGAGTGGAGAGTTTGAGGGCGGTCAGATTTTATTATTATTATTATTATTATTTATTTTTACTAATTGTCCTTCAGAAAACTGCTGATAATAATAGTTTCAAAATAATAATAATAACTTTCCTGAACCTGTTATTGTCATTGAAAAATAAAAATGGATAAATTGGATTTTTTTTTATTTTCTTGTTAGAATGTACTTTTTCATTTTATTTGAGTAAGAACAAATGTCCACCTATATATATATATATATATATATATATATATATATATATATATATATATATTTCGAATTAAACGGTTTTGATTCTCATGTTTATTTATTAAATCGAAAAATATGAAATTATGGTAATAATTATATCCTTGAATTATATTTATATATATCAAATTGTGTGTGATTTTGATATAGGCCTAAATGGACACCTAGTCCCACGAAGAGAGTATCTCAACCACTTTGATCTTTTAATAGTGATGTAAAATTTGATGCCTTTGGTTGAGACTAGTTCAAGATATTGGATTGGATTAAAAACAAAAGTATATTATATGAAACTAGTATAATTGTTTGCTTGAAAATTGAAATGTTATTGTCATTGGAAATGTATTTAATCTGGAAATTGTATAATAACTTCTGAGAGTATAAAATTATCCTATTAGTGCACACTTTTTAATGAATGCTAATGTTATATCCAGAGCATTCCAATACAAATGTACTAAGTTTTTGTTTAAAAGTAAATTTGGAACGTTGATATATTTTTATTTTTTTAAGTCGGTGCATATTAAGAAGAAAGTGACTTCTATTTAGTGTAATGTGTAAATATGATATATGAATTAATATATGTATAACTAGTTCATTGTTGTAAATATATTCCGGCCGTAACCACACTTTTTAACCATAGATTATTAGGTTGGATTTTGAGTTAGGCCTAAATCATTACCTTGCCCAACCTATATATCACTGAATCTTTTTGTAGGTTTGCGAGGGTCAGCCATGAAATTGACCAATGTAGTTTCGGTATGGCCCATTAAAGGTCCAATTGAAAGTGCTAAATATCCCTACTTAGGGAATGTACTTTTATTAATCACAATAATTCCAAAATTTTCTTCTTTAGATTTGCTAAATACACTCTTTTGACATAGTTTGCTATTTAAAGAGAAAAAAAAAAGAACATATTCAAAAAATTATTAACTTTTGTTTTTAATTTCACCCTGAATTAAGAGGACCAATTTTATTCATTGTAGCCTTGTAGGCTTTGTCTAGACAAATAATTGAGGACCTTCGATGACAAAATATGATGTTTTTTGGGTTGGAAATTTGACACCCCTAATGGATCAAGAATATATCAGGTCTTACTATATCAAACATTACATACAGCCTGCATATTATTTCTATTCCTACAATCAGGATTCGAGAAACATCTACTCAGTAGAATATCCATGGACCCTGGTGGGATTTTTTTATGCTCAGACTTGTAAAAAAGTCGGTGGCTGTCAATTCAACAGATCTATTATAGATGTTTTGATTATTATTATTATTATTATTATTATTTTATCAAAACACAACAGCACAAATTGAAATTGGTAAAATGACAAGTTCTCCAAAGAGAGAAAGTGACTATTGGTTGCAAGTTTGGCCTAAATTTTAATTCAATTGAACTGTTTCCTCCTTATTGAAAATGAAGATTGTAACAGCTAATGTGAAGATTGAAAGATGCAGACAAATTCATACACACCGTCATTAATTGACTATCTGATGTATGATATATTATTGAAGATATTCTTAAAGATTTTAGATTTTAGATTTTAAATATATTTTTATAGTTAATTTATATTTATTATGTATCTAATTAGATAGTTAATTATTTTATAATTTTATTTTATTTTATTAAATTAAATCTTATTTCTTTATTAAATATGTTTTTAATATTTTAAAATTCTAGTATCTTTAATTTCCATTGTTATCTCAATTATCTCTTTTATAGGGAAATTGATAATTTTATTGCTTTATTAGTTATTTTAGGTTTCGTTTTATTTTTCTATTTAAAGACAATGTACCCTAACATGGATTTTAGTTTTTAATAATTAATAAAAAATTTAGAAAGAGTATATTTTTTTATCCATTTTCAGTACCTTTAAGAGTGTCAACGAATTTGTAGTCTATTATTCTAGTATCTGTGTGCGGATCAACAGATTAATAGTATGGTTCGTTTCCGGTATTCGTACGTGAATCAACGGATCTGAATCGTTTATCACATTTCTTTTATTGATTGTGTTTTGTGAATTTCGCTACATCACTATCATATGTAATTAATTTCTAGAGAAAAGTTGATTAATAAGTGTAATGAAACCTAATTCTCTCACTTTCCTTTCAATGTATAGTTATCTATTTATTTATTTTTAATCTACACTGATCTGACCAAGGATTACTGTTACAAACACTTTTCGAAATGCAATTTTTGAAGAGTCTGATCACACTTTATAATTGAATGATTAAAGAAGATATTTGAACCTCTATCATAAAAATAAAGGTAAAGTGTCCAATCATTTTTTTAAGAGTGGTTGTATAATGTATAGTTAGTTAATCACAATAAAATTAGAGTACATTATATTTAAAAATTCTGATATATCAATTTGTAAAGATTTAGATGTTTCAAACACGGGGTATGTGACATGCGAAGTTGCACACGTATTGAGATAAAGAAGTTTTAAATTGGATTGCATGCAACATATATAGACGGATATTTGACGTGTTTTCAAAAAAACAATATGGTCCAAACAGATAAATAGATAGATACTGTAAATAAATAAATAAATATATATATATATATATATATATATATATATATCTATATATAGTTGCTATGTGCGCATGCAACTAGCATGCAATTTCAAATGTTGATATGTTATGGACCTTTGTTTTGAAACTTCGAATCCGGGCATATTAAGAGGACTCATATATAAAGTTATAAAAACATATAATTCTAATAAAAAATTAAAAGTATCAATGAATAAACAATTAATTCAACCTAAAAACAAAACAAAAAAATCAAAATAGACTTTGTTGGAACTATTTAAATAGGCTTTAATTGTTTTGAATCAAAACAAAACAATCTGCACCACCAGTATATGAACATGGTTATAATAAATTAATATAGTGGAAAGTTGAGATTTTTAGAAATCTTAGATGAGACTTTATATTATTTAATGATAAAAAAGCCTAATAATTCATTGATGTAAAATGTACATGTTTATTTTATTTTATTTATTTATTAATAAGACAATGAAGTGTTTGTTTTGTGTGTATTAAGGAGCCGTTTGGTATGAGCTAATATTTACATGAGATTGAGAATCTGATATCATTCTCATGTTTGTTACTAAATATACGTTTTTTTATTTCTAGGAAAGTGATTACCATGGGAATCACATTATTCTCATCATGGGATCCACTATAAATTTAAAAAGTAATGAATATAAATTAAATGGAATATATAAATTAAATAATATATAATATATATACGGTCTTTCTACTGTCAGTTCGTCCTGAAATAAAATATATCAGGACGAAAAATGTTGACCACATATTATGGAGAAGTTTTGACAAGTGCATATACTTTGAGTCAAAGAATGTAAATCTAATGGTCCATATTCTTCGTCATGATATATTTAGAAAAATTGAATTTATATATATATATATATATACACACTCAGAAATTTTCAGGTAAGTACGCATTGATATAACTTCATCAGTGCGTTGGATGTGGATCATTAGATTTACATACTTTGACTCAAAGTGTATGCACTTGTCAAAACTTCTCCATAATCAGTGGTCCATATGCAACGCACTAATATAAGTTATATCAGTATGCACTGAGGAGAAAATGACTATACATATACTAATATATACATATACATATTAATATATATAATAATATTATATATAAATATGTATAATAAAATAAAATATACAATATAATATAATATATTATATTATATATTTTATATTTGTATATATATATAATATTTTATAACATATATCTCTATACTATATATTTTATAAAATATATAATATATAACATAAGATTTCCATGTACAACCAAATACAATTATCTAACATTTCTAGAAATCAAATATAATATTCACATATACAACCAAACACATATATACAGATTTTTCAGAAATCACATTAATGTATTTAATTTTTTCAAGATTAAAATTATTTTTATTACTTCATAACAAATGGTCCCTATGAGCTAAGACAGACCGTAAACAATAGATTCCCTCATCCCCACATATAGATGTTTTTCAAGATCTTACCATCATTCATGGATAAGAAAATTTGATTTTGATAAGCACGACCAGTCCTTATGATAGGTCCAATATGTGCCTACCCACCTAATTGACACTTGATAGGCACATTTTCATATAGGTAGTGATGATAGATTTATTTTTAAATTATATTATTTTTAGACAATTCTTTTGAGTCTAAAAATTAAATGACACTTTTTGGTTCGTGTTTTTCAACACTGTCTCTATTTTAATAATTTATATTTAAAATGCACATATTATGGTGAACTGACAAAAATACCCCTACAGTAACCTTCTTCACAATTTTGGTTTTTTTTTTTGGTTTCAAAATCATCTATCAATGGAGGTGGAACTGACGAATCGATGAACACACGTACACCGATGACGACGACGGTGGATACACGTAGATCGACCACGACCAAACACAATAGCAACTTTGGATATCTTTGAAAAAACAAAGTATGTAACTTTCTTTGAAAACGAAGGGTTTCGAATTGTGGATTCGGTGTTAAAGAAGATGAACATAACAGAACAGAAAAAGTGGAGCACAAAACAACAATCCAGAAGTCTCGAAAAGCAATCACAAAGTCTCAGACATCATACAAAAAACGCGGAACACAAACACAAAGTCTCGGACACACAATCACAAAGTCTCGGACAACATACAAAAGTCTCGGACATCATACAAACGTCTCGGACACACAAACACAAAGTTTCGGACATATAAACACAAAGTTTCGGACACATAAACACAACGTTTCGGACACACATACAAAAAGTCTCAGACAACATACAAAAAGTCTTAGACAATATACAAAAGTCTCGAAAACTAAGTTACTGTTCATCATCTTCCCCACTCAAAAATCCCAACTCTCAACAACTTTAACAATGGAAGATTCAAAACGGAAACCCAATTTGGGTTTTAAATTGACAAAATAACTCTGGGGCGCTACCCCCTGGACCCCTTGCGAGCTGACCAGGCAGCTCGACCACCGCGAGCCCGGTGAGGAGCTCGACCCCCAAGTGCATCAACGTAGCGCCACTAAACTAATCCACTGAAGATGCATCGATAATGTTATGAAAGTTTGTTTTGTTTGAGTTGGGAATAACTATACAGAGAGAGTAGTAAGAGAAAAGTTAGAGTAAAAAAAATAATAAAACAATGTGTAAAGTAAGAACTATTTTTGGAAATCACTTATTTTGGTATCTTTTAAACATAAGTTATTAAAGTGGTGTCATTCGTACAACATCAACTCAAAAAAGTGTCATAAACCTCTATTTCCTCCAATTCTTTTGGATGTTATTATATCGATCGTTTGATCTTTTACGGAGTAAAGTGAAATTTGAACACCCTTAGTTGAGACTAGTTCAAGATATTTGATTGGATTAAAAACAAATGTATATATATGAAACTAGTGTAATTGTTTGCTTGAAATGTTATTGTCATTAGAAATGGATTTAATCCGGAAATTGTACAATAATTTCGGGAGTATAAATTATCCTATTCGTGCACACTTTTAATGAATGCTAATGTTATATTTGGAGTATTTCAATACAAATTTGTTAAGTTTTTGTTTAAAAGTGAATTTTTAACGTTCCATAACTGATGTTGATATTTTTTTAATCATAATATTTGGAGTGTACTTTTATTAATCATAATATTTCCAAAAAATTGTCTCAGTTCTCCATCTTCTTTGGATTTGCTAAATACACACTTTTGACAAAGTTTGTTAATTAAAAAAAGGGGTTTATACAATTTGGTTATTATCTAATCGGGAAACATCACTTTTTTATTTGTTAATTGATTTTTTATCAAATTGGTTCATATATAATTTAAAATAGCTCATTTTAATATTACTATTAGTCAAACGTACAATCAACCGTTACAAAATCAGTTATAAATCTTTTTTAAATGATAAATGAGTGGAAAAATGAGTTTGCTCTCAAATTAAATAGATTTTTCCATAATTAATATAAAAAAACTAAAAGAATTATGAAAAAAAAATTATATAGATGGATCTCCACCTTCCATCTCAGAGTTGGACGGTAGAGATCAAATAAAAAAAGAAATAAAAAACTGAATAGAAAATTAAAAAATAATAATAGTAATAATAGAGGAACGAAGCTTTTTCTCACCATTCGTGATAATTTTACAAAAATCATTTTAATATCCTGCACAAACTTCTTTTATTTGCTTTATGGTCGAGGAGAAGATATTATTTCTTGACTGTCCCGTGAGTTGTGACTTGTGAATTGTGACTAATTCGATTTGTACAGCAAATTAGTATATTAATAAAATAAAATAAAAACAAAAATTAAAACTGCAAATATATATATTCTTAAATTTCTCTTATAAATATTTTTTATATCTACTTTTTATACCACCTTAATTTTTTTTGGATTCAATTCTAATGATGATAATTTAGAACCAGAAAAATAATAATAGTACTATTGGCACCCCTTTACTAATCTATTTATGCCCAATTTTTTAAATTATTTATTATTCTATATTTTCCTTTATCAAAATTACTTAAAGAAACAGAGTGGAAATGGTGAGACATGTCACCTTTTTTAACTGACGTTGTACCAACGTCACTACTTTAAAAACTTATGCTAAAAGGCACCTATTATGGTGAACTACCAAAATTGCCCTTAAATAATCATTTTTTATTAACATTGTACTTTCATCTCCACACTTGGAACACTGAACTCAGTAACTCATATCTTTCTCTCTCTACAACAACCTTATCTGAAAATAAATTTCTCGACGTTCTTCAGCACAACAAGGTAATATATTTCTGAAATACTTCTTTTTTAAACCTGCATTTCTGAGTCTTGTAACGCTTTAACCGTTCGTTTTGTAAACATGAAGCTGGTTTTGTTAAGTTTGAATCTCCGAGACTTGTAATATAGTTTCCGAGACTTTTTTCAAAGGCTCCGAGCCTTTTAGTAAAGGATCCGAGACTTTTGCCAAAGGCTCTGAGCCTTTTAGTTTATGCTCCGAGACTTTTTCTAAAGGCTCCGAGATTTTTGCCTTGCCAAAGGCTCCGAGCCTTTTGGTTAAGGATTCGAGACTTTTTTTAAAGGCTCTGAGACTCTTTAAATAGTCTCCTAGCCTTTTAAATACCTGACCCGAGCCTTTTGTATAAACCTTTTCATGAGCCTATTGTTAGTATCTTATTGAGACATCTGTGAAAATATTAAAATAATTTTTATTAATACTAGTTTGTGATGATGAATTTTACAGGAGAATGAACTGTGTGAGAATAGTAATATCTTACAACGGTCGATGGGAGCAGTTACCCGACAGCAGTCAGAGGTTTGTTGGATCCGATAACCAAGGAATGTATGTGTCAAAGAATATGACTTACGAAGAATTGATGTCGATCGTGCATACCGTTGTGAAGTATGATGTAAACAAATACAGTGTTGATCTACAGTCAATATCAATCGTTCTTGACACTACATGTTGCACATTTTTAAGAGATGACGATGACGTTCAGTTTATGCTAGGGGAAGATCGGGTGATCCCTCAAGTATGTGTTATTCTATATGAGAGGGCAATTGGAGATGGGATAGGGAACGAGATTCCTCCTCATGAAAATACACAACAATTTGGATCCGCTAGCGGTAGCAACCAAGTGTTCACACAAAGGAGTGCCACTGAAGATGGGGGAAACATATGTGCTATCCCACCGGTAGTGGTCGACGATTGTAACCAACCGGTAGTTGAACCTCAATTCGACGATGTTTTTGGTTGTCGAATTGAGATGTACAACGACATTTACAATGAGCTGAACACTGAACCTAACGTTAGGCCGAACGAGGAGGTGGATAATGAGGCAAATATTCTTCCGGTAGATCACGTAGAGAACATTGATAAAGAGCCTGCCCAAATTCAAAGACGTGGAAGACATATACAAGGAGTTAGTTACACTGCAGGAGATATGCCTGGTACTTCCGAGGTCTGCCATAATGTATCTGCTGATGATTCTGATAATGCCACAATGTGGGTTATTCCCGGAGCAGATTCATACTCATTTGGGACAGGTAGAAGTAACACATTGGTAGCAGAAGAAACTATAATCATGATTTATAAAGGTCAGTTCTTTCCGACTAAAAAAGATTTGAAGAGACTAGTTGACCTTTTTGCAATGCGGCAGAACTTTGAATGGAAGGTGAAAAGGTCCAATAAGTTACATCTGGTTTGTTTGATTGACAACTGTACGTGGAAGTTAAGAGTGGTGAAGAGAGATGAAGGGACGTACTTCCAAGTAAGAAGTTTTGTCAACGAACACAGTTGTCCCTTGGAGGAGATTCACAGTCGCCACCGACAATCTAGTGCAGTCATAATTGGAGAAGTTGTTGCACCTAGACTTCAATAACAAGATGGTCGCCTTATGCGTCCTAAGGACATAATCGCCAATATGAAAACAATGTATGGCATCCAAATTATATACAGTAAGACACATCAACATTGCATTATGCATTGTCACTGACCTATAGAACACATGAAGAAACCTTCCAACTACTGCCATCCTCTGGTTACGTGCTAGAACAACAAAATCCTGGCACAATCACTGACCTACAGTGCGCTAAAGATGGTAACTTTATGTACTTTTTCATGTCGTCAGGTGCCTCACTTAGAGGTTTCCGGAGGTGCATGCGTCCTGTTATTGCAATTGATGGTACCCATTTGAAGGGAAGATTCGGGGGTACAATGTTTGTTGCAACTGCACAAGATGGAAACGAAAATGTGTATCCAATTGCTTTTGGGAATGGCGACTTAGAAAACAACCTTTCATGGGAATGGTTTTTGGATTGCTTGAAGGGTGCCCTTGGTCATATAGATAATCTAGTTTTCATTTCCGATCGACATGCAAGCATTGAAGCAGAGATTTCTAAAGTGTTCCCTTATGCAACCCATACCATATGTTGTTGGCACTTTGCTGAAAATGTTAAAAAGTGATTTCACATAAAGGATGTTTGACAGGACCCGCCCCGACTCCTATCTTGAGTACGAGGGAATCCTGTGAAAATCTTATCTTTCTATCTTAAATATCAGTCTTCTGAAAAGCATAACAGAAAATCATATAATTTTCAATGTGGCTTCTAACAAAATTTTAACAATCTCATTGGCTTTTCAAACTTTCTCACATTGTAATTTAAAAGTGCAATTTAAAACTGTGGTTTATGGCCCATCATCGAATATACTATATTTAAAATCGGAAATCTCCTTTCTTTGCGTTGGACTCATCATGCTGAATATATACATATTCAAAACTATACATGAAAAATAATGATATCTGAAAAATATGCACATTTGCATGCTTTAATTAGAATGATGAAACTACAATTTCTATTATCACATGTGGCTCATCTCACGATACTAAAAAATCTGCACAAACCTAGTGATCACCTGAGAAAAACAGTTTAAAATAAAAGAATGAGCATTAACGCCGAGTGAGCGGAAATAAACTTTGAAACTAAAACTTTTCTTTTACTTATAAGTTTTACTAAAAACTACTATCTCTAAATAAATCTGAAAACATAAGTATCTTCTTTACTTTCGGGATAAGTATCTTCTTTACTTTCGGGAAATAAAATCTCTTTCTGAAAGACATTTTATACTTAATAAACTTAATTTGGAACTATTATCTGTAGAACACTCTTCTTTATTTCTTTCTGAATTATGTATCTCTTGCGCTAAACTTAATCTATAGAAAACATTTCCATATCTCATTCTAAATTCTGAATCTCTTCCTGAATCTGTATTCCATTCTAAATGATGTATCTTTTCTTTAAAACACATTTGTATGTAATTACCATATAATATAGTAAAAACATTTTCTGATTTTATAAAATATAAAATATCTGATAATCTGAAATCTTTTCTGATGATTTGAAAACTTTTCTCTACTGATCATAATCAGTAATATATAAATTCTGAAAACTCTTTACCAAACTAGTACCCATGGGAAATTTCTCACGTATGTGGCAAAGCATCTCATTGCACACGCAGAGCAAGGGAAAAACCTCTCACATACACTATGATATTCATCACACGTGCAGAGTTCTCACATACACTGTGCAAAGCAGCCCCAAAGGACAATAATCTGAATATAATCTCACATACACGTTGATATCAAATCAAACGTGCAGAGTTCTCACATACATGGCGATATTTCTGCACATGCAGAGTTCTCACATACATGTGCAGAGCAGCCCCAAAGGCCAATAATCTAAATCTGATACTGCTGGGGAGGGTACACATCTGATATCTTAAAATCTGATCAATCTTTAAAAACTCTTTTAGCTTTCTAAACATACATATATAATCTTTAGAAACACTTTTACTAAAACATGAATAAATCAATCTTCTTTTTCTTTTCTTTTCTGAAAATTATCATAAAACACTTGAATCTGGAAATCTGGAAAACTTTCTGAAAATCTAGTAATTTTTCTGGGAATCTGGATATCTATCTGGAAAACCTGAAAATCTGGAAATCTATCTGAAAACCTAACATAAAATCTGACAAGTCTAGAAATCTGTCTAAAAATTTGGAATCTGGAAATCTAATTGGAAATATGTCTGAGTATATGTGAACTATTCTTCTTTCTAAATCTTAATTCTATAACTAAACTATTTCTGATTCTGAAAATCTACACATTTCTTAAAATATCTTAAATCATCTGGAATTCTATTTTCTGAATAAATGAACAAACCATTTATTTTCTAAATAACTAATGCTAACATATAATTGTACAACATATAACTTTTATTAAAAGTATCCACTTACAAAACTCCTGTGCTCCAATCTGCTCTAGGACTGGATTCTGTCTAAATTCATCTGATTCTGGATCCACCCTAAAATCACATAAACTCAATTTAGGATTTACTGGGAAATCTAATAACTTAACTATTTATATTCCAAACTTCATCAACTATCACTTATCTGTATGTCTGTCTGTATGTCTGGTATATGGTACACATATCTACGACTGCAATCTATTATTCAATCTCATATTCTCTCTCTAATTGACATATGCTCTCTGTTTTGTTGCTCTCTTTCTTTCTCAAGATGGTCTCTCTCTCTCTCTCTCTCTCTCTCTCTTTTATCTCCCCTCTATTTCTCTCGATCTCACCCATCAGTTTCTTCTTCATCAGTTTCTTTTACTTTCTTTTCTTTCTTCATCTATTTCTCTCTTTCTCGATCAGTAACTACTTCTGAACTTGTTTGTCTCTTCTTTTCTTTCTCTTCAATTCTTCTCAATATTCTCTATTCATCTTTTCTAATCAGCCCAAACGCTACTTCTCTACCTCAATTTCATCCTCTTATATTATTCTTCATCTCTCTCTCTCTCCCAATCTCTCGAATTCTATCTCTCTCTCCCTCACCTGATCAACTTCTCCTCTCTCATCTTTCTTTATTTTCTTTCTCCACTTTCGCCTCTCTGTCTTCTGTCTTCTTATTGGTCTTGGCCAAGTATCTCTCATCTCTCTCACTTATCTCTTCTTTTTTTATTCTATTTTATAATCTTATCCCACCTCTTGCTTGCCACTACACACACATGCACCTATCACAGCTTGCCAGCAACTTTCCCAAATCTTGCAACCTTTCTCCAATTGCTGCCGGCTGTCAATTTGCTTGGCAGCTGATACATTTTTTTTAATCTAACTTCAAAAATGAATCTCATGTTTGGGTTTGGGCTTGTACAGGCTTGGGCTTGGGCTTGGGCTTTGGTCTAATCTTTTGATCTTGGATTATATATATATATATATGTATAAATTGGGCTGGATCAACTTTGGTTTTGGATCTTGGATATAATTCTGGATCTGGACCTTACAATGTTGCCTCCATAGTGGACAAAGTAGCTAGAGCGTACACTGAATTGAAATATTATCGGTACATGGGCGAGTTACGTAACCTGCACAAGAATGCATTCGATTATGTTGAAGCTGTCGGTCCATACAAATGGTCCCGTGTACACTATCCCAACGAAGGTACAAGGTGATGACAACAAATGTTGCAGAGTACATAAACTCATGCCTGAAATTTACATGGCAACTCCCTATGTTGACACTGACAGAGTTCATTAAGAATATGTTACAGCACTGGTTTCACGATCGCCATCGAGCTGCACAGTCCATGCATCATGAGTTGACCGACGCATCATATCTAGTGATACTGGAACGTGTGACGAAGTGCATTTATATGACCGTCAATCCAGTTGACTGGAACATATTCTCCGTCAAACGGTCCGGAAAGCAATGGACTTATTGACTTAGCCCGGAAGACTTGCACATGCAACAAATTCCAAATGGATCATTTTTCATATTCTCACACACTCACAGCGGCAAGGTACATTAAAAGTTAAAGTTCGTATTATATTAACCAAACGTGAATCTCACTGTTTTCATTGTTATTGCAGGAAGCGAAACGTGGATTTCACATCTCTGTGTGCAGACTACTACAATAGACAAACACTTATTGATGCATACTCAGTTCCTATTATGCCTGTTGGCCATCCTTCTTCATGGGTAGTGCCATCCGACATCGCGGAGCGGGTGGTTTTATATCCAAAGTCCAAGAGGCAATCAGGTCGCCAGATGGAAGGCCGACATGCCTCGTGTTCGAAGAGGACAACCACCAAATCGTGTAGAAAATATGGACAATCAGGTCATAACAGTAAGAGGTGTTCTAATCCACCTTTGATTAATGAATGTCCGAGTGAATTCGTTCCCAAGGAATACCGTTGCAAGTGTAGGATATGTCATTCAGTTGGACATAACAAACAGACGTGCCTTGACAAGGACATTACCGTAGAATGAATGGAGTTGTTGATATTATTGATGTAATTTGTATTATTATGAATGTAATGACTTGTTCATTTAAATCATGTTGTTTACTTGTTCATGTAATATGGTTATGGTTACTTGTTCATTACAATTATTTGCAAGGTATGGAACAATTCTTAACCTGAGTTATTAAAAAATGTAAAATTTCATTACTTAAACTTTCATTACTTAAATGTTATGTACATGAACTAGTAACGAAAAATTGGCTTGGAGTTACAAAAAACCTCCACAGCCATCTTCTCCCGGATGGTCCCCATGTCGCTTTCCGTCCAATCGAACTTTGCCCTGTTTGCGAGGAGGTACTCTGCCAGTCTCAATGTATGGGCACCACAGTTACCCCTACAATTCACCACATAAAGGAACCGTTAGAATGAAAATGTTATTAAAACCAAACGTGATAGAATAAATATTGAAACAGTCATACCTTATGGTCTGTTGGGGCACACATAATGTAGACACGATGCTCATCCGAAAGGGCTTATCCTGCAAGGGGTACGTCGTATCTGCCGGCCTCCTCTTTGCGTGAAACTAGATCCAATGCAACATCGACGGTAAAAACCACCTTAAGCTCACGATCTGCTCTGACCTGATGTGGGATGAGGACTTCCTGTCTGAACGGATCTAACAGGTAGATCTTCCCCGCATTCAGGTCGACACTGGCCAGGAGCCAATGCTGCTGTCCAATGTTGCAAGGAATCAGAACCTGTATATTTTTAACAAAGTGTTATCACTGTCATCAGTGTCAATTTTACATAACATATTGAAATTTAAACCATGCCAATTAAACACTGACCCAGTCAACTTCGTGCCATGGCCGAGTTCTTAACGGTGTCAACCCACGCACCACCATAAGGTCGTCATCGGACCACTGGTACTTCAGCACAGACCAACCCTTTGTGGGTTTGCTGCCGACCCCAATAGGCATAATTCTACTCCACTGAATATGTAACAATGACTGTACAAAGAAAATTTACCAATACATTAGGTAACAGATGTATGAGACAAAGTAATGCACAATCGGAAACCGTACAATAAAAACACTTACATAGAACTGGGCATCCAGTATGTTGATCCTCTGGCCGTAGGCTTTGGGGTATGCTCGCTGACGCTGCCGCAGAATATTACAGTATGCGTCGATATGCTGGCATTTTCAACAATATATATTATCAAGATGGAACTGTAACTGAAGTTGGACAAATAATACATGTATTCTTCCAGGTATGGTAGAATGAACATACTGTATCCTCCAAGTTCATGAAGTTGGTTTGAAACCGCTGGAACCATGTCACACCAACTACATCATGTAGATTACATCACGTCTGTATAATTGTTTAACAAGTTAGATAACCAACCAGATTTACTTAGATGTTCCATAAAACTAAATACAAATTATACTTACAATTCCCCCGTCGTGTTCCGCTTGTAGGCTTTGTAAGCTGCAAGTTGGTCACCATCTACCAATTCATGGGGCCTGAAACTATGTGTTGATGTAGCTGGCAGTGTACTTGAGCTCTTCGGTCGACAGGGGTTAGTGTATGGGCTCAGCAGCTGCCAACCTCGCTTGGGAACCCGCACATGACGCTGAGGGGAGGGACTCTGTCCCCGGGGATCGACTAGAGGTGGACGATGAGAGGACGAACTCTGTCCCTGGGGATCTCCGGGAGGTGGACGATGAGAGGACGAACTCTGGCCCCAGGGATCACCTGGAGGTGTGTGAAGAAAGGACGAACACTGGCTATGGGGATCGCCTGGAGGTGTGCGAATAGAGGACGAACACTGGCCATGGGGGTCGCCTGGAGGTGTGACCACTCGGACCGATCGGATGGGTGCACTGTGATGGACGAATTGTGTCCCAGAGGATCTATTGGTAACCTCGACTGCAGGGGCAAGCTGTGGTGAGGGACTCTGTCCCGGTGGATCGACTGGAGGGGTGCACTCCGATGATGGGTGCGCTGCTGGAAGTGGAGGTCTCTGCTGATCATGCCCGGTCTCTGGGTCTGTCCCCTCGTAATGACTAAGCTCTCGGTAATCTGAAGGTGGACCATCCCAAACCGATGTACCATCCCCATCAGCTAGACCATCCCCTAGAGGCGGACTATCTCTATCCTATGGACCATCACCATCCTGTAGACGATTTCTATCATGTGTTTGGGACTGGACTGCGACGTCGAACCCTAAAGCGCTCGGATCATGTCCACCAACTCATTATGCTTCCGATCTCGGTCCTCATTACTCTTTCGGAGATCCTCACGTAAATCTCGGATGACATCCATCACTTCACCGAGTTTACGTTCCCATGGCTCCTGAAAGGATTTCAAAATTGTCAGAACTAAAACCGTTCACTTTATTATAATTAAATAATGCAATAGAAATGTTGTTACGTACCTATACATGTCCTCTAATGCCTCCACGTGAATCACCCCTAGTTCTATATGTAGGCGTCTCGAATCGAACCCGCCTATGCCTCACGAGAGTCCCACCGCGAGCCTCCGGCTCAGAACCCTCGAAACCATTGGTCACAGGAGTCCCACCGCCCGCCTCCGGTTCAGAACCCTCGGTATCAGGTACCACAACGCGAACTCTGCCCGTTCGCTAGTATACAAACTGCCTCTATCGTCTATGCCCTCATAGTACCGTTCAGCCCTCTCAGCTTCCGTCGACACCAATGCAGTCGTCGCAAACATCTGAAATCGTAGTTAGACCATTGTAATTGTTTACATACTAATAAGTATAAACATTAAGACAATATATACTTACCCTTGCTTTGAAAATCTTTACTAGCCTGTCCGGAATTGGTCGGTTAATCAACCTCTATTTCAGAATATGGGGAGACAAGTTAACCTTCATGCGGGTCCCAAATTTGGTCCCAAGCTCTGGGATAACCTCAAATGCATAAATCTGTGTAAACAAAAAGTACGATAAGAATCCAATACATTTATAAAAACATTTAACAGTTAGTACAAATAGACATTCTAAATTCTTACCAGGAGTGCGTGAGCCAGACCGTATATGTTGTACGTCTTCTTAGTGTGTACGTCAGCGCTCTTTGTTTGCTGTCTTCTCTCGAACCGCTCACGACGACCATCTAACGCATGCTTGAAACCATAAATAGACTGCCTATAAACACGTCCACCCCACGGGAACGCATCAAAAGCGTCCAAGTCCTCGACTAGCCTGAACTGCCATACTAGAACTTTCTTTCTCTCGTCCACCCCCATCAATATCCAGTTCAGCATATACAAGAGGCACAGCTTCACCATATCGTACTGTTGGTCAAAAATACCATGATGCAGAACAGCCCTAAGGTGTTCATACTCCACCTCTTCTCGACCTTCAAAATACAGCTTATGTATCACATTCGGTACCGTCTGATACGTCGTCGTGTCGGGAATCACTCTGAACTTAATCCGGTTATGAGACAGAACTCAACCTTAGAGAACCTAGACCGAATGATGACCTAATATAAATCTCATCTCATCATTCGGCCCGTCGTGATGCAACTCGCGCAGAAGTAGCCGATGGACTATACCAGCCAAAAACTGCAATCTCTCGATGCATCAGAAGGAAATGACCGAAACAAGACTCCGTATACCGACGTCGATCTTCTATCGTGAGATCTTCAGGTACGTTATTCAATGCGTCGTCGATATCTTTAAGGTTGTTGAAATGGTCATGCCGAGTTATTTTTGCATCATACGATTCACCCACTGGAGTTTTAAGGAAATCCTTTAGCTGATTACTCATCTGCATTTGTCACTAGAAATAAAGCCTAAAGCATTGGCAAAGTGTAAAAGTCTCGGGCAATAAAGTAAAAGTCTCGGGCAGTAAAGTAAAAGGCTAGAGGAGTTAAGTATAAGGCTCGAAGAGTTAAGTAAAAGGCTCGGGGATTATATCAAAAGGCTCAGAAAGCGTTAAATAAGGCTCGAATGCAGTGTTAAATAAGGCTCAGATACAGTGTTAAAAGTCTCGGAAACCCTATCATCACAAATTTTTCGTAATTTAAAACATATCCAAAAAAGCTCGGAGAACTATTGAAAAGGCTCGGAAAGCGTTAAATAAGGTTCGGATACAGTGTTAAAAGTCTCGGAAACCCATATCATCAAAAAAATTTCATAATTTAAAACCTAACCAAAAAAGCTCGGAGAAATTTTAAAAAGGCTAGGACAGTGTTAAAAGTCTCGAAAACCCATATCATGAATTTTTTTTTCATAATTTAAAACCTAACCAAAAAAGTTCGGAGAAATTTTAAAAAGGTTCTGACAGCGTTAAATAAGGCTCGGATACAATGTTAAAAGTCTTGGAAACCCATAACATCAAAAAAATTTCATAATTTAAAACATAACAAAAAAAGCTCGAAGAAATTTTAAAAAGGCTCGGACAACGTTAAATAAGGCTCGGATACAATGTTAAAAGTCTCGGAAACCCATAACATCAAAAAAATTTCATAATTTAAAACCTAACCAAAAAAGTTCAGAGAAATTTTAAAAAGGCCCTGACAGTGTTAAATAAGGCTCAGATACAGTGTTAAAAGTCTCGGAAACCCATAACATCAAAAAAATTCATAATTTAAAACCTAACAAAAAAAGCTCGGAGAAATTTTAAAAATGCTCGGACAGCGTTAAATAAGGCTCGTAAAGCGTTAGATAAGGCTCAGACCAACTTCTAAAAGTCTCGGAAACCCAGATCTCCATCGTCTTATACAAAAAAATTTCAAAAAATAAAACCCTAATGTAACCCAGAACCATATTTGGGGATCTAATTAAAAATAATCTACAAGTCTAAACAACATTCAACATCAATCACACACATAAACTAAGGAAGAACAAAAACGATAACTACTTACCACTATAAATTGCAATCTCGTCTGAAATGTCGACTTCAGAACTGTAGTGCAACCACCGGTTTCTTCGCCGTCAAATTTTCAGGCCGATGCTTTTGCGGACGATACGTTTCTCTCTCTCTCTCTCTCTCTCTCTACTGTTTCGCTACACGACAAGAGGAAAGTGACTTTTTAAGGGTATTTTTTCTGGTCACCTAAATTGGTGCATTTTAAACTTGAATTAGTAATGTGGTGATATTTGCACAACACCGACCCCAAATAGTGCTATTTATTTTTTGACCCCAAGAAACCTATGATTTTCTTTATAAATTTTTTTTCTACAAAGTAAATCTAATAAAACATCACTTTCCTTTTCAAAATAATAAAAATAATAAACTCTACGTTCACAATTCATCGGTAAGTTGTTTTCTTGATTTTTTCTTCTTAACTTTTACGCCATAAAATTTGCTTCTTATACATATACAAAATATTATGGAAAAGTTTGAGAATGATATAAAAAATCTAGAAGAATTGTGTGAGCACTTTATCAAGCATCTGGAAGAATTGTGCATATACAACTAGAGGAAAACGACACCACAAACGCCAAAAACAACCAAAATAACGAAATCGCACCAAGAAAACCTAATCTCTCACAAAACAAAACGAAACGAAATCACAATGAAAACCTAACCCAATCGCTAAAAAAAATACATCAGAGACGATCAATACCACACTCTCAATATACCACTAATAATCCAATCGACTACAAAAACAAAAAAAAAATCGCATCCAAGAAGGGATGGTTTCACAATGAAATAAGATGAAAAAAAACAAGTCATGCAATGGAGGTGATAAACTGTATAGAGAGGCTGTTCTCAAAAAAAAAAAAAATACAACTCTGTATAAAGAGGTTAGAGATGGGGTGTTTTTAAGTTTGAAAAATAATTAAAAGGGTATTTCTAGAAATAAATCAAAAAATTGATAAAAACATTTAATTTTATATAATTAAATCAAGATTTAAAAAGTGTAGCATAAATAGTTCAATTGAGGGGATGCCAATAGCATCACTCGAAAAATAAACATTAAATCAATAAGCGATTAGAGATATTAGATTAGGAAAAAAAAATATAGACAAATATGTCTTTAAATTAAACTAATGAGGGAAATTTGGGTGTTTAAAAGATTCATTAAATTCTAAAATTGATTATTTCATAAATGTTGCTTTTGAAAAGTAACATCTTAGAGCACCTTCAATGCAAGAGTGACTTATGAAAAAAGAGATGTCATGTAGAATTAATAGACATTATGTTAATACATATTTCTCCAATGCAATTATGCATATTCAATCTCAAGCTGACGTGGTAAAAAAAAAATATTAGACATTGTCAACATGACTGTCTACTTTCAGACGGTCTGTTGCACATCTATTTTTTCGGTTGACTCAGTAAGTATTTAAAACCGACATTAATTTTTCATATACATTTGGTAAGGAAATAAAATAAAGGGAGAATTAAAAATAACCCTCTGACTTTTGATCAAATGTCAAACCAAACCCGTTGAAAACCAGTAAAAAAAACCATTATCATTAGTTGACAGTTAGTTGACTTTAATTAAATCTAATGAAATATAATTATTTAAGTAGTTTTTTTGGTAATTGGACTAAAAATTAATGAAAAGATATAATAAAAATATGTTAGAAAAAAATAAAAAATATATTTTAATGAAAATTAGATATATATATATATATATATATAGAGAGAGAGAGAGAGAGAGAGAGAGAGAGAGAGAGTCAACTAATGGTCAACTAACTATTAACTAACAATAGGGTTTTTTTTTTCTTCTGATTATTCAAACCAGAAGATTTGATTTGACATTTAATCAAAAGTTATGAGTTATTTACAATTCTCCCTAAAATATAAAATAAAACAGAAAACAAATGAAGACATCATTCAAAAAAATGCGTTTTAGACTAGAAGCATTGGAGACCAAATTTTAAGTTGTTGGAACCTCGCTCACTGGTAATGCAGCGGAAATATGTTGTAAATTTTTTAATACAGATCATAATGATCTGGAACCAGTGAACTTGAGACCAGTAATTATTTTTTTGGAACTAATAATACATACAATATGTAAACACAGGAAATTATAAACAATATATAAAAATAATTAGAACCTTACCAACGTTTGGAGGCTCATTCACTTTACGATATGCTCCTGGTCTGTACCTACTGATCTTCCTAGCTATATCCCGGAACTGGTAACTGCGTGTGAGCGCGTCACGTACTCAGGAACTTAGAAGGATGTAGAGAGAATATGAAAAAACTATTTCTTCCAAAGAGAAAAATAACTAGAACAATTCTAGTTCTTAAAAAAAATATTAATAATATATATATATATATATATATATATATATATATATTTTTCAATAGTGCAACAATTGCACAACACCTTTTTCTCTCTTTTTGTTTCTTTCTCACGCACAACACTTTTTTGTGCTTTCTCTTTTTTAGAAAATATCAAACGCACACACATTTTTGTGCTGATCACTTTCTCTTTTATTTTTTTTTCTTTTTAAATTCAAAATCAATTTTAATCAAAAAAACAAATCAATCTAATCTTTTAAGATATCAAATATCTTTAAAGATATTGATTAATATTTATTTTATTTAATATGATTTGAATTCAAACTATTTAAATTCAAAATTCAAAATATAATTTAATAAAATCATATAACCATATTATCTTATTTTATTCAAAAACAAATATCAACAAACATTCTCCATTTAGTGATTAATATCATGATTAAATAATCTTATTATTTAATTTAATTAATCACCATTATTCATTAATCAAATAATCTCACTATTCAATTAATTCTCGAATAAATACCTGTCACTTTCGTAACACAATTAATTAGACAATCCAATTAATTAACCGTGACCCTTGTTACCTAAATCGATCGGGCTAGCAAAGGGACCTAATGGACCCACAGTATTTTGAGCTCCAATAATCCTCAGAATCATTAATTAAACTCTTTAATTAATATTCCTTGATTATTAACTCCGGTGTTATTCCACTAAAAACCCGAAGCTACACTCTCTCAACTGTAGACGCTTTTACACATACCGATACAACTCGGTGTCCATCGATATAGCTATTACACATGGTGTGATCCTCCACAGTAGTTCATAATTAGAGCTGGGTCATAATGTCTGTTATACCCTCTCTAATTACATATATCCTTTAAGTACCGTTGATTATCTAATGGACAATAAATCTTTTTTCCTCACGGAATTAGGAGAGCGCTCATATTGTTCAAGCCCCTGAATCAACCCTTAAGGGAACTACCATCTACTTCTCACAAGAAGGAGTGGATTCCACTATTGTGTACATACCTTACCAACCACAAGTCAAACCGCAATCCCAACATACGAAGTATATTGATCAGGAACTGCATCTGATCCTCACCCATGGTATATCAAAGACCACGATCTAACCTGAAGGAGTCGATAAGACACTCAGGATTAAGACCACCCACATATAGCCATCATTAGTTGATATATATGAATCTCATCAGTAAACAGATCTTGGTGAGAGATTCATATAGATCATGGCTCAGTCCTATATGATCACATCATACAAGGTGCCTCCATTCCCATATCTCATAGGAATGATTCAGGATAGAATCACCGTACATTACGGAATGGACTACAGCTATAGATTAACCACAAATAAAGTACCCAGCTTTATTTGCTATCTATGGACTCTTTAGATTGCACGTCTCTTACTGTATCCATCCGTATATGACACTCATATACATAGTTCGAGATTACATCCGGCAATCTAGGATGTTAATATATGTACAAGTTATAAAATAAACAACACAACAAGAATGAATCGAACTTTTCTTTTTATGTATTTCATAAATCCATTTACAAATTACATCTTTAGGGCATAAACCCCAACATAAGTATCAAGTCTATTTTTATACCACACAGGGCCGGCCCTGATATTTTTGGGGCCCGGGGAGAAAATGTAAAAAAAGGGAAAAATAGGCCCTATAACATGTCAAATGAGGAATAGGGTGTTGTCACAAAATGGACCAGACGATTTTTTTTAATATATTCTATACATATAATTTTAAAAAAAAAAGAATTGGGCCCATCAGACTCATAATTTATTTTAATATATTCTATAAATATAATTAAAAGAATGAACTGGGCCCTTCATAGTCGCAATTTTTTTTTTTTTATGGACTATAACAACTCATAAAATGCCCAAACTTATCTACCCAAAACCCAATACAGCACATTAGCTTTAATAAAACCAAAAATTGGTAGCTAGAGATAAAAACAAAAAAGTGTGAAACCCTATTGGACATTTGGACTAATAAATAATATCTGATAATTGATAACAAGAAAACATATTACACATTTGTTTGTCCTGGACCTAATTTAACCTGAAACCAAATAAATATTGGGCACCTAAATTAATTTAAACACATGCAAATTTTGAACCTTAAAAAATGGGCCCGGGGCGGCTGTCCCTCAAGGCAAAGAGGATGGCTGGCTCTGATACCACATAGGAAGCAAGTCTATATCAACAATTATTAGTATGCAAGCCAATTTTACATCGGAGATACTCTTACGAGATAGATTCTTAAATAATTAGTTTTGGAAGGTTTTACCAAACATCTTTCCCTTCCAAAATTATTATTATTATTTTATTTTATTTTTTGAAAGACCCTCCAAAATAGAGGCAAGCAAGAGAAACAACCAACACCAAAACACAAAACGAAACCAAAACAACCACCCCACCAAAGCAACCCCACAAGCAAGCGACTGGAACCTAGAAAACCAAACCAGAGACCACCAAAAAACACCCAAGCTAGGGCAAAAACTCGCAACAGCAAAACAAGAGGCACCCAGACAGCCCAGCCAAAAATCTCGAACAGGACAGCTGCAGGCCTACAACCCAGAAAACTACATGTCGCCCCACACCAGCTTGAAAGCAAAATCAACACCAAACCGGTCCAACCCACGTCGCCCCGCTCCAAAATTATTAAAAATTTTGATTTTAATTTATCAAAATCAACACCAAACCGGTCCTTCTATGCCAATCCGCATTTCTTTCAAGTTTCAGTGCATCAGTGCATCTCCAATGCTAATGTGGATTGTGAAAAAATTAGATGACACGTAGGATGTACATTCACTTTATTAAAAAAATCCATCTCCAATGCAACCTCTATAGTACAACTTCAAACTGAGGTGACAACTTTTTTTTAGAGGCTGTCAACATGACTCTCTGATTTTAGACGGTCTGTTGGACAACCATTTTGTTGGCCCAGTCAACAACCACTCTTATCTTCTATTTTGTTTTATTCAACAATTCTAAACTACATTTAAGGAGACCAATAATAAATTGACATGTCATTAAAAACATTTATTTTACAATTGAAGCATTAGAGCATATCCTATGCAAAATTGGTTTGCATTTCAATAATTGTTGACATGTCAACAATATCAAGAGACTTGTTTCATATATGGCATAGAAGTCTACTTGATAGATAGCCAAATAAAAATATGTCTCCAATGATTCTGTTTCAATTTTAATTCATTAATGACATGTCTAATTATTTTTTTGTTTTTTATTTTAATTAAACAACTTTCTTAACAATTTTTTATATTTATCTCTAAATGCTGAGTTAGCTTACAACATAGCTGTCTAATAAAGCCTCTGAAAAGTGAACAATCAACTTGACAGTGTCTATTATTTTTTTTGCCACATCAGCTTGACATTGAGTAGTAACAACTGTATTGGAGATACATATTTGAACACAATGTCTATTCGTCCTGGTTGGCATATATTTTTTTCACAATCCATTGCTGCATTGAAGATACTCTTAGAGACCACTTTTTCATTTGAATGTCTATCAAGTTTAGTTACATGCTACATAGGAAACAACTGGCTTGACAATATTGGCATGTCACCATTTTTTCAAATGCAAACCACATTATAATTGGAGATGCTCTTATAGAGTCGCCATCAAAGGGAAATTATAACTATGTGTCATTTAATCTTTGCCAACTAGGCATTCAAAATAAATTCTTTGCGGAGGCGAGTAACAAGACTACACGAATCAATCTCGCCCTTGACTGTGAACATTTGTGTCTGCTGGTGTATTGTTAGACATGAATCAACAAGTACACAAGAGAAGGAAAATAATTATTTCAAATAAAATCCGGTCTGTATTATCCTGAACTATATGACATTAGTAATATCTCGAAAAAATATTCTGATATATTATATTACTTACTCGATATATACGGATCAAAACTCGAGTTTCTGATTTATTTTTTGACTTCTATCACGTTCACTCCCTCTTTTAATCTCAAATCTATGATTCTTTCATAATGAACAATAGCACTCTTGGAGATCTTCAAATTCCCCATTGTTTCTAGTTATTGATTTGTGTCCTTCAATGAAAGTCTATGAAACACAAATAAAATTAATTAATAAATAAATAATATATATATATATATATATATACGCGTTTAAGAAGGTAATTAGCTAGTGTACATTATTGCATTTAATTAGGATTATACATAATTTAATAGTACAACCACCTTATAAAACCATTTAATTAAATAATCTCCCTTGCCTGATTAATTATTTAATAAACTAAGCATCATTGTTAAATCGAAATTCCGTGCAAAATAGTGTGCGGAATTCCATATATTTAATTTTCATATATTATATCTATTAGTGCGCGAACTTGTATGGTACACGGACTTTGTTAAAAAATATTTTAAATAAATTATGTATCAAAAAATTAATAAATATAATCGTACCGTTAATATGTCGTAAATTAAAAAATAATAAATAGAATAAACGAAGAACAAATTGAGAGAGAGATCATAGGAAGAATTAAAGAAAAAAGATAAGAGAGAGTGAGACGAGAGAAAGAGAAAGAACATTGCTTTTGTATATTGATTTTACAGTAGTATTACAAATGAAGAGACCATTGTATATATACAGACATTTTCAAGTCAATACGTACTGATATAACTTTATCAGTGCGATGGATGTTGACCATTGGATTTACATACTTTAATTCAAATTGTATGCACTTGTCAAAATTTCTCCATAATTAATGGTACACATGCAACGTATTGATATAAGTTATATCAGTATGCACCAAGGAGAAAAGAACTATATATATATATATATATATATATATATATATATATATTTATAGCCTTTGAACTAACCCCACTTGCATTTTAACTTAAGGATGAAGTAAACTATATCAATTAGCAAGTGGATCTCTCTCAAGTGGATGGGTTTTTAGACGGTGGGAATAACCGGTGTAAATCCATGTAATATTACAACGCTATTTAATTTTTCTTTTTTATCTTTTGTTTTTGTAATATTTTTTTTAAATTATATAGTTTTTATTTCTTTTTTTATTTGACATCTGCCGCTCATCTCTGAGATGAAATGTGGAGATCTATCTATCTAATTTTTTTCAGTATTATTTTTTATATTTTATCAATTATGAAAAAATCTATTTAATTAGACGGTAAACTTGTTTTCCCACTCATTCATCATCTAGTAGGGGTAAACTGATTTTGTAACGGTTGATTGTTCGTTTGACTGACAGTAGAATTAAAATGAGCTATTTTGAATTGTATAGGGACCAATTTAATGAAAAATCATTTAACAAGTAAAAAAGTGATGTTTCCGATTAGATAGAGACCAAATTATATCAACCCCTTAAAAAAATAATAACAATTGAACTTATTTTAAAAAATAATCATTTTTCTTTCCTGATAAGAGGGCCAATTTTTTGCATCGCAAGCTTTGTCTAGACAAATAATTGAGCACCTTTCGATGACAATATATATATATATATATATATTGACATCCCAAACTAGTCAAGAGTTTATTGGATCTTGCTGATATCAAAAATCATGCGGTCCCAATATTTTTTCTATTCCCACAGTCGGGATCTGAGAAACACTACTACAATATTGAAAATAAAACTTCCAACATCTAACTTGGATGTATTTAGTGAGGAAATATTCCTTTTTAACTTCTTCTTTTTATACTATTTTTATAATATATTGTACATCATTGCTTTCACAAATTTTTTTTTAAATACATCACTTTGAATATTATATTAACGATTAGTATCCTCAAATAAACAATTATGACAACTTGCATTTTTTTAGTGGAAGCTTACATATTCCGAGAAGAAACTTTTTGCACAATTTGGGAAGAAAATTTGTTTGGTTGCTTAGTTTCATTCAATTGACAAATAATCATGTGTGAGTGTTTTATTTTCGATATTGTGTGTAGCCGTGTAGGTAATTTGGTTATGTATGTAATGATTGGCATCAACAGTCTCATGATCCGAGTATGTATTATTGTATTATAGATTTCAAGTAAAAAAAAAAAGTTTCCATTTTGGCTATAACCCTTTTTTTTTTCTTCTCTTGCTAAATTTTTTTTTTTTTAAAGTTTTTCTCTTCCAACTTGAAAGGCAATGGCGAGGTTTTGGGTTAAGATTTGAAGTATGATTGTCTAATTTGTGACTTTTCACTATTTAGAACTTTTGTGTATATAATATATATTGACCATCTAATATATATTAAAATAAAATTCAATGATTTAAAAAGACAAATGAAATGAGAAAAGAAAACTAATCATAAACTTTTGATAGGTTGTTCAATACATGTGGGCATACCTTACACGATATAATGCACTGTTAAGAAATGACCTAATAATAATATTTACTTGTAAAGCTAGATTTGTATACTGGTCACGAGGATTGATATACTGACCCATTTAATTCCATATTGCAAATTTGCAATTATTTATTCTCAATATTCTATTTCAAAACGATTAGGTGAAATTTGATAAGAGAAAAAACTTGTATTCACCCAATGTACAGCAGAGTCTCTCTCTCTCTTATGAGACATGAAGGGAACATTGAACTTTGTCGTTTTGAATGTGAATAAATAGGCTCTACGCATGAACCATTTCTTGCTCTGCAACTTGTAGTAGAATATCCATGGAGCTGAGCGTGGTGGGATTTTTAGGCTCAGATTTGTATAAGAGTTGGTGGCTGTCAAGTTCAACCGATCTATTCTAGATGTTTTGATTATTATTATTATTTATTTTTATTTTTTTTATCAAAACATAACAGAAACAAATTGAAATTGGTAAGCTGACAAGTTCTCCGTAGAAAAACTGAAAAAGTGACTCCTAGCTGCAAGTTGGGGCCAAATTTTAATTCAATTGAATTGAATTGTCTTCTCCTTATTGAAAGTGAAGTTGTTACCATTAATGTGAATATTGAAAGATGCAGACAAATTCAGTCTGTCATTAGTCAACTATGATATGTAATTTGTAGGGAAAAGTTGAAAAGTTGATTAATAAGTGTAATGAAACCTAATTCTCTCACTTTCCTTTCAATGTATAGTTTTTTTTTTTTTTTTTTTTTTGTAATTACCGATTAGATCCTGAACATTTTTTTAAATTTCAAATTGTCTATGATTTTTATAAAAATAACCAAATTGGTCCTCACATTTTTCTCATGTGTCAAATTAATCCATCTCTTTTTAGAAGTAACCAAATTTGTCCCTCTTATGATTTAACGTTGTTAAATATAATAGTTGACTTTAACAGTTTTAGTTAAAGTACGTAAATACCATTTATTTGTCATATTAGAGCAAAATTATTTTGTCTTTTGTGTATTAAATTCACTATTATAATTACAACAAAATCCAAATATATTATTAATGAAACATAATTTGTACCTTTTTAATTAAAATTTTCTAAAAAAATCTAAAAATATTTTAATAAGACAATGTTAATTATATACTTATTTTATAAATAAAGTTATCATTCATTTCCGATTTAGCCTTTTACTATATTTATATGGTTGCTTTTTTTTTGTTAATATTATGCAAGTACCGTTGTCAAAATTATTTGAAAATCAAAACTCACAAATAAAATAAACAAAAATATACATGTTTTCAAAAAAAAAACCGTGCATCTATCATTATTACATTGTTTAGGAGTAAAGTACAATTTTACCCATGCATAGTTAAAGTTGACTGACGGAATTTAGTTAGAGGGACTAATTTGACACTTGAAAAAAATGTAAGGACCAATTTAGTCACTTTTGTAAAAGTCACAAACAACTTGGAATTTAAAAAAAAAAAAAGTATATGCCCTAATTGGTAATTGTCCTTTTTTTTAATCTGACATCGGCCAATAGGATCAAGGATCTTCCGAGACTTGAGGAGATCAACAACTATAAACACGGTTCGAAATGTAACTCTCAAAAAAGGGTCTGACCACACTTTGTGATTGAATGGTAAAATATGAGACTCAAACCCTTATTACATAAATGAAAAGAAAGAGTCCAACTACTTTATTAAAGAGGTTGTGGAATATATAGTTAGTTAATCGGGGAAAAAGGAGAGTTAAAACGTACAAATTATGATATATCGATTTGTAAAGTCTTGGAAGTTTCAAACACAAGATATATATGTGAAATGTGAATTGAAGTTGCACACGTATTGAGGTAAAGAAGTTTCTTATTGGAATATTACATACGATATAAGTTGACGGATATTTTAAGTGTTTCAATTCTAGATAAATCTAGAAAGATTTTGAGTTTTTTTTTTTGAAATATTATATAAATTGAGAGTTTGAGACTGTGGATTCGAATCCACAACAAAAATTTACCGTTGCACTAATCTTATCTCATCACAAAACCATTTTTGATCGGTCCACAAATTGCCATTTTTCCGTAATATATATTCAAAGTAAGAAACTATTTATGTTATTATGTACGCATGCAACTTCACATGTTCATATGTCACGGACCTTGTTTTGAAACTTCGAATCCAAGCATATTAAGAGGACTCATATATTATATAAAATATATAATTCTTAAACGAAATATTAAAAGTATCAATGAATAAACAATTAATTCAACCTAAAAAAAAATCAAAATAGACTTTGAAGAGTAGGAAGTTGGAACAATTTAAATGTGCTTGAATTGTTTTGAATCAGAACAAAACAGTGTGCACCACCACCAGTATGGCAGTATATGAACATGATTATAATAAATTAATATAGTGGAAGGTTGAGATATTTAGAAATCTTAGATGGGACTTTAAATTATTTAATCATTAAAAAAATGTAATAAGTCATTGAAGTACAATGTACATGTTTATTTTTTATTTTTATTTATTTATTAATTAATAAGACAATGAAGTGTTTGTCTTGTGTGTATTTAGACAGACTGTAAACAATAGATCTCCACATAGCCTGTTTTTCAAGATCTTATCATCATTCATCGATAAAACATATTCGATTTTGATAAGCACAAGTTGTTATGATAGGTCCAATATGTGCCTACCCCACCTAATTGATATGCACATTTTCATGTCGGTAGAGTGATGAACTGATGATAGATTTTGTTGTATAAGGAATATATATATTGAAATCAAGACACCCATCCAACCATACCTTTAAATTAAACGGTACATGTACTGTTTGAAAATCTAATCTCACAGCACTGGTGAGAAAAGCTCATGCAAATACGTGTATAGTGACAATATATAGTATTAGTAATTTAGTATCTTGGATTCGTAGGTTATGCGTGGTTTTTGTTGAGGAACTTGATACCTATGTTAGGTTTGTAAAGTTGATTACAATATTGATTCACAAGGTCCATAAGAGTATTTTAAACTCGAAACATGTGAAATTATACACTAGTTTGTAAAATAAAAATTTAATCTATATAATCACCACCTAATTTGATTTGGTAGTAAAAACACTCGTTCAACTATGTGATATTCTAAGTTCGAACAGTTACTAAAAATTTGAACAACGTAAATGATTTATATATATCGTGAATTTAGTTTCACTTGTCCGTAGCAAAATCATTTATATATTCTTTCATAATCGGTATAGAAACTTCGAAATGAATTTGATTCATTTAAACTAATCATTCATTGAATCCATTTTATAAATCTTGAAACTAATAGAACTGCATATCAAGTTCGAGTCTCACGTTGCATACAGAATTTGGATTCTCTACCGATCTGATCTTTTTTCTAACATAATATAATCACATAACACATAAATATTGTAATAAATGAGTGGTTCAGATGTATTTGGTTTTCACAACCACATTATCAACAACCAATTACATACTTTAAAAATGTTAGAAAAAAGTTCAGATGAGAGGATTCAAATATTTGCACATAATATATGTAAGTACATAGTGGGAGACTCATCCCATATTGTGCAAATAACTATCCGGACGGTTGTTTTAACACTTATCTAAAGTTTGAATTGGTGTTTAAGATGTGATTGGTTTTCTTAACCACTTTATTACCAATCAATCACATGTTTTAAAAAAAATCAAAAAAAAAGATCAGATGAGCAGATTATCCAAAACCTTACATATAATATATATAATTACATAGTGGGAGACTCATCCCATATTATGCACATAACTATCTAGACCATTGGGGTTTTCATCTCTAACTCAAAGCAACGATTATCAAGATTCAAGTATTCAAGAACAACAACAAATTATAGATCATATTCACATTACTTTTAATCGTAAAATCTCTAAATGAATAATTGGAAAGTATTCATTCGTATATAAAGCAAAAAAACTTTCAAAAAGATGGTTACGGAATTACCAAAATGGCCCCCACCTTCATTTTCATTGTACAAGGACTTTAGCTTATATACACTATATAACTTTTAGGGTGCGTTTGGTACGGGGACGGGACTGGACTGGACAGGACATGACTGGACAGTTATTTCATGATGTGTTTGGAATGTCTGGGACATGGCTGTGGACTGTACTGTTATGCGTTTGATATGGCTGAGACATGACGAGACAAGAGGTTCAAATGACCATAGTGCCCTCCTTATTCTGTCTAATATTAAATAATATATTAAACAAACAATATTAAATAAATATTGTAATTGAAATATATTATAATATTAAATAAAAATAAGAGGTTCAAATGATCTCTTATTTTTAATTACAATATTATTATATTTAATACAAATAGTAATATTGTAATTGAAATATATTATACTTATTTAATAATATTATATTATATATATTATTATATATAATGATATAATAATCATATCATTATATATATTAAATATTTGTACATATAAAAAATATAATATTATAAAATATAATATTATAATATATGTATATATATTAATAATATATATTGTATATTATATATATATGTATCCTATATATAAAATAATATAATATATATATAAGCTGTATATATTATTAAAATATATATACAATATATTAAATATATTATTATTATATATAATAATATTTAATAATATATATGAATTATAATTACATATATAATATTATATATATTATAATATTATACATAATAATATATAATATATTAAATATATTATTATATATATAATAATATGTAATAATATATATGAATTATAATTACATATATAATATTATATATATTATAATATTATACATAATAATATATAATATATTAAATATATTAAATATATTATTATATATATAATATTTAATAATATATAAAAATTATAATTACATATATAATATAATATATTATAAAACTATATATAATATATTAAATATATTATTATTATATATAATAATATATATAAATTATAATTACATATATAATATTATATATATTATAAAATTATATATAAAAATATATAATATATTAAATATATTATTATATATAATAATATTTAATAATATATACTATATCATATATATATATATATATTATATATATTATTATATATATAGGATATATATCATATATATGATATATATATATATATATATATATTAATATATATATATTAAGAATATATATTAATATATATATATATATATATATTATATGATATATATCATATATAATGTATATGATATATATATATTAATATATATATTAAGAATATATATTAATATATAATAATAATATATATAATATATATATATATATATGATATAGTATATATTATTAAATATTATTATATATATAATAATATATTATATATAATTTTATAATATATAATATTATATATGTAATTATAATTTTTTATATTATTAAATATTAATATATATATAATAATATATTTAATATATTATATATTATAATATATAATTTTATATAATTTTATAATATATATAATATAATATATCGGATATGTTTGTAATTGTTTGAACATTTAAAGGGTAAATTGGTCTTTTTGACACTTGTCACATGTCATGGGACAAGTTGTCCTAGGGTCTTGGGTGGGACAATTTTTTGTGATTTTTGTCCCACCTTGTCCCGTCATGTCCTATGCTAAGGTCACGCCAAACATGGGACTGGGACAAGAACAAGTTGTCCTACCTTGTCCTGTCCCGTCCCGCGTACCAAACGCACCCTTAACAACTCTTATCTCAATCACTCAACGACGTCGTTTGGTTGTTTTCATTTTTTCTTTTGCTTTAGACTTCCGTACCAAGTTTCCCTTCTCTTTTCTTCTTGAATACTTTCTTCAACATTTTGAGAAGATGGAGACTCCTATTACTAACAAAACTCAATTGATTGTATTCAAATATTCAATTGAGAAAGGCCGCCAAAATCCAGGTCTTCGAAACCGAATTAAACCCGTGTAAAATAAATGGGTGTAGTCTCACACCAGATCATTTTTATGAACAACGAGTCTGTATATAGACACGACACGAAAAATGATATAGTTTTTATCCGATCCATAATTCCTGATTTGTGAATAGGGTCTATAGAATTTAATTCCCTAATAGTTTTGTACAAGTGAAATTCAAAATCAGAAACATAATTCGATTTCCTTATTAGGATTCCTAATTAGTAAACACATCAATATACGGCCAGGATATTTTTTCTATTCCCACAATCGGGATTTGTGAAACACTGCTACTACAACATTGAAAATAAAATTTCCAACATCTAACTTGGATGTATTTAGTGAGGAAATATTCCTTTTTAACTTCTTTTTTTATGTTATTTTTATAATGTCTTGTACGTCATTGCTTTGACGATTTGTTTTCTTTTCCTTTTTTGAAAAATACATGCAAGATCAATGCCTGCACTTTGAATATTATATTAACGATTAGGATCCTCAAATAAACAATTATGACAACTTGCATTTTTTAGTGGAAGCTTACTGTTTTTTGGAAGAACAATCAGCATATTCCGAGAAGAAACTTGTTGCATAATTTGGGAAGAAACTTTGTTTGGTTGCTTAGTTTCATTCAATTAACAAATAATCATGCGTGAGAGTTTTATTGACGCAGAACGGAAGTTCTAGGATTACCAGCGTAAGCCTAACAGTAACATAAACTGGAATTCACTAAAAACGAATTGAAACCAAATTGTAAATATTATTGAATGCATTGAAACTGATAACAAAAAGCCTTAAATAGGCTCAGAAAAACCCTAAAAATAGCAAAAGACTAAAATATCCTCATCTAAATAAAAACGGAAAACAAATAAAAAAAACACGAAAATCTTTAGTTGCCCAACAACCTAACTTAAACAGCTCTGTTGATGGAGTAAATGACATCTACCGGGCTAGCCCAGTTGTCCCTCTGTGGAGCTCTGAAAACTCTTTCCAAAAACATATTATAATAGGAAATCTGACAACCGAGCTAAAAGTTATGCCCGTTTCTTTGAAGCACCTCTTTTGGACAATTTTCTATCCATCTCTTCTTCAAAGTCCAAAGCCAACCGTCCTACATCAGTCCCTCCCACCTGTGAAGAACTCGACCTCAAGTTATAGTCTGGATAGAGCGGAACATCATCACAAAACCCATAAAGGTCAGCTACGTTGAAAGTTCGGGAAATGTTCATATCAGCCGGCAAGTCGATCATATAGGCATTGTTGTTGATCTTCTTGATCACCTTGTACGGTCCATACTTCCTTAGCTTCAACTTGTTATAGGTACCAATTGAGAACCTCTCCTTACACAAAAACACCATAACCTGGTCTCCCTCAGCAAACAACTTCTCACGCCTTTTAACATCTGCTGCAGCCTTATACTTTGCATTCTTCTCATCTAGCTGCGTCTTCACTTCAGCCTGAACATCACAAACCTGCTCAGCCATAGTCTCAGCAGCAACACTCATACCAGTGACCTTGGGAAGCCTGGCCAGGTCCAACGCGTGTTTAGGAGGTTGTCGATACACTAAAGCGAAGGGAGACTTACCCGTAGCAGTATGAACAACATTGTCATACGCAAACTCAGCTTGTGCCAGAGCCACGTCCCACTGTTTTGGCTTGTCCCCACAGATGCTCTGAATTAAATTCCCCAGTGTTCGGTTTAGGTTCTCTATCTGTCCGTCAGTTTGTGGATGCGCAGTGCTATTGAACTTCAGAGTAGTATCCATCCGCCGCCACAATGTCACCCAAAAATGGTTAAGAAACTTTGAGTCCCTATCAGATGTGATTGACTGGGGTACACCATGTAAACGAACCACCTCCCAAAAGAAGGCTGAGCCACATGTGATGCATCAGATGTCTTCCGACAAGGTATAAAATGCCCCATTTTTGAGAACCTGTCAACCACAACAAACACGGAGTCTGCTCCACGCTGAGTTCGTGGAAGACCCAAAACGAAGTCCATTGCTAAATCCTCCTATATAGCATTCGGAACAGGTAGTGGCATGTACAGGCCTGTATTTTGAGCCTGTCCTTTAGAAGTTTGACAGACATAACACTTGCGAACATAGTTACCGATATCGCGTTTCAACTGCGACTAGTAATACCGTTCGGACACCCCAGTAATAGTTTTGTCACAACCCAAGTGACCTCCCAAGCCGCTACCATGCAACTCTCGAATCAGTTTCTCTCTCAGAGAGCTCCGCGGGATGCATAACTGATTGCCACAGAACAAATAGCCTTCGGTCATATGAATCTCCCCGTCAGCCTGTTTCAGAACACATTTTTCCCATATCTCTCCAAAGTCCTCATCATCATAATACAGTTCTTTCAAAAACTCAAACCCAATAATCTCTTGCTACATAGTCACCAATAAGCTTGCATGCCGACTCAACGCGTCTGCCACCTTATTTAAAATCCCAAACTTGTGCTTCAGAACAAACGAAAACTTCTGCAAGTAGGTTGCCCACCGAGCATGCATATTACTTAAGCTTCTCTGGCTATTCAGGTACTTTAGAGCTTGATGATCAGTGTAAAGAATAAACTCGCGCTGAATTAGATAATGCTCCCAATTCTTTAGAGCACGAATAATTGCATAGAATTTCTGATCATAAGTACTCCAATTTCGTCGCGCATCACTCAGCTTTTCACTAAAAAACGCCACTGATTTCTTCTCTTGTGACAACATTGCTCCAATCCCAACCTCACTAGCATCACATTCCACTTCAAATAACTTCTCAAAACTGGGTAGAGCAAGAACATGAGTGGTGCACAGTTTTTCTTTGATGACTGCGAAGGCTGTTTCGGCTGCCTCACTCCACTGAAACTTTCCTTTTTTCAAACACTCTGTAATTGGAGCCACAATACTGCTAAAATCCCTCACAAATCTACGATAAAATGTTGCCAACCCATGGAAACTCCCTACCGGTCCAACTGTTTTCGGTGTAGGCCAATCACGAATGGTTCTAACCTTTTCTTCATCAACCAAAATCCCTTCCGAACTGACCACATATCCAATGAATAGTAACTGCCCTGTCATCCAACTGCATTTTTTAAAGTTGATAAACAATATGTTTTTTTAACAATACCTCTAACACAGCTCGCAGATGCTCCATGTGGTCTTCCTCATTTCGACTGTAAATCAATATATCGTCGCAGTAAACAACTACATATTTTTCAATGAAATGCCGCAATACCTGGTTCATAAGCCGTATGAAAGTGCTCGGCGCGTTGGACAGTCTGAAAGGCATCACCAACCACTCATACAGTCCATCCTTAGTTTTGAAGGTTGTCTTCCATTCATCCTCAGGTTTGACACGAATCTGATGATACCCGCTCCTCAGGTCGATTTTAGAGAATAATTTCGACCCCTCCAACATATCTAGCATGTCATCCAATCTCGGAATGGGAAAGCTGCACCTGACAGTTATCTTGTTAATCGCGCGACTATCCACGCCTATCCTCCAAATACCATCTTTCTTCGGAACAAGTAATGTGGGAACGGCGCATGGACTCATGCTCTCTCGAATGAACCCATTCTTCATTAACTCCTCCACTTTTCCTATAAAATCTGATTCTCCTTGGGACTCATCCGATAGTGTGGTAAATTCGGTAAGCTTGCTCCCGGAACTAAATCAATCTAGTGCTAAATATCTCTCAAAGGCGGAAGGTCATCCGGTAAGTCTTCTGTCACCAAATCACTGAATTCAGTAAGCAGGGTCTGCACTTTCTCGGGTACTACAACTCTTTGCTCTTCCTTGCCTTCTGTCACCAAAGCTAGCACCAATATAACATGCACCTCATATGCCTCCTTAATCTCAGCTTCTAAATCATTTACGGTCGTGATTAAAGTGACCAAAGACTGCTCATTTACCGTGGCTTTAGTTGAAATCCCGACTGAACCCCTGTTTTGAAACCATTGAATCCTCTTGCCACCCCAATTGAAAACACAAACATTGTCACGTCCTATGTAGGTTATATCAACATCAAACTGCCAAGGATGTCCCAGTAATACGTGACCAGCATCCATGTCGACTACATCACATGCCACCTCTTCCCGGTAGTATTGCCCAATCGAAATTGGAACTTTGCACAACTCTGTCACATTCGCCTTGGGTCCCTTTTGAATCCACCCAATCGCTTAAGGCTTGGGATGTTTCTCTGCATGCAGATTCAGATGTTCTACCAATTTTCTAGACACAAAATTCTCACAACTCCCGCTATCGACAATCACGTCACAAACCTTTCCCTACACACTGCAACAAGTCTTGAAAATACTGTTTCGTTGCGATAAACCCTCCAATTTTGTTGCACACATGACTCGTTGAATCACACAGTTTACCGGCTCCCCTTGTTCCTCAACAATTTCTATACCTTCCAAGAACTCGTCCATGTTCCCCTCATCTTCAAAATTCTGTTCTTCTTCTTCTTCAGTATCCACGAAGTTCACCGATTTTTGGGCTGGGCATTCATTCGAACGGTGGCCCGGTTGGCCACACCTGTAACACTTTATACCGCCTGGTCTACTGTATGGGTTTGGCGCTCCTCATGCTGCTATTGCTGTTGTTGGACGTGACCCACCAAAATTGTTACTTGGACCCGAACCCCTTTGAGCTTGATCTGCAGTAGTTTTAGCCTGACCCTGTCCATCACTTGGTAAAAATGTACTCCTGTTCGCGGTTGTGCTGGATGACTCACCCATGTCCTTCTTGTAATGAGAAAAACGATTAGATGATTTTTCCATTAACTCCGCTTTCAAGGCCATGTTGTGCGTCTCATCTACTGTCCATACGACTTGCAACCCAATTTTGTCTCGAATTGTCGACTTTAAACCCCCCAAATATCTCGAAACCTGTTGTTCCTCTGTCTCATTGAGGTTGTTATGAACTGAAAGTATGGACCACTCATCAGTATAAACCGCAACGGTTTTGTTACCCTGCACACAATTCTGATAACTCTGAAAAATAAATTGTTCATAGTCTGGAGGTAAAAACCTGCTCATCATAGGTTGTTTCATTCACCTCCAGGATTGTATAATAGGAACTTTGCCTTGTCACCATCTATCCATCTGTAATTTCTCCCACCAAACAGCTGCCCCGCTTCTCAACTTGTACGCTACCAATTTGACTTGACGTTCTTCCGCTACCTTAGCAAACTCAAAGAATCTCTCAACCTCTGAAATCCAGTCCAAGAACTCTTCAATCTGCAGCTTTCCATGGAGCAGTGGTATGTCTGTGCGGATCCGATAATCAGGTTGATTTGGGTTCAATCGATGATCTCCTTGGTAACCCACGAAATCCTCTTCAGAATCTTCATCGCTCCATTCTTCAAACTGCTCGTGTCTCGCCGCTCTAGGCAGCCGTCTACCTCCAAGGCGGCCAAGGACAACTCCCTAAACTCATTCTCTGTTGGCAGGGGCAGAGGCAGGGGCGTTGGGATTAGGTTGCTGCGCTATCAGCTGCTGCATCATGGTCTCCAACCTCGCCATCGACTGTCGTTGTTCGTGAATCGCTGCCCATAAATCGGTATCCCTTCGACCGGCGTCGCCAGGGTTAACTCTTCCGGCTTCGTTGTTCGCCATCGCACATGGCAAATCCCTCTGCTTTGATACCACTTGACGCAGAACGGAAGTTCTAGGATCACCAGCGTAATCCTAACAGTAACATAAACTGGAATTCACCAGAAAAGAATTGAAACCAAATTGCAAATATTATTGAATGCCTTGAAACTGCTAACAAAAAGCTTTAAATAGGCTCAGAAAAACCCTAAAAATAGCAAAAGACTAAAATATCTTCATCTAAATAAAAACGGAAAACAAATAAAAAAACACGAAAATCTTCGGTTGCCCGATAACCTAACTTAAACAGCTCCGTTGATGGAGTAAATGACGTCAATCGGGCTAGCCCGGTTTTCCCGCTACGGAGCTCTGAAAACCCTTTCCGAAAACATATTATAATTGGAAATCTGACAACCGAGCTAAAAGTTATGCATGTTTTTGAAGCACCTCTTTTGGACAATTTCCTATCCATCTCTTCTTCAAAGTCCAAAACCAACTATCCTACATAATTTATTCACAATATTGTGAGTAGATAGTCGGGTTTGATATTGCCAGTCTCCTGGCATGCGTATGTATTATAGATTTCAAATAAAATAAAAAAAGTTTGCATTTTAGCTATAACCCTTTTTTTTTTCTTCTCTTGCGACTTTTTTTTTTTTTGAAAAGTTTCTCTTGCTACTTGAAAGGCAATGGCGAGGTTTAGGATTAGTTTTGAAGTTTGATTGTCTAATTTGTGACTTTTCAATATTGAGAACTTTTGTGTATATATTGACCAACTAATATATATTAAAATAAAATTCACTGATTTAAAAGGATGCATGAAATGAGAAAGGAAAAACAATCATAAAGTTTTGATAGGTTGTTGAATAAATGTGGGCATACTTGCACGATCCATGTAAAGAATGCTATTAAAAAATGACCTAATAATAATATTCATGTGTAAAACTGGATTTATGTACTTGTCACGGAGATTGATATACGGACCCATTTAACTATATTGCAATTATATATTCTCAATATTCGATTTCAAAACAGTTAGGTCAAATTTGATAAGAAAAAAAACTTGCATGATGCACACGGCAGAGACTCTCTCTCCGATGAGACATGAAAGAAACGAACTTTGTCGTTTTGAAAATGAATAAATACACATTATGAATCACACCATTTCTAGCTGCGCTTTCTTGCTCTGCAACTTGCAGAAGAATATCCATGGAGTCTGGTTGGTGGCTGTCAGTTCAATAGATCTATTCTAGATGTTTTGATTATTATTATTTATTTTTGGGTTAATTGCAACAACATACCTTGATTTTTAAATATTACAGCTATATTGTACTGTTACTGAAATTACAGAAACCTACCCTTGACCAGTTGGACCAGGATAGATTTAACATAGACTTAACGAATGAAAGGGCAAAAATGTCTTTTTGATAATAAGTTAATAAAAAATATTTTATTTATTGTCAAATTAATTACAAATGAAAAAAATATTTAAAAAAAAATTAAGTTGATTATCTTTAAAATTATACATTTGGATCTCAACAGATCTCCAAATTGTCGGTGGAGATCTGGTTGAACACAATGGATGAAAAATCTTCTAATGTCATATCTCTCTCACTTCATCCTCTGTCTTCACCCAATAGTCTCTCTCCCTCCACCACTGCCGCTGCTACATTTGACTGTCTTCCTTCGCCGCTGCATCATCCGATTGTCTTCCTCCCTTCTCTGCCGCTGCATCACCCGTCCGACTCCCTTCCTAATACCTATTATGCCGCATCACCGTCTCCCTTTCTCCTCCATTCGTCGCCTCTACTCCCAACATCTATTCTCAGTATCCTCCATAACAAATATCAAAGATTCACAGTTAAATTCCTAAAAAGTGGATTGCTCCAATTTTTAAAAAGTTAGATGGATTGTTATTGTTCAAGCGCAAAAAAAAAATGATCTGGTCGATTAAAGATTGGATTTTGTTTGTTACTTTTTAAGAAAAAAAATTTGGATTTTGTTTGTTTAATTTTTAATAAAAAAATCTGGATTTATTGTTAAAAAATAAAATTTTTAATAATTAATAAAACATTGAAGAAGGGTGATTTGGTCATTTTGTCATTTAGTGTTGTCAACTGTTAGTTAAGTGCCAGTTAACGGTAAGTCAAAGGTATTTTCTTGTAATTAAAGGAAAAATTCAGTATAACTGTGTTATTACCAAATACCAAGGTATTTTATTGCAATTAACCCTTTATTTTTTATTTTTTTATCAAAACACAAATTGAAATTGGTAAACTGACAAGTTCTCCATAGAGAGAAAGTGACTCTTGGCTGCAAGTTGGGGACAAATTTTAATTCAATTCAATTGAATTGTCTCCTTATTGAAAGTGAAGTCGTAACAGCTAATGTGAAGATTGAAAAATCCAGAAAAATTCATACACTCTGTCATTATTAGTTAACTATGATACAAAGTTAATTTCTAGGGAAAAGTTGATTAATAAGTGTAATGAAACCCAATTCTCTCACTTTCCTTTCAATGTATAGGTTTTTATTTTTTTTTTAATTTGACACCGGTCTATCCGGGATCACTTCTACAAACACGTTTCGAAATACAATTTTTAAAGAGGGGTCATACAACACTTTGTAATTGAATGATTAAAAATGATACTTGAACCTCCATCACAAAAATAAAGGAAAAGTATCCAATCATTTTCCTAAGAGTGGTTGTAGATTGTATAGTTAGTTAATCACGATAAAATTACAGTACTTTAAACTTAAAAATTATGATATATCGATTTGTAAAGTTTTAGATGTTTCAAACATGGGGTACGTGACATGCGAAGTTGCACACGTATTGAGGTAAAGAAGTTTTAAATTGGATTACATACAACATAAATTGATGGATATTTGAACCGTTTTGAAACTATGTCAAAACAAAAAATTTATTTACTTTTAAAGTTTATATAAATTCGGATTTAAATTAAGAGGATTCCTACTCTAAATCTTGTGTGAGAGATATACTATTGGACTAACATCGTCTCGATATAAAATGGTACACAAATTACTATTTTTCCGTATTATATATTCAAAGCAGTGTGCATGCAACTTCACATGTCCATATGTCAGGAACCCTATTTTGAAACTTCGAATCCGAGCATATGAAGAGAACTCATATATTATATAAAGTTATAAAAATATATACAGTAATTCTAAAGGAAAAATTAAAAGTATCAATGAATAAACAATTAATTCAACCTAAAAACAAAACAAAACAAAAAATAAAAATAGACTTTGAAGAATTGGAACTATTTAAATATGCTTTAATTGTTTTGAACAAAACAATGTGCACCACCAGTATATGAAAATGATTATAATAAATAAAGGTAAATGAATGTTAGGGCACATATTAAAACAATAAATATTATAGAATTTAGACAATACATTTAATCACTGTATTTATTAAAATAAACAATAAATATAATGTTTGATTTCTTTTTATAGTAATATTTAGTATATTAACATGTGTCCTTAGAGCACAAGTTAACACTACCCATAAATATAAATGACAGAATTTCACATAAATCCTATCTTTTTGGTGATTTGTTACATTTATAAATGTCTTTCCAAATTTATCACTTTAGTCCTTACTTTTTCTAAAACTAATCACTTTAGTCCATTTAACCAAATATGTGAAAGTCAACTATATTAAAACCCGTGAAAGTACACATTTACCCTTATTACTATTTAATTCAGCTAAAATGATTATATTAGCTTTAAATTAAAATGAAAATAATAAATTCTCAATAATAAAATCTTAAATAAATATATTACAAAAAAATATTAAATAAATAATAATAATAAAATCCATTAATTTTTTTTGTATTTTTGTCATAATGGATATTTATTTAACTAAAATTATTATCTTAACTTTAAATGATTTTTTTTATAATTTTTTTCATAATTTTTTTTTGTAATCTATTTATTTAAGATTTTATTATTGAGAATTTTATTGTTTTTCAAAGTCATTTAAAGCTAAGATAATTATTTTAGCTAAATAAATATCGATTGTGAAAAAAATACAAAATAAGAAAAAATTAATGGATTTTATTATTATTATTACTTATTTAATTTTTTGTAATATATTTATTTAAGATTTTATTATTGATAATTTTATTATTTTTTATTTTAATTTAAAGCTAATATAATCAGTTTAGCTAAATTAAATTGTAATAAGGGCAAAAGTGTATTTTCATGGGTTTTAAAATAGTTGGCTTTCACATATTTGGTCAAATGGACTAAAGTGATGAGTTTTAGAAAAAGTAAGGACTAAAGTGATGAATTTGGAAAGACATTTATAAATGTAACAAATCACCAAAAAAATAGGATTTATGTAAAATTCTGTCAATATAAATTAATGCAGTGGAAGGTTGAGATATTTAGATTTATAAATCTTAAATGAGACTTTATTTTTATGGATAGTGTTAGGTAAAAATATAAAAGTTTCTTTTATGGGAAGCTCAATCATTGTATTTATTATAATAATACAATAAATATGGTTATTGACAGTTCATTTGTAATAATTTTTGTATAAGGAGTGCTAGAATAAGTCTCTCAACTCACTCTCTCAAGTTACTCTCTCTTCTCCTTTTGACATTTGTCAATTATTTACTTTTTTTAAAATAAATTTCAGAGTCAACATTAATGAATTGTTTTTACATGTTATTTACAATTTAAACTATTATATCTTTCCAAATTGTCCATTTTTTTACACCAAACTGTCAGTCATTTTTTTAAAATATTAATAATATTATTATTTATATACGTCTTTTTTATTTTCTAAAATATTATAACAAACACAATTTATACTTGAAAAATTATCGTCTTTGTCCATAATATCATAAGCTCATCATATTTTATAAAGTAATTATTTTTACGCGATTTGAAAAATATAGTTAAAAAAAATTCTTTAATAATATCAAAACTCAAATATACTTAGAAAACGAAAGATGTAAATGTTTATTGTATTTTAATAACTTTAATATTGTTAATAATATATTTGCTAATTTTCTTTTTAAAATAAATTTAATAAATATTATTAAACCCATTTTACCTTTTAAGATTTTTGTTCACATATTTGGAAATGACAATTTAGTGTAAAAATGACAATTTGGGAATACGTGGATAATTTGAATTTAAAATAACATATAAAAGTAATTCATTAATGATGGCTATAAAATGTATTTTTGAAAAATTAATATAGCACAATTTTCAAAAGGAGAAGGGAGAGTCTGTTGGAAGAGTCTGTTGAGAGAGTGTATCCAGATCTCTTCTTTTTGTATTCTTAATATGTGCCAGAAGGGTACGGGATAATACTATCTTTATTTTATTTAATAAAAAATAAAAAATAAAAAACTAATAAGTCATTGATTACATGTTTATTTTTTATTTTTATTTATATTTTTAATTAATAAGACAATGAAGTGTTTGTCTTGTGTGTATCAAGACAGACTGTAAACAATAGATCCCCATATAGCAGACAAAAACTTGGGTTCAGCGGGATGCACCAAGCATCCCCACCCAGATATTGCCACGTCAGTAAATTTGCTTATGTGTCAATATCAGGATGGGCGATCCATGGTGCATCAGATGCACCTAAGAATTTCTCCACGTAGCATGTTTTTCGAGATCTTATCATCATTCATCGATAAGATAAACTGGATTTTGATAAGCACAAATTGTTATGATATGATAGGTCCAATATGTGCCTACCCCACCTAATTGATAGGCATCTCTTCATGTCGGGAGTGATGATAGATTTGTTTGTATAAGGAAATTTTTTTTCTTTTTTTGAAATCAGGATAACCGTCCAAGTGTCCAACACTCCAACCATGTATTTGGATCAAATACTACAAACGCAGTTTGAAAATCTAATCTCACTACACTAAAAAAGAAAAAAAAAAACCTCATACAAATACGTGTATGGTGACAATAGTATTAGTAATTTAGTATGTTGGATTTGTAGGTTGTGTGGTTTTTGTTGAGGAACTTGATACCTATGTTAGGTTTGTAAAGTTGATTACAATATTGATTTTTAACTGGAAAGTCTACATATGTAAAGTTATACATCAATTTGTAAAATCAAAATTTAATCTGCATGAACGCTTTCCAATATGATTTGACGGTAAAAACACTAATTCAGTTTTGTAATATTTTGAATTCAAGCCATTATTGAAAGTTTCAACAATATATTATGATATCCTCCTGATCGTGAATTTAGTTTCACTGGTCTATAGCAAAATGATTTATATATTCATTCACAATCAGAATACAAATCAAAGTGATTTTGATTCATTCAAACGAATCATCATTGAATCCATTTTATAAATCTTGAAACTATAATAGAATTGCATATCAAGATCGAGTAATAGAATTGCATATCAAGATCGAGTCTTACCTTGCATATAGAATTTAGATCATCTTCTGATCTGATATTTTTCCTAACTTCACATGATCTCATAATAGATAAGCATTATAATGAATGAGTGGTTAAGATATGATTGGTTTTCACAACCATTTTATCAACAACCAATCACATGCTTTAAAAAGATCATTAAAAGATCAGATCAGCAGTATATATAAGTACATAGTGGGAGACTCATCCTATACAGTAAAACCCCTATAAAATAATATTGTTGAGACCGGAGAAAATTATTATTTTAGAGGGGTTATTTATTTATCGATAAATAAATATTTATTAATTTGAAAAAGAGTTTTATGGTTTTACTATTTATTTTTTAAGTTTTATGTTTTTACTTGTACATGTATTATACATATTTGATTTTTTCGACTAAGATACATACATGCATATGAGTTAATAAGTATTTACACATTAAAGGTTATCGAAGGTTTGACAAATGTTGAACTATTTTTCTTGCCTTCTAATACAACATCAAAGATTCAACCATGCGATGCTGTGATTATTTGAACACTAAAAATTCATTATCAATGTCGTTTCTACTCTAGCATCTTAGAGGGCTACGAGGTAGGAGCAACAATCTCGAAAAAATTAAAATATTGAATGCTATGAAATTTATGAATGCGGCTTCCAACATTGATATGAAGACAACAACCATTGCAAATTGTTTTCGACATTGTAAGAACCGTTCAGATGAAAGTATGCCACTGATATGGTTTCTGAACCATAAGTTGGTGAAGATTAAGACATCGATGGATTACGTAAAGCTATTTCTGGTTTACGCTATAGAAATGAGATAGATATTGATCACCTTTTGAATTATCCTTGTGAAAATGATATAATGATGGAATCACCTACTGATGAAGAAATTATTTAAAGGGTAATGAATACGCCTACCGATGATCATGATCCAGATGACAACAGTGTTTTTAGCAAGCGTTTCTCCAAAAAAGGTCTTTCAAGCAATAGTAATATTAAATAACTTCTTACTACACAATGTAAGAAAAAAAAAATGCCAATATGGTGTATGAATTATGATTTATAAAAAATTAAGGATCAAATTAAGTTCGGTTTCAGTATAAAGAAAAAGCAAACAACTATAGATGCATATTTTAAAAAGATTTGAATTGAGAAAATAGAAGTTGTTAATTTTTTTTTAAAGAAAGTTGTTAAGTTAAAAGTTTATTAATATGTATTATGAGTTTTTATGTGTTATATTTTTTATGTATTTAATCAATTATTAATTTATATATTCGTTGGGACCTAAATGATTTCAAAAACAATTACTATCTTATGTATTTAGAGAGGTTATTAATTTAGTACACAGGCCCGAGTCGGGATCGAAAGATTTTATTATTTAAACAGGATTATTAATTTATCAAACATTCATTTATCAAGGTTTTACTGTATTGTGCATATAACTATCTGGACCGTTCTTATAATATTTATCTGAAGTCTGAATTGATTCGAACCTTAATTCGAAATAGCCCAATCCGGAATGCAGTAAAAACAATGAAAGAGGTTAATGACTTGATGGGGTTTTCATCTCAAACTCAGCAGCGATTATTGACTTCTTGGTCACCTACAAAGATTATCAAGATTCAAGTATTCAAGAACAACAACAAATTATAGATCATATTCATATTACTTTTAATCGTAAAATCTCTAAATGAATAATTGGAAAGTATATATTCGTTCAATTTTTCTATTGTCAGTTCGTTATGAAATTAAATATATCAGAACATTGAATATGAGTCACTCATTTTACATGTTTTGACTTAGTGTGTATACAGTTGTCAAAGCTCCTCCATATATAAGTGGCTTACATTCAATGTCCAAATATATTTAATCTCAGAACGAACTGATAATAGAATGACTGTATAGTGATATATATATAAAGCGAAAAAAACTTACAACTCTTTTTTTTTTTCGATCACTCAACGACGTGGTTCGATTGTTTTCATATTTTTCTTTTGCTTTAGACTTCCGTACCAAGTTTCCCTTTTCTTTTCTTCTTGAATACGTACTTCAACATTTTGAGAAGTTGGAGACTCCTATTACTATCAAATGTTTGAAGAAAAAAATCAATTGATTGTATTCAATTGAGAAAGGTTGCCAAAATCCAGGTCTTTGAAACCGAATCAGACCCGTGTAAAATAAATGGGTGTAGTCTCATACCAAATCCTTTCTATGAACAACGAGTCTGTAACTCTGTATATGAACACAACACGAAAATGGTCCAATTTTTATCGAACTATAATGGACCTGGATTTTTTATCCGAATTTTGGGGCCACAATTTGTGTAAATCAGATGACATTGATACAACAGTAATAGACAAAATAATTCTAACCACAAACTTCTTTTATTTATTTATTTATAAGTTTGATTTACATTTCGAATTTACTAAGATCCTAATAATTGAATAGAAAATTTATAATAGCAGGTTATCTCTTAACCCAACTCGGGTGTTGTACATCTTCTATTCTACATCAATAGTGATGAGTAGATTTTTGGATGACCCATTTAATTAAGTCCCGATAGACGCTTGATTAATTTGGTGTCAGATTTTAATATATATATATATATATATATTTTGCATAATTGTTTAGTCTATTTTACTACTTTCTGTATTTTGAATAATTAATGAACAATTTCTATATAGTTTGGACCACTGATAACGCATGATACAATATATAAATTATATTAACATGTATATGTCAAATAACTTATCATTCACTTGAATTGATTCTAAACAGTTGTGGCCTAATTATTGTTTGTTCTATTTAAATGTCCCAGGGTCCCCCCCCCCCCCCCCCCCCCCCCCCCCCCCCCCCCCCCCACACACACACACACACACACACACACAATTAATTTTCTCCCAAATCTCTCTCGACTACTAAATTATTAAAATTTATTTTATTTATAATTACATTTATTTTTTGTTTTTTACTCGATTAAAATTAATTTCCATCAATTTTTTCACATTTTTCTTCAAGGATTTTTACAATTCAATTTTTTAAATAGCAAATTGAAGTGGAGACGGTCTTAGACGTTCCATTTCGATGAAAAGTAAGGGAGGTATGCCGGACAATGTCGGCTATGACGACATCGCCTATCATGAGTTCCTACAACACCAAGCCTATGTTGAATCCCTAAACTCTCCTTATTCCTCTCTAATAATTTTTGAACCTGATGCCACCCTCCATTTCACAAGCCAATCAGAAAATATGCATGACCCCCCTCCAGATTTTGAATTTGAACCACCTATGGAAGAGAACTTACAAAAGCAGCACAAATCTGATCTCTTTGTACTCCATATGAAGAAAGTAATGCAAGCAGATGGAAGCCCTGTAGTGGTTTGCAATTATTGCAAAAAAAAAGTATTTAAGTGGAGCAAATCTCAATTATTTAAATGGCAAGTTGAAGTGGAGACAATCCTAGGCGTTCCATTTCGATGAAAGGTAATGGTCGTATGCCGGACAATGTCGGTAATGACGACACCGCCTATCATGTGTTCCTGCAACACCAAGCCAATGTTGAATCTCTAAACTCTCCTTATCCCCCTCTAATAATTTCTGAACCCGATGCCACCCCCCATTTCACAAGCAATTAGAAAATATCACTACAAACAAATGGTCTTTTCCGACGGCTAAATACTGTCGGAAAAGACACTTTCCAGTCGGAAATGCGCTTTTTCGACGGAAAAAAAACCGTCAGAGGCCGTCACAAATACGCTTGTCGTAAATAATCATTTACCGACGAGCCGTAAAAAATACTATTATTTCTGACGGCCGGAGCCGTCAGTAATATTAATTGAAGGTGGTCAAAATTACTAGTATTTCCAACGGCTTACTTTTATTTCTGACGGGAAATGGCCGTCGGAAAAGGCTCATTGAAAAAAAATGGTGCGCCTTCGACTTTGCATTTTATGTGACTCGAACCCGTGACATGGATATGATAGTAAAAGTTACTCTTACCATTTTGCTATAACTTTTTATCTGATATCTTTCGCATACTATCTAATTAAATATATTTTTTTGTATAATATTTAAATATAGCTATTGATATTGTTTTTAAAAATAATATTTTATTAAAATATTTCTCTTATTTCATGGGAAATTACATTTTACTACTACTTTATCTTGAAATAGGATACATATATTATATCCTTGTTGATTTTATATTTTATAATCAACATTTTACTAAAAACTTAATAATTTTTATTAATTAATAATTTAAACTTATTTTAGTAATTACTAATAATTTTGCTATATTTTATATTTATTTAATTTAAGTCAGATGTACACATAAAGTAAACTTCTTATTAGTACCATTTTTTTGTCTCTAAAGTCTGGTCCCTATTGTCTAATTTTCTTGTAATGATCGCCATAATTTTTTTTTTTTTACATTACCTATGACATATTATTTGAAAATTTCAAAATTATATCAAAATATTTGGCAAAAAAGTTAACATAGTGATTTCGCTATAAAAAATAGTGATAAATACCAAAATAACACATATAGTGATACATTTAAAATATTGACCAACAAATCACATTTTTTTTGTAGCGTATAAATTATTACATACATTCCATTATAATTTATTAATTACTATTATAATAATAAATTAATTATTTTTTCCATGACAAAGCCATAACAAATAATGTAGGAAATGGTACTGTATTTTTGATAGCGTAATTGCTCTTAAAATTAATTCGAATTAAATTTTACCATTTTCGACGGCATAAAAAACGCATGATCGCTATCGATCATGATATATTTTTGCCATTTCTTCATTTTCGATGGCATAAGGACTATTTCCGACGGTTATTGGGCCGTTAGAAATATAGTATTATATTTTTGCTCATTTCTGACGGCACTAATATGGTCGTCAGAAAAGGTACCATTACCGACGACAATTAGTGCCGTCGGAAATAGTTCGTCACTAATAGGCATTTTTTTGTAGTGTATGCATGATCCCTTTCCAGATTTTGAATTTGAACCACCTACGGAAGAGAACTTACAGAAGCAGCTCCAATCTGATCTTTTCATAGTCCATATGAAGAAAGTAACGCAAGTAGATGGAAGCACTATAGGGGTTTGCAATTACTGCAAAAAAGTAATTAAGTGGAGCAAATCTGGAGGTATGGCTCAAATCGGAAGCATATAACAAATATTCATTCAGACTCACATGCTAGATCGAGTTCACAAACCCAAATTTTAAGTACGCTACCCCTAACCAACAATTATTTAAATATAACGATGAAAAAAATAGAGAAGAATTAACTAGAATGGTTGCAGTAGAATACTTAACATTTAGTTTAGGTGAAAATGTTGGTTTTATTAATTATTATCAACAAGCATTAAATCATGTTGTGTTTCTTGTACCAAGAACTATGACTAGTTCCAAGTGGGTGCTCGCAAGTGTACGAGGCTGGAATGTAATACAATAATAAGTAAAGTTCGTTCTCACGAAGATTGATGAGTTGATTACTGAAATTGATTGATTCAATTACTATTTGAACAATGATTAAATAGAGATATTTTCTTGGAATTACAATTATTCTAAATTTAGCTATCAATCAACTACAAAATAAAAGATGAATTTAAAAGTAATAATGAATGTAACTATATGATGAGAAATGCTAAGACAAAGAATCCACCTCACCGTCTAACCGATGAAGTTCTAGACTCACTCAACTACCCAATTAGTGCAAATGTGAATTGTAGACCCCGTGTGCCCAAAATAACCTCTATTCTCCCTCGAATAGAAATCACATCCATGCATACCCATAACCTATCCCTCAATGTCCCTAGAATATATGCATGAATTTATTAGGAACTTTGACACACATACAAGGATCTTATACTCTAGCCTCACGCATCTCTACCTTACTAGACGTATATAGTGGACATTTCATCAAACATGTGGTGTGTGTCACCCCTCAGTCCATAACACACCACTAAAAATCATTCACAAGGTGATCAATCTAGTGAAAGCATTAAGTATTCAAAAACATCCATACATAACGCAAAGCACAAATGAATAAAATAGTAGCCTTTATAATAAATTCAAGGGTTTAGTTTCATCAAGTCTTAGCAAGAGAATAATAGTTCATGTCACAAACTAGATCCATCCACAACATATATGAAAATAAATATATGGCTCTACAAAAAAATGTAAAAGAGAAAGAGTTTATAGAAAACTAGATGGAAAGTCTCATCCTTTTCTTGGTTCTTCTTCTCCTCTTTGTTGTCTTCAGCTCCATTTTGCCTAAAAATATGAAGAAAAGATGGATTTGGTGTATGGATGTGGTGAAGGCTTTAGGATTGTAGGGAAATGTGGTGTCTTGGTAGTTTTCTTGGGAGATGTGTGAGTTGTGTTTAAGGAAGATGAAAGGGTGAGGGTTTAAGAGATTTTTTAGGTAAAGAGTGTTTAAGTCTGAAAATGGAAAAGAAATATATAGAAGAGTGAATTAGGGCAGGGGCAAAAAGGTCATTTCAGGTCGCTATGCTCTCGGCTTGAACTGAGAAATTTTGTTCTGAGGCAATTGCGACCTTAGGGCTACCTGGTTGAGGTCGCCCAGAGGTCGCATTATTCTCTGCTGATGAAGCTGCAACCCGATGCAATAGCGACCTTGGGGCGATTTTAGTTGAGGTCGCCCTGAGGTCGCTTTCTTTTCTGGTGGAGGGGTTCCTGACCCGATTGCATAGCGAACTTGGGGCGACCTGAATGAGGTCGCACTAAGGTCGCTTTTTCCTCTGTTCTTGCTCTTTAGGTTGATTTTTGTCCACTTCGACTCCAACCAATATCATTATGCTCCACCCCTAACTTTGACCTGCACAACGTGATTTGAGGGTCAAAAACACGGTTTTACCAGAGAGACATGCACAAATTGATAAGGACATGGGGCTACATTTGCATGTAGAAATGGAGCAATCAAATACCCTAAAACCTATCATTTGGTCGTCATCGAGCAAACCCCAAAAAGAAGGAAGCAAAATAAAAGAGAATAGACTAGATAACACCACTTTCGCGGGTGACACGATGGCACTTATCATGTGCCACAAGCCCTTTTAAACCCTTAGGCGATCTCTAAAGGACGAGTGAATTATTGTGAGGGTTTACAGAACGATACCCACAAACGTCTTTTCTGCTGAGCCAACTATAAACAGAGATGCAACAATGGGTGAACCGAAATGGAAGGCACATGCATGCTAAGACCAATAAGTAAAGGTTTAGAACAATGCACGCTAATGTGCTACAACAAGAGAGATTGCAACTCCATACTTTTTAATGAACTCAGCTTCGAGAGCATCGAACACAAGAGTCTTATGATAGCATTTCGCTTCGACTCTAAACCTTTCCGGATCTCTCTCATTTTACCACACATAACCTAGGTTCACTCAACAAGCATATGCGGTTGGAGATTATGCACAAAAATTTTCAAACTTTACACGCATATGATGAATTTTAAAAACCGCTTCATTTAAATTCAAATGGACCACAAAACGAATTTGAGCATTAAGAACAAGAGCAAAACACCATACATGCCTTCGCCTATAAGCAAGACCCCTCCTAAAGATCAATTAGGGGTTCTTTTAGGCTCAAGTGATGTTGAGATTATGTTGGTGATGGAGAGCTAAGTGGATATGGTATTGTGGGTGAGCTAGTGATTATGCTAGAGACAGTTATTTACGGCTTTCAGAAAATCTGAATTAACACCAATGTTGTCTTTATATTGGTACTTTTGGTTCAAATAGTAAGCTAGATAAAAAAAAATTAATAATTTTAGTACGTATTTATAAATTGATTAGTACATATTTAATATTATTTGGAATAAGTTTTAAACATTTTAGTCACTAACCATTTTTTTTTTCCATAGTTCTTTCACAAAATTTTATATATTTTACACATTCACTCTTTCATTCTTTGTCCAATTTTACTTCAGGTCTTCAATAATTCTACTATTGACTATTATATTGGTAATGTTTATAAATTTGTTAATGTTTCTTCTAAAATAATTTTCAATCTAAATTATTTAAACATTAATTTAATTGTTTAGGATTAAAAAATAATTTTTATAATATGTAAAATATCCAGAGACTTTCGGGGTGAAATTCACAATATTTCAAGAATATCGAGAATTTTTTATAGATATTTTAAAATCGATCGGATATTCTATATGATATTGGATATTTACCTGTTTTAATATCGGTCTCTCTAAAATACGGATATATCGGTAAATATTTCCTTATATCTATCGATATTCAGTTTCTTGAGTTTGAGAGAGTTCAATCCAAACCGGATTCATTTACTGGATGGATTTAACGTATTGATTCAATAATAACCCAAACATGCTAATTTCGTATTTTGTTCATGTCGAATTGTCAATATGCAAACTTTATACGCGTGAATTATACGCGGTTCACGCAAACCTTTCCTTTTCCTGTACACTTTACTTAAATAAAAAAAAAATCAAAAAATCAAAAGTGGAATCAAAAAGTGTGTCGTCAGAGATCACGTGCAAGGGATGGCTTGTGTTTGCTTTTTTGTTGAACGACGCCACGTGCAACTCAACATCCAGTTACCACAGTTCAAAACCCGACAAGTTATTTACACCTTTTATTTTTATTTTTATTATTTAATTTATTGTATTTCTGTTATCACTTTTATATTCAATTTTCTTGTATATATAAAAAATGTAATATTTCGGGAAATATTTTGTAATTGAATGTATCATTTAGTTTTTTTTTTCGTGAAAGTTTAAAACATTTTTGAGTTTGGTGATACGTAGAATAAAGAATCTCTTGAGAGAAATCATGCAAATAATTTTTTTTTCAATTTTTTTGGTATAAGATATATATATATATATATGTTATATTTGATTATACATTTAATTGAATGTATAAATCTTTGTCCGGAAGAGCTATTACACTAAAATAAAAGATTTAAAAAAAGTTAAAGTTAAAACTATCTTCATAAATATAACTCTCTTGATAAATGGACGAGCTTAGAGTTTGGACAAATGACTCTCAAGTCAGCGATTTGAATCCTACCAATGGTAAAAAGATTGAAAAAAATAAATAGTCTAGATATGTGGTTAGATAGATACTGTCAAAAAATAAAATGTGATCAAATTTAATGGTAAATTTATATTTTTTCTATTATTATAATTATAATTGTAATATAGTAATCTAGATTGTTGTATGCTAATTCATAATTTTTTTTAATCTTGTGAGACGATTTTCATTTTTGATTCTAATATGATTCTTAGTTTCTTGATATATCGAATCTTCATTTCAAAAGTTTATTCAATATTATCAAATACAACGATCCAGCAAAACTTTTTATAAGAGGATTTTGAGATTAAATATGCACATAATTATTTCAAACATGGATCTCAATAAAAAAAATAATACAAATATTAAGATCTTTTAGGGTGGGCCCAAAACTATATAACAAAATTATGTTGAAATTTTGTTTTCTAGAACAATGAATGCCTAGAAAAAAATGTTCAAAATGTATCAAAAACAAAATCTTTCAAAAAGACAAAAAAAGTAAATTAAATGTGTCGTTAATATCATCAATTCCAAATCATCACAACTTTTATTTCACATACACAAAACAATTTATTGAATTTTTTTTTGAAGTATTTATTTATAATAATAATAATAACAACAACAAGAAGTCGCATACTTGCATGCCGTGTTACAAATATATAAAATTACAAAAAACCTAACAATAAGTAAATAACATATAATATAAATTCCAATAAAATAAAAATAAAGGCAATTTTTTTAAATAAAAACAACATTTAATAACAGTATATCATGATTCATGAGACAAGTTGAGGTTGGGCTATTGATATAATCCTCACATTAATTGAGCTCATATGGGTTCAGATCTTTCCATCTCCCCTCAAATACTGAATAAATGTGCATCCGTAAAAACGTTTATTCAACTTAATAATGTTCGGACCGTAGTATGAATGTTCATTCAATCTGATATCCAAGTTCAAGTTGTCCATTTAAATATAAAAAAAAAACATTAAATTAAAGTACTTCGACAATAGCCCTAAGTGTCGTTTTCAAAGGTTAAAGAAATGGACAAATTACACTGAACCCCTTGAGGTTTAGATAAGTTATATTTGGCTGGAAAAAATTTAATTATTATACACTAACATCCCAAAAACTTAAATTTGACTTTAAAAATACCTAAAATGCCCCTACTAATATTATTTTATGTTTTTTTTATCTTTTAACCAAAAACTTTATTAACTTTAATAAAAATAAAAAAATTAAATAAAAAATATGATTCATTAAATAAATAAATAGTTTAAAAATTAATTAAATAAATAGTTTAAAAAATTAAATAAATAAATCATTTAAAAAATTAAATAAATAAATAGTTTAAAAAACAAATAAATAAATAGTTTCAATAAATAAATTTAAAAAATTAAAAAGAATAATTTTTTTTAAGGATATCCATTAATATGGACAAGACAAGCTCTGAATATCTAAATTTATTTATTTAACTATTTATTTTTTTAGAATATTTTTTTTAAAACTATTATTTATTTATTTATTTTAAAAATTATTTATTAATTAATTTTTTTATAAATATTTATTTATTTAATTTTTTAAAACTATTTATTTATTTATATTTTTCAAAACTATTAATTTATTTAATTTTTTTTCACTATTAATTTATTTAATGAATCATATCTTATATTAATTTTTTATTTTATTACAGTTTTAAAATTTTTGGTTAAAAAGATAAAAAAAAGTGTAAATAATATAACTATGGGCATTTTAGGTATTTTCAAAGTCAAATTAAGTCATGAGGGTGTTAGTGTATAATAAAGAAACATTTTCGTCTAAGTGTAACTTACCTAAACCTTCAAGGGAATCGGTGCAATTTGCCCTAAAGAAATATATTATCTAATTTACAAGAAAAATCTCACTCTATAAATTCCTCTGCTGCTCTGAATTGAAAAGTCACTCAACTTGCAAAATCTTTTAAAATTCTTTCTTTTCACATTCTCTCTATAAAAAATCAAACAAAAAACTTTTTTAGTTCCATTTCCGTTGATGGGTTTAGAATCGCCGCCGACCAAGTCGTCCGCCGCTTCGAAATGGCTGGGCTTCGTGACTGCCGTATGGGTCCAGTCAATTTCCGGCAACAATTACACATTCTCGAATTACTCCGATGCTCTCAAGACACTGATGAGCCTCACTCAGCTCCAGCTCAACAACTTGTCCGTTGCGAAAGACGTCGGAAAAGCTTTCGGACTCCTAGCCGGCATCTCCTCCGACCGCCTCCCTACGTCGGTCATCCTCCTCATCGGTTCCATCGAAGGCTTGATCGGCTACGGCGCACAATGGCTGGTAGTTAGTAAACGAATTCAGCCACTACCTTACTGGCAGGTGTATATTCTTTCTTATTCATTCGTAATCCAGAACATTCCGATTCATATCCCAACTTTATATAAACTTATTAAGATAGATATCTCGACTCATATCTCAACTTTTTATACGATTACGGAACTTATTAATTCTAATATTCTAACTTAGAATCATAACTTTATATAGGATTACAACAGTTACTAATCCTGAATCCCAACTTTATATATATGAATTACGAAACTAAGTACACGTTAATTTTCATTAGTCATGCGCCAGCTTAATTCAGCTGACATATAAGTATAACATTACCTATGTATACATAGTTAATTTCACTTATTATATGTCAATTAATTACTAAAATGAAGAACAAAACTGACACATTACAAGTTGAGATTCGACTTTATGAGTAAACACTTTGTTTTTTTTTTTTACGTAATAATACGAAATCTATACATTATAAGTTGGGATGTTTAATATTATTGAAAACTCGAGAAGATTTGGTGATGAAAAATCTGTTTTTTTTTTGTGCAGATGTGTGTGTTTCTTTGTATGGGAGGGAACAGTACGACGTGGATGAACACGGCGGTGCTGGTGACATGCATTCGAAACTTCCGGCGGAACCGGGGACCGGTTTCCGGCATTTTGAAGGGCTATGTGGGGCTGAGCACAGCAATCTTCACCGACATCTGCACCGCCCTCTTCGCCGGCGACCCTTCCAAGTTCCTATTCATGCTCGCCGTCGTCCCCTTCGCAGTCTGCCTCACCGCCGTCTTCTTCCTCCGCGAGATCCCGCCGGCCAACACTACCGCCGAGGAGAAGGAGGAGACCAAGTACTTCAATGTGTTCAACGCCGTCGCCGTCGTGGTGGCCGTCTACTTACTGGCCTACGACTTCGTGAAGACCGTCGGCGACGCCGTTTCGGTGGTGTTCACGGTGGTTCTGCTTGTGCTACTAGCTTCTCCGTTGCTGATTCCGTTTTACTCCTACTTGAAGACCCAGAATTCCACCCGGTTGAAACCGGATGTCGAGGGTCAAATTGTGGAGCCCCTGCTGAACCTGGAAACCACGGCGGTAAAAACAACTGTTGCTACGGCGGAGGATACGGCGGCGACGACGCCGGAAGTGGCGGAGGAAGTGAAGAGGAGGCCGGTGATAGGAGAAGATCACACCATATTTGAGGCAATGAGGACCGTTGATTTCTGGATCTTGTTCTTATCATTTCTTTGTGGTGTCGGGACGGGTATGGCAGTTATGAACAACATGGGTCAGATGGGTTTGGCTCTCGGATACGTCGACGTTTCGACCTTCGTTTCCCTGACGAGCATATTCGGGTTTTTTCGGACGGATTATTTCGGGTTCGGTTTCGGAGCACTTCCTCAAGTAAGTATAATTACATCGATTATATTTAAGAATTCGTTCACTTGAAATTATATTTTATCGATTTGATATGATTAGTTTGGCCCAATTAGTGTTACATAATACTAGTCTAAATAGGCACCGATATTTATCGGAAAAATGTTCAATTAATACCGATAATTATCGAGAATCCCGTAAAAAAGACGACATTCAAGATATTGTTTTTCAGTAATTAGGGCAAACTCTTGGATCCTCATTCGGTAGGTTCATCGAAACATACAAATGCTTGTCGAATCTAAGAGCAAGTTGAAAATCAGCATCTTATATGTCAACTATGCTATATTGAATTGTCCTTTTCATATTTCCTTTTTCTGAAAGATCTTTTACATCAGGAATGTCTTAGTTTATATCATAATTTGGACCCAAAAAAAAAAAATTTGAAACTCTTCCCCGAATTAGTAATAATAGGTTGATTTAGTAGTAACTTTTTACACACTTACGTCTATAAGAAGATGTTGAATATTTGAGTAATGTATTTTCTCCGAATTCCGAAATAAAATTATACGCGTACTGTATATCTATATTTAAACACTATATACGCGTACTGTATTTTCTTTGTTTTTTGTAGTAAAAGTCAAGAGATATTTTTCTTGCTTTGAAGTCTAGAGAACTTTCAGGTAATGAAACTAACTTTTGAATCAACTTAGTGGTGAAGTTATTAATGCTTTTTGTTTTTTTTTGGAATTGTTTTTCAAAAAGTCATATTCAAAGTAGTTCAAATCCAATGTTGACAACAATAAAGTTAGAATAGTTTGATTCCTTTTATTGCCTTTATATGCTCAGCATATGTCATTTTTTTTAATTTTTTTTCATATTTGTCTTTTTTATTACCCAAGTCGATTTAAATTTTGAAAATAAAAAAGAAAAAGACAAAGTTGATTCAAATTTTATTGGATGGTTCTTTTTCCATACCTACTACTCATCAGCTAGTCAATTGTGCCTTTTCCAGCTAGCCAATTGAGTCTTTTCCGGCGATGGTCCGATAATGGTTCGACAATGACAATCTTGAAACGATAATTTTTGCTAGTGAAATGTCCAAATTGAGTGTGCAACTAGAGTTTTTGTTAACATTGCTCGTTTTCGGTCATTTACTGATTCTTAATCTATATCTATACTATCAATAAGATTAAAAGTACTCAATAGATTAAAGAAACATAAATAACACTTATATCTTAAAGGAAACCAAAGATACTATATAATGATAAATAATAATACTTATGTGTTAAAAGAGACGTAAAACTAAAGTTAAATATCTAAAGGTAATAATAAACATGACTGTTAAAATAAAAGTAAAAAACATAACTAATTAAAATAAAAGCATGTATCATTTAATAATTTTATAATGAGAATTAGTTTTCAAATGTGGTAATTAGAAGTCTGTCTTTCTATAATTATTCATATAAGCTAAATATTAAATTTAAAGGTAACAAAGCTTTGATACCAAAGAGAAATGAAGGGGTGTTGTCTACACGGGTCTTTCAAGATTCTATGGTTTTTATTGTTTCAAAACGAATTTTCAAATTCTCTCAAAGTCCATAAAACGCCTATCAACGGGACTTACACACAAGACACCTGAGAGGTTTTCAGAGAAAATTATAAAATCTTGATTCAATAAAAAACGGGACTCTACTAGATACTTTTACAATATAAACAATCTCACAAACCTTTCAACAAAATTATAAGGACCCAGTTACTCAGAAAATTTAATATTTCTCTTATATTTTTGTTAATCTGGCAAAACTTTTTAGGTTTTAGAACAGATGAAAATTAAAAAGAGAAAGACTTACTTTGATCGGATATAGAAATATTCACAGCTTTATTGATTGCTTAAAATAGTTCCGTGTGTCGTTAACGTTTTGATTAATTTTCCAGCCCTTAGTTAATTGAGACGTTGTTCAATTAATGTTCATGAAACAATTACAATTGTTGCACATAAATACGAACGACAAGAGAGTTAATTAACTAATTTGGACGTTAATTTTTCTTCGTGTCTTTAGGAAAGCTGGAACACCAAGACCTCTTTGGAATGCAGCTTCTCAGATTCTAATGGCTGTTGGCTACATGCTCCTGGCTCTAGCCGTACCCGGTTCTCTCTACATCGGTTCGATCATAGTCGGGTTATGCTACGGAGTCCGTCTAGCTGTTACCGTCCCAGTTGCCTCCGAACTATTTGGTCTCAAATACTACGGTCTAATCTACAACATTTTGATCCTCAACCTCCCTCTCGGTTCCTTCCTCTTCTCCGGCCTGCTTGCCGGATACTTGTACGATGCTGAAGCTACCCCGACAGCTGGAGGCGGCAACACCTGTGTCGGAGCCCATTGTTATAGGCTTGTGTTCACCATTATGGCCATAGTATGTCTAGTTGGGTTTGGTTTGGACATTATGCTTGCGTTTAAAACCAAAAACATCTACGGCAAGATTTACCGAAGCCGGAGATCAAAAAAATCATCCTCGGCTGAACATTCTAACGGCCAATGACACTCCATAATACTGACTACAATAGGCCATAAAAGTGAAGGATTGACGAGCTTCTTCTCTCTGTGATGTCCTTATTTTTTTGGCATCAATTATGGTTTTTTTAAGTGGGTATTATTTTGGTTTATATTATGGTTTTTTTATCTGGTTGTTGTGAAATATGGGTTATATAGTAGTATGTTAAATTGTTTGAAATGTTGCAACTCTTGTTATTGTTTGTATAATTTGTTACTTTTTGAATAGTTCAAAGTAGTAACAATTTCTTGATTAAATATTTTCTTATTTTGTTCATGGTTATGTTGAATCGAGTTATAAACTCGTTTACTAATCAGGAATTTCAATCAATTCGATCTCTTTCGGGAATAATGGAATGATTGAACAAGGTTTTAACTATTGTACTGAAATAATTAATAAGTAATTGTAAAAGATAACTTTCTTAATTATTATTCTAAAAAAATTCATTTTTTGTGAACTTTGGATTATAATGAGTATTAATAGTTTTATGTAAACAAAATGAATCGAAGTTTTTTTAGTTGGGCCAGAACGCCAGATGACCCAATTTGTATACAATTGTTTGGGCCTTGGGATAAATCAGTAGGCCAGAAGCCCAATAAATTATCAAGCCCACTGTGCAGTATGAGCATCCTTGTTTTTTTTTTGGTTGTATTTTTTTAATAAATAAAATGAAATAATTTGTTAATATCTATACACCAGTAGCATCAAATCTCAATACTTATGAATTTATTTGTATTAGATTGTTCATATAGTTTGTTGGGATTCAACTTATATGCTTGATTTCTTAGGTGTTTTTTTGTGTGTGGTAATTTTAATATGGTAGTAAAGTAATCAATAATCTAGAGATCTTGTGTTCAAATTCTGAAAATATACATGAACAGTGCATGGTAAGGGATGTTCTACAGCAATAGATTACATAGATTATGAAGTAATTGGTACTAAGTTGACACTTATGCTTGGGAGATCGTCCTTACCCTTGTTGTGAGCGTAGCTATGCGAGTAATTATGCTTGTAGTGTTTGGTTTAGATGTGTTTTGTCTCGACAGACTCCCGATATGATCGTTGTGTCGGGTTTTTATTTTGTGAAAAAGCTGAGGATGGAATGGAAGCATGTCTATGAGGTCCCAATAGCTTTGGGAGTATTGATCATGCGCGCATGCAAGCTCTAGCTCAGGCCTCATGCTACTCACTTGTAGAGGCGAAGCAAACTTGCTTTCAAAGAAAAGACACAATGATATATGTGCCATAAAGCCTCTGCTTGGGTATTTGTAGATATATTGGTCAGTTTGAGTCTCGCACTCTCACCATGCGTATTTTACAAGGATAAGTAATGATTTTTTTTTTCTGATGTTGTGAGAGTAGGTATCTAGACCGTACATATAGTATTTGATCTTGACAGATCTCGATAAATCTCTGACTAGTTTTGTGTATAATTTCAAAAGAAAAAAAAAACAGGTAAATCCCTGTTGGATTGATTTTATTATAAATTGAGAAAGTATCCCTTGATTTTAAACCTTTTAAATAATAGTTAAAAAGAATACAAACACAAACAATAACGAGAGGGAAGAAACATTGTTAACAAAAAATATCAAGTTATAGTTAATTGATTCTACATTCACCATTAACAAGAGGAAGATGACAAATGAAAGAACAGCTTGCAATAGCTACTTTTTTTTTTTCAGTAGTAGTTACATACTTTGGATTTGTAAAACACTCAATACGTTTGAGACAACAAATCACACATCATTTGCCCATTAACAGCTCTCTCTCTTTAACATTCCAATCAATGCAAAAGAGTGACAAGATTATTTGAAGTTTCGATAAATCCAATTAAACAATAATAAAATGTCTTTTGCAATTTCACCCCACTTGGGAGTTTTTGATCTTAGCATAAATAAAGGTACAATCAATGCTTATTACCACATACGGGTACGATGACTCGAACTTGAACATGAGACATTACCCGACTCAACAGATTGTATTTGAGAATTTTCGAGGTGAAGCTGAAAACCCGAATTTACGAAAACTTGTTATTAATATGAAGTGTAAAACTTAGAGATGGCAACGGGGAGGGTCGGGGTCGGGGTCGGGGAATGCTTTTCCATCCCCATCCCCGCCCCTCAAAACCGTCCCTATCCCCGTCCTCATCCCCGCATTAAGAGAAGTGGGGCGGGGATTCCCCGTTGGAGGTGCCTTCCCCATACCAGTCCCATTCCCAGTTAAAGATTCCATAAAACAACCAACTTCTAAAATTTAGAATTTAAACGTACTTAAACATAGTCGGAAAATGAATAATTTTTTTTAGTTAAATAAAAAAAGATTTATGTTTAAACAATTAATATTAAATATTTTTAAAAATCTAAATATTATATATTATATTATAAATATATATATATATATATATTTATATAATATTTATATATATATCGGGACGGAGTCGAGGAGGGGAGTGCTTCCCCCGTCCCCGCCCCGCTTCACTTTCGGAGACAAGATATATATATATATATATATATATATATATATATATATATGTGAGACTTTATCCCTATCCCTATCCCTATCCCCATCCCCAAATATTATCCCCTATACCCACCCCAATCGGGGCAGGGCCCGGTCCCATGGGGAATACTGCCATCTCTAGTAAAACTTGCCGATTGTCTCATTTTTAAAGTTCACATGAAACTCACTATCTATCCCTCTCTTTGATCTATTGCATGTGAGCAACAGGGATCGAGACACGAGACTGTTTTCGTACTACTCACTATTTCACTTGTGAACTCATTCATGCCCTCCACTCCATTAACTTTGGAAGTGAGTGACTGATCAATGATCATCATCAACTTATAAGAAGAAGAAGAAGAAGAAGAAGTACTTTTCAACAAACATGAATCACAATAGTGCTCTCTTGGTGTTTTTGCTTCTCATCATTAATGGAGTTTCCTTGGCTACATCTTATGGTTCTCTCTCTCTCTCTCTCTCTACATGTTTGTGCTTTCACAAATGTTTGTTCAATTAACTTAATTTACGATTATTTTATTTTATTTTATATTCTCTGTAGATGGACCCTTGTATGATTTCACTGCTTACATTGAGGTAATTAACAAAATCTATTTATATGTTAATAATTTAAAGTTTATGTTGAGTTTTATTATTATTATTTTGAAATATTGAACTGAACATGTCCGGACTGAATGAATGTTCTTTCCACCAAACCAGGTTGTGCGGTGGTAAGTTTATTTTGAGTTACATTGTTGATTTGGTATGCAAAAAATGTTTGATTGGCAGTGCAAAGAGCAACCAGAGGACCCTCTTTACAATGGAGGAATTCTGAAACATGAGGCCCCCGAAAACCTGATCAGCATTGCCGATTCCTCGACTGGTTTCTACTCTCCGGCTTTCGTATTGCACAATCTCACTCAAGGAACTATCTATTGCTTCTCTGGTATGCTTTCGCTCTTTTCTGATATAGTGCATGAGTTTTGTGATGTCTAACCACAATATGCCTCACTTGTTGGCCTTTTTTCGCAGTTTGGGTGAAGATTCAGGGTGCTCATTCAGCTCTTATACAGGCGAGCCTGAAGACAGAAGACGCGACATATAGTTGTATAGGGACTGTTCTTGCCAAGCATGGATGCTGGTCATTTCTTAAAGGTGGATTCGTTCTTGATTCACCGGCGAAATTGTCTTTTCTTTTATTTCAGAATTCAGACGACAGAGATATCGATATAGCAATTGATAGTGCGTCATTGCAGCCATTCACCGATCAAGAATGGAGGTTCAACCAGCAATATATAATCAACACTGTGAGTACTGATTAGTAAACACTTGCTGGGATAATCGAATTCGAAAATAATTATGATGTTAAGCACAAAATATGTTCAGGAAAGGAAACGTGCAGTGACAATTCATGTCGCGGAAGGAAATGGAGTCAGATTACAAGGAGCATCAATTGCTATAGAGCAAGTCTCAAAGGATTTTCCGGTTTGGATCCGCAATTTCAAAAACAATTCTTGGAAATTCACTCTATCAGGTAATTATGTGCACTATGATCCTATGAACAATGTGCGACATTGCAGGTTAGATTAGCATAATTTATTCCGGCTGTTGCAGAAATGGTTCGTGGAGCGATTTAATGTAGCAGTGTTTGAAAATGAGCTCAAGTGGTATGCAACAGAACCCGAACAAGGAAAGCTCAACTACACCTTAGCAGACAAGATGTTCGAATTTCTTCGAGCGAATCAGATAATTGCTAGAGGCCACAACATTTTCTGGGAAGATCCAAAGTACACACCAGCTTGGGTTCGGAATCTGTCAGGACCGGAACTTCAAGCAGCTGTAAACTCCCGGATACAAAGCTTGATGAGCAAGTATAAGGAGGAATTCATTCACTGGGATGTCAGCAATGAGATGCTACATTTCGATTTCTACGAGCAACATCTTGGACCTAATGCAACCTTGCATTTCTATGGGACAGCACACGCATCAGACCCTTTGGCGACACTTTTTATGAACGAGTTCAATGTGGTGGAGACTTGCAGTGATGTGAATTCAACGGTTGATAGCTACATTTCGAGACTACAAGAACTCAAACGTGGTGGGGTGTCTATGGACGGTATAGGCCTTGAAGGTCACTTTACGGTACCAAATCTTCCTCTGATGAGGGCTGTCCTTGACAAATTGGCCACTCTTGGACTTCCTATTTGGCTCACAGAGGTTGATATCAGTAACATGCTTGATAAGAAAACACAGGTAATCAAGTAAAGTTGTTCGTCATTATACGAATAAACCTGAGAACCTGTTAGCTTGCTTGGATTTCACTCTTTATTTTCGGTTTTCCACTTCTTCGCACCAATTTTCTGATAACACTTCCTAAAATAACGTCTTAATTTATTTTCAATCAAATACTTAAAAATAATCCTGGAAAGTACCATTCATTATAAGGAAAAAAAAAAAACCTGAGAACCTGTTAGCTTGCTTGGATTTCACTATTTCTTTTTCTGTTGTTTATTTAGAGTAAGTATTGAGAGAGGGTTTTCCACTTATTTACATCAATTTTCTGATAAAACACTTCCTAAAATAACATATTTGTTTATTTTCAATCAAACATCATAAAAACAATCCTGAGAAACCTTGGATTTCACTCTTTCAAGTATTGAGAGAGGGTTTTCCACTTCTTCACACCAATTTTCTGATAAAACACTTCCTAAAATAATGTCTTTGTTTATTTTCAATCGAACACAGTAAAAACATTCCTGAGAACGTACTATTCATTATACAAAAAAAAAAAAAAAAAAACCCTGAGAAACCTCTCCAGTTACTTGGATTTCACTCTTTCTTTTCGGTTGTATATCTAGAGCAAGTATTGAGAGAGAGTTTTCCACTTCACACATATTTTCTGATAAAACACTTCCTAAAATACCAGATCAAACACTGTAAAAATAATCCTGAAAACGTACCATTCATTATGCAGGAAAAAAAAAAAAACTTGAGAAACGTCTCCACTTACTTTTCGGTTTCTTCTTCCTCAGGCTGTATATCTAGATCAAGTACTGAGAGAGGGCTTCTCACATCCATCTGTGAATGGGATACTGTTGTGGACAGCATTGCATCCAAATGGGTGCTACCAGATGTGCTTGACAGACAACAATCTGCAGAACCTACCAGCAGGCGATGTTGTCGACAACAAGCTCTTCAAAGAATGGCAAATCGGAGAAGTAAATGGATACACAGACGACCATGGCTCGTACAGCTTCTATGGCTTCTTAGGTGAATATAGAGTGACTGTCAAGTGTGGAAACAAAACTTCAACTTCCACTTTCTCGCTCTGTCGAAGCGATGAAACCAAACATGTTAGCATTCGATTGTGAAAATTTATCAATCAATAAATTCTATAGTAGAAATATATCTAGATTCGGTCTATGAACATTTTTGCTAAAGTACTTAATTGAATTTGAATACGGGTTATTATTATTTTAGCTCTTTCGAGTTTTGAAGAATCTCGTAACACATTGCTCTCCCTTAATCATATTAATCCGTCAAAACAAACAAAGATTAGCCTCTCGATGGATGGATCGATAGGATCAAGGTATGAAGGGGGTCGAACACCATTTTCAGGAGTATCAATACGGTTACATGAACGTATAAGCTCAAATTGCTAGAAATGCTTCAAGTGTCTTGCTTCTCTTTTGAGAACATTCCTGTCTCCTGACCATATTAAGAGGTAAATATGGAACAATCCCAACGGAAAATATATGATGCATCTGGCACTCAGTTCCAGATTTTTAAGCGAGTTTAATTCCTGATTTGAGTGATCACACACACAAATCAGAAATTAAATTTTTGTTTGAAAGGAATAAATCAAGTTTTTAATTTCCGGTTTGTACGTGATCCCACACACACAACGAATCAAGTTCCCTTTTACATGAAATTGATTACACATTCATTTTATTCCCATGAATTATCTAACTAAAAAGAAATGGTGAGAAAGTGAATGGCACGACAATGTTTACTGGTGCTTTTGTTTTTTTATAGCTGAGCTCTCTCTGTCTCTCTCTCTTCTTATTATTGAAACATCAAATCCTCTTTTAAGAGTATTTTCAGCAGAAAAGGCTTAAATGGGGATTACAATAATTACACCTCCAAATCCAATTACAATATAAAACAACAATGATCCCCCACTTGATGACTTTATTCCCTACTCTTTTTGAATTTTTAATACAAAGTTAAAGCATTTGCCAAATTGGTCCACATGACACAAATTATTTTTTCTTTCAAAGTTTTTCAACATCAATGATTTCATTCCACAACCCACCAAAGAAAAATAATAGAGCACCGACAGACAGATTAGGGCTCAGAAGAATTTCTTGTATTTTAGTAGACAATAGGCAAAAAAGCAAGCACCAAAAAACATGTAGATCCAGCAAATGAAACTCCTCACACCACCCCCAGGCAACAATCATCTTCATACATTCGCATTACAGCTGGTTTAAGTTTCAGACATTGTTAGGACATTGTTAGGCTCGATGAAACCCTTTACCACCAAACCACAATAAATGGTGGTTCGAAGAAACCATGATTGACACTGATTTGTTGCTTGAAACCCCAATTAAGAAAAAAAAAATCTCAAAATTTCTAGGATTCTTGAAGTGGGCGGTGGTGGTTTTACAATGTGGAGGAACAAGAATCCTGTCAGCTTTTTTTTTTCTTCTTAATTTTAACAAAGGCTGCAAAAGAATTCACATCAAAGAGAGAGCGAGAGAACAAAAGCAAAAATAAAATTAAAGAGAAGCTACAACTACAAGTAGAAAAATGAGAACATGAGAGATATTAGACATGTAAATTGAATAGCACCAGTGAGTGAGGCTGTTGTTCTTGGTGAGTCTCCTAAAGCCAAACCAGCTAAGTATGACCCATCTGCAAGCATAGTCTCTCCAGAACCAGTCCTGGATTCAGTTGTTCCTCCAGTCCCAGCCGCAGCCGGTACTAGTACCTGGATAACCTGAACCGGATCCGTAACCCGAATAATCCAATGAGGACCCTTGTTGCTGTGATGTTGATGATCCTGTCGTTGGTGTTGCATAGCTTGAAGATTTCTGACTGCAACATTAGAAGAAATTGTAACCCAAATCATAAATACAGTAAATTAAGGGAAACTTTTGTAAATAATTACGGATTTCTGCCTTACTATCATTTCATTAGTTATTGTTTCATATTTGTCATTAAATCGTAAGGTGTCGGAAGAGTTTCTATTAATGGGAGTTGCATTTCAGAATTTGTTTCTCGTGACTACCGATTCGATTACATGCATTTATTATGATGTCATCCATTATTAATGAAATGACAGTAAGGTGGTAATTTATAATTGTGTACATCAGAAAAATAATTCCTGGTCAGATTTTTCCAGTGAAAAAACAAATAATAATTGAGCATCTCTGAATCAATTAGCAAACCCAACAACCCCAAATAAATAGAATGATCTATATTCTATAAACTTAAAAAAAAAAATAGAATGATCTAACAAGTGTAAAACATTATAATAAACCCAAAAAAAAAATCATAAAGGAAATCTTTGACATATTTAGGGAACACCTCATCCAATTCCCACATTATTCTATAAAAATTACAGAAAATAAAATTAATCTTTATACAAAACAAAGGAATGACTATTTTAACAATTAAATACTCTTTTTTATTTAATAAATGAATAAAAATATAGTAATATTACTAATTTTGACAAAAGTTTAATATCATCAAAGCTAGATGCTAAAAATACAATTAAAACATTTTGAGTCAAGATCAAATAAGTAAATATAGATAATATTTTTAAAATATATACATTAAATCAGATATTTATTTACTTTTTAAAATTTTGAAGTCTTATTTAAGATCAAGAAAATTAAAAATAAGAGAAATAAAAAAATATATATTACCTTGGTGAAGAGGAAGGGCAAAACGTCACCGTATAGTCAGCTCCGGTGCAGGTGAAAGTGCTGGTGGCATCATCGTACGCGTAGCTATAAGATTTCGGACACGCGGCTTTGAACATCTGCGAGTACACCGACGGCTTACACGTCGCCGGCGTGTTAAACGCGCCGCTGCAGCAGTACTCAGGGCTCCCAAAAGCCTCGCACGCGCTCTTGCAAGCCTCGCCGTCGCCCGCCCTCAGCTCTGCCGGACACTGCTGGTTCACATCAGTCACGCATCCAGTCGCGGCGCATTGACCCGACCCGCCAGACCCTTCCACGATCATGGGAAGGTTGTACCCGTCGACGAGGCTGACGTCGTAGAAGTCCTGCCCGCCGGTGCCGAGAGTGAACTCGGCGAGTGTGGCGGGCGGTGCGGCACCGAGGCCGCTGCATTCAACCTGACCCGACCCGCAGTCGCCGGTGAGACATGACCCGGATCCGGATCCGTCGAAATTGCAGCCGGTTCTTGCCCAGAATCTGCCAGACCAGCCGGTGGGGGCGAGAAAAGAGCGGGAGGAGTCTTTTGGGAGCTCGAATCCGGTGCTGTCGAGTGTAGGGCTGCCGGCGTTTGCGAGAATTCCGGGCCAGATTGTGTAGTCACATTTGTTGACAAATGTGAAAGTTGCACTTGAAACACCTGTCAGAGTCATCAAAACCAAACCCAGTTGTTAAAACATTACAAAACACATAATGTTGTGTTTTTTTTTTCCAAGTTAGTGTTGAAGAGAAACATTTTCAAGTAAGAGAAGCTTAAAAAATTACATTTTTATTTGTTTTTTGGATGTATAAGAAGAGAAAATGTGAGAGAAACAAAAAACCATGAAGAGAAATGTGCTTTCTTTTTTGTTTTTTGTTTTATTTTTTGGTTTTGTTTTTACCTCTAGAAGTTGCAAGTAGAACAATGAGAGTGACAGTGAGAGTGAGATCCATTGGAGGTTTGATTTCTAAGTAGTGAGCTTTCTTCTTCTTTGTTGTTCTTTTGTTGTTGAGATACAGAGAGAGTGGTACACTACTACACTAGTAGTAGCACTACTAGTGAGAGTGTGAGGTGGGGTTGTTGTGTGGTGGTCTGAAAGTGGTGGTGGTGGTGGTGGTGATAGTGGTGGCTGTGGAGGAGGAGGAGGAGGACAATGTAGCTAGGCAAATGTGAGGAGTGGTGGTGTGTGAAGAAGGGTTTCAAGATACTATACACAAACTGACAAACAGGAGTGGAGTCGAGTGTTTTCTTGAAGACAGCGAGAGAGAGAGAGAGTGTCCAAAGTTGGAGTGCTAGTATATTTGGTATGACTTTTCAAATAGAGTTTCTAATGGGTAGAATTTCTAATAGAAAAAAGCTTTAAATCTTGTAAATTACAAAAAAAAAATTATTCATAATGTATTTTTTTAAATGGCTTTTGGTTGTGTAAATTATAAAAAAAAATGTTGATAATGTACTTATAATGAAAAAGTTATATAGACATTTGAGATAATACATATGTCTAAAAAAACTATAAAAAAAATTTAGAAAAATCTAAATTTTAGACTTTTCCAGATAGATATAAAATGGTTTTTATAAATTGTAATTAAGATAATTCATACATTAAAAAAACTGTTTTGAATTTTACCATATAACTAAAAAAAACTTCAAAATAGCTTTCAATGTTAAAAAAACGTTTTTAATTGTTACAAAAGTCATACCAAACACACACTAAATATAATAGCTGTTTTAATTTTACTTAGCCTTTTTGTCTCCCATGTCACTGTTTTCATTGTTTGACAATATTATGTTATCGCATTATTTCTTACATATACTGGAATAATAATATATATAGACTATATAGTACAATGTTTTGAGTGGAAGACAAATAAAATGAAAAAAGATGACAAAGAAATGTAAGTTTTCTACCACCAAAATGTTTTTATGTTTTTTTTATTACATTTGTTGTCTTCCTTCCTTGCTATATGCATGAAAAAAATTAATTGTAATTGAAAATGATGTAAATTCATGCCAATTAAGTTAAGTTTTTTAAATATATATATTATGATTAGTAAACAACCTGATATGATAATGATGTAATACAATCCATACTAGAAATCTAGTTTTATATGATTAAATTGATCTAATGATTGTAATAGTAATTATCTAGATTCATTTAGTGCATGTCTAAACATTTTCAAGCTTGTGATTAATGATTTTAATTAACGCGCATGGGGATGGTGTTGTGTTTACAATGCTACGAGAGTTGATATTTGAACCGTTGATATAGTATCACTATGCTCTTTACTTGACCGATGATATTGCTATATTAATTATGTTCGGTTGTGATTTATTTATTAGCTTTACTTTCGCTGCTAGGTAAAACTTTTGAACAGGATTGTCTCACTAGATCATAAGTCATATATGATTAAGGAAAAACAAAAAGATTTCAAGACGGTGTTTAATTAGGCGGATAGTAATCAGACTGTTTGTTATAAGTACTCTCATTCATTAACTAAGGGGCAGTTTGTTTTTTTTATAATAAGCCTTATCACCATTTATGACTTAGTTTAAGATAAATTAATTTGTTTGTTTTTTCTACTTATAATTTATTTTAAAATTTATATATATGATAGAAAAAGTAAAAAAATTTAGCTTTTATTTTATTGAAAAAAATGCTAAAGTATAATGTTATAGTATATTTCCACAAATACCCTATAGCAATTCATACATTTACAATTTTATCCAAACATAATAAAAACTCTAAAATCAATTTTGAAGAAACCCTAACATCCTAATCAACTCAACATGAGGCGACGGCGGCACCGTTGCTTGGGACCGGAGGAGGCCGCACCTCCCATTCGATTTTAGAGGTCGGCTGCAGATGGAGGTCGGCGACGGATGGAAGAGGAGAAGGAGATGGTTGGGTGATTCGACGGAGGAGGGAGAGAGGGAGGGAGAGAGATTGTCGTGTGATGCAGCAGCAGATGAGGCGAAGAGAGAGGCGATTAAGTGATGCGGTGGTAAAGACGGTTGAGGGAGAGAGCCGATCTCGGGTGATGCGGCGGAGCCGGCAGCGGTGTGAAAGGGAGACATGGAGATGGCGGCATTGGAGATCGTTGGTATGAGATACAGTGGAGATGTGATCTCCTATATATATTTTAAATTTTAAAAAAAAATTATTTTCTTTTTTTAATTTAAAAAATAAATATTATTTTGATTCAAAAATCAAACTGTAAGGTTATAAATGTAAAAAAGTAAATAATTTTACCTTTTAATAACTCATCTAAAATATAAAAATAAACATGATAGAATATCTTAATTTTTAAGACTTGTCTAAATCTCTAATAAATTAAGATTTTATAAAACTTTAGATGAAAAAACAAACCGTATCTAAGTCATTATGCACTTTTTCTTCAATTTTGTGACAGCATATTAACAATTGCATATTAAATCATAAAGTGTTGATAGACTTTATAAAACAATGGAAGTCCATTTTAGATCATATTTATAGTGGTTGAATTTATTGGTTCTCGATAAATTTTTGATCCCGTTGGTGTCGGATTTCAAAAAATAAAATAAAATCACAACATAATCATGGATCAGTATGCTTAATTTGTGTTTAGATCAACGTGCAAGAGACCTGCCAACCGGCAACTGTAAGTCATTGAACTTTTCCTCACCGGAGGATCAAGACCGTTTCGTTCCAGTGCGTGAATCCCCATGGTAAAAAGGGTAGGGACACCTCTTGATTTTTCTCAAAAACAAGCTTTGAGTAAAAAAAAATAAAAAAAAATCAAGCTTTCGACAATTAGGGTCCCACCCATACCCTTTTGCTTATTGTGACAGATAAAGGGTCTTGATGAGAAGTGGAGACTGATCCACGTCACGCTTACAACCTTCTGATTTTTCGGTTTTGTGGACATGTCATAACTTTTTGACCGTCCCGATTCTGCCACGTGGAATAATGGGTTACGTCCTAGTTGATTGTGTGTAGCGCCAATTATGGCAATAGTAAAAAGCATTGGATTCCATTTCTTCTCGTCTTTTTATGTTTCATTAATTCACTGGCTTCTGCTGCCTATAATGTATTGTTTTTCTTTGGAAGCAATAAAAACATTTGACTACCAAATCCAAGATATATTTAACTATTATAATCTCTCTTATGGGTATGTCACGAACCGCCAAAATCGAAAAATCAAATAATCAAATAGTACAGTATAAATATTCGTATAGTGAGATATATTTACTTCTATAATTTTAGAGGAAAAACTCTTTATGATTGAAAATATATATAATGGGACTCGAATCTCACCAATGATACGAAGGAAAATATACAATTTAATAATAGTTTTGACCAGTGAGATTGATTAATATTAGTAGACCATAATACTAGTTTCTTTTTGGATATTTTTTCCCCATTTCCTCACAGGGTTTTTCTATACTTGTATTTGTTTCACTATCTATAGATATAATAATTGTTCAAAGATATTGCTATTATATATTGTTACTCGTTAGTATGATGTGTGATTTATTAGGACAACTTGTGTTAGAGACCACTGAATCACATTTTGGTTGAGTAATGTAATTTTGTGACTATTGAAAGTTTTAATAATATCATTGTAACGGTAAGTTAGCTATGTGTTCTTATACCGCGTCAATGTGTTGATACTTGTATATATTTAAAAGTATCGTAAATTTTTTAACAATAAGATTAAGTATTTCTCGTTAATATAGATAATTAACGAAAATATAGATTTAACACGAACAATAAACATATGTTTATTATTAAAAAAATAAATTATGCTATTGAAGTAACAAAAGTGGAAGAATAATTACCTCAAAACTGTTGAACAAACATATAATTACATTGAACCAAGTTTGTCATTATTTGAAACTTAAAATTTTAAAATGCCATTTGATTGATCCTGTTATTTTCATTACCTTGAGCCCCAACAATGTTCTTTTAATTATTGATGTTGTGGTGTTTGTGTTAAGGAATGCAACTTTAATTTTTTTAATCATATATTCATATATAATAATTAGAAGAGGTCCACACCACACGACTGCATAGACCATTCAACCCAAATCTTCTCTTGTGAAAAAAAAAAAAGGTGACAATTTTCATCAATTGAAAAGGTAAGTGGGTTTGCTTGCTTTTGATTTTTTGATCCCATCGTAAGAGTTAAAAAAAATTATATTGTTTGTCCTTCATTTTAGGATAAAGTTAACTTTTGAAGATAAAAAATTATTCTACACCAAGTTATCCTAGATGGAAAAACTTGGGTGCACCGTGATGCATCATATATTCCCGTTACGATCTTAACACGTTTACAATGAAGGATGCATCTGCGTCTAGTTGCACTGGAAATTATTTCCTTCTGGACATATGGGGTTTGGGACAATAATTGTGGTCCTACCTCCATGTGAGTATATAGTTGAAAAGAAGAAAAAAAAATTTATATGATGGAATTGATGTGGGGAGATCTTGGTTCAAGGGAATTTCAAACATGCAAAACTTAAGTACTAAATTTGTTTGGTGAAAAGATGAGATTATGTTAGTTTAGCGGTATACTATTCATCAGTACACAATTTGAGATTATTGTTATCACATATTTTAGTATGTTTGAAGGAGGTATAAGGTTTCAAACTTGACGTGTGATCTGATGATAAAAATTTCAATAATGTTAGATATTATAATTAACAACTCATCCTATAATATGATAAATATAATTCATATGATAAACAATTGTGAATTAAATGATTATTAATGTGTGAAGTAACGCGTTAAAATGTAGAGTTGGAATGTTTAATGTTAACTTTAGAATTTTCAGTCTAAATTACCAATTTTATGATTTGACATGATATTAAATTCCACGCATTCGATGAGATGAAGCCTGTTTACTTTCTTCTTACTTTACTTGATTTTGAATTCTAAGTAAACTTATGTTTCGTTTGATTTTTTATCTGAAAACCTGAACGGTGTTGAATTTTATTGAAAACTAAATGGCATGTTCGATTTTTTTTTTCACTGAAAACTGAATATAGGTGATAAGTTGTTTATTTTTTTTAAAGTTACAAATATCTGAAAATAAATATTTTTACACTTATATCCTTTCAACTATTATCTGTTACATGTTAATAATAAATACAACTTTAACAAGTAATTTCATAATTTAAAAAAAAATTAGTTATTAATAATATTTTAAAATTATATAAATATTTTTTTGAAAGTCAAATACATTCAAAAAATTTATAATTAAAAAAAAATGTTTTCCATGTGCCAATGTTAAAAGTGGGAGGATACACATTTTGGAACGATGTATAGAAAATTTCATAAAAAAAATATTTCGTCTTAAAGTATAAAACTAGAACAACATAATTGAGGTTCATTTTAAGAAATAACAAAACATTAGAGTAGACGCAACCAATAATACAGTTTGAAGAACAAGTATAAAAGAGACGTGAAACTTTCTTCAAATTAAAAAACAAAAGTGAAACTAATAGAGCTGAAAAAAAAATGTATTCCAATGAAGTTGTTTGAGTCTTGAACTCTTGAAGCAATTAAGGTTTATAGCGGTTCAAAATTTCTAAATGTGAGAATAAAAAAAAATTAATATATGGCTAGGTTTGTGAGAGAAAACAAAACGGAAAATGAATTAGATTTGTGAAGATAGTTTTGGAAGTAAGAAATTGATATACATTCCATTGGTTTTTAGTTAAGTGAAAAGTGGAATTAAGGAGTTTAATGGAACTCATTAACGGGTCGTTTGTTTTTTCCACTTAAACCTTAATAGGTCTGAATCATAATTATTAAGTTTTTTTTGTTTGTTTTTATAAGTGGACAAACAACTTCAAAATGCCAACAAACAACTTCAAATAAAAATTAAAAAATTCTGACTTTTCACTTAATTGCAAATCGTTGAATTGCATTAAATGCAATCCAAAATTTTTTCTTCCAATACTATCCCCTGTATATAACATATTTCCAATTTCATCATAGTTATATATGGTACAAAAATATTTATTTTAATATATTGTTTATTTTAAATAGCTTTAAAAATAAATAAGAACTCAAATCACTTCTCATATTGGTGTTTAATATTAATACTTTACATGATATTAAGGTGATAGATTTATATATTATTTTTTTAGAGTGTTTTGTGTGAGTTTTCCCGCTGCCTCTTTTATTTTTTGAAAAAAAATAAAAAAAACCTTTCTTTTCTTAATAAAAATGAAGTTTATTTGTAATTGAAAAAGAAGATCATCATCATATGTGTTTATATATAATTATTATTTTTTGATTGTTTTTATTCCATATTATATGTATAATTGTTTAACATAGATATAAATGTAAAATTACTTAGTTTCAGACAATTTTACTTTCAAAAAGCAAACATGTTGAGAATACATTCAAATGTGAGGCAAAAACAAACAAACATGTCATTCAAGTTCAGATTTCAGTCTCTATTCAGTCTTCGAAAAAATTCAGGACTATTCAATCTTTAGACAAAAAAACAAACGACCCCCAAGTATTATTAAGTGTTAAGTGGAAAAATTAAATTGGGACTTTCCCTTTGGACATAAATAAAGCTTATAACTGCTATTAAATATTTCTAACCTCCATATAAAAAAAAAATGTATTCTAACATTGAGTTTTCACTTTGATATGAAGTTGGTCCGGTGGTAAATCATTCACACCTGCATCTCGAGGTTGTTAAAAAAAACACTGAGTTTTGATATCCGGGTAGAAATAATATTTTTTTTGAAGATTTTACCATTGGTAGGATTTGAACCGTTAATTTGAGAGTTATTTGTTCAAGTCTCAAGCTTGTCCATCTATCAACTGAGCTATAACGATGGAGGTAAAAAAAATATTAAAATGATTTGTTCATGATTAAATGAATTGATCATGCCAATTATTGAAGTTGTTTGATGATTTAATTTTGATCTACACATACATGACATGAACAAAAAGGTACGGCAGTCATATACTCATGCATATGTATACAGATAGAGTCTACATACAAATGGAAAATACACATCCCATTAAGATCTCGCCGTATGAAAAATATCTATCATCAAACAACAAACAATTTACATATTGTCACATGTGAAACAATTGTTATTGTCAACTTTAGAAGCCACGGGAATATTCTAAGTTTATTAGATCCGTGACACACATTATTTCACAATATATTATTTATTATATTTACATAACTAACAGTTCTCAATTATGAGATATACAGTACCTGTCCTCTGACTTGATGGTCAATTGGGTCCTTGAGAAATTCAAGGTTGCGGGTTCGAAGGTTGATGATAGATAGATACTTTACAACAAAATGTATTTTTATTTTATTTTTATAAACAATCATTCAAACCATATTTAATTTGGTTAATTGACACTGATGTCTCTTGAACTATACTCGAATTTACACTTTACCTTCTATACTTTTTCTTTTCGCCATTAAACCCAAGTGTTTACCAAAAAACGAGAGTTTAGAGGGTTTAGTGACGAAAAAAAAGTATAAATGATATAATGCATATTTTGAAAGAGTTTAGGGGCATCAGTGCTAATTAGCCTAAATGAAAAATACCAAATTGATATAATAGATATAGTTTGTATCAACGAGACCCATCACCAGCCTAAAATTCTACAATTCCATAACTTGAAAGAGAGTAAAATGGCGAAAAGTGAAATGTTGATAACTAAAGATTCTACTTCAAGCCTTTGAAGACAAGCTCTGCAATTCTTTAGTCTTTTTTCTTTTGTCTCTTTGTTTTTTGTTTTTTGTATGTTTTTTTATTTGACCAGATGGAAATCGAACATCACCCTTCAAATAAATTTGTTGTTGATAGTTGAGAGAGTCAAAAAAATTGCAATCTTATTGATTTGTTTATGCATTCTTTTCAACTTTTACAAAGTTCTTTCTTTGATTTCTCCTCAATTAATTAATTTAAAATTTTAGAATTATTGCATTTGAATCTAAAGTTCATGAATGCATTCTCGTAAGAACAAATTAGTTTTGATTCCTACCTTGATCAATATATTTCGATTAGGAAAATCATTTTAGAACGTAATATAAATGTGTTTGTGTTCATCTTAAACTATCATATATCATACTTTTAATGATCGGATGAACCATTCAGCAATACACATAAGATTTTCTATTAATTCATTTGCATGCTTTAGATATATGGATTATACTATTTCAACCAATAATCTATTTCAGTCTAGTTCGATCTAAATCCAGCACATAACTTTATGTAGCAAGAGAAATGAAAGCTCCTATATCATGAGTGATGCCAATCAACCTATCTTCAAACCCAATGGCATGGTAGAGTTATGTATTCATATCAAGAATTTGCATTAAAATTCTGCATTTATTCTACATCAACCCTTAATTGAATGTTTGTGTACCACCCTTCCACATTTTGTGGTGAGGATTCGAATCTTATGCTTTTACTCGCAAGTGTGATGAAAATCTCTCTCATGTATTATAAGAATAGTTATTCAGAATGTGCGCCGGTAGAATTTGATCTCATCAAGTCTCGATAGATCCCGAATACTATTCAGGTTATGCACTCATGTAGTTCATGATCTCGGTAATTTCCCACTGGCTTGGTGTTAAAAGAAGCATGCACAACATGACCAAACAGTTGTGTCCTGTCCTCAACAGAAATGGAGGAGATGATAGACAGGGTCCACTGTCATCTGGTCCAATTATACATGTATTAACTCCTGAGCTCTTGAGTCAGTTTGAGCCTACCCATGTGGTGGTGGATTGTGGCCTTGAATGGCCGATAATTCACTTGGTGCAGGCCTATTTTGATGTAGACATGGCAGTTGGTACGGTTGTATGTACAAATCAGACTTTTTATTTGATGTTATTTACATCTCCACCCACATAAAAAAAAAAAAAAAAAAAAAAAACAATCTGTGACTCTATCCAATATAAGATCAGGTTTTGCTTAGGTCGGATAGGGGTCGATACCCACATTAAGTCTACACATACCACCTGTGTAGTTTAATAGGAATTTTGTAATAGCAGGATCGTACGGTGTTAGTTCTACTCCATACTATCTGTTTATTGGGCTAGACTCTACAGTGTAACCCATTGGGCTCAAGACCATCTAAACATTGAACCAAAAATGAAGGCTGAGACCAAATTTCTGTAATGGAGAATTGAGAATTCTGAAATTTGAAAAATGAGTGAATTCCTCACATTACATTGCAAAAACTTGTATATATAATAGTATGCAAAAGTATATCATTCCTCAATATATCTAAAAGAAAAAAAAAATGAAAAACAAGTATACAAAAAACAGGCATTTACAAGATTTTCCAAGAAATTCCAGGGTGTCACCGAAGGTGGATACTCCGGACTTCAATTGCCTCCTCCACGAGTCAAACAATATACATACAGAACTATTGAAAATTATAGATTCTGGTGGCTTGTCTTCTACAGCAGCAATGAAAATTACAGACTCCTGTTCAGCTAGAACATGTGCTACTGCTATCTTCCTGGAGGTATATATCGGGGCCAATGTTAGTATACTATGTTGATATAAACTGTTAAAAGAGTAAAAGTGCCGATAAAATTTAGGCAGCAGAGGCAGTACCATGTGCATGTCGACTTGCAATGTACATCGTAGTCTTGTTCACGAGCGGTAGCAATGCACCGTCTTTTCGAGCTCCCAGCAATTTTAGGCTGTTAATACAAGAGACATTCAAGTTTCTGAGATGATTATATTGTGTAGTTAATGGAAACAATGGATTATACACGAAAAGAACAATGTGACCGATATACCAATATGCATCAAAATTTAAACCTGTCACGGAAAGGAAAAAGCCAGTGAAGGAAAAGGCAGTATATACAACTAGGGTTCATAATCCTTTCGACACCTTAAAATTGCTGTCCTGCACCATGATCATCTAGAGATGGTCATGAACAGATGAAAGACATGATTAATCGGAAATTTATGCACATAAGAACAACTCTCAGCCTGCACGCCACCTTCAGGAAGACACAAACAAATTCGGGTCATAACGTCACTAAAAGCATGTTGCTTGCATACCTATATGTGTTTGTAACAGTCTTCAGGTTGTCCAAAGCGCTAATAAACATCCAATAAACATCCAACAGTATCAACTTTAGTCCGGCACGGCACTCCAACTTTCGGCAGCCAATTGACTAATGTATTCTTATTAAATGATCTCGGTAAAGCAACTTCAACACCAGATAGATCATCAATATTAGATTGCGATAACTGAATAAATTCAGTGCAAGCCAAGCCAATGCTGGCCTGGCTGAAATGTTGATAGCTAGGTAGCACCATCTATGCCTATGTAAGTATCACTATGTAACATCACGACAGAACATTAGCGCCTTTTTCTTTATGCAATTAGTCAAATATAGTTTGAAGATAAACCGAAATTTTGATTCCAATCAACCTCACTACACTACACAGATGCACCATCACTACTATTGACACAACCGGTTGCCTCTGACTTGCACTGATATTTTCAATTCAAACAGCTACAATTAGCATTAGATAACATGAATTCAATCCTGCAGAAACCCCGATTAGAAAACAGTGTCTATAAACGTCCTCAAGTGTACGAACATCCATTTCGCCACTAATATAGTAGCAGAACTAGCAGGATTTGCACAATCTTGTAGTTCCAGCTTCAACCGGAAATAAGGATACAAATTTAAGCTACTTCAACCAACCACTAGTCAAACTAATCTAAATTATCTAAATGATTAACAAGAACTTACTAAACACTTTGATCTATCGAATCCGGCAATCGGAAAATCCTTAATTATAGCAAGAACTCATGTCATTTACAATTGGAAGTCCGTAAGTAGTGCAAAGCTTTTCTCATACACATCGAAAGAGTCTAATATTGAGTCAGATTTTTTTATCGAGGCTATACACACACCTACTAAACTCTTCCATTTATATATTTTGATGGATTTCTCTAACATAGACACATAGTACAAGAACCTGAATACCCGATCATAAATAACATTATATATTCGGCACACATATTTACTGATCAGGAATTTTAATGAGGGTAGGAAACTTATTTCTTGATTTGTAATTATTATAGCTACTAAAAACTAATGAAAATAAAATTATATAGAATTGTGGATGCATTGACTATATTGATGAGAAGTAAACCCGACCATTAAAGATGTGTCATGTAAATTTGCATTTCTCAACGAATGTCACATTTTCAATAACCAAATACACATAATAACCAAATACACATATATCGATGCACAAAAATTCTCATTTCCAAATATAAGTTAATATATGGTCATTAAAGCTAAATTATTATTTTCCACTTTATTAATATTCCGGATAGTGACAACGAGCAGAACAATAATGCAAAGTACGTGAAATGACCAAAATACCCATGCATATACACAAAACGTTTAAACAAAACGGCGGCAAAAAAGTGAATTCACCTGGTGTAAGGTGCCGGGCAGAATACGATGATATAATCGGCGGAGGCGCAAGTGTAAGTGCTCGTCTTGTCATCGTACGCGTAGCTGTACGCGCGTGGGCAGGCGTGTTTGAAGAACAAAGAGTACACTGACGGACCACACGTGTCAGGCGTAGCGTACGCCTCACTGCAACAGTACCTCGGATCACCAAATGCCTCACACGCGCTCTTGCACGCCACACTTCCCTCAGTCCTCCCACGCGCCACCCTCAGGTCCGCCGGACACGCCCCGTTGAGGTCGACAAGACACCCAGTGGGGGCGCATCCGCCGCCCTTGCCTCCCTTGGGCAGGACCAGCATCGGAAGGTTGTAGCCGTCCACGAGGCTGACGTCGTAGAAGTCCAGCCCCTGAGCGCCGTTCAGCGTGAACTCCGCCAGCGTGGTGGGCGGCGCCGCGCCGCCTCCAGCGCACTCCACCTTTCCGGAGCCGCAGTCGCCGGTGACGCAGGAGAACGTCTGGTTGTTTGCGTGCTGGGTACAGAGAGACCGGCCCCAGATCCGACCCGACCAGGACTTGGGTATGGTTACGGTTCTTGACTTGCCACTCTTGAGAGCGAAGCCGGTCGTCGGAAGCTGTGCCGTCCCGGCGCCGGATAGCAAACCGGGCCATATAGTGCGCCGACACTTGTTCACTATCTTAAAAGAAGCTGATTCCACTTCTGTGAAGAACACAGATGAAAACAACAAAAACAAAACCAAAAAAATCAAAAAATTGTTTTGATGACTGAAGAAAAAAGCGATTTTGATAAAAAAAAAAAAAAAAAGTGCTTTTGATGACTTTGAATAGTAGTTACCTGAAATGAAAGCGAAGCAAAGCAGATAGAGAAGTGTAGTGGAGAGGAGGAGACGACGACGACGATGATGATCCATTTTTGTTTGTTTGTTCGTAGATTGAAAATCAAATAAAAAAAAAAGCTTTGATGATTCTAATATTGAAGAAGAAGAAATTTTGCTTTTCTTGTTTTGTGGATGTATTTTTTTTTTTGCAACTTTTGGAGGGCTTGATGGTCATTTCACAATTCTGATAATTTTGAGTTCCCTCCTTTTTTGTGATTTTCTGTTATCAACTGTTTATCTCTTAAAATTTCCAATTTTTTTTTTCCTTCAAAAAAATCAATTTTAACAGTTGAATTAAATGATTAAAATTATATGCTAAAACATCATCAAAAGCACTTTCAAGAAAAAAAAAAAAGGACTTGAGAGTCTTATTACTACTACAGGACTCCATTGCCTGAAATTCAAGGTAAGTACTTGTTACAGTCATGAAATGGCTTCTTGAACATGTTGGAAATAGAAGTGAAGAGACAAAAAAAAAGTGATTCTGATAGAAGCACTTAAAAGGTTAAAAGAATGAATTTTTATAAGCTACTTTATCAATCTCACATATAGAATTCAATCCACAACAGAATGTGACATCAACTACAGAGAATACAACAATCAATAAGTGTGAAAAAATGTTATCTGAAGTTTCTAAGATTTTCGCAGAATTGAATTTGATTCGAATTCGTGTTAGGCCTGCCATAGAGACCTCAACCAGATCAGACGACGAGGGCCTTTGATTGTCATGAACGCGATTGCATTCTTGTCATCTTTGAGAACATTGACTGCATTTGTGAACTCATTATCATCAAAGTCTTCTTCCAATTTCTGCAGATCCTCCAGGCACTTCTCGTACAGCGTTTTCTCATCGCTCATGGAGGTTCGTTGCACAGCTTTAAACGTGGCTGCGGAGAACATTTCGTACAAGGCATTCTCTATTGTTTCGCTAACGTTGTTACAAAATGCTCTCTTCTTGTGACCTGAAGCTGTTTGGGCAGCGGCTGATTTTCTCTTCCTTTGTACAGTGTCGTTTATACGAACTATTGAATCGGAATCAAGAGTTCCATCCACAATTTGTGTAGGTATGTTCGTGGGATCCGAAGATCGAACAGTTTCTGTATTGCTATGTCCTTCTTCAGTTGCTACAAGTACTCCACTCGGTATGTATTTACCCGTAACTCGTTCTCCTGCACCAGAATCATCACAAATTGCTCGAAAAGTTTACAATATTACAACCAAGATAGTTAATTAAACTTACCTTCAAATATGATGGACATTTGTTTATACAATGGGAAGCTCTTTCGTCGAAAAGGTCTTGCTTCGCTTTTTACCTATAATAACATGCTGTAATTTAGCTTCTTCAGATGAATTCGAAACGTTACGTAAAGGATGCTACATACCGCGATATAGCTTTCCCAAACTTTGTCATCAGCAACAACCATTTTGCGAGTTTCGTCCCAACCAAAACCAGTATGACTAAGCAGGGTCTTGACAACACCATAGTCTTTCTTCATCACATTGTAACGGTTCTTGATCTGATTCTCTTCCAGATTCAACCCGAACTTCTTGTTAAACTCACGAGCGACAGATTTAATCACTTCGTTTTTGAACTCGTTGTAGGCAGTTCTCCCACAATTGTGTTGCTCAATGAAAAGCTCAACCAGACATGCATCGCGAGATGGCGTCCATTCTGCCTTAGATCGACCTAAGATCCCATCTTGTGCCGCGGACATCTTTCCTCCTCCCTCCTTCGTTCACTAACGAGCGAGCGAGAATACAGATTACAAACACCAAAGTTTCAACATCAAAAGTGATACAAAAAGCTATTATAAGTTTATAACATGTAAATGCTTGTGAGAAGTACAGCTTTTTAAGGCTAAGTTTGGAAGAATTACTTTTCTTCTTCAAGCAAAAGCTTTTACAAGTACATATAGAGCTATAAGCAAAGGATCTTAATAAAACAAGGATGCGAAAATCTTCTCGTGCAGGATTCCGTACATTTTTTTTTGGGTGGAATTTTGTTTTCTAACGGATTTCGAACGCTCCATATCTAGTTTTCCAGACAAAAATATGTGTGGGATCCCGCACCACAGTAGCACTATCTAAGTGTGTGCTTGTACTTTGAGCATATTAAGATTTCCATTAATGCAATTCTAAGTTTTCAAACAAGTCAAAAGTAGAAGATAAGTGCCAAGTGACTATCTTCTTAAAACCCCAGCTTTTAGCAAAAGTGCTTTCCCAAGTGCAACCAGACAACTAAACAGCTTCTTACTTGGAAAGAAAGCACTTTTGGGCATATCTGCAGCCATACCAAACAAATTCTAATAAAATTCGATTTACCCAAGTAAACAACAATGCAGGTTCACAATTAAATAAACCATAATCAACTCAAAAATCCAATTTTGATTTTCTGGTTCTTCAAAAGTTTCCAAAAATTTAGAGCTTCAAATGACTTTTCACTTCACACATTATCTATATATAAGCAAACTAAAAGAAAAGAGCTAGAAGCATAAAAATCAAATTTTGGAAACAAAACCCGAGACCCTTTTGAGAATTGAGAGTACCTGAGAGACCAACCAGAGATTTTTCTCCTCCAAGTGACCGGAGCTCCGGCGAAGCGGTGGACGCTAACGTGCGCCGAAGGGGTGCAAACTGCAAAGGTTGAGAGTGGCGTGGAGGAAAAAGTGAATGAAAAATGATGTTGCGCGGGAGGGAGTATAAATGGGGACGCTGTCCGACTCAATCAACAGTCGCCACGTGTCTCGAGGGGGGCCTTTAAGTGAGCTTTGAAAAATGGTTGGTGGGCCTGGATCCGGCCCATTTAGACTATTATTTATTTCAAATTCTATTTTTTTTAATATACCATCGGCCAAGTAAACATATTTTACTGTCAAATCACATTGGACCGTTTTTTTTTAATGTATTACAAAAATATTATAATAGGATTGGACGATTTTTTTTGAAAGTATTACAAAAATATTACAATAGGACTGCCGGAATATGTTGAGATCAAACAATACATGCACAGTTCGGATATCTACTGTCATAACGGGAGATAACTACTCTCACAACCCAATAAGAAAACTCATCACACATATTTGTAAAATGCACATCTTGAGATTTGAGAATCATCCCATTGGACAATGGTTTTCAAACTGTATTATTATACGCAATGTATTATAATTTATTATATACGGTCCAAATATTTTTCAAAACTTATCTGATGATTTTAGAAGTTATTTATTTGTATATCTAGTAATTCTATAATTCAGATTGGGAATATTTTTTGGTATGTGAAAACATTCACTTTTGCGATAAAAAAAACAAGTGAAATTTTCGAGAAAACAATTATTATGTATGAGATTCTATACGCATTTTTCATACAAAATTCCAACTTTTTAACATTATAGAGATAGAATTTTGTACAATACGTGTGAAGATCCCACCTCTGATAAATTATATATAATTATATACACACTTTTGTTCATCCAACAAGAAATTGTTGATCATTTCAATAAAACAATCCGAATAATCAATCATTCACATCATCTGCCAACATGGAATATTTTTTTTTTCTCTTTTCTTCTTCATTTTGTCGTAAACAAAATCATTTCTGTTTTATTCTCTCTGTTTTTTCTTCTTTTTTCCTGTGGGTTAGATCAATAAGTCCATTTCAAATGCCAAGGATAAAAAAAAAAGAAACTTTATAAACACATTGAAGTGCTTTTCTCTCGATCGAGTGCTTTGGAATGGCCAAATTCATCAGCTTTATTAGTTGGTTTTGAAAAAAAAAATGACATCAAAACATTTTCAGTCTAGGATTCTTTTTTACTCCCCAACAATTTCTTCCAAAATAGAGGCCATAAAGAGAAACATTACATGATTGTGTTTTTTCTGAAAATAAATGTCTTCAAAAATCAATTACAAAGCTTGCATGCAGCTGTAACAATAAGTGCTTAATTTAGTGGAGTTGACTAAAAAAATGAACCAATAATAAGCTGAATATTATTGATCAGGAACAAAAAGACCCACTTTGATTTTTGATTTTGTTGAAACTACATTACACAAGTCAATGCAAGTTTTTGATGGTTTCCATTTCAATCTCATATAATGCATATCTGTGAATAAGTACCAAAAAAGCAGTAGAGAAGTGCTTCTTTGATCATGAACATATATCATGGAGACCCACAAATGTTTGTTTGACCCAGTTGGAAGCTTTAATTATTGCCAATACAAAATTTTGTAGTTAAAAACTCTAACAAGCATAAATCTTTCATGAAATTTTTAGTAAAAAGAATAAATTATTTACAATATTCAAAATGTAGTTAATTTGTAGTAATGCTTTTAATTCCTTGAAATTCAATGGGATATATGAATGTATCTTAAAAGACATGTTATCATTCATCAGATTCTAAGTATGTGAATCAATAGAATGTTCGAATCTATATAAACTACTATACCAATTAGATTAATCGGTTAACTTGATCTCTTATCGTTGTATACAAGGTTTCGAATTTCGAATTCTAGCATCCCCTCACACACCATGATACACACATACGTACGGAGGGGTTTGTAATTTTTAATGAAATCAAAGATCATCATTGGTATTGACATGGTGTGATATTGTATTACAGTTTCAGGTGATCATTAATCCACAAATCAAATCCTCCATTAACTGATCGCCAAATCTGGCATGCTAAAAATCAACAAACTTGGATTCATGACATGACTCGCAAACATTTTGGATGATTTTTGTTGTTCTTTAATGATCAAGATTAATAATTATCCCAAATAATTATAATAATTCCAATTATTTATCTTTTGTCCAATTGTCTCCTATTACATTAAATCATCACCCAAAAAAAAACATATTTTGTACAGAAAATTAAATTTAACATAATAATTACCATGGCCTGTCTGGATTTGTCAACTTTGTTTCACCGATTGACCAATCATACGTCATCTGATGTAAGTGAGCTATATAGGCTGCTTTAATTTGTTAATTAAAAACAAAATCTCTTAATTTGAATGGAAACAATTCGATCCTATAAACCTTATGTTTCGCTTGTTTTTACTTCATATATTTACAGACATTCTCTAATGTGAATTCTCAGATTTATATGAAACTAAAAATAAACTAGTTTTCAGTCTAATTGATGCTTCCAAGAGTTGAAAATAAACGTAGATTCGGAGATTTCAAAATAGGTCAACTCATATAGAATCCATTTCTATAATAAGGAGTTTAGGACATCCTAATTTTAGTTTGTAGCACACCCAGTTGTTTAGACTGCAATAGCATCATAACATTAATATTTATCTTTATCTAAGGTTGTGTGGGATCAGGGATCATGATCACTTGTTTAAGTACATATCCAAATTGAATAATTGTTACCGTTGTATATATGGACGGTTGAGATTTCCAATTTAATTTGGTCATTTGATCAACAAATTAATCAGTTTATAATAACAGGATACATGTGTTTTTGGTCTGGCATTCCTCTAATTATTACAACCAAAATGTGCTTAATTATGGAGGACAACAATTAGCATGTTATGTAGTGAAGAAAAAAACTAACAAAGCATGCAAAAATGTGGTGAGTTTTGTCTGAGCAGTAAAATTTCAGAAAGGAGACACAAGGCACAGTGTAATGTTTCTGGTCCCAACCAACCACAGTTTATTATAAAAGCATGACCTATCAATTAATCAATATGTTGCACTGCAACAAAACAAACCCAAGCATGCTTTAATTATTTTTATTTTTAATTTTGAAAAATAATAATTAATATACTTCTCTGATTTATGAGAAAGAATACAAAGTCATAATGGTTTGTCATTCTGAGTTATTGGAAGATAATCAATAATGTCTCTTGGTGTAGGTGATGACTTGTTCAAATATTGAAAAAGAATGATAATGAACCTATATATGTGTGTTGGGGTTTGTACATTACCACCCAACTTCCATAATTCAAGTGTCAATAAATATAGGAGATAAAATCAATCCCAAAGATTTTAACTTCCAATTTCAACAAGAAAAAAGATTTTTAGATTTTAACTTCCAATATACGTATTATATTATATTATATATATATATATATATATATATATATATTTAAAGATTTTCACTAAATAACAAGTTAAGTAAATACATTCTTTTCACAAAAAAAAAAATAGCTAAGTAATCCTTGAACTCTTAGGGGTCGTTTGTTTTTTTGTTTGAACACTGAACAGTCCTGAATTTTTCTGAAGACTGAATAGGGACTGAAATCTGAATCTGAATGACATGTTTGTTTTTTTTTTTCCTCACATATGAATATGCTGTTAACATGTTTGTTTTTTGAAAATAAAACTGTCTGAAAATATGTAATTGTACATTTATACCCATACTAATTAAAAGAAGTAATTTAACATGCACCATTATTTATAACATTTTGTATGGTTTTTTTTTTTTGCAAACAAAGTTTAATTTAACAAAATAAAAAGTTAAACAAAGAATATAATTTTGCATGTTCTGCAAACAAAATTTAAGTTAAATTTATTATCAAAAAAAAGTTCTAATTCAAGTTCAATTTTATACGTTGTCCACGTTTCCGGTGAATATAATTCATGAAACCTTTTTTGTTTTTTTTTTGGTTTCCTGAATCATATACACCGGAAACCAAATAAAAAAAAGGTTCATGAATTTTTATATACAATAATTCTATAACATTTTCAAGTCACGAAATCTACTTAATATGATAGACAACTTTATTGAGCACTATACTAATAGTTAGATAAAAATAAATAAATAAAGAGTTCCTACCAGGATTTGACAGGAGAGAAATTCAATTGTTCAATCTCTAAAAAATTTAATTATGAAAAGTATTTAGGTTTTTTTTTTCTAAAACATGTTTAAAATAAGAAATATGTTAAAATAAATTTTTTTATACCATATTAAATTAATATAAATTTGGAAATATATCTTTTTTTGGAGGATAAACTTGGAATACAATATTTTAATTGTAATCCAGTGATTTGGAATTAAGTTAAAAGTCAGGATTTCTTACTTTTTATTTTAAGTTGTTTTTTGATATTTTTAAGTTGTTTGACCACTTAAAAAAACAAACAAAACAACTTAATGAGTTCAATTCAGACCCATTAAGTCTTAAGTGAAAAAAACAAACGACCCATTAGACTTATTTGGTTAGGTTAATTACTATAGCGATTTTGATAAATTTACTTTTCTAGTTTATTATTTAAATTTATGTATACTTTACGATTTTTTGTGGTTGTTGAAGTACTGTATCATATAAATTCGAAGTTTTTTTTTAGGGGGAGGACTCGAACCCGTAACCTCTTGGTGCAGGTATGACGGGTATATCACTAGATCAACCCCATCTCGTCGTATAAGATTAGACATAGGTCTTTTAACAAAAAAAAAAAATGATTTTCTAACAAACTCTTATGTAATTGAAATAAAAATTATAGAAAAAATTAAATTGATTTTGTTAAAGATGATTTTCTAGATATAAAAGAGTGAGGCGTTACATTTTAATTTTTACAGTTAATGTCTTTTTCATTTATTTATTTATATCATAACCTCATCACATTTTATGTTTTAATAACTTAATTTATGAATATTAATATATTTGTATTGTATAACCTTGAATATTAGTTCTTGTAATTGGCCCCCCAAAGACAAAATCATGGCTTCGTCCCCGAAATTCACAACTCACAAGTTTTATGTACAGGATTCTAATGGATCCAGCGCGAAATTTCTCACCAGAAACCAAATATATATATATATATATATATATATATATATATATATATATATATATATATATACACCCTATACCCATAATTTAGGATCCAACAGGAATTTAGTATTTTAACTTGTATTTGGTGATGACTTATTATCAGTTCTTTCTCTCCCTTTTTTTTTTATTGCTACAAAGTGATGATTTTGAAATTTCAGAATCGTCCACATGAGAATTATATATATATATATATATATATACACACTATCCAAATTATTAAATATGATGTAATATAAGAATAATTAAATGGGTATCATGCAAGAATTTGTGACCATTAAAAATTGGAGATGCCCTTTCCAAGGGCACATGATCTAACAAGTCTTATTGGCTTCTAGTATTGTCCATGTATATAATTACATATGCCCTTAAAATACAAGAAATTAATTAATTAAATAATTAGCTAATTAATATATAATATTTCGTGCCTTGTTTGGATGGAAAAACAGTGTTGTAAATAAATAGAATAAAAATGAATTGCATGTGAATAAGGAATTTTGAAATTTGGGTAGGATTCTCGAGTTTAGAAGTGCTTTTAGAGGCATGTGATAAAAGCAGCTTTCTTCTTCTTGTAAAGCGACCACGCCCGTTTGGCTGCAATCATGTGGTCTACTTTGTGATAATTCTCTCTTCTAAATTTTTATATAACTAATTATTTTTTAATTTCTTTTTTGTAATTTGTGTATTGTGTGTTCTTTCTCCTATGTACCTTGTTCTTCTACAAATTATATATTCTAGCATATCGATCATTTAAAAATCTAATAGGATACAATAAAAGTTGAGATGACTCAATGATAAACTCCTTACACCTACATGTTAAGGTTATGAGTTTAAATTGTATTATCATTCTCAAATCTAAAATTTGTACTTAAAAGTAAATTACACTATATAGTATACATATATACAAGCTATAGGGTTCAATAATCTGTAAAAAAAAATTTAAAAAAATTTAAAAAATATATAATCACATATTCTTTAATGTGATGAAATGTTGGAGTTAAATTACATGTGCCAGGCTATTATTATGGTGAATTCAAAATAGACATAAAAAAACCACTTCTCAAAGTCTGAAAATATTTTAGGTTCGAATTGTCGTTATGAAGTTATGTTGTTATGGGTTGAATCATATTCTTCTCCAAAGACCAGCCATGAATTTATTGCAGTTGTTCGTGAAAAAAAAATCAGAATGGGCATGCTCTGAATTTCACATGTGTGAGGGGTTGGTTGAAGAGTGGGGAATTAGTGAAAATAATAAAAATTAAAAATGAGAAAAAGAAAAAAAAAATGGCATGTTGGAGATTAATGAATATAATTAAGGGTTGATTAGGTAAATTCAGAATTTGTAATTATCAGCTCGAAAAACGGGGAGACCCACTCGTGCGGACATAGCTACTCACGCTCTTCAAATAATGAGTGCTAATTACTAAATGGTACTTAATAAAAAATATTCAGACTATTAAAATGTTTTTTTTTCTTTTTAAAGCAAGTTACCAACAAGGCCCGATGGGCGTAGCTCAGCTGTTAAATAGATAAATTTAGGGTTTGGACAAAAGACTCCCAGAACAACGGTTTAAATTATATTAATGGTAAAAGTTTTCAAAAAATAAAAATACACAGCTCTAGATTAATAGATATTGTCAATAAAAAAAACATTAATCCGTCGAAATCAAATATTACTAGCATGACTTAGATAATTATTCTCATAATATTGAACCTATAAAGATTAAACATTACTAGTGTCGTCTAAATAGTTACTCTTAAAACAGTCCTAGAGTGATGAAACTAATGTGATATTTAGAATAAGTTAGGAATTTAGAATCCCTTCAAATCAAAAACTACTAGCATAACTGAGATAACTATTCCTGTAATGTTGAGATTGAATCAAGATTTATTGACCTATATAGCTATTCTCATAATGTTGAGACCAGATCAAGAACTATTGCATCTATAGAGATTAATTGAACGCATACTACTAACGTGGTCGAAATAATTACTCTTATTATAAGATAAATCTTCTCACTTTTGTACGAATAAGGTGAAATTCGAACCCTATCACCGTTAAAAGAAAGATGGACAACCCACTTAATTAATCAACTCATACGGAGAGAGATGTGTTAAACCGCTCATCAATAAACGAGTTTGAATCAATGAAAGAGTTGGAGTGTAGTATATTACAAATGTTAATTACAAACCATAACAAATAAATAATGAGCTAGAAAACAAAACTTGTAATTACAAAAGAGGTCTCAAAAACCAGAATAATTTCATCAAAGACCACAAAGACTTTTTACAGCAAACCAAAAGCCAAAAAGCAGATTCACAATCACTCACTCACTTCCCAAAAATCACACTCTCTCCCCTCTCAAATGCCTTTCAAACACAACTTTAAATTATTTTTTTCCCACTTTATCTCTTCCTCCTTCTGTTCTTGTATGTGTGTAACTGTGTATATAAATATATCACCATATCTACATTCTCCTCTTCATCCAACACAAACACACAACTCTCCATTGTTTCCAACTTATATTAACTTCTCACCAATAGAGTTAGAGAGAGAGAGAGAGTTAGAGTTAGAGTTAGAGAGAGAAAGAGAGATGGCAGCAGCAGATAAGGTGGTGGAGGCTGTGATAGTGGGGAATTATGTAGAGATGGAGAGAACTGAAGGGAAGCCTACAGACATCAAGGCAAAGCTCTCAAACTTCTTCTGGCATGGTGGTTCTGTCTATGATGCCTGGTTCAGCTGTGCTTCTAACCAGGTAATAAAAGTAAAAGTTGAATATGCGTGCAATCTCGTCTAAATTCATGAGACTTTTGTGCAATTAATCCTTAGTAATTTCATCAAATATATCTTCTGTTGTAAATCAAGTTATATATTAAGAGTTCATGACTCAGAATCTGATTTTCTTTTTTGTTATTGGGTTGTGTGTGAATATATATATATATATTTGCAGGTTGCTCAGGTTTTGCTGACACTACCATACTCGTTTTCTCAACTGGGGATGCTCTCTGGGATTCTCTTCCAGCTCTTCTATGGAGTCCTGGGAAGCTGGACAGCTTATCTCATCAGTGTCCTCTACGTCGAATACAGAACCAGAAAAGAAAGAGAAAAAGCCGATTTCAGAAACCACGTCATTCAGGTACCCTTCTGGTTTACATTACATTAAAGAACCGAACCCTAATAGACAAAATTTCCTTATTTCTTTTCAATCTAAACATGTTCTTAATTATATTTTATTGTTGTTGTTTAAATGAATTTGTAGTGGTTTGAAGTTCTTGATGGATTGCTTGGAAAACATTGGAGGAACGTGGGATTGGCATTCAACTGCACATTTCTTCTGTTTGGATCTGTCATTCAACTCATAGCTTGTGCTAGGTATATTTTATATTTTAATATTCAATTATTCTCTCTAAAAAAACAAACAAACAACAAACAAAAGAATCTCCATTTTTTTGTGATTTCAATGCAATTTTTTTGTTAATTTTTTTTTTATAAATATTTTGTTGTTGCAGCAATATATATTACATAAATGACAATTTGGACAAGAGGACGTGGACTTACATATTCGGGGCTTGTTGTGCAACCACAGTATTTATTCCTTCATTTCACAACTATAGAATCTGGTCTTTTCTTGGTCTCGTGATGACTACTTACACTGCTTGGTATCTCACCATTGCATCCATCCTCCATGGACAGGTAATTAATTAAGTGATCGAATAATCGAAATTGAATATACAGACTGATTCGTCTAGTTTCATGATCATAAATTAATATACACTTGTTATAAAGTTTTTCTTTCGATTCGCGACGAATTTCGAAATTCATTGTTCGTTTGTTTGTTTTGATTATGTTGAAGGTTGAGGGAGTGAAGCACTCGGGTCCAACAAAGATTGTGCTATATTTCACTGGGGCTACAAACATTCTCTACACATTTGGGGGACATGCTGTCACCGTGTAAGACACATATCTTTTATTAGTTGGGTCTGTCCATAACTCAGTTATATAACTTCGGTCTTGATTTTATATATAATAATAGTACAAATTTGCTCACTTATGTTTCTTAAATTTGTGTGACATTTGAACACACATAGTCTCATGGATTTGGGGAATATAAAAATATATTATATGTGATAAAGAAAATGACAGGACCTTGGCTTCTTTAGACAATTTCTGACCATGTGATCTAATGACCAATCTCTTTATGAAAAAGCAATAGATATATAGTTTATATATGTATGTATAGATTACTATAGATTCTTATTACAAGGGATTTTGTCTTCATTCCCAAATTGCCCTTGTCAAGCATGGGAGGCAAAAAGTTTCTCTTTTTCTTTTTCTTGGAAACCCTACTTGCCCTTTTCAACGTAGAAAGCCAATGATCTTTTCTTGTTGCTTTTGCTTTTTTATTTCATGAGAGGAAGCTGGCCATGGGGGTGGTGGTGGTCCACCTCCAGCCCCCTTGACCAATGAAATATTAATCCTGTATGTGTTTGACTATAGAAAATTCTAGATCATGATTTTTTTTATCGATTTGAGTTTTTATATGAACTTGTTTTAAATAATTTAAAATAAATGATTAGTTTTTTTTTATTGTTAAAGTATTATATAAATATAAGTTTTTTTTTTAAATGGAAACTCAAACCATCAATATTTTGGTGTGGGTATAAGAGGTATACTAAATCGGACCAACTTAACCTGAATGATTAGTTAAGATTATGATTCTAACATATGTAAAGCCTATGAGTAGTTAAATAGCTAGCACTTATGTTTGCTTTGTCTTTGAGAATATATGATTTGGTATGTTATAAAGGGTCCCACTAAAAGCAGATAGAAAGAGTTCTGAATAAGAGCTTAATTAATTGGTATGGTGGGTTTATTAATGGTGTGCAGAGAGATCATGCACGCAATGTGGAAGCCTCAGAAGTTCAAAGCAATCTATTTGCTTGCTACACTGTATGTGTTGACACTGACACTTCCCTCCGCAGCAGCTGTCTACTGGGCATTTGGAGACATGCTTCTCAATCACTCCAATGCCTTTTCTCTCCTCCCAAAATCTCCCATGAGAGATATGGCTGTCATTTTGATGCTCATCCATCAGGCATGCAACCCCCACCATTTCATCTCATATATCCTAACACACATACATACATACATATTACATACATAAACATACGGATGTTTTGATAACCATGCAAACCGTTTCCATGAAGAGATTTCCATACTTACTTACATACATCATACATGTCGGAAATTCTTCAATAAAACAACGTACAGTTTATCATATCATCGCTTTGTTACATAAATTGGCAGAGCCAGAAATACCAAAAGAAAAAATTTCAGTGGGACCAAAATGAAAAACTTGTAAAATATTTATAAAAATTTCTAAACTCGTTTCTTTTAAGAGTGGCCACTCGACAAGTCGACCCCAGTAACGTATTTGTACTAGCTCTTGCTTGGCAAAAACTTTTATAAAATTGACAACCTGTTTCGACGAAGACATTTTCGATACATACATGTGTGTGTATGTATATATATATATATACATTCATGATTTTGATTTTGTTTATTGGATTATATATGTGTGCAGTTCATTACATTTGGGTTTGCATGCACACCACTGTATTTTGTATGGGAGAAAGCAATAGGGATGCATGATTGCAAGAGCTTGTGCAAAAGAGCAGCAGCAAGATTGCCTGTGGTTGTCCCCATCTGGTTTCTCGCCATCATCTTCCCATTTTTTGGTCCCATCAACTCCACCGTTGGATCCCTCCTCGTTAGCTTCACTGTCTACATCATCCCTGCTCTCGCCTACATCTTCACCTTCCGATCAGCCGCTGCCCGAGAGGTAACACAAATACAATCCCTGTCACTCCATTGCCAATTCATACAGTATTATCAGGTATGGGATCCTATATGTACGAGATTCCAAATAATCACTGTTTCAATTACCAATGATGTCTATTTGGAATCTTGAATGTAACGGAATTCCCCCACCTAATAAATTTAAGTATTCATTAATTAATAGAGTAAACAACAAGAAAAAAACAGATCAACCACAGATGGTGGCGTGTGGTCACAGTCTAGCAGACCAGTCTCCTAGTCTTTCTCCAAAGTTGATCATCTTTTTTTTTTTGGTTTTGGAATTAATGCTCCATGTAGATTGGGAAAAATAATAATTCTGTGGTCCACAATTTTATTTATTTTGCAAAAAAGGCACTAGATTTGTGCTTCAGCATTGGAGCAGAAAACTGGGTACTAGCTAGCTTAATTGTAATGATATTGTTATAAATTTATAATGTTGGTACGTAATTCGTAATTCGAATAATTTCTGACATCGGATGTGTTTGTTTGCGATGTGATGCAGAATGCAGTGGAGCAACCGCCGAAGTATTTTGGGAGGTGGGCAGGGGCTTACACTATCAATGTGTTTGTGGTGGTGTGGGTATTTGTGGTAGGATTTGGATTTGGTGGATGGGCTAGTATGACAAATTTCATACGCCAAATTGACACATTTGGGCTCTTCACTAAGTGTTACCAATGCCTACCACCACCACAAAAGTTGCCTATGTCACCACCGTCACCTCACCATCTCAATGCCACCGCGGCACCGCCGCTATTCCACCACCCGGGATTTAATAACACTCATAGTCACAGCCTTTGAGCGAGCTGCCGGAGGTGGACGGAGAAGATAATTAGTTATTGGAGTACTACTTGAAATTAATTAAAAAGTTTCCATGAATATCAGTAAATTTCTACCATACCCCCATACACATGCCACTATGTTTTTCCGCAATCTCTCTCTCCTCTCTCTCTCTCTCTATCTCTCTCTAGTTTTATTAGATTAGTGAGTTTGTTTATGCCTTTCAATGATAAGAAGAAGAAAAAATGTATGCAAAACTGCAAATTTGTACTCTTAGAGCTTTGATGCCGAAAGCTTATTTCTCATAAAATAGTAATCTTTCTCTCTCACTCTCTTAATTCTAATCATCTCCTCAATGAAACAGTTCAGACGTACGAACGATATGATATACTAGTTACATTAAAGTTTTTCTCTTTTCCGAATATGCATGATATAATGTTCACTATGGGAAAAATCCATTAAGGATTAAGTGTATTGTAGATAAATGTACTGTATCAGGTTATTCGGGTGTTCATCTAATAAGCGTGACGAAAATCCAATCTAAAACATGATGATATGATAATAATATATGTGAGCTGCATATATATGATTTTTGCAGTGATATTCTGCTCTGTTTCCCCTGCATAGATTCTAAGTGAATTTTGGACAGTAGCTTGCTGTAGCAGAGAATTGATTTTTCTACTTATCTAACCAACACTGTAATTTGCATATGTGCACAATGATATATAGTACTAATTCATGACTAACTAATCTATTGAATGTAAACAAACTATCAATAACCGATAAATTCTTACCATCTTTCATGTTCATTTTCATCATATTTAAGAAGTAAATAACAACATGTAACCTATAGTTTAAACTTTCGGATCGATAGGGAGACATTTAACATATGTCCGACATCCGTCTTTACGCTGTATGTGAGAGGAAGCGAACCTGTCAAATCTAACAAGGTAAAATTCAGGAATTTGTGAGAATGATCCTATTAGAAAAGAATTACAAAACCTCTCACAAGTTAAAAGTAAATACACTGGAAAAATCAAATCCTTCACTGTACTAACCTGACAACATTCTGTATTCAAAAAAACAGTTTCAACACCAAAATAATGCCACACTGCAAGATTCCAAATTCCACAAACAAAGCACAACAATTAAAGAATAAAAAACAGAACCACGCAGCAAACTTTCTGCTTTTTTGACCCAAAAAAAATTAACATCAAGAATTGAAAATTTTCATTCTCGAAATTTTTTTTGAATCTCTGAGTCCTGTATGCTTTCTTTCTTCCCTACATCCAAGGCCTCGAAAACGATCATTCGCGAAGCGAATCAAAGCAATTGCATGCAAGGCTGCATGTAGCAAAAGGGTATGGTCTTTGATTCCTTGTGTGTGTTTTTTTATATTTTATTTTCATGATTATAACATATGAGTTGATGATAAAAGATGCAAGAAGACAATCTTCAATAATTAAAGGAAGAACAAAAAGAATGATTGATATGTATATATAAGAAGAGTTAAAGGGAACTTTGCTTGGATTTTGGACAGGAAATTTATATAAGGCTGTCACAACAAACAAAGTCTCATTGAGACATTCTTACAAACAGTTTTGTTTTTGCAGTCTGTGTGTATTGGTTTGGAATCTAATAATAGATCTATACAATCCATTAAAAAAGTTCCTCTCTTTTCTCTCTTTTGTAAGAGCATGCGACCCCATAGAATTTTTAAAAAATAAATAAATAAAATCTTTGAATCTTTTCTGTTCATGTCCATTTAGTCTCTCTTACATTGTTTTTCTCCTTTATTCTCACTGCACAACAAGACAATGATTTCAAGATGGAAGACATCGGGCCTTTGCTTCTGTTTTGTTGTGGTCACAAGGATAGTGACACAATTTTTGTTAATTCACCTAATCAAAATCGTCATGTTCAACAACTTGGATTTTGCAATTCTATATCACAGATGTAGCATTCAACTTTATAGGTCGACGTGTAACTTCCAATTAAGATATATCATATGATGATGACTTTTTAATTTATACTTTTCTTTCATTTGATCATATCTAAACTTTTTTCATCTGATCATATCTAAACTTTATATCACATGACGTATTTTACACATACACAGTACATGTATTGAATGTATTCTGGATTTTCTTGATTCAAATTGTGTGACCCTACTGTTTAGGGACTTTAAGTATAAGATCAATCCATTATATCAAAAATTGAGTGAACAAGATTAGCTTGTGACTTAAAAAGCATATTTAGATGAATCAAATCTAATCCAATATTGAGTAAACAAGGATATAGATTGGCTTACTTCACTTCCATTTCATTGTCTAGCTTTCAATTCTTGTATGGGAGAGAGAATCAAAGAAAAGAAAAGTTGATAGGAATAATTTGCTTTAAACCTTTATTTCTTGTCTTCATTTCATTTTGATGCTAACAGCAGTCATAAGTTAGTAGGGCACAATAAGTACTTTTCTTTTGATTTAGTGTTTCATTAAACGACAACTCTTAGTTGAGTCCGTTGTACACCTCATTCTTTGTATTTATGACAGATTAGATTTGCACATTGCTTATAGACCTAGCCAGGCTTATAATGCTTGATTTCGACTCATGAGTCATGAGTCATGACATAATGTTTGACAAAAATTTGGTGTCATCTCTCTCTCTCTCTCTAAACAATAAAAAAAACATATTTTTCTCCATTGATAATAACATGATACTGTATCTGAAGATAAAAGAACTATAAATCCTGACCACATGATGGTTTATACATGGACATAGAATTATAAGAACCCAGCCCAGGAAGAAAAATGTACCAATGACCCATCACAACAATGGGCTGTAAACAAGGCCAAGAAGTCCAATAAAGAGGCATTCGTTTCTTTTGAATTTACTCTCTTCGGGAATAAACATTTACTAATCGGAAATTCGAATGATGAAATTGTAACTTGAATTTCTGATTTGTGAATTGTGAATTGTGAATATAGATTAAAACACGGCTGGAAATCAAACTACCACCTAAGAAATTAAATTCCCTTTCCAATCTACTTTGATTCTCGCGGTCCCACTCCCACGCGTTTAATTGTTAAATTTTTATTCCTACCTGTTTAATCCTTCAATTCTCATCCTTGCCTATTTACTTCCTAATTGGTAAGTAGGAATGGCAGTGGGTCAGGTTGGAGCGGGTTTTGAATAAACCAAACCCAAGCCCGCAACAAAAAAATGACATCCAAACCCACCCACGAACCCACAAAATGTAACATGTTCGGGTTCGGGTTTCACCTAAGGATTTTAGCAATATCCAGATCTGTCCACGAACCCGTGAACTTCGAATGATTTGTCGTGTTATTGGGTGTGGCATCTGCGGGTTACCGTGAACCTGCAAACATATATCATTTTATCAATGTATCAGTAAAAGTAGAAATAGCTAAAAAAAATATCAATGTATCATTTTGATAGGATATCAATGTGTGTGGTTGGTGAGCAATATTAGTAGAAATATCAATATAACGTTTAGATAAGATATCCTAGCTAAACGGATTCGGATTTTTTTTCCAAACCCTCATCCGAACCTAAACCCGTGATGGGTTGAAATTTCAAACCTACCCACAGGTTAGATTATCACAACCCAAACCCTCACCTTAAGGATCGGGTTTGAGCTGGTCCCACGGGTTCGGTTTTAATTGCCATCCCTATTGGTAAGGTCATCTCTAACCCAAAAGTAAATCTTCAATTTGAAGCATGAAGTCCTCTCCAACCAAACTCCAAACCTTACCGCCATTTTGAAGATGTTGGCGCAGCACTATAGAGATGAAGCAAAAAATGAAGTTTTTTTAATTACAATTTTACCCTTCTCTCTTCAATCGGTGAAATGTTAATTGTTAAGAAATAATAATAAAAATTGAATATTTAAGGAAATATTCTTTTTAATGAAACATTTGGGACTCGTTTGGTATGCCGTATTGTATTGTACTTGACTGAATTGTATTGAATTGGAGTGTATTATTCGTATACAATCTTGTGTTTGATGATATTTCGTATTAAACTCTATTATGTTATACAATATTAAGATGTGATTTTTTTTTTCTAAATATTTTGTTCACTATAATAATTGAAATATTTTTAGAATAAAAACTATATATTATAAAATATATGTTTGTTGTGATATATTTAAAAAAAATTAATATATAATTAATATTTTTATTACATAAATTATTATTTACGTAACAAATTTCAATAATAATTGACAATTATTTATAATATTTTATTTAATTTATAAATGTTAACATTTATACTAGTAGAATAACATTTTATTATAATAATATTTAAGTTACGTAAAGTGCATAACCAAATTGTACTGTATTAGATTATTATAAAAAAATAAAATAACAATTAAAATAAAATAATATAATATTGGTTATCCTAGTTTTTAAAATAAAATATGAATAAATAATCAATAAACTAAATAATATACAAAACATTATTCATAATTTAATATATTCATATTTTCATAAAATGTTTTGTTGTTATATAAGGATAGGTTTTAAAAGTATAGCTTTAAATTATATGGTGGAACGTATCTAACAAAAAATAAAATCATTCAGAAGCTAGTACAACTTAAATTCATGTCTCAATTATATATAAGTCAGTAAAGTGTAACTCTCTTATACAATATATAGAAACAAACATACCCGTGATGTAATGGATTGGAGATGGAAAAAATAAATAATGTAAAAAATTACACCATAAGTGACACCAAATTAAAGTAGTTGGTCGGAGACGAGGTAAACCCTACCCAATCTCCATAACTTTACTTAAAATCTTCCTAGAAATGGTTTGATCAGGCAGGCTAGTAGATTTTTCCAAAGGAATATTCTCCGAAAAACAGTTTGACCTGTTAAAAAAGAACTTTAGAAAAGCAGCATCTAACCTTTAATAAAGGTCTAGACTCTAGACAGTAGAGTAGACATTGAATTAGATTTTCAATTTTTATAATGTTTGTATTGATTATAGAATAGGCTCAAACTTTTAACATTAGATATTTCATCATTTCTGCTATATGTCGAGAGGTTGAAGACAACAAAGCATAATTTCAGTGTTTAGACTTAACAAACCACCAATCAAGCCTTGCAAAGTTTGTATTAAACAACACATTAAACATAGATAGAGTCGGAATAGTCTTGACTCATACCACCCACCGCCAACGTGGCTTGATGGTAAAGGCCAAATGACGCTCTATCAGTCTAGCAATATTACAAGTTCAAATCGCTGCGCACCACAATCAAACATATTTTCTGTGAGAGGTTGAAGACAACAAGCATATTTCCTGTGTTTAGACTAAACAGAAACCAATCAAGCCTTGCAAAGTTTGTATTAATCAACACATTAGACATAGATAAGAGATAGAACAGTCATAACTCATACCAACGCTCAATATAGCTAGGTGAAAAATGGCAGAAAATAGCACTCGTCTGGCCCAATAATATCACAGTTTCGAGACACCACAAATGGTAAATCAGAAAAAGAATAGTCATGACTGATGACCCACAAATCAGATATTTCATCATTTCCTCTAGGCTGAGACGTTTGTGAAAACAAGTATATTCTCTATGTTAATGAGACTAAACAAAACCACCAATCAAACCTTGTACAGTTTGTATTAAACAACACATTGAACATTGATAAAGACTTTTTAGTCAAGACCCAGATAGGTTTTGAGCTTGGAATGGACCACAAATTCATCAAAAGTTGAATATTTTTATCATTTCAGATATGTTGAGAGGTTAAAGAAACACACATTCTCTCTGTTTAGACTAAACAAAACAAACCACCAATCAAGCCTTACAAAGCTTGTATTAAACAGCACATTGAACATGTTATCATGGATAAAGAGAGTGATTTCAGACTCTTTATAGTCATGACCCCAGATAGGTTTTAAAGCTTGGAATGGACCCCCAATATTCATCAATAATTATAACTCAGAGACCAAACCAAACCCAGATGGGTTTTGATATAGGGTGGTAGCTTTAGGTTTGCATTATTATTGTTTGCTTTATTGAGCAATCAATGGAGTTTTTAAACTTTTTCAATAAAGAGAAAGTGTTCTCCATGTGCCCAATCTGTGTCCCCTCAACAACACATTCAAAGAAACTGCAAAAAATGAAACCTCTGAACAGCTAAAAAAAGTAACAATCATGTCACTTTCATGACCATTTATTTCCAAGCAGAATAAAAGAAGACTTCAATTTTCAAGGTCTCCTCTTCTCCTTCTTCAACCACTCTCAAACTACATCCAAACCAATCCAATCCAAACAACAAATGATAAAACCCTTAAAGGAACACAAAACAACCCATCTCAGATTCACAATCCACAAATTCAATTTTCAATGTCTCCAAACAAAATTGAACCAATCCAATGCTATACAAACAGCAAAGAGAAATTCACATTGAACCATATGAGAGTTCCATTATCATAAACCCTTAAAAGGAATTGAACCCATCTCAGATGCAGTCCATAACAATCAATAATCAATGTCTCCAAACAAAAAGCAGAAACAGAATTGAACCCATATCAGATTCAGTCCACAACAATCAATAATCAATGTCTCCAAACAACAAGCAGAAACAAAATTGAACCATTGTAGTCCACTAAGCAAAGAGATATTATTCACATTGAACCAAGTGAGTTTCATAATCATGAACTCTAAAAGGAAAACACGCAAACTCAGATTCAATTCACAGATTCATTCTTTAAGGTCAAGTCTATTTAGAAAAATGATAAGCAAAATTGCACCAAATTGAACCAAACCAGCTTGCATTCATTCATATATAAAATTCTATCAAGAACAGTGAGAGTTTACAACCATTTGAAACCAAAATGAATCTCTCTTCTGCTATCTCTCTCTACCACCACAAGAACACCAACACTGATTTTGATTTTTTTTTCTTCATAAAACCCGGAAACAAAAACAGGAACATAGAAATCCATAATCATAAACCCTAAGAGAAAACAACCCCATCTCAGATTCAGTCCACAATGACTCAGACAAACAAAAAAATAAACTAAAAAAAGGTCCAAAAGCAAAAGCAGCATAAAATAAAACTATGGAGGAAACTAGAGGGTATTTTTTTATGTCAAAGTGACATTTTTACAGTTGTTTTCTAACGGCCACCGGCGTTTGGACACTCCCTAGCGAAATGTCCAGATCCACCACAGTTGTAGCAGTTGCCGCCTCCGCCGCCACCGCCACCACCGCCATAGCCTCCACCACCGCTTCCACCATAAGATCCACCACCTCCGGAGTACCTGCCTCCACCGCCACCACCGCTGCCTCCCTGAGGACAATCCCTAGCCATGTGTCCACTCTGGCCACAGTTGTAACAACCGGCGCCGCCACCACCACCGCCGCCTCCATAACTCCCACCACCGCCATATCCGCCACCACCACGGCCGCCACCGCTTCTTCCACCGCCTCCATATCCGCCACCGCCTCCACCATACCCACGATCTCCACCGCCTCCATATCCTCCACCACCACGGCCTCCGCCGCCTCTTCCACCACCGCCGCCTCCTCCGCGGCTGGTTCCCTGAACGGGGCTTCCGTTGGGTCCAGTCACATCGGCAGCCTTGGTGCGAGACCCATCAGATTCGATGATGAACTCGACCTCCTCGCCTTCACCGAGACTCCTGAAACCATCGGATCTGATGGAGGACTGGTGGACGAAGACGTCCTCGCCGCCGTCATCTGGGGTGATGAAGCCGAAACCCTTTTGGTCAGAGAACCACTTGACCTTTCCAGTAACTCTGTCTCCGCTGTCACTCATGTTTCACTCTTCGAAAAATCACAACACAAACAAAAAACCCTAACCCTAGAAAAAAAGAACCGACCCAACCCAGAGAGATTTTCTCTCTCCTCTTGCTATGAAGGCGTGGTCTCTATGTGATATCCGAAGGCGTTATTTATATAGGCACACACTTGAAAATAGGGTGGGCCGCCACGTCACCTTCGCAAATTTTTGGGTCTAGTTACCAATTACCTTACTGGTATATACAGAAACTTTATGTTGGACCTTCCATTCGATTGGATCTAACAGTAAATATTAGAGACAGTTTGATTGCGTTCGATTGCATCTAACGGTATCTATTAGAGACCGTTTCCACTTGGATTGCGACTAATTAGGCTTATGCAATCCGGTGATATCTATTGACATTTATTAATGGCCGTTCGATTGCATCTAACGATATCTATTAAAAGTTGTTCACATTCGATTGTCACATATAGAATTATACAATTTTATGATATCTATTGATATTTATCAGAGGCCATTCAATTGTATTTAATGGAATTTGTAGGAGACCATTCCCATTTAATTGTGATTGCATATAGTGGCATCTATTATAGACCGATCTTATTTAATTAAGAATAATTACACTTACACAATCCAATAGCTATCTATCGATATATATTAGAAATTGTTCGATTGGATCAAATGGTATATATTGGAGACAATTCCCATTTGATTGCATCTAATTACAATTATACAATTGAGTGAGATACTAGCCACAAGTCTTGATGACATTATCATCCTAACCGTGATGTATTAGATGCTCGATGTTATTAATTATATATTGTGCATCTAATTCGGAACCATTAGATTTTAATCCAACGGTTAAAATAAAATATAAATTTTAAATTTTAAAATTAAAATTTAGTTCTATACAATAAATCATATTTTTTTTATATAATCTTTAAATTTATTGTATATAACTAAATCTATACAAAATTTAGCTACAATATAACAATCTGTACATATTTTGTATATAACTAAATCTATACGTGATTTATCTTACTATAATGTATCGTTTCGATCGATTTATTTTTTTTATAGTTATTTTAGTTTTAACCTTTGGATTGGAATTTCGAATACACTTGGACGATCCAATGGTTAAATACTATGTTCGGTAACGTTACCGTGACAGTAAGTTTACCTAAACGGTGATTGATTATATTATTATTGTAATTATTATATATTTTTGGGAAATGAGAACGCCGGGAATTGTTTGTAACCGTTAGATTGATCGAACGGCTGGGGAGGATGATTTAGATGGGGTGATCTTGGCCGTTGGATGGGGAGTTTTATTGGATCAAATTCTTGGAAGTTTTGACTGGGGTTTCAGATGGCAGTGAAAAAATCTTTTCGAGATACGGTAAAAGGGTATTTTGGGGAATACACATAACCGGGAAAGGACAGGTGTGAAAGACTACAAAAGGGAGGGGTTGGGGCCCAGAGGAAATATCTGAGGGAAATGACGTTCCTGTCTGCAGCAGCAGTGGGTAGTTGGTTGGTTGCAGTACGTTTCGTTTTGGAAATTTTCGGGGGCAAAATCGGAAACATAAAAATATTGTGGTCAAGGGAGGTCCAATTGACGGTCAAAGATGTTGTGATCAAATCAAAGCAAGCAATGTATAGTCTCCCAATTAAATTAAATTTTAAATTTAATTTAATTTAAACCTTCTGTGTTCTCCAAAAACAATGTAGATCAAATGAATTGTTTATTTGAGAAATATAATTTTGTAGATTTCTATTGGACAATCAAGTATCCATTGAGTTGTCTAATGTAATTATAAAGTGTCTTATGTTTTTTTTTATCCCGATATGAACCAGGTGTTTGATTCGCCACGAAATTAAGTACTATTGGTGTGACTCAAATACTTACTATCATAATATAAAGATAATTTTCCCAAATATAAATACGTGAGATTTAAAATTATAGAATGATTTATCTTTTTATATCTCGATAATATTTATCCACCTATGTAGATCATGTAATTTTTTAAAGTTTTTTACCATTGGTAGGATTCGATCTTCGAGCCGCTAACTTGAGTTATTTACTTAAGAACATCCCCAAAAGACACTTCAAATAAAATATTTGTTAAAGTCAAACAGTCATATCAATTTATTTGGCTTCAATAGATTCTTTAAATGAGATTCTTTAAATGAGATTCTTTAAATAAGATTTTGTTTTTCTCTTCAATATTGAAAAGCGACTTTCTCCATTTTTTATTATTGTTATATTATTTTTTATATCACATCATCATTTTCATTTTTTTTAATTAAATTAAATTAATATATAATAAATTTTATCATTATACAAATTATACAATTAGAAATGTTTCTCATCTAGATCTTTAAAATGAGAATGATATTGAATATTGAATAATAACATATTAAAAATATGAAAAGTTATTATTTCTAACTTGAAAAAAAAAGGACGGTAATTAAATTTGTTGGTAAGGAGAGGGGAATTTGAGTGCTTTCTTTCAAATAATATAAACCTATTTTTAATTGAAGAGTCTTTTGGAAGGGTTCTTCTTTTTTTCACTCTTCAAATTGTCACATAGGTAAGTAAATAGACATTTGAATAGTGAAAATACAAAAGTTTTTTTGTGATGCTGTAAACCCAAAGCTCGTTCATCTACTAGCTGAACTACGCATTTATGGCCATGAGATGATTATCAAATCAGCATAGTCTCATCATTTTAAAAATCTTACTTAATGTCTAATAGATTTAAAATATTTTGAAAGAAATTTTTTTTTTTGAATACATTGATGTAAGACTTAGGAAGCATTTATTATTATTATTATTTTCTTGTCTGATGAACATTTATTTTCTTCATTATTAGGCTATGTTTGGTAGGAGAGAGAGAGTATGAGGGATGAATGAATTAAGAGGGAGAGAGATTAGGAGGGAGAAAGAGGACAACATCTATCTTTCATGTTGTTTGGTATTGAAAAGAAAGTTGAATTGATGAATTGATAAATAATTTGTAAACTTACTATATAGCTCTTTAATAAATTGGAGGGTAATAAAAAATTAGAGGGTATTATAGTTATTCCCCTCCAATTATCTCTCCCTCCTTTCTCATCCGCCCAATAATGGGCGGATTCCTTTTGGTGGGCCTGGAAGGATCATCTCTCCCTCCTTTTCTCCTCTCCTCTCTCTTGTCCCCCCAACCAAATAAGGGATTAGAGCTCTCTCTCTAGGGATGAGCATTTCCCCCATTGGGCCCCATCCCCATTTACCCCCACCCCCATTGGGGGTAAAATTTGCCCCTAAATGGGGTTTGCGAGTGGGGGTATGGGCAAATTTTACCCCCAAAACCTAAATGGTGATGGGGGTGGGGAGACCTACCCCCACCCTTATTTCCCAATATGTATAATATATATATATATTTATATGTTTTTAATATATATATTTTTTTAAAAAGTAACTTTAATTTTATTATTATTGGTTCCACCACTATCGAATCCATAGTACCGCACTAACTCTCTCATACACTAACCCACATCCACTAACTCACGGTACAGACTAAACATTTTAAATATTCTGGATTGATCGCCGGTTTTAAATTTGTTTAGACTTTAATATGTAATACTAAATTACTATAATTATTTCTATTCATTTTGGATTAAATTACATCAATTATATATTTCAGATTGTATATTTTGATTATTTATTGGATTAGATATCGAAACAAGATGATTCGAATGATTGGAATGATCAAATTTCGAATCCAGAATTATAAATTTCGGATGTTGGATTGAAAAATATTAGAATTGAAAATGGAGGAAATGAGGAAAATGGGGGACGAGGTAGGGGGCAAGGGAACCTCCCCCCAAACACCCCCATCCCATTTCCCCCAAACAGGGTTTGGGGCACGGGGATGGAAGGAGGTTTTAGAAATGGGGATGGGGTGGAGGGACCCTCCCCCACCCCAATGGCCCCCACAAACATCCCTATCTCTCTCCAACCTTCTCCCTCCAACCCTCTCCCTCCCTCTATCTCTCTTTATTGCCAAACAAAGCCTTAAGGATTCATTTATTTTTATTAGTAATTTGGTTTACATTATAAAAAAAAACTGTAAATGAAAGAAATAATTATGAGTTTGGGATGTGACAATTCATAAAAATCAGAATTAGAATCAAGTTATTCTCTGCACAATTTCAAAGCTTATCCATCATTGGTCAAATCATCTTCTTCTTTGATAGTCAGGCAGGAAGTACTCTCAAGCCAGTCAAAAAATAAAATAAAAATTGACATCTTTGTCCTTTCCAAAAGTCCTTTCAAGTGAGAAAGGTTATTTCCGTCCCATTCACTCTAATCATTTTTTTTTAAAATCTTCCGTATAGTCGGGGTTTTATTAGAGCTCAAATTCACGATCTCGTAACGTATGTGTGAGGGTAACCACCGAACCAACCTTATCTTGTTCGGTCAAATCATGTTATAAAACCTATTTGAAAGGTAATATGTGATTAATTCGGTAGTAAAACTCCTCACACCCCACACCATAAAGTTGTAGGTTCGAGTCATTCTCCTTTCCTTACAAAATCCTGAATTATTGTAATATTTCAAAGATTTTATTATAAAGTATAAACCTAAAAATCTAAAATGTGATGGTCTTAATTACTGTGTTAATTCTGTACCAATCCAATTAAAACAGGTTATGAGATAAAGAGACTAGATATTGTTAGATGTTGTTTGGTGAAAAAAAAAGTAAAATTACTGATACTTACTAGAAAAATTATCATATCATAAATATAATTGAATAACCTAAATATTTGATTATTTTAATACCTTTAGCATATCATTAGAAATATCGTTTGTACGATTTTTAAAAGGACAATTACCAATTGGATCTGAGACTTTTTTTTTTAAATTCCAATTTGTTTACGATTTTTATAAAAGTTACCAAATTGATCCTTACATTTTTTCCAAGTGCAAAATTAGTCTCTCTAACTAAGTTCCGTCAGTCAACTTTAATTGTATATGGGTAAAATTGTACGTTACTCCTAAACAATACAATATTGACACATACATAGTTTTTTTAAAACATGTATATTTTTATTTATTTTATTTGTGCGTTTTGATTTTTAAATAATTTTGAAAGCAATGCTTATATAATATAAAAAAACAATTATATAAAAATAGTAAAAGACTAAACTGGGAAAGGAATGGTAGCGTTGTTTAAAAAATAAAAATATAATTGACATTGTCTTATTAAAATATTTTTAGATTTTTTTTAGAGAATTTTAATTAAAAAATGTACAAATGGTGTTTCATTAAAAATATCTTTAGATTTTATTGTAATTATAATGGTAAATTTAATGCACAAAGACAAAACAATTTTGCTATATTATGAGAAATAAAGGTATTTACGTACTTTAACTTAAATTATTAAAGTCAACTGTTATATTTAACACCGTTAAATCATTAGAGGAACCAATTTGGACACTTTTAAAAAGAGAGGGACTAATTTGGCATTTGAAAAAAAATGTGAAGACCAATATGGTCCATTTTATAAAAATCGCAAATAACTTAGAATTTTAAAAAAAATCCAGAACCTAATTGGTAATTACCCTTTTAAAAATATACACTAACGATGAGTTTAGATAGTATTTATTATTATTTAGATAAATAATTTGAACTATGTAATAATAATGTATAAATATATTTTAAATAGGATGAAAATATGAGTCATATTACCCCCAAAATGGAGAAAACAATATTAGTGAAGGTACCGGTGAGCATATGTAACATTAATAGAAAGCATATAGTAGTACAAAATTAATTTTTTTATATCAAAATTCACTTTTATTAGCAAGCAATGAGTGGTCCATGGTCATCCAAGACTATGAATTCTATTAATATCAAGGAACCCACCAACAAACCATAGTTAGTTTGTACATGACTTGGTAGGTTCAATTGTTCAAATTTGTAGAAAAAGAACTTGAAACAACTCACAATGGGTCACTTTAAGATGGTGTTTGGTTTGCTAGAAAAAAGAATCAAGGTTGAATCAAAGTTAAATATTTAACTCTATAGACTCAAAACCTAAAATTTGTAAGATGATGATGTGCATAGTAGATATATTTGGGTCGTAAATATAATGATTGATATCGGTAGGTCTCGATAGACCTCAATAATAGTATAAATATCGATTTTATAAATATATGAGGGTTGAAGTTTATAATAATAAAACTAGATATATCGAAAATATTATTAATATTCTAAAACGTTGAGAATATTTTTTTTTTTAATATCAAAATCTCAAAATTCAAAAAAAAAATGGGGACTTCATATGATAAAGTTAGTATTCACTTGCATAAATTTAACATACAACTATATATATTTATTTACAATATTTAACACGAGTTTATATTAATGCTCTAGAGTTTATTTGTAAAGTACAATTGATTTCCATGGTTGCTTCAACAAAACCATGAATGAATTGCATGGACAAGGAAAATCCAGCATGATCAAACATAGATGCAGTTGGATTCGAAACCAGAAAGAAATTATTATGGAATTGGGCCAATATGCTTGATGGGTTTGACTCAAAAACCTGGTTCCTGAACCCACCACACACATGTTTGAATTATCGAGTGCCCAATACATGAGTCAAGCAAACGAGATCAAACAAAAACCTGGTTCCTGAACCCACCACACACATGTTTGAATTATCGAGTGCCCAATACATGAGTCAAGCAAACGAGATCAAACATTATATGTGCGATAAGGATATTTACTCCTACAATATAGGAGGCAAGTGCACACAAGGGAAAAACTTTCCAGAAGAGCAAGTATATTGTGTTGGGTTAGACCTAGCCCGAATCCATACGGACCAGATTCTGTTGCCTGATTTTTGTAGACCAAGCCCATGCTATGGTGGTGGTGTCGGGCCAGGCCTGTCCCGAACCTGTAGGTTTTGTTTAGCACTCTAGCAGTTATAAATTTATAATAGGTGTAAAATCAATTAGTTGGATCGATTCGTTATCCGATTTGGCTCAAACATTAATGTTTACAGTTCGAATCCGATAAGAAATCTAGTAATAAAATAATTAAAAAAACACAAAACATTTAGAAATAAGGATTCAGATTCGAATCTGATTTTAGAGTTACGATATTTGCACCCTGAAAAATCGTATATACACCCATTTTTGTATGTAAACCCCATTCAATTTTTTAAAATGTTATATTTTGTAAGTACACCACATATTGTCAAAAATATCCTTTCTTTTAGTGTTTTTTTAGAAAAAAAATTTCTTTTAATTTGTGATCAACTATGGTAATCTAATAAATTACAAAATAAATAAAATAAATATAAAAAAGCATGGGAGGAGGCACCCAGCATGACTCATTATTATTTTTTATAATTTAATTTTTATCCTAATTTATTTTAATGAAGGAAAACTTCATTAATTCAAACAACTGGAAATACAAAACTGAGCGTCACCTAGAATCGATTTCAAGTTTCAACAACCAATCTAAAAAAGAGCTGCTTCAAAACAGATTAAAACTGAAACTAGGAGTATAAGAGAAATAATTAATTGCATAGCTGTAAGCATCTGGTATTCGGTTCTTGTTTTAGAGTTATTTATTTATTTTTGCTTGGATGGCAGCTTTCAAAGCATTAGGTATTCTAATATGCTGATTCAATCTAAGAGGGAAGAAGTTTTTCACATAAAGGAATTTAATTCCTCCCAAGATGGCTTTTGATTGTCTCCACTGGACCACTTCCATTCTTCCCATACAAATCAAAGCAACATCAACACAGGGAGCTCCTTTTATTTTTAATTAAACTAAATAGTTTTATGTCTTTAAGGGCAATGTTGGAATTATGAGAAAATTATAAATTGGAGTGTAGATACAGTTTTGAGGGGTGTAAATATCGCCGCTCCTGATTTTATTATTAGATAAGTTTCAGGATCTGGTCCAATTACTATACAGGTCCAACCCTACCCAATACAAAATTCAAAAGAGTCCAACTTTCTGTAACCAGATCGGTCCAATCCTGTCCCATTGACACCCATAGGATTATCACCAGACATGTAAATTGGTGTAAATTTATACATAGTTTTGTTCTTATGTAAACAATTGTCTCACAAGACAATAAGACAAAGATATGACAGATTAACCGAGCTATGTTGTTTATCGTCGCCTAATATGGTTTGATTGTGAAGGCTTCAATGTCCCATTTCGAGAAAGTATTTGTTAAAGATTATGAACAATGAAAAAAAAAACCTGAAAATGTGCCTTTTCAGGATTAAATGTATCAGCTCTCAGGATTTTTGATTCGGGTAACAGTTCAAACAAAATGAGAGAGCAAGGGAGAATTTGAGATTCTGTTATTATTTTTTATTTTATTTTATTTTTTTTGGATCTAAGTAAACTACCACGACATTTAGTCATGGCAATGCTAATTTAATTTATATACACTTTAATGAGAATGAAGAAGAAGAACGAAATTTTTTTTTAAAAAAAAAACAGAAACAAAAATTGTGTCTGTAATGTTTTATACCAGATCATTAATATCCTTTTGAAACCCTAGATTGATAAAGTTCCAATCTACTTTTAGCTTCTGACAGCAGAGAATCAATGGTGGGTTCATTAGCCAAATGTGATTGTTTCAATGACCATTCCAGCACGATCAAGGCCTCTTCTTGTGCCAACGTTTCGCTATCAGGAACGTTAATGGAGACGTAACAGAGAAGGATCAATGCCGGAATTTGAACCATTTGTTCTCCGAAGTAGACTAGCTGAACCAAGTGCTTGGTACCGCCTGCATTGATGATTGCTTTCGAATGATTGTCACATAAGAAATTCTCCGTTGTCGCGAACTTGTTTAGAGCAATCGTAGCCTCCATTGATACTTCAGTTTCCCTTTCATCAAGCAACTTCACCAATGGGCCTATAATTCTTGTTTCCGTGGCACGAAAAGTCCTCGCGAGGTTTCCAATGGCCTTGACACAGGGTATTAGGAGGTCTGAATCGCCTTTTTCGATAATGTATATCAATTGGTCAACCACAGCTCTGGCTGCAGGAGAGGTTGGCTTGAAAGCTGAACGTCTCAAGTCTGCATTTTGCTCGGCTACTGCTGTGATCTCCATCAATGCCATTGCTGAATACGATTGAACATCGAATGCACCTTTCTCCAACAGCACAGCGAAACACAAGAGTGCTCTTGATTCTGTCAAATTGCGACATATGGTCACATTTCCCTTTGCTAATTGCCACAGGGCTCTCGCTGCCATCGCTTTCATTTCAGCTTTTGTGGCGGGGTCTTCGCATTCTCTACCCTTGATGCTTGTCCCGGCTAATGACACATTTGGGTGGTGAGGATGATGGACTTGCTTTCCTTGGTGTTGTGGATTGTTCGCGTGGTTTTGATGATTTTGTGTTGATGGCTTGAAATTGTTGTTGCTGCTGCTGCCTCCGGGTGTTTTAGTACTCATCGCGTTGGAGATAACATTCTGCATTTGCCTCGGATTCTGGCTGCTGCCCAACGGATGAGGCATTCGGGGGGTGGATTCGTCCCCATCGGAGGAGGCCATTCGATTTGTCGAATTCTGGCTGTTGCTTGTCATCACAATTGAGTGTATCGAATTGGGCTGTTTGCTTGCAATTGCATACTTACTATGTTCTTGAACTGTCTCGAACGCCAGGTGACTTACGAGAAATCGAACAATGTTGTTCTGTGCAAAATGGTCTTGACATTTCGGGTGGTTCGCAGCCAGTTCTGAGACAGCCCAAGCCACCACAGATTGAACTTTCATGTGACCTTCTTTGAGGATTTTTGTAAACACTGAGCAAACACCAGCATTCACAATCTGTTCGACACTTTCCGGGTCACGTCCCAGCAGCCCAATTGCCCTGGCTGCACCCTCTTGTCCTTCCATGCCACCTTCTTTCGCTAGTTTCAACAATGGAGGGACACCGCCTTCTTCAATGATCAATTTCCCATAACGATCGTTGTCTCGAGCCAACGAAACCAATGAGGCTGCAGCATCTGCCTTTTCTTCCATAGAACCCTGTGTAAAGAAGCGCAATCTGTTCCCATATGAGGCAGAGGATTGGCTCGTTGGCCGCGATTGGTGGCAGGCCTAGGTACTCGTCGTCCTGATCATCAGCGGAGGCCGATACTCTCAACAGCCACGACACGTCTCCTATGGAATTCTCGAGCTGCATTGAAGTTTTTCGAAAGGCTGCTGCAGGGATGATGGTGAAAATTTTCTTCATGAAGCCCGATGCACGGCATTTGGTCACTAGTGCCAAGGCCTTGTCGAGGACTTGCTCTGTATCGTCCACAATTCGACGAGTTGGACGCTGGTAAAGTACGTTGCTTGCTCGTGCTACTTGCCGTAGAGAGCCTGCCAGCTTCTCGGTCTTGGCCTTGAGCTCTTGGCAATCTTGTTTGAAGGATTGCGCCTCGTCTGCAGCCTTCGTGATCATATCCGCTAGTTGTATTGGCCGAGCCAATTCCTTTACAAGGTCCGCCATGGCCTAGAGCGGACCAGAGAACCAATAAAATAACAACCGTTGGATCAATACACTTTCCTGAACGAAAAATCGACAGGATTTTCCAGAAAGAGAGAATGAAAAAAAAAAAATAGACTGATTAATCTTCGTTAGAAATGAATAACGTTGTGTTATTTTGTGTTTCTATGAAAGTTTCAGTTTGGTATCGGTGGTGGTGGTGATGGTGGTCGTGGTGCGGTTTGTGGTGGCGCCGCACCGGTGGAATTGAGAGAGAAAAAGAGAGGATTTAACTTTTTGTAAATTGTGAATGGTCAAACGAGATTTTCTGCAAGTTTCATGTAAAAAAAGGACTAGCATTCTTCTCGGGTTATATATAGAAAGAAAAATTGGTTGGTCCAAAACATTTTCCAGGCATTGGAAATTCCTCTATTTATTTTTCCAATAATACTTGAAATATGTAATTTGATTGGATATTTGGATGTGAAATGCACGCTCCTAGCATGTGACTTCACATAATTATGTGCCATTTGGACTCCCTTCATGAATAGAATCGTTATTCGGTCATTTTCAATCCTGAAACTTTTTCGAGTCGTAATCACATAGCTAGGTGATCGCTAGACACGAAAGCTTTACTTAATATTCAGATCAGGTTAGGATCGTAAAGATATTCATATCAAAATACATTTATATACAATAATACAATATATCTTTTTCTGATAACCCGGAAGGAAAACAACAATCATGGAAGCTAAATTGAACGTTTTCAGGGTTCGTTTTTAATAATCCCGGTTGCTGATTGATTAACCTAACCAGGGGAAATTCTGTCTTGTAATGTTATTTATTAGATTTGTAATGATACACACATTCTGGAACTGATTAGTATATAAATTCAGGACGACGGAACTAACAGGAAAATTTCTATAATAACCGAAATTTTCGAAAGTCCAAACTGATAATCACAGGGGCCATGGACTTAGTGATTGATTAGTTTGTTGATTTCTGAGAATGAGCATAAAAAAAATATATATATATATATTAGTACACTTCCTCTTCTGGGTTTTAATCTGTGTTGTATTGTTTGTAATTGTCAATTAAAATTTGGTTTCATGTCCATCATCACTTGATTGTTGAGCTGTGGACCTTCTTCTGATACCAGAAAAAGCAAATCTGTGGAGTGGACCACAGAGCACAATCAGTAGATTATGAGTCGTTTTCTGTCACTAAATAAAATTTAATTAATTAAAAGAACTGAAAAGCATTTCCAGGAACAATACACGAGTACATGAAAAAAAAAAAAAGTAACACAAAAGGGTTTATCTGTTGATCTTGTGACTTCAGTCTTGATCATACATGGTTGTTGAAACTTCAATTTCCCCACCATTGAATATTTGATTCTCACTCTTCCAATTGTTATCTACCATATGTAAAAAAGATTTTATATAGTTAACTTTTGTATTTGAATTTAAATTTGAATTGTCAAAAAAAAAATTGAATTGTTTCTCTATTATTTTATATAGTTACCTTTTGTTTCTCTATTATTTTATATTTCATTGTGATGTAATATCATATGCCTATAAATATTAAATAGAGGCAGAATCTGAAGTATGGGTTATTCTATAGTCAAGTCTGTTTTGGAAAAAATACAAGATGAGATTGGTTCAGTGACATGTCTCTCACCTATATCAAGAGGTTGAGGGTTCGAGTCTATCCCCATCTCCAAACCCTGAATTATTGTAATATTTCAAAAAAAAAATCTGATTTGGATAAAAAAATGTAAATTTGTTCTTGATTTGTTTTTTCAGGACCGATTTACTGATGCATGATTAATTAGCATGATGACAAAGTAGAGCAGCCGACATCTCGGCGACGTATCGTAACATTTTCAATGAAAGTTGCCCTACTCCTCCTTTTAAATTGATCTAGTTATTAGGACATGTGTGCATGAAATTACTCATGTCATGTTCACAAGGGAGCAATGTGATGAATTGCTTGGAAACAAATGAAGATCCTGTAAACCAGAACAAGTTAATGGCCCTTTTCTGAAATCTTATCAATTCTGTCTTGAATTTATAAAATTATTTCCAAAAATTTGTATTGATAAGTGAATTTGTATCGATACAAATCTTATTCTGTATTGTCAGTCCAAATCTTCGGTCCATAGAAAATGAACGATTATGATGAAATTCCAATAATTTCTTCAAATATGATTACTTCTTGAAAATACCATTTAAAAGGGCATGCAATAATTGAAGCACCATCTCAGAGTGCTAGAATATCTTGTACTTGGTGAAAATCAATAGGAACTGTAGTACTGCATGTGATGAACAATTGGAATCAATAATTTAATTCCACCATCAACATGAAATTTGAGAATTTTAATTTTAATTTTTAAATGAGATGATCGAGTTGTGCAGGTTCCAACAGGTTTCAGACTTTTTCGTCGCCTAACGTGGAACAATTGACAGTGAATTGCATAGCTAGCTTCTCTGTGTGTGTTCTATTTGGTGTATACGAGTATGACAGATGATAGTTGCTGGTATAGATCGCAAATGAGCTATCATTGGATTCGTTTCGATGAATAGAAGATAGTATTAGCCTATCTGATTTTCATTTGTCAATAACCAACAAAATCATCATCAACTCAATTTGGATTCACCTATTCCTGACAAGAAATAATGGAGAATTTACTGTTGTTGCAGGAGAACGATCAAATCTACTTCGTTTAATAACATCATGTACACTTTTTTTCTTAATTAATGCTCGAAAGCGATCACAATTCACAGAGGGCTTAGTGAAAACAAATTGAGTCATAATCTACCAGGTTAATTACTTAATACTTTGATATAAAAAACAAAATTGTATTCAGGATTTAAACCAGTTTCTTTAATGTTTTGTTACACAAATTTGACTGCATTTAGAGCAAAATCAAGTACTCAAGCATCTGCATCATTACAATTTTTGTTTTCCTGGTATCTAATTGTATATAAACAAAGAGCCTTGTACTCAATTAAGTCTGGTGGGTGGCAGCACACACAGCTTAATTAGCCTGAAACTATTTGCATACTTGAAGTTTTTGAACACTTCGGAGAATTCTAATGGGAGAAAGAGAATTTAATTCTTGATCTGTGGTCACGGTGTTTACTAAAAACCGATGGGAATCGTATTATATTACTCTACACACATCTTAATCCTCCCACTTAAGACATTAAGTCCTCATTTCCAATGGAATTTTGATACTTTTACTAATCGGGAATTCTTTTAAAGAAAAGAGAAGTACTACTTAATGAGTTAATTCCCGATTTTTAGGAATAAAGTTTGGTGGACCTCACATACTAATAATAATAATAAATCAGAAATTAAGTTCTCTTTTCCGATTTCACTGATTATCCAATGGAATGTAATCCTCTTTAATTTGAATTCCTACAGATTCTCTCTCATTTCCATTCATGATTAGTAAACTATAGCCTATAAAATATACTATTGAATATTCGAAGGTCAGAAAATCCAATATGAAACGTAAATAAACAATATGAGTCACGGGTCACACACAAAATCAAAAAGAAAAGTAATATAAATGTGGATAGTGATGATGAATGATAGAAGATTTGAATTGGCTCATCAAAACTTGAAGCTATCAAACCCATAACTAGTTTTTTTTTTTTGTGCATGCATGAGAGCCCTACTTTAGTTTCTCACGCAAAGCAAATTAATAAAGGCATCCCTGGAAGGTGCAGAGAAGATTCCAATCAAGCCAGGACAAAATTCCATTTCATCGTCTACTTATATTATATATGTAGATTCTTCCAATCAAGTACGGTCACCACAAGTGATATGAAGTTGCTTTTCATTAACTCTTTCAACCACATACATGATCATATGTATATATATAAAACCCTAGAATCCATATATATTTTTTCCAATGTGGACCCACTTCCATAATCTCAATTTGGTTTTCTGATTCAAGTTTTCAACCATATACATGCATGATCATATGTATATATATATACCTAGAATCCATATATATTTTTTTCCAATGTGGACCCACTTCCATAATCTCAATTTGGTTTTTTTGATCCCCCCCACCCCCCCAAAAAAAAAAACAATACTGGTTTTTAAAATACAATTCACAAACACAAATAATGATATATGAATTCGCTCATGTGGGTGACTGAAGTTACATTGAATCAAAAAAGACATATCATTCGATCCCAAACAATGGTATTTAAACATTCGAAATTTATCAATAAAATATCGACTATAATACAAACTCCAGGACATTAATTTGTTATAATATATCTCAATGGTTAAATAATGAATCAAACGTGTAAAAAGTTTTTCGTTCGCTTGTTCTGCCGACAACTAGTTAGCTTGAAAAGCTTGGGGCTTTTACTTTGTTTCAAACACCTAACCTCAATACTCTTTATAAAAGTACAAATGAATATGGCGATCATTCATCAATACAGATAACTATATACGAATTCTTTCACGTGGGTGAAGTTGCACCAAAAAGACACTTATTATAAAGTAGACTCTTGTAATATCACTCAAGTTCAAACAACAGTATTTAAGCATTTGAAATTCATCAAAAACCTCTGTTATAATTCAAAAAATAACCAATACCAATTATTAATTTTTCTCTCATAAACACACAACTGTGAACATATCTTGAACATACTAATACACATCACCACACTTTTGCCATCAACATTATGATTAATGTTATGTTGATGGCAAAAGTGTAGCCATGTATGTATTAGTACGCTCAAAGTGTTTGCTCATGACTGAAAAATTGTACCAACTATAATACAAACTTTGAGACATGGACATGTTATATATCTCAACCATTGAATGAATCTAACAGATAAAAAGTTTTTTGTTTGCTTGTTCTGCCCACAACCAGCCAGAGACACCCACATCCCTCATGCTCTTTTTAAAAGTACAAACGAATACTGCTACGGCGACCATTCATCAACACATATAACCATATACGAGTTCACTAACGTGTGTAAAGTTGCACCAAAAAGACATTTCTGATAAAATTGGCTCTCATATATAATATTCACCAATGTTTGAGTTTGATAGGTTTAGCTCAAACGACATTATTTAAGTATTCGAAACTCATCAAAAACCTCCGTTATGATTCCAAATACAACCAATAAATACCGACTATAATATAAACTCCAGACATGAATATGTTATATATCTCAACGGTTAAATGAATATTCTAGCGGATAAAAAGTTTTTTGTTTGCTTGTTTTGCACACAACTAGCCAACTTGAAAATCCTTTCCTTTCTAGAGAGATCATCATTGAAAACACATACCAACACACTAGCTCTCCAAACATTGTTGTGTAATGCTGACTCGACTGATACGTAAAATATGCAGAGAAGAGAGACAAAAACCGATAAGTACAGAGCTATGTACACATAACACATGTGATAGCAATCGTAAGTAGGCTCAGTATATATATATAGAGGGTCCTTCTATGGTCAGGTCGATTGGTCCTGACAGAAATTACATAATGTTGTGGCGAAACTAGACGTTTGGTTATATAATATTATGGAATCGATTCCACGGCCACGTTACGTAATTTCGATTTTGAAATTTTATTTTCAGGATTGATATTACCAGATAAGGACCATATATATATATACTTCTCTGTACACCAGAAACATTGTATTATATTGTATGATGGTTTGATGGAACGTATAAATTTATGAAGATCATGACAAAAAATGGTGCTGGTGATTTCATTTCTACTGAAATTTCCTTCTTGATTTCTTCTGTCGGCTTCTTTAAAACGTGGATTGACAATTACTTTGGATACTGATATATACAAATTCAAGAGTCATTTGTGATTCTAAGTTGAATAATATTACAGAAGAATACTTGGGAGAGGACATCTCTCTGTCATAGTTTCTTAACAAATACGAATACAATCATATGGGGGGACTGCGAAATTACCCGAGACCACATCAAAAACTGGTCCTGATATCATATTAAGTCCGCTATATACGCTATATCATTGCCATATATAAGATTAAGGATGTTTTTACAACGGTCTCCTTGTAATATGTAAAGTTGAACGTGAAATATATAATTTATTAGTAATGTATCAGGTATATACTAGTTTCCAGCCCGTACGATGTGCTGGCAAGGGAAAACATAATGCAATCGTTATTGAATTTATATTTAAAAAATATATATTTGTGTGTATTTCTTTGTTTTTACTTTTGTTTATAATCTTACCGTTGGAATTAACATATATTAGAAAAAGAAAATGCACTAAAAAATCAATCGACTACAAATTTCTGTTATTACATTTGAAATATACAAAATAAAGTTTTCAACCACAAATTTAACAATTTTCTAAAATATCGAATTCAAATCATTCAGACCGTTGTCTTATACTCTCTAAATTGATATTCTAATTCAATCCTAGATCTCTGACGAAATAAGACTGCGAAGAAAATCAAGTTAAACAAATTTATTACAACTTAATAATAATAATGATAATAATAAATAAATAAATAAATAAATAAATAAATAAATAAGAGCTATGTTTATTAAAAACCTATCTTATTTGTATAAATACCTAAATACATTGGTAGCTAGAGCACCTGTTGAATACATACATCAACACCGTAGTTTTAACTAAAGCCGAAAAATTTAAATAAAAAAAAAACAAGATGATTTTGCAATGAGCAATGCCCAAAACCATTTCTTTGATTTCTCTAGCTGACCTGAATATGAAATTTTAAAAATGAAGTCAAATGAATATAATTCAATACAAAACAAATATGAGATATTATACAGAGAGATGCGTTACAATATATTGTAATCTGTATTACATGAATTATACACATATATATAAATAAAACAAAATAACTCAAATACCCAAATCAAATCACGTATTTGCACTTAAAACCTACCATGGAGATCCATTAATTATAAATAGACACCAAAAAGGGGATACAATGAAATATAACACGTCAACATATAATTGTTTAAAAAAATTGAGATAGAGAAATGTGAAATCATAAATTATGAACCTTTAGTAGATTTCCTGGGTTGTGGGATTTGGACAAGTGGTGACCGAAAGAGGTGGAACCATGAGATGACTGATAAACACTGGCGTCATAGTGTATATAGATTGAGTGATAAACAAACAAATAAATAAACCCAGCAATAGAGAAAATGAGTTTTTGACCTTTTATTTTGGGTAGAAATTAGCAGGATTTTCAAACCCAACAAAAATTATATAGAAATGTAATAAAATGAGATAATTGAATAGGAAATGTTTTATTTTTTTACAAAATTGAATATGAAGGGTTAGCTTGGGATTTATTACTTTTAATTAATTAATGGGATAATAAATAAAAATTAAGAGTCAATTTCATAACTATTGAGATAATGAATTAATTCTCTTAATTAACCAAAAAAAATAACTTACCAAATATTATAAGATTAATCCTACTTTGCCCAAATGATATGGCAACATTCTAATCCATTCATTTAAATTATGTAAATGTTGTTATATCATTTGGGCACCAAATTTGGGTAGCATTATTGCCACATCATATAGATAAGTAATTAACAATATTTTTTTATAAATATTATAACTAATAAACAATACTTAAAAAAAACTAATTAATAAGAATTTATGGCTAGTTGGCAAAAAAAAAGGCTTATTTTTTAAACTTACCAAATGTAATACTTCAAAAAAAGTACTTAATAATTAAAAATCAATTATGAGATTGGTTAAGAGAATTTATTCACTATCCCATTAATTACGTGATTGCCTCTTGATTATCTATATATTTTTTATTTAGGAAAAATTTATATTATTGAAAATTATTACAATTACTAACTTACCAAATATTATAATATATATTATATAGACAACTAATTAACATTACTTTTGTTTTGGAATATTACAACTACAACAATTAACAATACTTTAAAAAAAAACTAATTAATACGAATTTATGGCGTGCTGGCAAAATAAAATAAAATTATGGCATGCCTTTTAAACTTACTAAATAATGTAATACTTCAAAAAAAACTTAATAATTAAAAATGAGATTGGTCAAGAGAATTTAATTATTATCTCATTAATTATGTGATTGCCTCTTGATTACCTATAGATTTTTAAGTTAGAAAAAAAAATTATATTATTCAAAATTACTACAATTAATAACATACCAAATATTATAATATATAATTATGGGTCAAGCTAAATCAACTTAAATTTGGGACTTAAAATTTGACTTCAACATCTCAACCACTTATGTGCTCTTAATCCAATGGTTGAGATTTAATGAATTTATAACTTATTGATTAAAAGCACATGGGTGGTTGGTTGAGATGTAAAAGTCAAAATTTTAAGTCGTAAATTTAAGTTGTTTTAGCCTAACCCATATATTATATAAATAACTAATTAAAAATACTTTTTTTTTGAAATATTACAACTACTATAATTAACAATACTTAAAAAAAAACTTATTAATATGAATTTATGGCTTGTTGGTAAAAAAATAAACTAATTTATGGCTTGTCATTTAAACTTAACAAATAATGTAATACTTAAAAAAAAATACTTAATGATTAACAATCAATTATGAGATTGGTCAAAAGAATTTATTCACCATCCTATTAATTACATGATTTTTTATTTAGGAAAAAAAATTATATTATTAAAAATTATTACAATTAATAACTTACCAAATATTATAATACATATTATATAGATAACTAATTAACTATATTTTTTAATATTACAAATAATTAACAACACTTAAAAAAAATTAATACGAATGTATGGCATGTTGGCAAAAAAAATTACGGCTTGTCTTTTAAACTTACCAAACAATGTAATATTCCAAAAATAAAACTTAATAATTAAAAATCAATTATGAGATTGGTTAAGAGAATTTATTCAATACCCCATTAATTACATGATTGTCTCTAAATTACCAATAGATTCTTGATTTAGGAAAAAACTTATTATTAATTTTTTTTATAAATTAATAACTACTTAATAGATTTTGAAAATGTATGGTTTGTCTTTTAAATATTTTGGTAAAATTAAACTTAACCAAATAATCAATTATTAAGATTGGTTAAGAGAGTTTATTCACTATCTCATTAATTATGAGATTGTGTTTTGATTACCTATTGATATGTGATTTACGAAAAAAATTGGCAAAAAAAAAATTTAAGGCTTGTCTTTTAAACTTACCAAATAATGTAATATTACAAAAAAGAATTGATAATTAAAAATCAATTATGATATTGGTTAAGATAATTTATTCACCATAACATTAACTATTGGATTGCATCTTGATGACCTATAGATTTTTTATTTACAAAATATATATTATTAAAATTTATTACAATTAATAACTACTTAGTAGCTTTGGCAAAAAAATAAAAAATTATGGCTATCTTTTAAACTTACCAAATAATGTAGTACTTCAAAACAAAACTTAATAATTAAAATCAGTTATGAGATTAGCAAATAATAATCATAACATAAGAGAAAGATAGTTTTTGACCTTTTATTTTGGGAAGAGATTAACAGGTTGTTTAAACACAACAAAACTTATATAAAAGTTAATAAAAATGAGATAATTAAATAAGAAATATTTTTTTAATTACTAAATTGAATAATGAATGTGAAAGGTTAGTTTGGATTTATTATTTTTTACTAATTAAAGTCTTATATAAAAATTAAGAGCCAATCCCATTATTAATGGGACAATGAATATAAATCAAGAGCCAATTTCATAAATAAATAAGAATTTATAACTTGACTTTTAAACTTACCAAATACTATAATGTGTGTATATATATATAACTAATTAATAATACTAAATAGTTAAAAAAAAACAATTATGGGATTGTTTAAGAAAATTATCAATTGATTACCTATTGATTTGTGACTTATGGATTAAAAAAATATTTATTTTACTGATTAACTTCTTATTAATTAGTATATAAAAATCAAGAGTCAATCCCATTTTTAATGGGATAATGAATAAAAATCAAGAATGAATTCCATAAAGAATTTATAGGTTGGCTTTTAAACTTACTAAATATTACAATATATAAAACTAATTAATAGTACTTAATAATAAAAAATCACTTATGGCAAAAGTTAAGAGAATTATCCATTAATTACATGATTGTCTTTTGATTACCTATTGATTTTTGATTTATGGATTAAAAAAATCAAAATAATTAAAAATTATTACAATTAATAACAATCAAAAGCGCACATATATATATATATATATATATACAAATTTGTGAGAAATCAGCACCAATTTTAATAAGTAGTTATACCACTAACCAAATGTTGATTTTCCACTAATCATTTTAATAAATTAAAATTTAAAACCTCTAAATACACCCCAATTAACTCCAATATATTATTTTTATATTTTTTTTATATAAAAACGCATATTCTAGAAATACTTGTAGAAGTACTCAATTTTATAATAAAAAACTCCATAAAGGTTATTGTCAAGCCTAGTGATAAATTAATTATTTTTCAAGACTTATTTTCTGAAGACATTTCATTTGTTTTTTAATAAACTCATTTGTTTTTTCAGCATCCATGTCATAGATGATTCAGTAAAAAAAATATAAAGGTGAAGACTTTTATGGAGATATAAATAGGATGAGTTATTTTTTTTATTATCTTACATAAAAAAAATATTTATTACCATTTATGAAAAAAAGTTATGATTGAATTTCATATATTTAGAAAAAAAAAACTATTGAATTGAATGAAATAATTAATGTTTTTAATATGATACCATGAATTACCATTAATTTGGTATTACATTGATATTTTAATTTTTTTTTGAAAAATATTTATTTATTACCATTTATAAGAATAATTAAAATTCAAAAATATTTTTTTAGGATATAATCGGATTGTTCTTAAAAACAAAAAGAAAAAAAAGGATAAAAATAGAAAGAAAAAAAAACGGAAAAAAAAAATCTATGTAAATTTCATTTAAATGAAATTCCGGTATTGGATACAAGGAAATCTTGGTAGATAATTTTTTTTTTTAAAAGATGAACCAAAGACTATAATCCTAACATTTAACTGTTGTAGTAGTTTGTCTGTCTATTAAATTCATCATCCAAGTACATAGCACCTCACAATTCTAAACGGTCCATTAATTTTCTGCATTGGTGGTGATGAGTTGGATGCTAGCCTTATTAGAGAGTTGCATAGCGAATACAATAATAAACAACTTAGTAAAGATATCAAAATACATCACAACAATAATCAATCAAAAATTATAGTTTAAACTAGTATATGTTTCCTAAAAAAAACCATAAACAAAAAAATACTGTAGTGTTTGAATCAAAAAACATATAGAGATACTTCATTTTGATAAGAAAATGACATCCGAAAATGGTGTAAGGCTAAAGATACGTTTGGCAGTCATCGCGAAATGAACAAAAAAAAAAAACTAAAACTAAAATATTAAAATTAATCAACCAAATATACACATAAAATATATATAAAAATTACTCTCACCACCTACTGACATCTAATTCCCCACCGTTTGGGTGTTTTCAGTTTGTCTGTGAGAAATAGTCGATTGAATGAGATAGAAAGAAAAAGTGAGATTTTGGATGATTTTTATAGAGAAAGTTGAGAGAGATGCTAGGGCTTTTAAGTCTAATTTAAAGGATAATATGATGGGGTTTAAATTGATTTAGGGTGAGTAACGTAATCTTTGCAATTAATTTATGAATTATGAAATTAGGTCAAGTGTCTATTCATTTGTTAATATAGATTGAAATTAATGTATTTAAATAAATTTCAATGATTTTAGACATATGTGTGTAAGAAATGATTTATAACGTAATCTTTCCATTTAATTACAGAATTACGCAATTAGGCCACACATTCATCTGGTTATGTTAATATAGATTGAAATTAATGCTAACTAATAGAAGCCAAATCAATCAATTAATTTCAAAGCTCTCTCACGTCGACACATGGCGCCGTGAGTGTCAGTTTTTATATATTATATAGATGTATAGTTAATTAACTCCAACACATATAAGAAATTAAATTTAAGCGGTAGTATAATCTTAAGACGATTGAGTAACCGGGTAGGAGTACTCCAATGGTCCATGTCTCAACAAGGGTCCTTTTTTACTGGTCCAGATTTGAATCACAGATCATAGGCAAGAAATTAAATTTCACTAATATTCTGTAATTGTACTGTACTGTATATTAATTTAATGTAAGGTTTTGACATGTCACTGCAGAGAATTGGGGCCAAAATCTGCAGAGGAAGATGATAGGGACATGCCATGAATTAAAAAGAGAGGTTTCTGACAATTTTTTAAAACTTCGCAAGAGATCAAGTGTATGTTACTAATGTATTTCGGAATAACACGAAGATAGTTCGATAAATTTATCATCTTTTCGATTCACTTATATTTGATTAATGGATGGATATTCGAAATTCTTGAAATTAGAAACGTATATCTCAATTGGTACATATCATCGATCATTATCATCATCATATACAAATCGACAAAAATTGCATGTCCATGGTTAAAACCTGAGATTGGTTTTAGCTTTGAAGTGAAAACAAATAATGCATGAATTTGGAAGCTATGGAGACAAAATTAATTAATGTAAAATTGGACTAGACATATGCCTAAATACTCAGTATTTAAGATTTGTACTCCTGCATATGTTAAAATGAACATTTAATGGAGCCAACATTTTTTTTAGGTGGGTGATGCATACCTTTCCTTTATAAGTTTATGATTTAATCAATTTTTATAAAATTTTATCGAATAACGTTCATTCAACTCGATCACACTTTGATCTTATTGTAATATTATAGAAAACTGAGTCTGTTCTAATACCACTTGTTAAAGGATATATATGGATGAATGGATATTTGCTACCAACGCACAAGAGTATATTATGTTAAATAACATTTTATATCTCTCTCTCTTTCCCTTATAAGCTCAAAATCCATCACATTATTTTTAGAGTAATTGACATTGATACCCCTCAACTATAAGCGAATTTACATGTTGCTCATAAATATATTTTTTTAAACATTAAACCCTCTGAACTTTTATAAATTGGCAATAGGTGACGAAATTATAAAACCATACATCTTTCTATCATGACAAATTGCACTAAGTTCCCGTTATTATATACATAATTGCATCAAATCGAAAAAATATAATAATATGACATAAATACCCATTTGACAGACTTTTAAAAATCAAATTTTACAAATAAACATTATTTTTTAACAATTGATTTAACAATTATTTAAATTATCTTTTTTATTTAAATATCCCTAAATATCACTTATTCATCTACAATAATAAGGTTATTAATAATTTCAAAAACAAAAATAAATAATAATAATAATAATAATAATAATAATAACAACAACAATAATAATAATAAATAATAAATTAATAAATTAATATTAATAATTTAAATACCCTGTATTTTTTTCTCGCCATTATCATTTAAATTTTCCGTTTTATTTAAATAACCCTAAATACATTTGTTTATTTACAATAACAAGAGTATTTAAATAAAAATAATAATTTAAATGATAATTCTCCTTAAATAATTTATATATTCATTGTTATGAAAGTTCAGGGGGTTTAATGGCGAAAAAAAAGTATAAGGGGTAATGGAAAAAAATGCATAGGGTATTTAAATTATTATTATTATTTTACTGTTGTATTACTATTATTATATTATTTTAATATTTTATTATTATTATCATTATTATTATTATTATGTTATTATTATTATTATTATTATTATTCTTACATTATTAATACCCTTATTATTGTAAATGAACAAGTCATATTTTGAGATATTTAAATAAAAATGATAATTTCTATTAAATAATTTAAATATTCATTTGAATTTTATATTTAGGGATATTTAAATAAAAAAGATTATTTAAATAACTGTTAAATCAATTTAATTTTTTCATTTATCTATTTATTTAATTTAATTTATTAAAAATTTCAGAATTTTATTATTATTTAACCAATATTTAAATTTAAAATTTAAATTTTTTATTTTTAAAATTTGATTTTTTTAAAATTTGGTTAGAGGGGTATTTATGTCATATTATTATATTTTCTCTGGTTTGATGCAATTATGTATATACTAAGTAGAACTTAGTGCAATTTTCCATGACAGAAAAATGGAAGACGTTACTATTCCATCACTTATATCCAATTTCTGTAAGTTCTGGGGGTTTAATGCCTAAAAGAAATGTTTAGGGAGCAACATGCGAATTCGCTTATAGTAGAGGGGGTATCTGTGCCAATTACTCTTATTTTTATCCAACTTCAAATATTGACAAAAAGAGTGCTAGATACACTCTCTCAATTCACTCTCCAAATTCACACTCTATTCATGTGTTGACATGTGGATATCATTAATTTTTTCAAATTAAATTTGTAACCTCTATAAATGGCCTATTTTTTCATTTTATTTAAAATGCAAACCAACAATTTATTTCCTAGATTGCCCTTCTTTTTTAACTTTGACATATTGTCATTTGATATCTGTTTTTTTATTTTTATTTTATTTTAGATATATGTATTGCTTAGGTATCTATTTCTTTCGGCCAAATTTTCTCAAACATTTCTTTTACATCACTGGTTAATTTGATGGTTATTATATAAAATAAATAAATAATAAAACAAATTAGAGTTAAATAGTTTAAAATATATTATAAAAAATTCATAAGACAAAATCTTGAAACGTAAAGTTTATGGCTCAAACACATATACAATTAGGGTGGACCCAATAAAGGTAACTGAGGTTTAGGTTCCTTTACTCAGATGATAAAAATTAAAATAATGAATTTCAATTTATATGAATTTTTTATAATATATTTTTAAACTATTTAACTCTAATTTATTTTACTATTTATTTATTCTATATAATAACCATCAAATTAACCAATGATATTTTGTAATGAAAATTTGGTAAAAGGAAATGTTCGAGCAATTCAATTTATGACTATACACTTAAGAAATAAAAAAAGTTGCAGAATCTTAAAAAGACAATGTTAAAGTTAAAGAAGAAGGGCAATCTAAAAAATAAGTTATTGGTTTGTATTGTAAATAAAATAAAAAAATGATACCATTTATCAAAGCTACAAATTTAATGTGAAAAAGTTAATGTTGTTCATATGTCATCACATGAACAAAGAGCTGGTCGGGAAAGTGAGTTGAAAGAGTGTAATGGCATTCCTCTCTTGACAAAAGAGAAATTGAGATGACTAGAGTAAGTTTTATGGGCCAAGAGGGAATATATTTTGTCCAATAAATTGGACTCTAACTTGGTTGGCCAGGCCCAAAATTATAGGCTTATGGTTCTTTTCTACTACCGGGCTGTGTTTGTCCAGTTAATATTGGGCTGGGCCCAGCTGACATAATTTGAAATCTGTCACTGAATGGGTCAGAGTTTTACCTAGACCTACCGAGATCAATAATTACATATGCGGTTCGAATATCTATTTCGACAACCGAAAGACATATACTCCCATAACATTGGGAAGAAAACTCTCCATCATGCTTGTAAATGTGTATTGTTGTACATCATTTTATATTTTGTGAATAAATAATGTAAAAGTCAACAAAATCAATCATATAAATAATAACATTATTCATCCATAAAAAAAAATCCCACTATATATAATTCAATAAATAAAATAAAATATACCACTACAAGTGTGAGAGGCACTTTTGTTTAAAATAGAGAATCTGACAACTCAAATAAAGGTTGAATTGGGAAGAAAACAATATTTATAAAGAACTCATACAACAATATCCTGCAAGGTTGATTGTGTCAGGTACTACTATAACCAACCGATCATACAATGTTTTTCTCTTAAACTAAAAAAAAAATCGAAAATCTCGTTACAGTAATTATACAAATCCTGTATAGTAGCATAATTAACATAATATACATATGTACCCTCTTCAACGCTTTTAATAAATCGACATTTTGACTCGATTATCTTGAATCATGATCAAATGATCATGTAAATAAGAATTTTCAGATTCCTTTCCTGAAATTATAACATAGTGACCATAGGTACATGAGAAAGATAATCTGCAATAAAATCATGACAACGTGATACTTTGTTAAAATCTAAATAATATTCAAGGAATCATTAGTCGAAGTAGAGTGTTGGTTGCAAGTTGATCAAGCAAAATATTAGTGTGGGGTTGAACTTGAAGTTTTTTCTTTCACATAATTTTGAAAATCCAATAAATTATAATAATACAAAAGTTTTTTTGTTTTTGTAGTCTAGCTAGAATATTATACTTAACTACAAAAGCAAATTATAGTGTTTTGGTGCCAACTTGTTTTGAGTCCTAAAAGTTAGTAATGGTCACAGCTGACTCATACATGTCTCAAAATATCAAAATTATTGAAAAATGCATTTGCATCCTTGCAATTATATCTTTGTACAAGTATAATCAACTTGCTTTTTTAATCATAGAATAATTGTTTGATAAAATCCGGTCAAGTATGTATTCATATTCAAACTCCAAATCAATAGTCTACTTAATTTTAGATGAATTGAGTTGTTTCTGAAGAATAATGATTCAGCATGTCCTGAAATTTGTTGAGGACATCTTACCACATGAATATGTTTGCAATAGGATTATTTGATCGAAAAAGTCGGTGTTCGCGACTAGTAGGAAAAATGAGTAAATGAGATCGAAACAACATGAGGTCAGTGTTCTTTTGGCTTTTGCTAGATTTGGCTGGTCGCCTCATCACATTTGCAGAGCCAGAGATGCAGCTGTGGCTGTCAAACATTGTCCCAATTTTTGTTTCGGATAAGATTATATATTAATCGTACCATTTCATTACTATATAGATTCTATATAGTTTAAAACCGTTATCGGTTTATGATTGAATTTCAATTCAATCAACTTCAATTATATAACTAATAGTAGTCAATTCTTTAATTGTGATGTTCTTATTATTATTATTTTTCTCATACCCACCTATTGAATTTCAATTCAATCAACTTCAGTTATATAATTAATAGTAGTCAATTCTTTAATTGGGATGTTCTTATTATTTTTTCTCATACCCACCAATTGAAATTCAATAATGAATTCCTTTTGTGTTTTATGATTTTAAAAGTTGATAGCATATAAATAAAAAAACATGGGATGTCTACACCAGAAAGTTTTAATTTATTTGATCAGATGGAAATTCCAGATAAATATGTAACTTTTTTTTATGAATATGACAACTTAAAAGCAATTTAATTGAATAGTTTATTTGTCGACAATGATCATTAAAGGAGGTTATCTTATCCATTCATAAATAACAGAGAAAACTCTGTTTACAGATGAGAAAAAAAAAACATTTTCCAGGAAAATTTATGGTTTTTGTTACATTGAAAACAATTTTCCAGGAAAATCCATAGCTTACTCATCCCAGACAAAAATACAATTCCAGGTCGAGTTGTACAGATTCTACGTACTAATTAACTTAATTACAACATATATATATATATATATATATATATATATAACATCTAATTATCGAAGAAATTATTTGACGGAAGCATGATACGATCACTCAATCGGACCTTTAGTAGTTATGAATCTACCAGCACTGGTCAGATTCCCAGTTTCTATAGGTTTTATAAGTAGAAAATCCTGACACAGAGCGTTTGTTGTTAAAGCTGAAGCAGAGGTCTTTGTCATAGTTGGCTCGTTTATCTGGGTCAGATAATGTTGAATAAGCAGCATGAATTTTCATGAATTCTGTTGCGGAATACTCTTTTCGGTTCATCGCGACAACGTCAGGATGACAGGTTCTGGCCAGTCTCCGGTAGGCAGCCTTGATTTCATGGCAGTCCGCGCTCGACGAGATCCCCAGAACCTCATAGAGTGAAGAACTTGGAGCAGAGGTAGCAGCCATAATAATAATTTCTTTTCAGGAATCTCTCGGTCTAGCTTAGCTTCTTGTTACTTCCAGGGTGGGTCTATTGGTATCAGGAAATGTTACAATTCCAGATGAAAAAACCTGACAGAAGAGAGAATTGGGAATTTTTAAGAGAGTTTTGGGGAGGAAATGTGAAGCATTAAGCAATATGGAGGAAGGAGATGGGTTGAGATGTGAGAAGATTTGTGGGGTTTTATAGAGAATATTTGTGGATAATAAGAATTGGTTTCAAATTCGGTCCTAGTTTGTATTTTATCGTTTCGTGAGTTTAAATGAACTACTACTTATTAGTTAATGAAAAATAGTAGAACGAATCTTGACCTTGAAATTCATTTTATGATTAAAGTGTCAATAAATTAAGAAAAGTTCAGGTAAAACTCAGACCAATACTGAATCCGATTCACGGATAATAATAATAATAATAAGGTTTGAAAGCGGAGGAGATTGATGCGGAGGCATTTAATATTAAGTATAGTTAGATTTTATTATATTTTTGGTTATGGATGAAATTGTTTTGGACAAGCTTATGCTTATCCACTGAATTTCTGTCCTTTTGATGACTCAGCAAACTGTTTGTATAGATAGACCTTACCCTTCTTCATTGGTCCCACTCCCATAAACACAACAAATTTGGAAGGTTTTGTTATCTATATAGTATGTGATATGGATCGGTAAGTTTGGATAAGGAAGTTTTGGGTTTTTTTTTTCTAACACCAATATGGGCTGAGGCCAGGACTCTACGGTTTATAAGATAATTTAATATGTCAATCTTATTTGAGTTATTTCTGAAATAGTTTTTTAAAAATGGTTGTGTAAATTATTTCATTAAAAAACTTTTTAAACACGATTATCATAAATTAATAAACAGACTACTATTTTATTAAAAGCTATTAAAATAAATTTTAATTTTACGTAAAAAAAATTCAAAATAATAATATAAAAATCTATTAAATCAAAATCTCATCTATTCTAATCTCACATGTTGAACCAAACAATTCATTTACAATCCCATCACAAATTCTCCATAAAGTGTTTAACTTTTTTTTGTTTTGTTTTGTTGAAATAACATAATGTGTTTAACTAATATACTATCTGCAACTATATATCATATATGTAGTTAATTAATTACAAGGAGACCTTATCTATTTTCAATATTTTTAGTTTTTATTTTTTCAAACTCCTCATTTATTTGAACCATTGGATTTCAATCTAAAGGCTCTATATTCCTCCAATAGAGTTACCATCCTTGTATACTAGTATAACCCATAAATTAAATACTTTAAAAACATCATCCCAAACTAATGGTGGCCACGGTTCGGTTTCGGGACGGTTTCGGTTCCGTGGCCACCCAAACCGTAACCGAACCGAGAGAAACCGGTTTGGTTTTCAGTTTCGAACCGACGGTTAGACGGTTCGGTTTCAGTTTTGGTTTGGGCTGGTTTCGGTTTTTTTTTTCAATTTTTGTCCACGTGGCGATTTGTTATTGGTTGGCAATTTTTTTTAAATATATAAATAGCCGAAAACCGACCAAAACCGGTGGTTTAACCGCCGGTTTTAGTTGGTTTTCGGTCATGCCTAACCATAACCGAACCGGCTCGAAACCGGTTTCCAACCAGTTTCGTAACCGGCGGTTTCGATTTCGGTTACGGTTTCGATTTTTAGGGTCCGGTTTCAGTTTTATACACACGGTTTAACCGAACCGTGGACACCTCTATCCCAAACCCAATCAAAATGATGTGGTAAGTAATTTATCTATTCACTGTATCAACCCATAATTTATATGGTGATAACAACACTTGAAACATCATTTGAGTTTAGTTTTGAGTTATATAGTATTACTATGCTTCAAATCACTAAAGTTTAGTACTTTTTAACCTCACACACATTGATTAAAAAAAGCAAGATTTATCGAACGCCTACATGTAGTTTCATTGTTTTATTGTAGGGAGGACTGAGGAGGTGCTGTTGCTGCCGAAGCCCAAAACAATTATGGGAAATTACGCATATTATTCTGTAATATTTCTTTTCATATCGGCATCGTTGGTGCCGAATGCATATTCAAAAAAACAAATATCTCGTTGAGCTTTTGGGGAAAATCCGCTGCCACCGCGAAGTATGCCGGACTTTCCCTTCTTGCTAATATTATTGATTCCTTTAGCCTTCGGCTGTTTAAATTTGGTTTGTTTAGATTTAACTAAATATAAAGGAAAAAGCAGAAAGAAAAAAAAGAGAGGATAGTCTAATAAATTTCAAGGAATGACATCTATTCGTTAGAGATCATTGAATTCATTTTGTTCCTTAATAATATTTGGTTCAGACTTTAGAATCTGCATTTTTTTTTTTAATATTACTGCTGTTTGGTTTCTTATAAATGGTTTCATAGTAGCAATTACGGAGTTCGTGTTTCTTATACAGGAATTTGGATCCTCTACTGATCTGATTTTTTTCCTGACCTTATCTAATCTCTTGACACATAAGCATTGCATTAAATTTGTGGTTAAGATATGCTTGTTTTTACAATTAATTTATCAACATCCAACCATATACTTTAAAAAGATCAAGAAAAAGATCAGTAAAGAGATATCAAACGGGATCCGGCCCAACTAAAAGATGTCCATGAGAACAATTGCATCCAATATCATATGGGTTTCGGTTTTGTATCGATACAAATCGGATGGAAAAAAAAAGGCACTAAATTATAAGGTGTGGAGAATTTGCACTTTTTTTTGTACGGAATCTATATTTTAACAGGATTTAAAAAAAAATGCGTGCAATGACAGATGAGCTCTAATTTATGTTTTAGTTATTTTTTTGAACAAGAAAAACAAATAATAGTTATTTTCGGATTAGAGTTCGGTTAAATCGTTTGAATTGGTTAGTTATCGAATTCTAACTGAACTCAACATTAAACACCGGAAAGCCCCATAATTGGGAAAAAACTAAAATTAGCCCATTAACACATGATCAAAAAAGCCAAATATAAGCCCATAACGTTTTGGTCCATTGTATTATTGTTCATTTACCGAAGAAGAAGAAGAAAGAATAATAATAATGCAATATGTCATATCTACAAACTTAGCTCTCATTGCTTTTTATATCTAGGGTCATGTCTAAGAGTTGGATTTATGCCGATGGACAAACCAAGATCCGATTCAATCCACCGATAGCATGATGACGGACAAACCAAGATCCAGTTGAATCAACCGAGAGCCGAACATTCCAGACAGTAGACCTTTGATTTCATCCCTATAAAATAAATATATAAATAAGAAACTCACCCACAATAAACCTATAAATAAAATGTAAAGAGAAGAGAGGAAAGGGGGTTATGTGTTTACCGATTGAGAAGAGAGATTGTCTAGAGCCGATCAATTTTCCTATAATCGTACATTCCAAAATTTGTATAAAAAAAAATTAAAAAGTGTAGACCAGTTTTTCCATATCCGTACTTTGAGTACCGAAGCCATGAAAAGTGGCTATGTTGAGTGAGGAAGGTTATGGGAGTGAGGGATTTAAATGGACAAGGGCTAGCCTCATTTTCATTGGTTGGTTGAGAGGGATATAGATCACCATGACAGAAGATCTCAGCCTTTGATATCAGCACATGGATCATCAAAGGCAAATGATCTCAACCCTTGATATTAGCAGGAAACTCTTAGTATTTGGTGGGAAAGTAAACTCCAAACTTTGAAGGTTCTCATAAGCTGTTAGGTGCTGATGTCACTGATGTCATGTCAGCATGATCATCAGCCAATCGCATGAAGATATCTCAGCAATCTTACAAGGAATTGTATGTTGTTCATTGTGCACTAGTGAATACAGGTGTGTTCCAGTGGACTGTCCAAATGAAATTGTTTCATTGATTGAGTTTGTTGGGTTGTTAGAACCTACTTTGTACAATCTGAGATTGTATAGGGAGGGATTTTAAAAGAGTTCGGTTAGGCTTGACCGTGCAAATCATCCTCCTTCATTAAAAGAATGTAACTCCAAAGGAGGGATTTCAAAAGAATTATGTTAGGTTTGACAGTACAAATTGACATGTTCTATTGAAAAAATTTGCAACTCCCTGAGATTTCAAAAGAGTTAGGTTATGTTTGATTATAAATTAAATCAACCACTTTCCTAGAGGAACAAATCTTGACAATGTAATATTTTTTATGCTTAACTTGTTCTGATTTAAATTAATGGTTTTGATTAATTATATATTTTGTGGAGTGAAGACATAAAAATAATATAACTAATCCAGGTCATCGATTTGTTATATTAAACACGTGATAATAGATTATGGAAGTACGGACAATTAAGGTGATAAAGAGGATCCAGATTCATTAAGTAAATGCTAGGAGAAACAAAACTATGAAAGAATTCATCACTTCTTGCTTAAAGTTGGCATTCGTTTATGCTTTGAGTATGCTGAAATTTCAAGATAGAAAATTCTATCAAGTACATGTAATAAATTGAGTTTTTAATAATGGAATAAAAAAGTAATTGACTGTTAGTATTCTAGTTTAAGGAGGGTGTATTCAATTAAGATTTCAAAAGACTTTTAATGATTTTTATGGAATTAAAAAGTTTGGATGTATTCAATATAGACTTTTAAAGACTATAAAAGTCATGCGGTATTCAATACAGACTTTTATTGACTTTAAAAAAGTCTTTAAATGTTATGTGGTATTCAATCAAGACTTTTTAATATTCTATGAAAGTTTGGCTGTATTCAAAATCTCAATGATTTTTAGTTATAACAAATCTCACAATTTGTCTTTCATTCCTACTAAAGACTTTGAATGATTTTTTTTTTAAATAGAATTTTTTTTTACTTTACAATAAAAACATAAAACTCTTTGAAAAACATTAACCATCAAACATATGTTATATTTTCAAGTAAAAGATCACACATTCTTAATAAATTTTATAAATAAAATAAAATGAATAACTTTTAAAATGCATAAACATTATAAAAAAACATACAAACATTAACAATCTAAAAAAAAAAATAATTAAATAAAAAATAATATAAAACAATTCTCTATAGGCTATACAATTAAAGACGAGATATTTTTTATTTATTTCTATTTTCAAAACAACTAAACAACACCAAAACAAATCAAACGAACTTCATTTATGTTAATTAAAAATAATAAAAGACAAAAACCACAACTCAATCATACCAATATGCCATAATTAAAGTCGTGTATGAGCGTTGCTCCATGTAATTATGATCAATATCAAACCATCAACTTTTAAGCATGAATTTTGTTTAACAACTATGTGGGGTTTTTATGTTTTATCTTTAGTAACTTGAATTAATTTTGGGTAGATTTTTTATACCCATTGTTATACTTCCGTAGAGACATGTAAACATTATATTATTGTCGATTTGCTACATTTATTCTAAAAGAAACTTTATAATATTTTGACTAATTATTAAAAAACAAATAAAATTTTGACTGATTATTATAAATAAATTAGGTGCATAATGTCTTTATAATGCAAAATATAATAAAATTACAAATAAAAATTTTAAATCACTTATATAGGTAAGAATGCTTTTGTCAAGTTTAATTAAAAATGATTTTTTTTATTCTGTATTAAATTTTTTTTATTGATATGAGAAATCTATATAATTTTGCTAAAACAAAATATATATCATATTTAAAAACCAATAAATGTTTATAAATGTCTATGAAAGTCTTTTAAAATGGAAGTCTCTTAACGTCATTTGAAATGAAAGTCATTTAAAATGAAAGTCTATGAAAGTTTTTCATAAGTCTATAAAAGTCCATGAAATCTGTAAAAGTCATTCACTTAAAAAAGTAATTAAAAGTCGTTTAAAATCCTAATTGAATACACTCTCCTAAATAGAAAAATGATACTGATTCTACTGAAACTCGGATTCCTAATCAATTAAAATACAGCTCAAAACTTATCAAAAAAAAAAAATCATATTTGAGTTATTGCTAACATCTAACAGAACGTTCACAATCAAGAGAGAACAAACTGATCTTGCTGGATGGAAATGCCTACAAGTGCTTTTAGGGGTTTAATAAGTGATTTTAACGTTTAAAAAAAAAAAAACTAAATGCAACACATTAAGTGCCATTCATTGTTAAGTGGAAAAATCAAAAGGGCCTTAGATTTCGTAGATATATAATTATAAAATTTTTAAGGTCATCTTATAATTATATGTTTTACTTAATAAGGAAATGATAATTTTAGTGACATTTATCATGTTTAGTTGACTAATGGCCAACTTAATGGTTAGGGGTAAAACCGTCCTTTTATCACATAATAATAATTACAAACCAAAGAAACTCCAAATAGTTTTATAATTAGAGATGTATCCAAACAAAAACTATAGAAATAAGCCTAAACGTTTACAAAATTATAAATCTCCCTCAACCAATAATCAGTTAAAAGATTTGCATCAAATAAAATACAGTAATAATTTCCTTAAAGGCAGAATAATTTTTTAAAGAAAGTTTAAAACAAAATAATTATTTTGAATTATTTGGGCAAGACACCAATCTACGAGTGACATAGATCTCTATGTGATAAATATTTTATAGGTTAGTTATGCATTATCAGGAGTATATGATTTATGAAAAGTAACATTTTCACAAGTCCAATTATTTGATTTATTACGCCGTATTATGTTGTGCATGTATTTGTTTACTGAGTTAATAGCTCATCCATTGTCGTTATTGTTTTACAAAGTAAATTTCGAATATCATTAAAAAGATGAGTTATTAGTGTGTTGGAGTTGCTTCAATTATTGTTAGATACTATGTTTTTATAAAAAAAAATTGAGTAATAAATTACAGATTCTAAATTAGACAATACAATAAATAAATTAAATCATTTATATTCTTCTATAATAAATTATATATTTTAATATTGTGGAATCATGTTGGTTTCTTTCTTACAACTTTTAAATTTATAACGATGTAAAAAATAAAATAAAATAAAAAGATCTAAACATACTAACCTTTTTTTGGTACAATGGGGGGCTAAAAGCCCAAAAAATAAAACCATACAAAACTAATGGATTAACATCATCTACAAATAGAGCAGCAACTTGAGGAGTATGCTCCTCAAAAAACATAATGCCCACCTCCATCTTTCGGCCTAAACTCACAAGCCCATCAGCCAATCTGTTGCATTCCTTGAACACATGATGCATAAAACAGATCCAATACTATCACTATCAATCGGACATTTACAATTCTTTATGATACTAAAAAGGGGTGGTGATTAGGACTAGAATCACTGCTCAAAAGAGTAGCCACAGATTTTATAATCTGTTTCAACCACAATACTTGTATAACCAGCTGTCTAGGCCATCCTCAAAAGCTCAACATGAGCACAGACAAACAAAGATCCGGTTGATTGAGAGCCAAAAAGTCCAAGCAGTCGACCTTCCATTTCTTCTCCTATAAAAAAAAATAAATAAGAAACTCACCCACAATAAACCTATACTATAAATAAAATGTAAAGTGGAGAGGGAGTTAGGTGTTTACTGATTGAGAAGATCGATTTTCTAGAGCTGATCGATTTTCCCATAACCGTACATTCCAATATTTGTAAAAAAGAAAAATTTAAAAGAGTGGGCCAATATTCCCATATTACTTTAAGTACTGATCGAAGCCATGAAAGGTGGCTAGGTTAAGTGAAGAGGGTCATATTTGAGTTTTTGCTAACATCTAACAGAACATTCACAATCAATAGAGAACAAACTGATCTTTACCTAATGACCGAATTTTGGAAAACTGTGATACATTACGAGGGATAAACCCCCTGACTTCTGTAGGCTCGGGGGTACTGGGCCAAAATTGGAGATCGTTTGGCATTTGCCCCTATGAAATCTCCTACATAATTTGGCAAAACATGTCCGTTTTTTTTCTTTTACATTTCAATACACGATTGACCCTTTCACAACACTTTTTTTTTTTGCTTTTCAAGTGCATTTTGCAACATTGGTTTGGTGCATGGACCTTCATCCACCAGGTTTTCTGATTAAAGTTCAATCATTTTCTAGTAAATATTTTCACCAACACAGAGAAAAATTATATTGGTTCTTTGGCGTGAATCTTTATCTAAACAAATTTATATATTTAATTTTTTTAAAATTATTTTTACAGTTAACACTACTATTTTTAATATATATATTAAAAATAGTCGTGTAAATTATTTCATTAAAAAAACACAATTATCATAAACTTCTAAACAAACTTCTATTTTATTAAAAACTATTAAAATAAATTTTATTTTATGTAAAAAAAAATTCAAAATAAAATTATACAAGTCGATTAAATCAAAATCTTATCTAATCTAATCATAATATGTTGCACCAAACAATGCAATTACAATCCCAACAAATTCTAAATTAAGGGTTCAATAACTTATCTATTTTCAATATTTTTAGTTCTTAATTTTTAAAACTACTTATTTATTTGAAAAGTAATACTTACAAAAAAAAAACCTAAACCAAATGATGTGTCAAGTAGGTTGTATCACCATATAAATCATGTGATGATGTGGTGAATTGACAAATCACTTGACACATCATTTAGATTTATTTTTAGGCTAATTTTTAGGTTTGTCTGGCATTATTGTACATTATTTAAACCATTGAATTTCAATCTAATTGCTTTGAATTACTCCTATATAGTTATAGTCCCAGTATACTTGAACAAGGGTTATAAATTAAATATCAAATCACCAAATTTTAGAACTTTTTAACTTCACACATAGTAGTTTAAAAAGTACGTTTGATCTACCTGCTTACCGGAGGAAAACAGACTGCAAAAGGTTTGTTTGCTTGATCAAAGCTATTTGAAATCCGAATCGTTATACATATGCAACCAAAAGAAAAAAATAAATAAATTTCTATTGAGTCGCTGCTCGCATGCATGTTAGGTGTGCAATAATATTTGATTTATTTAATTAACTGCTAATTTATTTATGGGTCAGTGATATTTAAAACCATTGATTTGGTGAGGCAGTTCCAAAATCACCATTAATTTTTTAAAATGGTTCAAATTAGCCATTTTATAGAAAAAAAGTATCAATTGTTGCCACTTTGACCATTAATTGTTTGAAGTCCGTTTGCTTATATCATAAATTATTTGAATAGGGGTCAAAATAGTAAAACATGTTTTGCACCGGTTTTATAAATGGTTTTTAACAGGTTTTAAACTGGTTTTTTACTTGTATTTTGACTATTTTTTGACCATGATTACTTTATAAAACAGAAAATATTGCCCATAAATTCTTATAAGCAAATAATTACTTTTTATATATAATTAAATAATAAATTAATCATGAAACAAGTTTGATATCACCTCAAATTAATCAGAGAATAATAATAAGTTTTATGTCACCCATAAACAGGAAGTATTATCCATAAAAATAATAAATTAATCAAATTATTAATTTTTATATATGATTAAATAATCAAAATACATAAAATATTGTCCATAAAATTCTTTATATGCGTCATATCATACATACCGATAGCTTTCTGTTACATTTTAACAGAATGGCTGCCAAGTGAACAATGTTTTGTCAAAATAGTGATTTTGGAACAATTTAAACAGTGAATGGCCTTTTTGGGACTTAACCCACCAATTTATGGTGTCTAGTACTATTTTCTCTTTATTTATTTATTTATACATTTTGTTTTATTATCGTAGGAATCGTAGGAAGAAGGCGCGGTTTAAGCTTGAAAAGATCATGGGATATTATCGTAGGAATCGTAGGAAGGAGGCACGGCTGAAGCCCAAAAAGATTATGGGAATTCTCGATTATCGTTTGCCAACTATGCATATTATTCTGCCATTCTTCTTTTCATATCGGTGTTGTTGGTGCCGATTGCAACCTATATAGTGGGAGACACACTAAGTAAATTATTGGTTTATTTATTTATTTTCATGCATAGTTGTAATATATTTAAAAATTATAGGTTATTTTTAGAATTAGATTTCGTAAATATATAATTATAAAACTTTTAAGGTCATCGTATAATTATATGTTTTACTTAATAAGGACAATGATAATATTAGTGACATTTATCATGCTTATTGCCAAAGGTTTTTTTTATAATATCATATGCAGTGCGTAAACTCCCACTTAATAGAATTCATTTTGTGTGTGTGTGCAGAGTTTGTATATTCGCCATCCGGGTTATCGACCCACACCGCCTCCAATTAATCTGATGCTGTCACGGTCATCTGAAGAGTTTGCAACACGTAATGGGTCTAACGGTCTTCCTAGGCACATTCTGCGTCCTAGGTACATTCTGCCTCATAAGCACATTCTGCGTCCTAGAAACATTCTGCCTCCTAAGCACATTCTGCTGCTGACACCACCAACACCGCCGTGAAGTAGTCCCGACGTTCCCTACTTGCTACTAGCATTGACTATATTAGCCTTTGTTTGTTCAAATTTCTATCTATTAGTCTCGGCTTGTTTAGATTTCTTTAAATATAAAGAAAAAACTAAAAAAATGGATTGTAATCTATCAGAGATCATTGAATTCATTTTGTTCCTGAATAATATTTGGTTTGGTTTTTAGACTGCCATTTGTAAAAAATGGTTTCTTAGTAGCAAATAGCAATTATGGTTATGGAGTTTCTGTTTCATGTAGGAGAGCAAATGGGCCGAGCCACGGCCATCCGACCCAACTAAAAATGTCCAAAGTTAAGCTCACAGATAATTTGTAATGAATTATGGAGTTTCAGATTTGTATCGTTACAAATCAGATGGAAAAATATCTAACACAGTAACACAAAGTGTTTTGGTTAAATTTTTTAATACAAAAATTATTAGTGTGGGAATTCCGCATATTTTCATATGGAGTAAAGGTGAGAGACCTTACTCACGTCTCCTCAATCCTTTTTATTAGGTCAGATATCGGTATAGTATTATCATATTTAGCATGTTTCAATTTGAAATTTCAATTTAACCAATGTTCTAGTATACGCTAGACACCAGTCTTACGGTGGACCAGCACCTAGTGCATAGACCGCTTAGGCACCGACTAGTTAGCGCCCAGGCTGCAATATATATATATATATATATATATATATATATATATATATATTCATAGGGGTGGGCACGGTTCATTGAACCGAACCGAACCGACCCAAACCTAACCGAAATATAATGTTTGGTTCGGTTTTAAGTTTGAGTTCGGTTCAATTCGGTTTGAACCGAATGAACCGCATATAATATGGTTCGGTTTCGGTTTTAGACCTTCCAAAACCAAACCGAACCGACGAACCGAACTATAAATACAAAAAAAAAAATACAAATTTTATTATGGATTATATGTTGGATTATTTATGTATGATCTTATTTTATTTTGGACTTCTATCATTCTATGTAATGTATGGACTGAATTTGGTAGAATGGTAACTATTGAGCAAGTACTTATGATTGAATTAGACTAAATTTGATTAGTTAAATAGTAATGTAGTCTATTTAGATGTGTTTTGAATGTAAGAGATTGTTAAAAAAAAAAACCAAAATCAATTGCCAAAAGGCCAAATGTCTAAATACAAAAATAGGACTGATAAATGATACAAAAATTGAAAAAATATATAAAAAACCTCAAAGCCCAATAGGCCCAAAACCGAATTGAACCGAACCGAACCGAACTGAGATAAATGTGTTCGGTTCAATTTGGTTTTGTGGTCCAATACGGTTTAAACCGATTCAAGTTTTCAAAAACTGAAAATATAACTGTTCAATACGGTTTTGGCCAAAACCGAACCGAACCGAACCGCGTCCACCCCTATATATTTATGTTTTGTGCTTCTATATTCTAGAAGCTATTCTTAATTTTTTTTTTCAAATTTTTTGTTGGTGATAACATGTCCCCACCTATCATTTTCCTCGATCAATGTGCACCATTACTCATCTCCTTCCATCAATCCACGTAACCAGCCAACCACTCTTTCCTCTTTTAATGTGCACCATCACTCTTCATCCATCTTCTTCTCTCAATCCACGCAACAACTGAACCATTCACTCTCTCTCTCACACATTTCAACACACTCCATCTCTCTCCATCTCTTTTCATAACTCTTCATTACATCATCTTTTCTTTTAATCTCAATCTCCATCTCTATCTCAAACTCTTCATTTCTTTTAGCTTCTCTCCAACTCTTCACACATACTCTCTCTCTCACTAAATCTTTTTCATTTTTTTTCATCTGCAACTCTTCACTCTATAGACCGGACGACGAGACAATGCGATGACAACAGTTGCGACATTGTTTTTAAACGATTATGCCGATTAATCAGCTCTAAAAACCGGTCTAGGCGACCCACTAGTCGGCACTAGTCGGCGACCAGTCGGCCAGCCGCCTAGAATGGCCGAATAGGATCTAGTCGCGGCGGCCGAAACCTCATAAGGCCTAGTCGGCCACCTACGCCATTTTCTAGAACATTGGAAATAACAAAGTAGTGAGAGGTCGTATATTTAAAAAAGACTTGACTAAGGGCTTAATGTAGATTTGGTATTTGTAATCCTTGGATGAATTCAATATTTCTCTCTCTACCTTTTGTATCAGGCTATCAGAGAGATAAGGTCATAGAAAGGAGAAGGACAACGAGACGACGATTGTCGCCAGCAACGGTAACAATCCATTGGTATTGCTGTCTATACAAAATACCAGGCATACATGAACGTCGTCAACGATTGGTATTGCTCTCCCAAACGGCCGAACATTCTAGGACGCGGTAGGCCTTCAATTTCTTCTTGTATAAAAAAACAATAGAAACTCACCCACAATAAACATATACTATACTATATTTTGGCTAAAAATAGATCACTATACTATACGTGTAATTGATTAAAAAAAAATGCAGCACATTTGGCTTGATAGATTGTCTGACAAGTGCAATAAGTTCAAGTAGTAAATATTTTTATTTTTACTTTAGTTTAAGTACTAGTAGGGGTTTTATAGAGAATATTTGTGGATAATAAGAATCGGTTTCAAATTCGGTCCAAGTCTGTATTTTACCGATACGTGAGTTTAAATGAACTACTACTTATTAGTTAGTGAAAAACAGAAGAAAAAATCTTTACCTTGAACTTCATTTTATGATTAAAGTGTCAATAGATTAAGAAAAGTTCAGATAAAATTCAGACCCATACTGAATCCGATTTATGGATAATAATAATAATAAGGTTTGAAAGTGGAGGAGATTGATGTGGAGGCATTTAATATTAACTATAGTTAGATTTTATTATATTTTTGGTTATGGATGAAATTGTTTTGGACAAGCTTATCCACTGAATTTCTGTCCTTTTGATGACTCAGCTAACTGTTTGCATAGATAGACCTTACCCTTCTTTATCGGTCCCACTCCCATAAAAACAAAAAAATTGAAAGATTTTGTTATCTATAGAGGGTATGTTTGGTATGGTTTTTCAAGTAGAGCTTCTAGAGTAGATCTTTTTTGTAGTAGAACTTCTAATGAGTAGAACTTCTAACAAAAAAGACTTTTGGTTGTGTAAATTACAAAAATACCAAAACTTAATGGGTCTGATTCATAATTATTAAGTTGTTTCGTTTGTTTTTTTAAGTGGTCAAACAACTTAAAAATACCAAAAAATAATTTAAAATAAAAAGTAAAAAATCATGACTTTTCACTTAATTACAAATTACTGAATTATATTAAATGCAATCCAAAATATTTTCTTCCGATCCTATCCTTCATATATAACATATTTCCAATTTCATCATAATTATATATGGTATAGAAATATTTATTTTAATATATTGCTTATTTTAAGTAGATTTAAAAATAAAAAAGAACCCTAATCACTTCTCATAATGGTGTTTAATATCAATACTTTATTATGATATTATGGTGATGTATTTATATATTATTTTTTTAGAGTGTTTTGTGTGAGTTTTTCTACAGCCCATTTTATTTTTTGAAAAAAAACCGTTTCTTTTCTTAGTAGAAATGAAGTTTATTTGTAATTGAAGAAGATCATGATCATATGTGTTCATATATAATTATTATTTTTGGATTATTTTTATTCCATATAATATGTATAATTGTTTAACATGGGTATAAATGTAAAATTATTTAGTTTCAGACAATTTTACTTTTAAAAAACGAACGTGTTGACAATACATTCAGATGTGAGGAAAAAAAAAATAAACATGTCATTCAAATTCAGATTTCAGTCCTTATTCAGTCTTCAGAAAAATTCAGGACTGTTCAGCCTTCAGATAAAAAAACAAACGACCCCTTAGCTCACATTGCTTAATTATTACATGATTGTTTTTGTACAGTTTTATTGAAGCTGTGGTTTGGATCTATGAAAGCATGATGACGGACAAACCAAGATCCAGTTGAATCAACCGGTAACATTTTCAAAAAAAAAAAAAAACCGGTGGAATGACCACAGACAAACAAAGATCCGGTTGAATGAGAGCTGAATATTTCAAGTAGACCTTCCATTTCTTCCCCTATATAAAAATAAATAAGAAACTCACCCATAGTAAACCTACACTTAGAGAGGGAGTTAGGTGTTTACTGATTGAGAAGAGAGATTGTCTAGAGCCGTTCAATTTTCCCATAACCATACATTCCAATATTTGTAAAAAAAAAGAGTGGACAAATTTTCCCATATCCGTACTTTGCGTACCGAAGCCATGGGAGGTGGCTAGGTTAAGTGAAGAAAGTCATGGGAGTGAGTGGTTTAAAAAGATTAGGGCTTGCCTCATTTTCATTGGTTGGATGAGAGGGACATGGATCATCAAGGCAGGGGATCTCAACCTTTGATATCAACACATGGATCATCAAAGGTAGATGATCTCAGCCTTAGATATTAGCAGAAAACTCTTAGTATTTGGTAGGAAAGTTAACTTCAAAATTTGAAGGTTCTCAGAAGCTGTTAGGTGATGATGTCACTGATGCCATGTCAGCATGATCATCAATCAATCTCTTGAAAACATCTCAGCAATCCTATAAGAACAGAATTGTATGTTATTCATACAATTCTATTCCTTTGAAATCCGAATGCACACTATGCACCGGTGAATAGGAGAACACACCATGAGTGTGTTACAATTGATTGTCCAAATGAAATGTTGGGTTGTTAGAACCTAGTTTGATTGTCTTGATCCTTCAATGAAAATGGGAAAATCTTCAATCGAATTGCATTATCCGTAGCTCCATTGATTTTGAATGTTAAGCAAATCTGGTCAAGATTCCACAAGTGCACATTCGGAACTTCAATGGGCCCCCTCACCAAACATCCCCAACATTGCCAACATCTGAAATACATGTCTCTTGATCTCAAAATTGTTCGCTGCTATTGCCTGGAGCTGGACTGGTGACATATTCTAGTCCACCATTGGCATGACATAATCCCTCATGACTCTCTCATCATGCTCATCTTGCTCATTTAGCCCATTTTGCCCATGTGGGGCTGTAGCGGGAATCTGATCCGTAGGCAAAGTATCTCTTTCCATGGCTATTCTTTGATTCCTTCTATTTAACCGGACTGTAGCTTCGATGTTTGGATCAAAGCTTAGATTTTGTAAGTTATTGCTCCTTGTACTATGATGCATACAAGAGCAACCGCCTGAAATCACATGAAAATGAACGCAAAGTAAAAGGTCTAAACTAGTAATAACTCAACTAGTAGTGATATCAACACCAAAAATTGATCTCTACAAAATGGGTGCTCGCAATAGTACGAGACCGTAATGTAGTGCAATGATAAATCAAATTTGTTCCCACAAGGATTGACGTATTGATTACCACAATTGATCTATTAAATCACTATTTAGACAAGCAATAAGTTTACTTGGTTCAAGTACACAATTTTAGCAAGGTTTTGGGGAGTTAGCTAAGTGGTTTTAATAAGTTTCTTGTAATCATGCATTTTTCTCCATAGTGTTAGTGATTTCTCAACAGAGATCACACAAGGACTTATGCAAAGTTAGCCGAACCTTGGTAAATTCTTGTCTTGTGTGTGTGACATGTTTTTTTTTCATCATTTATACTTTATACTGCATATTCACATATCATTATCCTATAAATTTATCACCATAGTCTATCGAGAAAACATGATCAATATGGAAGTTTAAAATCAACATCTCTATGTTATAGCTTCCTGTGAGCTTGTTAGTCTCATGTATATGGTTTTGTGAGCTTGAAGATTGCATGAAGTGGCTAAATTCTATCGGAACTTTGGACTTTGTAATATTTGATTTTGAAGAACCTTTTTTACGTCTTGAAGTTTTGAGCCATGTTTAGTCGATGTTCTGTTAAATACTATGTTGATCATTGAAGATTTTTATCTTTCTTGGTAAGAAGATCAATTGGTTTCAAGATTAGTTTAGTGTGAATTGTGTCTTGTAGGTGGATTCCGGATGGACAACTCCACCCCACGGTACCTAACAGAACCAATTACATTCACTGGATTAAAGATCTTCTGTCTTCTGATATCATTCCAAAGACTTGCAAAAATGGTGATAATGTGAGGGGTTTCGATATTGGAACTGGAGCTAATTGCACTTACCCACTTATCGGCACCTCTAAACAATTAGAGAAATTGTCCTTTCACTAGTAATGTGCGGTTAATAACAAAATGGTAGATCACAATTAGATATGATTCATTGAGAAAAATGAACTATTTAACCATTGAGATGTCATAATAGTAGGAACAATGAAGAGACAAGTATAAATATATACATTAATCGAGAAAAAAAGAAAAGAAAAGGATTATCGAACTTCAAGCATGTGAGACAAGTTTTTCTTTTCAGTAATATAAGGCGATACTATCTACCTGGAATGAGGTATGAAAGTCCAAACAAGGCCCCATTGACATGTTTTCCCTTGGACGAATTCAGTTGTTTTTACTACGTAGCTTCAATCTCCAAGAGCTTGGTTGTTAAAATCTTAAGGTTAAATTTTCACCCAACCAATTGTTTCTGCTTGGACCAATATAATTTCTGTTTTTCTTTTAAAAGTCAACCGAAATCTGATGTGGTTGAACTTGGTTGTGGATGTGACTAATGTAGCACTAAAGTGTTATGATTATGCTCAATAGCAAGAGTGTAATATTGTAATCGACAATCTTTTCATATTAATGAAGTGATTTCTGGTTTTACAAAATCTTATAGCATTTATAATGATAATTGTCAAAGTAAATAATCATAAGGTCAAAAGACTATGAGAAATGAAGAATTGTTCGTACATCTGGATATGTATGAGGTAGACACAATTCTTTAGTTAGTCTTGAATAAACGTTCACAACTTAAGTTAAAGGTTGGGCACCTTTATCTTGATAAAATTGTAGAATTCTTGTGCTAGTATTTGAGTGAGATCAAATGAGTTGTGATGAGTCTAAAATCATCGAAAGGGTCTTCGAGTAAAAGAATCTAGTGCGCTGGGTGCATTGAACAGGATCACAATGAAATATTTTATCTAGAACCGTCAGTAGATACAAGTCTTTTCATTATGAGGACAATCAGAGAGTCTATCTTAATCCTTAGATAAATGATGAAATTATGATTGCAAGTGTTATCATTTGAGCTATCAATGAGTACGATCATCTAGCATAGTCTATCCTCAATAGTTTGGTGGTATTCATTTGTTAATCGATAGGGGACTTCATTTATAGATATGGACATCGTGACTCAATTTATTGAATGAGAGTATAATATTATCTTATGGATTTTTTGAGGTATTGGATATTAAATCTCAACGTTGAGTTTTCGATAATGTCTATTGAAAACATGGCTTCTGGACAAGTCAAAATATCCAAGTTCAAAACGTGGTCATATGAGTAAATATGGTAACTAGGAGAGCTATAGGCGGTCTATGAGCTCTTGGCGATTACTGATATTATTCGCGAGAATACACTATCTCCAATAAGATCGTCTAGGGTATGAATGAGAAACATCTTGTTATTCTATCTTTATTTAAGAGTTCAATTTTAGCTCTTTAGTGGAATGACCTAAAATTAATAGATTGGACCTAAGTGAATCATTTGTTGATTGTGATTAGGTTATGTCTATTGAAGGTTAAATTTAGATAGCCCGCCAAGATCCCCAATCCACACGGACTTGCATGGATCACTTGATATATTCTACCGGATTAATTTATGGGTCCATCTAGAATTGTATTTAATATATTAAGAATATAATTTGCACATTATCTATTTAATGGGCTGCTTAAATTATATTAATATATTAATGAGAGGCATGCGGACTTGTTTCTTTTAGTAAGAATGAGTCTGGTTCACATGTGAGCTTTTATTTAAATCCTGAATGGATTAAATAAAATAAGAAAAATAATATTTGGCCCATAATTTTTGTGTGTGGGCAGCAAGGCTATAATAATAGCCTAAAATATTATTTTATTTTATTGTTTGATTAAATGGAAATTAATTAATTGATTAATTAATTATTTAATTAAAAATCAAAATCTTTTTCTGACTAGGAATTATGTTTCCTAGTAGTATACTATTATAGTAGTTTAATAAATATAAAAAACTTAATTTGGTAAGTAGATAAATAAAATAAGGAAGTCTTTAATATAATCACAAATACACTATTTGAGTTGGATTAGAAGGCTTGGTGTGGAAAAGAAATCTTTATTTGAAAAAGGATTCTTTGTCACTAAGTAAATCCACCTAGAGATAGGATTCTTGCCCACCAAATAAATCCTCTTTAGGAAAGGATTTGTATACCTATATATATTATTAATTTCGGAATTAATAGTGATAGGAAGAAAAAAAAAGTTTTTTTTTGAGAGAAAGATTTTTTTATTCTCTTGCTTTTGAATAATAATAATAAAAAAATTCCAACTCTAGAACATAGTGAAAATTCGGCCCAGAGGAAAATAGAAAGATAGTTCTAAATTCGACAGTGCACTTGCAAGCCTTTATATAAAAATGTTTTGTGCACACTTTCGATTTAGGTTCACGCGAGTTTCAATCATAACGATTGTGAATTCAAAAGTGACCGGAACGATCTTTCTAGGCTCTTGGATTTTTTTTGATTAACGATTAAGAAAGAAGATTTCATTTTTCCATTCTTAGGTACACAATTCAAAATAGGGAGACCACGCTCCTAGGTGATTCACGTTCGTGATGAGATTGGAAGATCTTGCGGATTACCATTGACGCTAAGTCAATTGGATCACGCGACAAGAGGTATGATATCTTTTGAATATATGTATGTTTAATTAATTAAAGGGTTAAGGTTCAAATATTGGAAAATGTTCAAATATTGGAAAATTTTTAAACTATACTAAATTCGTTTTTAGTCTCGCTTCCGCTGTGTTTTCGTATTTTTCCCTACAATTGGTATCAAAGCCTGGTTATACCCTTTAATTAATTAACGTATATAGATATATGTGAATATATTTATTTTTATTGTGATTATGTATGTTTTAGAAAGAGATGACACTATAGGTATTTGCATATATAATTACATGTGGCATGTATGAATTTATATATGTTATTATAAAGTGAATTGTTATTGCTCGATTTTGGTCCTAGAATTTCAATGTATTTTTGTTTCGGAATTGTAACAAGAAGGGTTGCCTATTATCGTTATAAGTTCATTCTTGGTAGTTGCTAGATTCTCTATTTTTTTTATTGTATTAAAAAATAGTGCAGTTTTTCTTGTGTAAAAATTACTGCAGTGAATTTTTAAAAAAAAATAATGCAGTAATTTATTGTATAAAATCTGCTGTAATACATTCAAGTTTCGAAGATTCGAAGAGTTGAAGAATTAGAAGCGGAAGAGGAAGCAATCAGAACAAGCTTGGTACAGTGCGCACCATGGCAACAAGCGTGCGTGCACGTTAGCACGTAGCTACGCTTGTTAGGTGCATGGGCTGCACACGGCAGCCACTTATGGGTCATGGGCTGCACTTTATAGTCCTTTGGGCATAATGGGCTGCGCATGGTGGCCTTTTATGGACCCAAGGGGTGTGCACGCCCAAAGGTGGCAGCCGAGGGGTGAGGAAGTGGATGATGGCCGCTTGAAGACTTGTTCGCCAAGAAAGAATATTTTGTTTTCCAAACAAATGTAATTCACTTGTTTTTCTAGGATGGACCAAAATTGTAGCTATTTGTATTTCCGTAAATATTACAATATTTGTTGTTGTATGATAACATGTCATATAGAATAGGAGTGCCACTCATATATCTCTTTTGGTATGAACATGAATTGAATGATTTAGGTATCTAATTGGCATCTAGATAACTTGGTAAAATCATTCTATGGAATTTAATCACACGCCTTAAATAATTGAGTGGAAGAAGGTATGTTAGAACACCTATGGCCTCCAAGGTTAGTTGAGTTTTATTATTTATTGGTAATCCCCCCGAGGGGCGTCCATAAATGGAATTTAGCAAAATACTTCCTTACAAGGATAGACTAGACAATTAACTTAAACGAAATCTACTCCCAGAGGAGGGATTTTCGTGAGAGAAAATTGAGGGTCGATATCTTGGTAACACACTCAATGTGATTTTATTAATATCCTCCCGAGAGTTCTTGTTAATAAAATTGCAAGGCTAAAATTAAAAACGCTGGTTGTTATGTTAACAATTAGGTGGGACCTAGTTCAACTGGTAAATGGTAGGTACTCCCAGAGGAGGCGTAACGTTTATGGGTGTTGGATCACCGTTGAATTTTTATGATTGAATTATTTAATTCAAGATAAATATTTAAAAAGTGCTTTATCATGATTATTTACCCATATATAATTTTGTTTTATTCAGAAATCATGGCTCCATCACTTATGAACATCCTGAAAGATAACACTTTAACTTGAGATAATTATGTCACATGGAAAAGGAAAATTGGGTTGTTGCTGTAAAGTGAAAAGCATAAGTTTGTTCTGACTACTCCTAAACCACCTCTTCCTTATAATGAATCTAATATTTTGCAAAGAGATGAGTATGAGCAATGGAAGACTTCAGATGATATGGCCAAATGTTACATTATGGCCACTATCTCCGACGTGTGGCAATAGCAGCATGAAGGAATGGAGTTTGTTGCTGATATAATGATGTCTCTGGAAGAGATGTTTGCTATAAGGTCTAGGTCAACTAAGAGAGAGGCAGTAACTGCTTTTATGAATCTTAGGATGAAACCTGGACAAGCTGTGAAAGATCACATGATGAAAGTCATAGCACATCTCAATGTTGCAGAACTTAATGGTGTTGAGATAGATGGTGAGACGAAAATTGACATGATTGTCAACTCACTATCGGATTCCTTTGATCAGTTCAAGTTGGACTACACCTTGAACAATAAGGAATACACATTGCAAGACATGATGCAAGATGTTCAAAGCGCTGAAAAGATCCTTGTGAAAAACAAAGGTCAAGAGATTCATTCGGTTGGTAAAGTTGCTACTGTTAAGACCCGTGAAATGGTCAAGAAACAATAGAAGAAAAAGCAACTTGAGCCTACCAAGAAGGAAATCAAGAAAGTAACCAAGATCAAAGGGAAATGCTTCATTTGTGGTGAAAATGGACATCGGAAAAGAAATTTCCCAAAGTCCTAGAATAAGAAGGAAGAAGGTAATATTAATTATCTTGAAACATGTTTTCTGGCAGATTCTACAGATTCTTGGATCATAGACTCTGGAGCCACTAATCTTGTTTGTGATTCCTTATAGGGGTTTTAAGAAAGGAGAAGGCTGAATAAAGATGAAATCAACTTGCGCTTGGGCAACAGAACGTTAGAGTCTGCCAGTGTAGTGGGAGATATTAGAGTTATTTCAGATTCTAGTAGGCATTTAGATTAAATAGACGTTTATTATGTACCTCAATTCAAGAGGAATTTAATTTCAGTTTCTTGTTTAAATAAATTTGGATATTCGGTTACTTTTAATAAAGTTTTTATTATTAGTAAGAATGACAAAATTATTTGCAAAGGTACAATGGAAAATGGTCTATTCTTTTTGCATAGAAATATCTCTCACTCGTTAGACACAGAATTAACCGAATCTAATCATAAAAGAATAAAATTATCAAAAGATGAAACCTACATTTGGCATTTACGCCTATGTCATATTAACCTTAATAGGATTAAAAGATTAGTATGTGACAGACTTTTAAGTGACTTAAAGGTTGATGTTCTACCAACTTGTGAATCTTGTTTAGAAGGTAAAATGACCAAAAGGCCTTTCACAACCAAAGGTGCAAGAGCCACTGAATGTTTATGATTAATACACACTGTGTATGTGGTCCTATGAGCATTCAGGCTAGAGGTGGATATGAGTACTTCATCACCTTCACATATGATTACTCGAGATTTGGCTATCTGTATCTCATGAGACATAAGTCGGATGCTTTTGACATGTTCAAAGCATTCAAGGCTGAAGTAGAAAATCAACTTGAGAAACACATAAAAATCTTGAGATCTGATCGTGGTGGAGAATATCTATCTGGTGAGTTTCAGCAATATCTTATTGATAATGAGATAGTTTCTCAGTTTTCTGCACCAAGTACACCTCAACAAAATGGGGTGGTAGAAAGGAGAAATAGAATTCTTTTAGACATGATTAGGTCAATGTTGAGTTATTCAACGCTTCATATTTCTTTTTAGGGATATGCTCTACAAACTGCAATATACATTCTAAACGCTGTACCATCTAAGTCGGTTTTTGAAACACCATATGAGTTGTTGACTAGGCGAAAGCCTAGTTTACAACACTTGAGGATATTTGGTTGTTCTGCACATGTGTTAAAAGGAAAGACATAAAAGATGGAGTCCCGTTCGGAAACATGTATATTTGTGGGGTATCCAAAAGGAACTAAAAGATATTATTTCTATAGTTCTTCAGATCTAAAAGTATTTGTTTCAACAAATACTTCATTTCTGTGTGTATTCAAAAGTGACCGTAACGATCTTTCAAAGCTCTTGGAGTTTTTGTGATTAATGATCAAGAAAGAAGATTTCGTCTTCCCATTCTCAGGTACGCAATTCAAAGAATAGGGAGACCACGCTCTTAGGTGATTCACGTTCGTGATCGGATTGGAAGATCTTACGGATTACCATCGACGCTAAGTCTATCGGATCACTCGACAAGAGGTATGATATCTTTTGAATATATGTATATTTAATTAATTAAAGGGTTAAGGTTCAAATATTGGAAAATTTTTAAACTATACTAAATTCTTTTTTAGTCTCGCTTCCGCTGCGTTTTCGTATTTTTCCCTACATAAAGTGGGCGGAGAAAAACGTTACAAATAATCCACATAGTTTATAATTAATAGAAATTAGAAAGGTCGAAAGTTGTCTAACTTCTGTTAGAGAATCGGATAATGGTGAGTCGGCTTGTGGTGAAAGCAATCTGAATTTAAGTGGTGTGGTGGAGTAGGCAGTGCCTTCATCTTCTTCTCCATTTGATCTATCTATTGATGCGAGTGACATTTATCACGGACCACCTGTTTTTCTTGGTGCGGTCAGGGATGGTGAGAAATTCGACTTCTGCATGTGCAATCCTCCATTTTTTGAGACCATGGAGGAAACAAAACTTAGTCCAAAAACCTCTTGTGGTGGAACTCCTAAGGAGATGGTTTGTCCACGTGGAGAAAAGGCTTTCATTTCTCGTATTATCGAGGATAGTTTTACATTGAAGCAAACTTTTTGGTATTATTCCTATCTACGATCCCTTTCTTACCGATCGTTTACCATCATTGTTTTCTTGATCTTTTCTATAGAAAATGAGCCTTCATGTTTCATGATTTCCAGGTGGTATACTTCGATGGTTGGAGCTATAATAGTTAAAACAATAGAATTTGTCCAAAAGCAAACATGTTGATGGGTCTTGCTTGGACTTTCATACCTCCTCCCACCACCAAAAAGATAATATCATTTCATATCACTGAAAATAAAAATTTGTCCAAGGGCAACCGATTTTTTTTTCTAGTTTAATGTATATATTTACATGTGTAACTTCATCGTTCCTGCTATTGTGGCATCTCATGGTTTAATATTTCTAATGTAGGGTGTTTAGTGCCAATTGAGTGCAGCCATAGATGTATTGCACTCGATTGAGTCTATTTTCCATTCTACCGGTGCATATTGTAAATTGAATTCTACCTCGTTTACTGTCGATGTAAGAATCAAAGCTGTTGATTAATAATGGTGTTTTATTTGCATTGTTATAATATTTGTGTGCTCACATGCACTATAATTTTAATTCTAATTAGATCACTGCATCAAAGGATCAATGCAATGTAATCCTCGAGAATGAGGTAAATGAGGTTGATGAAGTTGCCAGTGGCAAACATTTGCAAGAGACATCCAGTAGTTCAAGTTGTTTCCACGTTCCTTTGAATTCTTTATCCTTTCGTGTTTCGGTATGCTCACCCCCCAACCATTGGTTTGAATATGATAATTTACGTTGTTAGAGTACGTGCATAATCGCTCTTTTGTTGTTTCAGGTCTTTCTGCAAATCCTTGAACACTTCTGGTGAAAGGATCGTTACAAAATAGATATAACCCATTTCTAGGCTTTTACTCACCTTTCTTTTTACTTTTAAAATTATTTTGGCACTAATGGAAGCTGTCAGATGATTTATATGATGTTTTTAGGCCACTTTGTTCCATTTGGGGCCATTTTTTTTGTTTACCATTCTCATTCAAATAAACGTTTTAGTTCCTTTTTCTCAATGAATCATATCTAATTGGCGATTCACCATTTTGTTTGTTATCCGCACATTACTAGTGAAAACCTCTTTAATTGTTTAGAGGCTGCTTGTCTTGCCACCTTCACAATGAAAAACTGGACTTTTTATACAACGTTCTCAATTGAAGCTTGCATCTGTCTTTTATAAAAAGAATTATAGAATCATATGCTTTCCTCTTTGCAACATTATTCTCATCAATATTCCAACAATTGGAGACATATTTGAGATGTCAATTGATTCGTTACTCAGAATTCACATAGCTTCTGGAGATTCTGTGGTGAGTTAAGTTATGAATGATCCATTTGGTTCAGTGAGCACAAGTAAATTTATTGTGTCCATGTAGCGACTAGCAAACATTGTATGCCGGTGACATTCGAATTTCAACACCTCTTTAATGATATTGTAATATTCAAATTCTTTTGTATATTTTGTGATTATATATACCAAATCTTTGTCTTGTTGAGGGTTGATTTAAATCATAGTCATCCCTTAATTGTAGCCATTTCTTGTTGATATGATATACGTTTTTTTTATGTTTGAAATCATTTTATACATATATATGGCCCAAAATTCCCTACACAACTGAAAATCTATCAACCAAATAAATGTGATACGAAGGCATGTTCTTTTTTTTTTGTTGTTGAAAGAAACATAAACTGACTCAAAAAACTAAACACAAGTACACAACTAGCCTGGAGTATCCTACAAGATCATCTTCTCCACACAATGAGGTTATTCCTCTAACCATAAAAGATCGGCATCAATGGTCAGAGCCATCTTGGCCAGAGTAAGGGCAACTAACTCCCAAACCTAAAATCAACATTGTCCTCAATGTTAGACAACTTGAGCCCGGCATAAAAGCATGTGTCAAAAACTATAACCATAAAGCACAAACAAAACACACAAACAGGAAATAAAAACAAACAACCTAGGCACTAAACAAATACACAAAATGTTCCAACAACAGAAATAGAAAGAATTATCAATAAAATATCAAGAAACAGACACATAACAAGAATGACTTAATCTCAATAAGCTGCAAATAAAATCGATGAAAGTTCACGGCGCACAAAATGAATCAATAAACATCAAACCAATAAGGGAACAATTTAAGCACAAACAATCCCCAAACTGAACTAAGCTTAACCAATGCAATAAAGATTAAAAGATGAGGGCAGAAAATTAAAATGGGAGTTCAAAACTTAATAAAACCAAAGAAATATAAAATCCACAAGTTAAACTATATCCAAAGCAAAATAATTGAAAGTACTGGAAAGAATTGAAAGCATGAAAATAGTCCAATTGAAAGGGTAATAAAATGGTAAGATCAGTTTGCGGCATCGTCTGGATGGTGGGTGGTGGTGGCTGGAACATCCTTATCCTCATCCTGGTCATTGGGATCTCTAGCTAACGGTGGGCGGCGCTTGTATGCGGTACCTAATCGACCCTCTGGTGCCACGAATGAATCTCTGCTCGATCCCCCACCTCCATAGCGCACAGAGGCACTCAGTCTGCTGTCTTCCATTGTGCACCTTAGCTCATCTATCTATGCCTCTATGGCAGTTTACCTTTAGAAGAGATCATCTGCCCATGTTGGCTGCATATAATACCAGGTTGACCTCCTCCCCGGTGCTGGGACAACACCTGCATCCTCCACATATACATCGTCCCTTTTATTGATCATCTGCTACTTTCTTTGTCGCTTCCTCGAATCAACTGGTAGGAGATGCTCAGCCTCTCTAGCAGCTGGAATAATTTAGAAGTTTCGGAGTTGCGCGGATGGTCCTGCTTGCTGATTTTGTCCCTAGACCGACTCTCTACCTCAGCCCGCTCATAGAAAAATGTATTCAGGCACGGCTATGAAAACACTGCCTTGTTCTTGTGCCATGAGCTAAAAAGTGCCAACTGAACTAACTTCCCTACATCAATCATCTCATGAGTATAAAATTCAGGCCATCTCATACACTGTCACTGTTCTCTAGGTTGAAGGTCGCCGAAAGGGTATGGCCCACACAACCCCAAAAAGCAACATTCACGCTCAAGATCTGTCTGAAAAAGTGTATGAGAGTTACTCCACTCCCCATCATCTTCCATACGAAGATCCCGGGCCAAGGCTGCGTTATACCAAAAGAAAATTTTGAGTTCGGGAATCCGATTCTCCAAGTCATCAAAGTTTGGTGTCTTGTAATATTCGTTGACCCTTACAGGTAGAATGTAGACATCGATATCCCTTACTCTGACTGGTCTGTCCTGCCTAAACTTATTGGGAACCATAGCGGAATAGAATTATTGTACCAAGTTTTCGTTATTGTGGTATGTTGTGGTGACAAATTGGCTCCAGCCCAATGCGTCAACCTGGATGACAATATTTGACCTGGCTACATCATTGAGGTCAATACACCTCTCGCTCACAATCATTCGGTCTCGGAGTCCGTATAGTCTGTTCAGGAAATTCGGGTTGGGGTCTCTGCCATGTCTTCCACTAGTTGAGGCACCTTTGCCTTTGGACTTTCTACGTTTATCCCTCAGCATGGTTTCAGCATACAAACAAATCAACTCCTGCGACACAAATAGGATATACAAGCACCAAAATGCACCACCCAAAACAAACCCCACACTTAGTCTAAGATTGAGCAAAATAAATGAGCTAAGTTAAAGAAAATGATTTATTGACACAAATAAAACATTGAAAGTGAAATTGGCAAGAAAAATTCCTATTAATCAACTAATTAAACAAACCGATGCAATTGTATCATCAATTTCACATCAAAATTTCAAAATACCAAGCACAAAATCTATGCCCAAACTCATTCATCAACTGAAATAATCAAAATTAAACTATCAAAAAATTAATTTGCCTATAAACTCAACAAAACCCAAGCATCATTCACATCAAATTCTCATCAAATTTTCAATCCCCGAATCACAAAATTCATGCCCTAACTCAATCAATCCGAACCCAAACCCAAACCCAACCACCACCCATAAAATCAACCATCAACACCCACCGTCAAACTCAACCACCAACACCCACAGCCACACTGACATCAATAATTACTCTGGACAAAAGGGACATGCCCAAATCAATATATGTCTCCAATATTTATTATTTTATTTCCAATTTACATTTATATACAACCATAAATTTATTGATCAAGTAATTTGCACACCCAAAAATTTAATCTTTGATTATAAATTAGTTTCCATTAAAAGGAAGAGAACCCAAGGAGATCCATCTAGTTTCCATCTAGAATTTAGTTTCGAGAGCGAGAGCCTTTGAAAGAGGGAGTTTGGCGGCTGAGAGAACAGTAGGAATAAGAAGAATAAGAAGAAGCTGGCGATTTTGCACAAGAATAGCAGGAATAAGAAGAAGAAGAAGCATTATATATATATATATATATATATATAAATGACGAATAATAAGAAAAACAAGAATTGGGTTTTTGGTTGAACAAGGAGAAGAAGAAAAAATATTGAAAATGAGCGAGAGAGAGAAAGTGAAAAGAACAACTGGGTTTATTTTATATATGAAAGTTTTGTAATTTTTGGAAGTACTAAGGGTAAAAAAGTATTTTTCGAGACTTGTCCCATGCCCATGGGACAAGTTGTCCGAGGGTCTTGTGTTCGACATAATTTGGTGATTTTTTGCATGGGACAAGTTGTCCGAAGGTCTTGTGTGGGACATAATTTGGTGATTCTTGTCCCACCTTGTCTCATTCTGTCCCATGCTAAAATCGCACCAAACGTGGGATAAGAAGAAACTGTACCACGTTATTCTGTCCCGACTCACGTACCAAACACACCCTTAAAGCCTCAAAATCTGTTGAGCCGCCCCTGGGGTAGGCTAGGCCGGGCTGTAGACGCAATCTTTTTTTTTTTCTCTCAAACTTTCCTTTCAAAGCTAACATATTTTTAAGAAGACCTTATGTTGGTTTACAATTATTTTTAGAGATTTAATATTTTTTAAACATTAAATAATCAAAACTCAATTAAAAATTATATTGGATCATGTACATAATTCTCAGATAATTTGATAATTGTATAGTTGACCATGTTGTTGACAAAAAACAAGAAAATCTATTCTCTTATATGATTTATCGTAAAATAATAAAAAATGTATATTCATCTACATTCCTATTATTTCATAGCAAACAATTAATTCTCATGAATTAAAAGTTCAAAAAGTAAATACCACTTATTTTGAATTATTAAAGTATTGCTCCACGTACCTTTGATTCGATATAACTCTTACCCTCCAAAACATTTTATGACACTTCTTTATTCTTTATCAGTGTTTTGTTGTATTTACATTACTACATTTTTTTTTTCCTAATTGCATGTATTTTCTGAATTTTATTTTTTGTTTAGACTATACATTTTAATTGACAAGATTTTCCATGCCGTCTTGATATTCTGCATATATTTTCTTTTTACATAAATTTAGGTTTATTAAGAAAAAATTCAATAGGTAAGGTTCATTTAGAAAATTTAATCCAATAGGCAAAACATTGTGTTAATTAAAATATAATTTAATCTAGACTCTAGCCCGATCTTGAAAGAAATCCTAGCTATGCCGTAGGTAATAAATGGAAATAGGTAAAAAAATATATTATAGTTTTTTATTTTTGTCAACTTCTAAGAAAAAATAGACTTCTATTGTTGTCAACTCTCTCCCATAAATGATAAAAATACCCTCTATTTTATTTTAAATTATTTTTTAATGAATTTTCAATAAAAGGAATTTAGAAAAATCCTAAAAAATTTGGGCTTGTTCGCAAATCTCCTTCCATGGGGTAGAGGTCTGCGAACATACCTCCAAAGTCCAAACACTTAGGTCTGTAGACCTCCAATTCTCCAAAGTACATCAATTTTATTTATTTAGTTCTTTTTTGTGTGTCTAATCAAGCCAGGTCTTAAATAGATAGATATATAATCAAACATGTACACGTAAGTACAAATTTTTTTAAAACTTTATAAAATCCTACATTATCACTAAACAGGAATTAATTATTGTGCACTTATGTCATCGCAGCCAAAATTATAGGATAACACTTTGGATCTGGATTTCTTCCGCATCTCATGTTGTCTTCACTTTATCTTCACCTAAATCAATGATCTAGATTAATTATATCTTTTTTTTTAAGTATTACATTTATAAGTATTACAATAAAACCGTCGGGGACCTGTTGAGATACAATTATTAATTCGATCTTTTGGTAGAGTAAAAGACATACAAATTAATTAAAATAAAGATGAGGAGAGGATCCTGGTCCACTAAATTGTATGGGTTAATTGTAATAACATTCCCTGAGTTTTTTCAGAAAAGGCTAATAATCAACTAATGGTCTAAATTGTTGCAGCACCCCTTGCCGTTAGTCCACTTCCGTTAGAGATAAAGGTTGACTTTATTACTAAGGGTAAACTCGTCATTTACTGCATCAAAATTTTTGTGACTACAACTAATTATTTTTAATTAAACTGAATACAATATATATATGGAAATTTTCACTTCAGTGCACACTGATAAATATTTATCAATTTGTTGCATGTAGACCATTAGATTCAATTGTTTTGACTCATTTTGTATTCATCTGTTAGTACTTATCTATAATCTATGGTTCACATGCAATGCACTGATATATTTTATATCAGTGTGCACTGAGAAGAAAATGACTATATATATACAGTCTTTCTATTGTCAGTTCGAACTGATATAAGATATATCTGTTCCTTACATGTGGACCATTGAATTTAAAAGATGTTTTGACACGTGCTTGCAGCCAAATCAAGGCATTTAAAAAAAAGAACGGACAAATTTTCTTAGTGCTGGCAATTTGGGCCGGGCCCAAACCGGCCGCCCGGCCCGGCCCGTTTTTTTTTCGCTGGCCTGGGCCGGGCCGGGCCCGGTTAGGCCCGTAGCCCAAAAAAAATTGAATTTTTTTTCCTGGGCCACCCGTAGGCTCGGCCCACGGGTGGCCCGTTATGGCCCGTCACAATTTTTTTTTTCAAATTTTCAAATTTCAAATTTTGTTTTTTAAATTTGAATTGAGGGGTGACTTTTGTAAGTAGCCAGGTGACCGTTGGTGAACGTTAGGGGGGGGGGGGGGGGGGGGGGATTTTTTTAAATCTTTTACAATATTTTCCAATTATACCCTTACCTAACTTTTTCCTATAAATACCCCATCACCCTCACCTCATTCTCTACATTTTTTCTAATTCCCTACTCTCTTATTCTCTCTATTCTCTACAATCTCCAACATCTCTCACTCACTCTTTCAACTATTTTGAAATTTATTTTATTTATTTAATATATTATTTATATACTATATACTGTTATACTAATATACTATACACCATACATTATATATTATATATTTACATACCTCCCACTATATAGTCTCTACATATTCTAAGGCTCTAACTCTACATATTGTAATTGTAAATACTTAATTTTTTTCCCGATTGCACTCTTTTTCCCTTACCAAGGTTTTATACCATTGGGTTTTTCTTGGTAAGGTTTTTAATGAGGCAATCATGATTTGTAATTTATACATTTCAGTATCTCACCACAAATTTAATACGAAATACAAAAATATTATTCATCGAAAACTAATTAAGTGTTGTATGAAATGAATAATATTATATTTCATATTAAAATTATTACATCAATTACTCAAAATTATTACAATGTATAAAAAATAATATTGTATTTAAAAAAAATTCGAAGCCCGACAGGCCGGCCCGTTAGACCCTTAACAGGCCGGCCCAAGCCCGGCTCGGCCTATCCCTACACGGGCCTTGGATCTAGGCCGTGCCCCCTTTTTTGTCTAATGGGCCGGCCCGGCCCGGCCCATTTAACAGACGGGCCTAACGGGCCGGACCGGCCTGAATTGCCACCATTAAATTTTCCCATATCCGTACTTTGAGTACCGAAGCCATGGAAGGTGGCTAGGTTAAGTGAAGAAAGTCATGGGAGTGAGGGGTTTAAAAAGATTAGGGCTTGCCTCATTTTCATTGGTTGGTTGAGTGGGACATGGATCATCAAGGCAGAGGATCTCAACCTTTGATATCAGCACATGGATCATCAAAGGTAGATGATCTCAGCCTTAGATATTAGCATAAAACTCTTAGTATTTGGTGGGAAAGTTAACTCCAAAATTTGAAGGTTCTCAGAAGCTGTTAGGTGACGATGTCACTGACGTCATGTCAGCATGATTATCAACCAATCTCTTGAAAACAACTCAGCAATCTTATAAGACTAGACTTGTATGTTGTTCATACAATTCTGTTCCTTTGAAATCCGAATGCACACTATGCACCGATGAATAGGAGAACACACTATGAGTGTGTAACAATTGATTGTCGAAATGAAATGTTGGGTTGTTAGAACCTAGTTTGTACAATTTGAGATTGTCGAGGGAGGAATTTTAAAAGAGTTCGGTTAGGTTTGACTGTACAATCGACCTTCTTCATTAAAAGAAAGTAACTCCAATGGAGGGACAAAAATTGAATCAACCACTTTCCTAAAAGAACAAAAAATGAACAAATTTTGACAATGTATTTTTTGTGTGCGTAAGTGTCACTATATTAAGTAAGGGTTTGGATTCCCTTCTCACATCATCGTATCCTTACTTTGTTCACACATCAATTAATGGTCGTGATTAATTATATATTTTGTAGAGTGAAGACATAAAAATTAATAAAACAAATATAGACCACTATATTAGACACGTGACAATAAATTATAAATGTGAGCACAATTAAAGCGAGGAGAGGATCTAGATCCATTAAGTAAATGCCAGGAGAAACAAAACTACGAAAGAATTCATTACTTGGCTTCTTGCTTAAAGCTGGCATTCGTTTATGCTCTGAGCATGCTGAAATTTCATAATAGAAAATTCTATTAAGTTCATGTCATAGCTAGATTGAGTTTTTAATAATGAAATCAAAAAGTTATTGACTATTTGTATTCTTGTTTAAATAGAAAAATGATACTGATTCTACTGGAACAACTCGGACTCCTAATCAATTAAAATATTGTTCAAAACTTATCTGAATATATATATATATATATATATATATATATACATAGAAATTTTCAAGTCAGTACGTATTGATATTAATTCATCAGTGTGTTGGATGTAGACCATTAGATTTATATATTTTGACTCAAAGTATATGTACTTGTCAAAACTTCTCCATAATCAGTGGTCCACATGCAACACACTGATATAAGTTATATCAGTGCGCACCGAGGAGAAAATGACTATATATATATATATATATATATTGCTAAAATCTAACAGAACATTCACAATCAAAAGCGAAGAAACAGATCTTGCTGGGCAGAAATTCCTACTAAAAATTTAAGGATCCAAAAATACATTACGAGGGATAAATCCCCTAACTTCCGTAGGCTACAGGGGTAAGGTGCCCAAATTGGAGATCGTTTGGCGTTTGCCCCTATGAAAACTCCTACATAATTTGGCAAAACCTGTCTTTTTTAACATTTCAATACATGAATGACCCTTTCACAACTTTTTTTTTTTTTATAATCTTTTCAATTGCATTTTGAAACATTGGTTTGGTGCATGGAGCTTCATCTACCAGGTTTTCTGATTGAGTAATGATAGACAACCCAAAATTTAGTCCTAATTACAACAAAATGATGTGGCAAGTAAGTTGTTATCACCACACATAATATGAGATGATGTGGTTAATGAAAAAAATCACTTGACACATTATTTGGGTTGTAATTTAGACTAAAAGTTTAAGTTGTCTAGCATTACTCTTTCCGATTAAAGTTCATTCATTTTCTAGTAAATATTTCACCAACACAAAGAAAAATTATATTGGTTCTTTGGCGTGAACCTTTATCTAAACAAATTTATATATTGAATTTTTTATAAATTATTTCATTAAAAAGAACACTATCATAAACTAATAAAAAAACATCCCCTCCTCTTATCATCGTGGTCTTACCTTGTTTTTACATAAATCAATGATCTTGATTAATTATATATTTTGTAGGGTGAAGATGTAAAAATTAATAAAATTTATCTAGATCATTAATTTGCTGTATTAGACACATGACAATAGATTATGAAGATGTGGACAATTAAAGTGTGTAGAAGATCCAAATCCATTAAGTAAATGCCAAGAGAAACAAAATTATGAAAGAATTCATCACTTCTTGCTTAAAGCTGGCATTCGTTTATGCTTTCAGCATGCTGAAATTTCAAGATAGAAAATTTTATTAAGTACATGTCATAAATTGAGTTTTTCATAATGAAATCAAAAAGTAATTGACTATTTGTATTCTTGTTTAAAGAGAAAAATGATACTGATTGTACTAGAACTGGATTCTTAATCGATTAAAAAACAGCTCAAAACTTATCAATATTTGAGTTATTGCTAAAATCTAACAGAACATTAACAATTAAAGGCAAACAAACAGATTTTGCTGAATGGAAATTCCTATTGAAAGTTATTAGCATCCAAAAATACCACCTAATGACCGAATTTTGGAAATTGTGATACATTACGAGGGATAAACCCCCTAACTTCCGTAGGCTACGGGGGTAAGGGGTCCCATATCGGAGATCCTTTGGTGTTTGCCCTATGAAGACTCTTACATAATTTGGCGAAACCTTTTTTTTTTATTATAATTTTTTATAAATTTTTACACGAATGAACCTTTCACAACTTTTTTTTTTAATCTTTTCAATTGCATTTTGGAACATTGGTTTGTGCTTCATCTACCAGGTTTTCTGATTAAAGTTCATTCATTTTCTAGTAAATATTTTCACTAACACAAAGAAAATTTATATTGGTTCTTTGGCGTGAATCTAAACAAATTTATATATTTAATTTTTTAAAATTATTTTTATAGTTATTAAAAATAGTCGTGTAAATTATTTCATTAAAAAAAACACGATTATCATAAACTAATAAACACACTTCTATTTTATTAAAAAAAATTAAAATAAAATTTTATTTTATGTAAACAAAATTTCAAAATAAAATTATGGAAGTCAATTAAATCAAAATCTTATCTAATATAATCCTAATATGTTGCACCAAGCAATTCAATTACAATCCCAACAAATTCTAAATTAAGGGTTTAAGAACTTATCTATTTTCAATATTTTTAGTTCTTAATTTTTAAAACTACTTATTTATTTGAAAAGTAATACTATACAAAAAAAACCTAACAAAAATGATGTGGAAAATGAGTTGTATCACCATACAAATCATATGATGATATGGTGAATGGACAAATCACTTGACACATCATTTAGATTTATTTTTAGGTTAATTTTTAGGTTTGTTTAGCATTATTGTTACACATATGAAACCAAAAGAAAATTTATATAAATTTATATTGAATTGCTGCTCGCATGCATGTCAGGTGTGCAATATTTTTTTTATTTAAGTAATTGCTAATTTATTTATTCATTTGTACGTTTCGTTTTAGTATCGTAGGAATCGTAGGGAGAGAGTGTAAGTGATTCGATTAACACACAATCAACATGTATATGCATAAAATTAATCCGAAAATAACCTAAACGTGTTTCTATATCATGATTAATCAAACCCTAAATACATGTTACTAAACCCATATCGTTCAAGAGAAAAGAGGAGATATGAGAAAGCGGAAGCGTACCTGAATCCATTGCTGGAGTTTGGTGAACGGGTTGTGTTCTTCCAAATTATCACGATTCTTGGGACACAAAAGTGTTCTCTGTTCTCTGTTGATGGGGATACAGAAAAACCAAAAGGATCGTGTAATTTGGGGACCATAACCCTAAATATAATAAACATATTTTTATATGTTTTGCTATTTCTAATTCGGCCCCTCATCAAATTAGAAATAGCACTTTGGTATCTACACATTAACTCCATGACAATTATACCCTTAAGCCTTAAACTTTAAATCTTAATTAGATCACTTTAATTTAGGCTTAACCAAAAGATAGCAAACACATTTAATATTTACATGTGTGGCCCCATATGAGGAATTTTTCCAACAATCTCCCACTGGGCCACATATGTAACTTTACAAATGTGTATGACTTTATGAGCTCCAAAATTCTGCTATCACAAATTTAGGGTATATCCGAACAATCTCGTCCATTGATTATGCCGATATAGGATCAAAGCGGTTTTCGTCACGTTTAGCGTGACTAAACCCATCAATGGTCACATATAGCAACATAATCAAATGACATAGATCAATCATGGATGCGTAGCATGGAAATTACATGCAATGTGATCTATACATGTCTATGTCCAACTGGTCCTACTTTATTCTTTAATGAGATCAAAACTTAACACAATGTAACAGAGTGAAATGAACTGAATACTTTATTTCTGATCAGAAAAATATCCAAATACATAAATGTATAAGTATGTCCTAAACCAAACATAAAGCACTAAAATACAACATGATACAAACTCCCACTATAATGTGATATCCTCACACAAAACAACACCCATATGAGCAGTGTGCTCATGAAAGACCTTGGGTGGTAATCCCTTTGTAAGCGGATCCGCTATCATGGAGTTTGTCCCAATGTGCTCTATGGATATCTGTCCACTCTGCACTCTCTCCTTCACAACTAGGAACTTAATGTCAATATACTTTGAGTGGTCTTTCAATACCCATGTTGTTATTAGAATATAGCACTGCTGACTTATTGTCACAATAAAGTTTGAGTGGTCTTTCAATACCCTCCAGAATGCGCAGTCCAGTGACAAAATTCCGCAGCCATATTCCATGGTTGGATGCCTCATAGCATGCTACAAACTCTGCTGCCATGGTGGAAGAAGCTATGAGTGTCTGTTTGGCACTCCTCCAAGAAATAGCTCCACCAGCCAACAGGTATATGTAGCCTGATGTGGATCTCCTACTGTCTTGGCATCCAGCATAATCGGAGTTAGAATACCTTATGATCTCCAACTGATCCGATCTCCTATATGTGAGCATGTGATCTTTTTTTCTCTGTAAATACCTCATAACCCGTTTGGATGCTATCCAATGATCCATCCCAGGGTTACTTAAATATCTGCCTAACATACTAACAATGTACGCAATATCCGGACACGTACACACCTGAGCATACATTAGACTCCCTACAGCTGATGCATAGGGAATCTTCTGCATTTCCTTAACTTCAAGGTTATTTTTAGGGCATTGACTGAGACTGAACTTGTCTCCCTTAGCGATAGGGGTGTCACCTGGTTTGCTGTCCTGCATGCCAAACCTTTTGAGCACTTTATCGATATAGTTCCTTTGTGACAATCCAAGAATACCCCGAGAGCGATCTCGTTGTATCTGGATCCCTAATACAAAGGAGGCGTCACCAAGATCTTTCATCTCAAAATTCTTTGATAGAAATCTCTTGGTTTCGTGCAACATGCCTATATCATTTGTGGCAAGCAGTATGTCATCGACATATAAAACCAGGAATATGAGCTTACTCCCACTGAATTTATGATACACACAATTATCAACAGCGTTTATCTCAAAACTAAACGAGATAATCACTTGATGAAACTTGTAGTACCACTGACGGGAAGCTTGCTTGAGTCCATAGATGGACTTTGTTAATTTACAAACCATATTCTTTGGGTCTCCTGACTCAAAGTTTTTTGGTTGTACCATATAAATTGTTTCGTCAATGTCACCATTGAGAAACGCTGTCTTGACATCCATCTGATGAAGCTCTAGGTCAAAATGTGCAACAAGTGCCATGATTGTCCTAAAAGAGTCTTTCGTTGAAACCGGAGAGAAAGTCTCTTTAAAGTCAATCCCTTCCTTTTGGGTAAAGCCTTTAGCTACAAGTCGGGCCTTATACCTCTCCATATTACCTTTCGAATCCCTTTTGGTTTTAAATATCCATTTACAACCAATGGGCTTCGCACCTTCTGGTAATGGGACAAGTTCCCAAACCTTATTGTCTTGTATAGACTTATACTCCTCATTCATGGCATCAATCCACTTTTGAGAGTTGGAACCCTGCATGGCTTGATGTAAGTTGATTGGATCATCTTCCATCATTCCAATGTCTTCCTCATGTTCCTGGAGAAATATGAAAAAATCATCTGGAATAGCATTTCTCCTTTCTCTAGTGGATCTCCTTAATGGCACTGGCTCTTGAGGTTGTTGAGTTTGTTCCTCAGGAACAATTACCTCATCTTGAATGGGGGGTTGTTCAACATTGTCTGGTTGAGGATCCGGATTCGCTTCTTGATCAATGACTGGTATAGAAACCTGTACATTGTCAAAAGCGATAGTAGGAATCGAAACCGATTCCTCCTCAAAGACAACGTCTCTGGCCTTATTTCTCCTCCCAAACTCAACATCCTCAAAAAATGTTGCAGTTCCCGTTTCAAAAATTGACCTAAGCGTGGGATCATAAAACTTATAGCCCCTAGGTCGCTCAGAGTAGCCAATGAAGTAGCTGCTCACAGTTTTGGAGTCCAATTTCTTTTCATGTGGCCTGTAAGGCCTTGCCTCAGCTGGACATCCCCAAACGTGAAAGTGCTTTAGACTAGGCTTTCTACCTGTCCAAAGTTCATAAGGTGTTTTTGCAGCTGCTTTAGTTGGCACTCGGTTCAGAATATAAGCTGCTGTTTTGAGTGCTTCTCCCCAGAGTGACTCTGGTAAGGTGGAATGACAAATCATACTCCTTACCATATCCTTAAGAGTCCGGTTTCGCCTTTCAGCTACACCATTCATGCTAGGTGATCCTGGCATGGTGTATTGTGGGAAGATTCTACATTCCTCTAGGAATTTAGCAAACGGTCCTGGACGTTGTTCACCTGAACCGTCATATCTGCCATAGTATTCACCACCACGGTCAGACCTGACACTCTTTATTCTTTTATTAAATTGGTTCTCAACTTCAGCTTTAAATGTTTTGAACACGTCCAAAGACTGTGATTTCTCATGAATGAGAAATAGGTATCCATAGCGTGAGTAATCGTCTATGAATGATATGAAATACTGTTGGCCATTCCAGGAAGCCGTAGGAAATGGTCCACAGATATCCGTGTGTATCAATTCTAAGATGTCTGTAGTTCTGTTGGCACCTAATTTCTTTATTTTGGTCTGTTTTCCCTTGATGCAATCAATACAGACTTCAAAGTCTGTAAAGTCAAGGGAATCTAGAATCCCATCAGACACAATTCGCTCAACTCTAGTTTTAGAGATGTGACCTAAACGTTTATGCAATAATGTGGCCGAATTTTCTTTATTTAGTTTGCGTTTAGTACCTCGTGATTCCACATGCAAGGTTTCATTATAAGAAACGATTGTATCAAGCAAATATAAGTTGTCATATACACATAGAGAACCAGTTCCAACAAGATTTGAATTTATAGATAAACTGAATTGATTGTTTCCAAATGAACAATAATAACCAGATTTGTCCAATAAAGAAACAGAAACCAAATTCCGTCTACAAGACGGTACAATAAACGTATCCAATAAATCCAAATAACAACCAGTTCCTAATAACAACCTAAAATGCCCTATCGCCTCTACTTCTACCGACTTGCCATCGCCTATAAAGATGTGTCTTTTAGTATCACTTGGCTTTCTGTAGTTCAGGCAACCTTGCATAGAAACACTGATGTGAGTAGTTGCACCAGAATCTAACCACCACGTGTTTCTAGGTACTGAAGCTAAATTTACCTCAGAACAGACCAAAGTAAGGAACGTACATTTCTTTGCACGCCATGCGTGATACTTGGTGCAATCCTTCTTCACATGTCCAGACTTGTTGCAAAAGAAACAACCTTCATTGTCTTTCTGTTGTTTCTTTTGAGCTGGACCCTTAGCAGCTTCAATATTCTTTCTCTTTTTGCCCTTATCCTTAGAGGTGCTAGCCAAATGAGCACTTTCGGTCATGTCTTGCTTCAATCTCTCTTCCTCTTGCACACAGTAAGAAATGAGCTCATTAAGAGTCCATTTCTCCTTTTGACAGTTGTAACTAACCTTAAACTGACTGTATTGTGCAGGAAGTGATAGCAATACTAAATGCACGAGCAATTCGTCAGACAGCTCGAGCTTCAGTGCCTTAAGCTTAGAAGCAATATGAGACATTTCGATAATGTACTCCCTTATGTTCCCCTTGCCTTTATACTTCATAGAAATCAAGCTTTGCAAAAGCGTGCTTGTTTCTGCCTTATCGTTTTTCACAAAACGTTTTTCAATTTTGGCTAGGAACTCTTTGGCTTTGGTTATCTTTTTAGATACCGCACCCCTAAATGCCTCCGGAATGCCGCGCTTAATGATCATAAGACTCATGCAATTTGAGCGATCCCACTTCTCAAAGTTCTTCCTGTCATCAGGAGAACTTGCATCCGTAAGAGAAGCAGGCTGCTCAATCCGAAGTGCAAGGTCCAAATCCATGCAGCCGAGAACAATAAGTACGTTATCTTTCCAATCCTTAAAGTTGGTCCCATTAAGCATAGGTATGGAGTTGATATTAGCAGATATAGTAGAAACATTAGCTGTAAAGAGAACAAAACAAAAAACAAACAAACAAACAAACATGCTCACATTAATAACCAAATACAATAATCAACAAATTCAAATAATGGAAAATCCCATCTCAAGATACCTAGTACAACATTAATATCAAGTCTTTGGACAGTAATATTAATTGTAAGTGGTACTCTTGTTGTAGTGATCAAACATTGACAATAATTCATGTCAAATAATAAATCTATCTTTGGATCGACTTATTATTCACATGTAAAACCTTATAATTGTCACATGTTTACCACCACAGGTGTGTGTGCAATTCGGCCAAGTATTAACCTTCCTTTGGGCCGGCTAATACCCGTATGAATTTACACACACACAAACATCCAACATCCCTCATGAACAATCTATATAAGAGAGGTCGCTTTGGCGATATCTTGTTTCAATTAGCTCATTTAGAATGTAAGACTACTTTATTTAACCATAAAAGGTATACCAAAAATATTTGAATTTGAGTGGATTCTTAAAATAAAAATTACAAAAAACTGCCCCTGATTTTGCAAACTTACAGAAAAGTGCCCTCAAGTTTTGGAAATTACAAAGTGACCCAGTAACTTTCAATAATTATAAATCTGCCCTAAAACTTTTTAGTAATTACATAATGGACCAAAGTTTATTGAAATTACAAAATGTCCCAAAATTTTTTAAATAATTAAAATTTGGCCACAAAATATTTTCAAAATTGCAAACTGACCTATTAAGTTTTGGTAAATATAAATTGGCCCCAAACTTTAGCAAAATCTCACAATGGCCCATAATAATTACAGAACAGTCCCTCAAGAATATCAAATTTTCAAAAATTGGCCCAAAACAAAATCAGGTCTGTGAACCCTAGGTTCACGCCGCCGCTGCTTCAGACCGCTTCACGGTCACCAGAAGGCAACTACGAACGGAGGAGCGACCAGTCGATGACCCACAAGTGCGGATCGAAGCAACGAAGGCCGGCGGTCGAAGCCCAAATTGATCGAGCGAACCGGCGGCCGTTCTTGGCTCGATCTGGACTAGATCGCGGTGGAAGACCGGCGATCATCCTCGTCGCCGCAAAAAAAACACGAGTTTTGGTGCGAAAAAAAAACCGGCCAAACCAAATCGACCCAAAATTGTTTGTGGCTGGTGTGATCCGAGATCACAACGGGTCTGGGTATGAAAACCCATCGACCCAAACTAGGTGATACAACCCAGAATCCAAACGTATTCATAATTTTTTTTTTAATAAACTTAAAAAATCAAATCTCAAATCCTCAAAAAGTTCTCAAGAATCGATCATGGGTGGCTCTGATACCACTTGTAAGTGATTCGATTAACACACAATCAACATGTATAGACACAAAATTAATCCGAAAATAACCTAAACGTGTTTCTATATCATGATTAATCAAACCCTAAATACATGTTACTAAACCCATATCGTTCAAGAGAAAAGAGGAGATAAGAGAAAGCGGAAGCGTACCTGAATCCATTGCCAGAGTTTGGTGAACGGGTTGTGTTCTTCCAAATTATCACGATTCTTGGGACACAAAAGTGTTATCTGTTCTCTGTTGATGGAGATACAGAAAAACCAAAAGGATCGTGTAATTTGGGGACCATAACCCTAAATATAATAAACATATTTTTATATGTTTTGCTATTTCTAATTCGGCCCCTCATCAAATTAGAAATAGCACTTTGGTATCTACACATTAACTCCATGACAATTATACCCTTAAGCCTTAAACTTTAAATCTTAATTAGATCACTTTAATTTAGGCTTAACCAAAAGATAACAAACACATTTAATATTTACATATGTGGCCCCATATGAGGAATTTTTCCAACAGAGAGCACTGCTGAAGCCTAAAAAGATTATGGGGTATTATCATAAGAATCGTAGGAAGAAGGCGCGCTTGAAGCCCAAAAAGATTATCGGAAATTCTTGATTATGGTTTGCTAATTATGCATATTATTCTGCCATTTTTCTTTCCATATCGGTGTCGTGGTGCCGATTGCAACCTATATAGTGGGAGATACACTAGGTAAATTACTAGTTTATTTATTATTTTCGTGCATAGTTGTATAATATTTAAAAATTATAGATTATTTTTAGAATTAGATTTCATAGATATATAATTATAAAACTTTTAAGGTCATCGGATAATTATATGGTTTACTTAATAAGAAAAATGATAATTTTAGTGACATTTATCATGCTTATTTCCAATTTTGTTTTTAATATATCATATGTGGTGCATAGACTCCCACTTAATAGCATTCATTTTTTGTGTGTGGGCAGAGTTTGTATAGTCGCCATCCAGGTTATCGGCTGGGTTACTACCCACACTGCCTCCTATTAGTCTGACGTTGTCACAATTATCTGAAGAGTTTGCGATACCTAATGGGTCTAAGGGTCTTCCTAAGCACATTCCGTGTCCTAGGTACATTCCGCTGCTGACACCACCAACACCGTCGTGAAGTAGTCCCATTGACTCTATTAGCCTTCGTTTGTTCAAATTTCTATTGGTCTCGGTTTGTTTAGATTTATTTAAATATAAAGAAAAAACTAAAAAAAAAGAGGATAGTAATCTATTAGAGATCATTGAATTCATTTTGTTCCTGAATAATATTTGGTTTTTAGACTGCTGTTTGTTTTCTTAAAAATGGTTTCCAAGTAGCAATCATGCTTATGGAGTTCCACTTTAATGTAGAGTGTAGAGGTTTCAAATGGGTTGGGCCATGACCGTCCGGCCCAACTAAAAGATATCCGTGAGGACCATTTTCCTAAGTTAAGCTTGCTGATAATTTGTACTGAATTTCATATGGAGTTTCGGTTTTGTACGGTTACAAACCAGATGAAAAAATATCACCGACACAATGTTTTAGGTAAATTTTTTAATAACAAAATTATAAGTATGGGAATTCCTTACATTTTTTTTTTCATATGGAGTTTCGGCTCTATATCATTACAAATCATATGAAAAAAATATCACTAACACATATCGCCGGTGGTTCTTCAGAGCAGTAGACAAACTAACTAAACTATTAGTTTTATTTATTAATTTTGTTGCTGGTTTATGGTCGGATTATATTATGATGGGTTGTTTTATAATTAGTTGCAATGAAACATAGTATTATTTACTTCATAAGAAGAAGAAAAAAGAGAGAAGAATACAATTTTAGTGCAATTTGTCATGTTTATACGGAAAAATAAAGTCTAACTACACAAACTTCCGAACAGATTTAATATCACTACATTGCTACAACCTCATCGAATCAGAATTTAAATGACCTTTATTTGTGATGTAGGACAGTTGGCGTTGGACTTTGAAGAATAGATGTATAGTGATGACTCGCTTTTTGTGTCGTTTCCAAATTGCGAATATCAAAATATATATATACTAAAAGTTCCTACGCAATGTACTCTACACTAGCAAAAGACTAGTAAAGAGGTAAGCGAGGGTATCGTTCCGTAGGGAGGTGGTATCCGTCAACCGAATCGTGTTCTAGTGTTTGTTGAAAGCAATGGAAATAGAATGTGGATGTGGTGAGAATGGTGTGTGTGCGGTGTGTGCATAATGCGGTGTGGTGCGTGCAAGAGAAATGTAAAGAAAACAAAAATAAACAAAAAAATATGAAAGGGTGAGAATGGTGATTAATGTGACAAATAAAAGGGTGGACTTGAGAGATGCAAGATAATGGTACACAAGGGGTCTAAGTTAACCAACATAAGTGCATATAAGTTATTGTTAGGCATTAAGAACATTCAAATCAAGTTGAGGGCTTGTTCTCTCTTTTGAGAGACTCGAGACACAAATCACTCCCCAAAGGTCATGGTAAAAGCAATTGCGCCTCTTGTCTCATCTAAGGGATTCGAAAATACTTCTCACTCCCCAAAGGTCATGGCAAGAGCAAGTGTGCCTCCAATCTCTACCATTATGGACATGAACATAAGCCGAAACCTATTCTAGCACGGTTATGCATAAAACAAGTTCCATCTATTCTTCGGAGCTAAGTGATTCCGGTCATACCCGGATTGGTCCTCCTAGGTACAACTGAAATCCACAAACACTCAAATCGATCCTAACATGGCATTTCGACCTTTCAAAGACATACACACACAAATGAGATATTTGATTATAACTACTCCTACACTTAAGTTAATCTACTCCTAATCCCATCCATAAGCACATATCAATTTCCAATCATCCATACACATGTCATTCACAACAAGAGATTATCAATGAATATCAAGAATAAATCACAACTCAAATGAATATAAAACAACAATACATATATTGAGCACAAATGTAAGTTTACAATATTTCCCAAATGGGGATTACACATAAGGAAAGCATGAAATACAAAGATATGAGATAAAAAAGATAAAACCCTTGAAGATGGTCCCTCCAAGAGCTCCCTTCCATGCTTGCACCGGCGTTGGAATCGTATTTTTGAGAGGAACACAATGGTACCCTCCGAACAGCGATTTGAGTACTTTGAAATTTCTGGACTTTACCAAAACCAAAGCTTTGATAGCAATTTGTTACGGAAATTACCAGAAATTAAACAGAAAAATGCACACAACACAAAGACACATATATTTATGTGGTTCGGCAGTTGCCTACGTCCACGGGAGCCAGCAAACTAATATATTTCAGAATTACAAAAACAGAGTTTTTTCTCTAAAACTCTCAAGAACTCTCTCTGGAAGCTCAAATACGAATTGCTTCTTGCCTTGCCTAACTCTCCTTATTTCTCCTCTTGCTGAAGGTTTCTTTTATAGAAGAAATATCTAAGACAATCAAGCCTCAATTTTCAACAAAAATGGCTTACCCATTTGTCAACAAATACTGCTGCACATTACCAAATAGCTGCTGCACATTACCAAATGACTGCTGAATGATGATGGTGGCAAGAAGTGAGTAATAGCTACTGGAAGATAATGGTGGCATTGAGCCAACTTGACAACAATCTCCATCTTGGCGAGAATCCACTAATCAATGCTACCTCCATTTTGCCCTTAGGCGCTACGAGATCAAGAGATATTGATCAAGCCCAAACAATGTTGGAACTTGATCCCAGTTACCACTTTTGTTAACATATCTGCAGGATTGTCTGCAATACCGATCTTCTGGAGTAGAATATTCCCTTCATCTACTATTTCCCGAATAAATGGTAACATACGTCTATATGCTTGGTACGGCTATGATGGACATGGTTCTTTGCCAAACAAATGGCACTCTTGCAGTCGCAGAAAATATCCACATTTTCCTGAATAATACCCAAGTCCCTGATCAAACCACGAAACCAAATGGCTTCTTTGAAAGCTTCTGTTACATCCATATATTCTGCCTCAGTTGTAGACAAATCCACTGTTGATTGTAAAGTTAATCTCCAACTTACTGGTCCTCCTGCCATAGTGAACACATAACCAGTAGTAGATCGGCGTTTGTCAAGATCACCAGCATAATCAGAATCAACATATCCTACGACATGTTTGTCAATTGTCTGATCTCTCTCAAATTTCAAACCAACATCTACAGTACCTTGAATGTACCGTAAAAACCATTTCACTGCTTGCCAGTGGCCTTTACTAGGATTGTGCATGTAACTGCTCACCATACTTATGGCGTGTGAAATGTCGGGTCTCGTACACACCATTGCATATATCAAGGCACCAACAACATTTGCATATGGAACATGATCCATTTGCCTTTTTACATCATCAGTAGTCGGTGACATTAGTGCACTCAGTTTGAAATGTGGAGCTAACGGTGTACTTATAGGTTTAGACTTGCTATCAATGCCAAACCTCTGAAGTACAGTCTTCAAATACTGAGTCTGGGTCAAACAGATGGTACCTTTTACTCGGTCTCTTTTGATCTCCATACCAAGTATCTTCTTTGCCTCTCCAAGATCCTTCATGTTGAACTCTGAGCTCAATTGAGCCTTCAGCCTGTCGATCTCCACCGTGCTCTTAGATGCTATCAGCATATCATCCACATATAAGAGCAAATAGATAAATGTACCATCTTGGAGTTTGCAAAAGTATACACAATGATCAAAATGACTGCGTGTGTACTTCTGAGTCATCATGAAGCTATCAAACCGTTTGTACCACTGTCGCGGTGACTGCTTCAAACCATATAAGGACTTACTCATCTTGTAAGCCCAGTTCTCACGTCTTGGAACTTTGAACCCTTCTGGCTGACACATGTAAATTTCCTCATTCAAAGTACCATGGAGGAATGCAGTCTTCACGTCGAGTTGAGCTAACTCCAGATCAAATTGTGCAACCAAAGCCAATAGAATCCGAATAGACGAATGCTTGACAACATGTGAGAATACCTCATTGTAGTCTATTCCTTCCTTCTGTGCGTAGCCTTTCGCTACTAATCTGGCTTTGTATCTGATGTTGTCTTTGCCAGGAGTACCTTCCTTCTTGGCATAGACCCATTTGCACCCTATAGCTCTCTTTCCTTTGGAAGTTGTGTCAATTTCCAAGTTTCATTATGGTGAAGTGATTGCATCTCCTCATCCATCGCCTT